>OY997274.1:9918899-10518899 GCA_963921465.1 Triticum timopheevii
AATTAAACCTAGGCACCTTTGACCACTCTGAACTCTCTTGTCACGCAAACAACATAACAATATTATGATATACAGAGTATTAATTTTGCTCACATATTTTATTGTCATAACTGATTGACATCGGAGGCCTCCAATTATATGGCTCCTTGTGATAAGGTAGTGCACTTCTGTGCTCGCAGGAAGCCTATACTTGCATTGCACACGCGCATATGTGGCTCCTTGTGATAAGGTAGTGCACTTCTGCGCTTGCGGGTAGCCTATACTTGCATTGCACACACGCACACCAATTTAAGCTTAGCTAGATCCAGCGCAGGAAAGATTGTATTGACCAAAATTGGTTAAAGCTTGTACTTGTTGTAGTGGCCCAGCGTAGTACCATCGAACATGATAAAGAGCAACAGATCAAGCAGTAGTTGCCTGAGACGTTAAGGTCATCTGTATTCAGTCCGGATCCATCTCTTGAAGCCCACTTTGACTCTGCCTCCATCCTCATCGCACCCAAGGTGACCACCGCAGGTGGCCCAGTCACGCTCCAACTGCCACATAGCGCCATCTGCTGCCAGGGGCGGCGTGCATGCCGTCCGAGTTTGCTAGGTCATGTTTTATAGCCCGATTGCCTTTCATATTTCTTTTCTCTTGTCACCTCAAGTTTGTTTGGCAGCCCACAACATGTATGTATATACTACCTCTCTCTCAGTTTACAGGGCGTGCGCGTACCCCTAGGTCATCAATTTGACCAACCTAATACAAATCATATATTACAAAAAATATACCAACATAAACTTCAGAGTTTCTACTTTCAAAAGGTATAATTTTTGTGTTATATAGTTTATATTAGGATGATAAAATTGGTAACCTAGGTATACGCGCAGGACTTGTAAACCGAAACGGAGGTAGTAGAAGATTCATTAGCCTCGCTTTCCTTCCTTAATCCTCTGTCATGATCTTTGGGACGACTTCCTGATACTCGAGAAATTTAAATGCCTATATGAATTGGGTAGGTTGAACTTAGGAAAGCGAGGTGGGACTATTTAAGAAAAGAATCAACCTTCATTGTAACAAATAATAAAAGCTAGCTCGGTTGGCTCAGCCGTTATGTGTCGTTCGTTTGGTTTTGGGTTCGAATCCTCTCACCAACCTGTGTATTTTTGCTTCAAAAAAGAAGGATAGGTGGGCCTGATTGATTGGGCCGTAGCGCATGTGCAAGCTGGTATGGATTGGCACGGACGAAACGATGGTGGACGGAGGAAACTAATAACGTACGATATTTAGGAGACGTATATTATGACACATGAATAGTACCACCTTGGATGTAGAAAATAATATAGGTGTAAAAACTGAAAGCGTATTATTACATGAGAAGAAAGCGCATTGTGACGGTGAACCCGGAGACCCAATCCGTGCTTTATTATTAGGGATATATATATATATATATATATATATATATATATATATATATATATATATATGTGTGTGTGTGTGTGTGTGTGTGTGTGTGTGTGTGTGTGTGGGTTTATGTCCTCTACAGCATTCACTTATGGCTATTTCTTCATGTTGCGTTTTCTGCTAAGTGAATGTGATCGGACCCTTCCCCTCTATGCTATACTCAACCCAATCTATTCACAAATTCTTCATGTGCGTTCTATTTGACACTCGTTCAAAATCTTCACTGTGTCCTTGTCGGCTGAAGAAATTGCAAACGGAACTTTAAAAACAAATCTTATCCAAAATTTCGTTTTGCCGCTTAAACCGTTCCGCATCCCACGATAGACTTATCTATTCACCCACGATCTAACGATCTCCACTTTTCAATACGTGGGTGATACATGTCAAGCGAATGAGAAGGGTCAGGGGCACGTTCGTCCCAAATCTTCAGGCGAACAATTTTTCACCGTGGCTATAAATACCCCTCTCCCCTTCCTCACTTCCTTTACTCCACTCGACCGCTCTCTCTCCCGCTCGAGTTTCTCAAACCCTAGCGCCGCCGCTACTCCATCGTCGCCGGTGAGGAAGAGATTCACTGCCTCGACCTCGTCGCCGTCGTACTCGCGCCGGCCGCGGAAATCTTCACTCCGCCGCCGCCGTAGCTATCTTCCTCCGCCGAGTTAGGGCGTGGAAGATTTGAACAGACGAGCTTCTAATCTACACCTCTTAGTTCATCGTGTTCTTCATCCAGGAAAATTAAAAGTTACTTTTACTGCCCTCGTTGATCCAAAATTTCACTACAAAATCTTCAAAGGTGTTTTATTCTTCAAATCCTCACCCACAAAACACCTCACTAGTTACATGTTCTTGATTCGTTTCTCTAAGAATCATTTTTCTTCAAGATTCCTCAATTGTGTGGATCTTCGATCTGTACAACTCTGAAACCTAAGACAAAGAAAGCTTAGTGAAATTCTTCAAGGCTCATCTCGTCAAATTCCTCAAAATTGTTTTTTTTAAAACCTTCTGAGAACGCATATGACCTCTCCAAATTCCTCGCAACTATATTCTGTTCACAGGTACTCATGTCCGTTGCTGAATCACTAGGTTCTCATCAACTTAACTCATTTGCAGCGTTCCTCGAAGAAAAGTTGCATACTTCTTCAGAGAATTCGATTGTTCAAATTCCTCAGTTGAAGAATATGGCAGAAGGAAAGAAGCCACAGAAAGGAGGAAAGAGACCTGAGGTCATGACTGCGTTTGAGATTCCTGAGGACATCTATGCTGATTATTGCACACCTGATGAAGCCAAGTTTGGCAAGGAAAACAAAAATCAGCGCAAGGTGCGCATTCAAAGGATTGAAAGGAGATGGGCAAGAGAATGGAGGGAGTACAGATATGTTACTCCAAAGTATATGAAGAAATTCGCACTCAATCCTCCATGCCCAAGAGCTCCATTGGCACCTGGCCAAGAAGCTGACCCCACCAGCATCAAGCGTGGTGAGAATTTTCCTGAAGAATGGGCCAAGCGCCAAGCCAAATTAGCAAGACAAGCCAAGGAGGCTGTAAGAAAATTTAATGAGGACTCTGCTACTGCTGCTGCCACTGAGGCCGCTGTTAAGCCAAGAAAATCTATGGCAAAGAAGCCCACACACAAGCCAAGTGCTTCAACAGCATAGCCCTCACAGCCAGAAACTTCAAAGCCCTCACGGCCAGTTCCTCATGCTGCTCCTGCTCCTCCAAAATACCCAGCTCCTCCAAAGTCCTCAGCTGTTCCGGCAAAGTCCTCAGCACCTGTGCATCTGGCCACGTGTCAAAGGACTGCAGGCATCTCCATTGCCTCTGGTGCCTCAGCAAGTTCCTCAGCTGCACCAAATTCTTCATCAGGCCCCACACTGCTGAAGACCAAGGCAACTGCTGGACGAGGTCCTCGGCCAAGTCCGAAGAAGAAACGAGTTGCGTTCCAAGTTCCATCTGATGATGATGAACTTGCAGAAATCATCAGAGACCGACAAGTGAGGGCCGCTAGAGCCAAAGGCACACCTGTGCCACTGCTTTTGGATCTAAAGGTGATCCTCGATTACATTGACCTTTGGCACAAGGATCCAGACACCCCTATGCCTGATTTTCATCTGACTCCTGGACAAAGTCATATGCTGACCCATTTCATCAGTGAAGAGAAATGGAAATTTGAAAAGGCAAGGCAGATCAAGAAAGCTCAATTCAGGAAGGAGAAGTTCCTGAAGAAAAACGTTATCAGAATGACACCTAAGGAACTTCTCAAGGTCCAGACTGAAATCCAAGCCCTCAGCAAAAACTTTGATGCTTATTATACTGATTGGCAAGGAGCCAAAGTCAGATTTGTCAATCTGACTAAGAAGTTCACAAATGTTGCAGCCCCAACGCAACAAGAAATTCCTCAGGCTGGAGCCTCTGCTCAGCCTGCTGAAGAACATGCCAGCACCGCTGATGATTTTCAGCCTGCTGAAGACAATGCTAGTTCTAGGGCTGATGACTCCATTCCAGCCGCTGAAGAAATTGCCAGGCCATCCACTAGTGGTGCGCCTGAAGAAACTGAAGAAGTCAGGGCAACTGCATCAGTTGCGCCTGAGGAAATTCAACCAGATTCCTCAGCTCCTCCCGCGCCAACACCAACTCCAATCCTTCCATCTGCATCAGATGTGAAGAAGACCAAGGCTGCAGAGCGAGCTGCAGTGAAGAAAAGGAAAGCATCTCCTGCGTCAAATTCTTCAGTTCCGAAGAAAATGAAGCCAATGACCAGCTCATTTGAAAATCCTATTGATGTTGTTCCCATTTCCTTCATGCCATCAAAGGACCTTGTTCCTTTTGGTGAAGATTATCAGATCCCAAGCGGATCTGATGAAGAAAATCATTTTGCTGCTTCGTTAGAGCAGATTGATGAAGAAATTGAAATGGATGCAATCCCTTCAACCCCAATCATTTCCTCGCCTATGCCTCAGTTCACAGCTGAAGAGGCTGGGGTTGAGGAAATTGAAGACGAAGACGTGGACATTGGATGCACCACGCCTGTGATGAATGATGATTTTTGGGATAGTCAGCATCCAAATTCACCACTCTTCACCCCAATCCAACAAATTCCTCAGTCCCCTGCACCAATAGTTCAACTGGGCTCTGAAGAAACTCATCCCCCTTCATCTGTGCATGAAGAAATTCCAGCCACTAGTGCTGAAGAACCTGTTGTTGCTGATCCTCAGACTGCACATAAAGATGAACCAGAAAATCCTCAGCCTGAAGACCCTGAGATCGCGATTCCTGAGGTAGTGATGCAACTCACTGACACTCCCCTGCCAAAACCAAAGGATCCATTCTCGCGCAAGCAAAAGTTCAAGGCTGAAGACTTCTTTGGCGAGCATGTTTTCTTCAGGATTACAACCCTTATGACTCTGCTCGTATAAGGAAGAGGCGTTTCTGGACTGCTAGTCAAGCAAACTTTTATTCCTCTGTGCTATTCAACAAAGACAAAATCTTCGATCATGCACATATTCCTCACGTGGACATGGAATCTCTGTCAGGCTTCGAGCCAGTCCTCAGTGTTCTTCACGATGCAGGGTTACTAATTTTCTGCACTGACATCTGTGATTGGAATGAAGAACTCATTCTTCAATTCTAAGCGACGCTGCACATCACAGGAGATTCTGAATATGTGAACTCATGGGTGTTGGACTGGATGTCTGAAAATACTCACTACAAGGCACCAGCAACTGAATTGCTTCGTGCCCTCCCACTCAGTCCTCCCCTTGACGATGCACGTTGCATCTACAATGAACCTGAACTAACAAATCACTACATGCAAATGTTGATGAAGCCTTTGAATCCAGGGCAGGCCCCACGAACCAAATTCCTCGTCAAGAAATTATTGTATGTGCCTCGGACTGTCTATCGCATTCTGACGAAGACAATGAGTCCTATCAAAGGCCACGACTCAAATGATGAAGAAGTCATTGGGATCATGAAGAATATGCTTTTCAACATCATTCATGGCGTTCCCGTCAACTTCCATGATTTCTTCATGAGGACTCTGGCGAAGATTGCTATGTCACCATTTGAGCTGAAGCCTTATGCGCCTTGGATTATGAGGTTCATCCGGGCAAGGTCTTCACCCAATTACAAGGCTGATACTCTAAACCACTTCAGCTACTTGCCTCCCATTGAAGTCCTCAAACGGACATTTTCCTCAGCTGATGACAAAGGCAAGGCCGCTGCTGTGATAGATGAAGGCATTCGTCCATTGGATGGTCAATTTCGCAAGGCATCATCCTACTCCACCAATGACGACTCTGCCACACATGACTCTGCCGCCAACACCTTTGCCAAGCAAAATCCTCAAGCCACAACACCAAGGGTGATGACTGATCGTGAGTTACTCCTTAGTCTTCATCAGAAGGTTGATCGCAATCATAAATGGGTCAAGCGTCAGTTTGGTTCAATTCTTCACAACATGACCTCAACACACAATGCAGTGAAGAAAGACCAATACTACCTTCATGAAACCTTCAACCGCACCTGGGCTGTTCTCACTCATGTCTATAGCGCAAAAGAACTGGAGACAATGGGTCTCAAGGAAGAATTTGACTGGTCTACACCTCCACCGAAGAAATTCAAGAGGGTCAAGGTTCCTCCATTGGTGGCCAGCTCTTATTCTTCATCGCGCGACAGTGATGAAAATGAAGACTTGGACGACACTGCGGTAGGCCCTACTACCACAACCGACCCCGACAACGCTGGCGCTCCTCCATCAACTTGATATTCTTCAGGGGCGTTAGTCCTTAGTTTCGATCCTTTTGGTCATTTAATGACAAAGGGGGAGAAATTTGAGTTAGTCTTCAAGCGGGTCTATTATATGGGCATTTTTTGCTAAGTTACAACTCTTGTTCTTCCAAAACTTTTATTGGGTCGAGTTGTAATCTTAAAACCGATGGTGCTCTGATACTTTTGATGTGTTCCTCTGCATGCTTATTCCTCGCTATATGTTAATACACGCATGCTGAATTACATCAGTCACCATATTTCATCATGCATTTCAATTTCTTCATCTTATATGTCAAATGCGTGTATGAATTACAAGATATAGGGGGAGATCTCCATGATTCAACTCTTCAAATGTGCATTGCCTCAAAAGCAAATTCCTCACTATGCACATCTTCAGGGGGAGTTCTTCTATATCTTGCAATCAAATTCCTCAATATCAGTATTTACACTTCATATGTTTATCCCCGTTGAAAACTTAACCTATATTGTCATCAATCACCAAAAAGGGGGAGATTGTAAATGCATCTAGTGCCCCTTAGTGATTTTGGTGTATTGAAGACTTATAGGTTAAGGGACTAATGTGTTTTTGAGTGTACACAGGTCTATAAGTCTATGAGGAGTTTGATATTTACAGAGAAAGTCGACCCCTAAAAATGAAGTTTCGACTAAAGACTTTGGTATTCTGAAGACTTTCTGAAGACTTTGAAAGTGAAGAAATTGGTGTGACCTTGAAGACTTGGTATTCATTTGAGGAACATGAATCGTGAAGACTTTTATTTTCGTAGTTTCGTTTTCTCATTCTTGAGTCATAGGAAACACCGTACTGTTAAAGGAGGTCGAGGAAATACTAAGGAAAAATTTCCATGTGATGCTCAACTCAAAATCCTACACCTACCAATCCCTTCGAGTGAAGCCTTTGAAAATCTCATACAGTTCAGTCAATTTCTTCAGTGACAGAGATGAAGTTCTTCTGGTCCCTGAGGAATTTGTTCTGACCGAGGAGTTAGGATTCGCCAGTGCGAATTGCCTACACAGTGAGGAACATGATAGCCCTGAGGAATTTGAAAGTCAAATTTCCGACCGTTGCTGTGCTGCGCGCCAGCTGTCCCAAAATATCTTATCCACCTAACAGTCATATCATTCAAGGGCATTTATGTCTTATCATGTCGGGCTGCTCCCTAGGCTATAAATAGCCGCCCCCTACAACCACTAGCTGGTTTGCTGCTCAGCAAGAAACTGACACTTGTCAATTGAGAGCATCCCATCCTCCGAGGACTTTGAGCGAAAATCATCGAGTGAGGAAAACCCAAAACCAAACCCCTACAAACTCAAAGTGATTGAGCATCACTGAAGAGATTGATCCTGCATGGATCCGACGCTTGTTACCTTTGAAGACTGTGCTTCTTCCAGACGGTTAGGCGTCATGGTCTAGAGCATCCAAGAGGAATTATGGATCGCCGAGTGACCGAGTCTGTGAAGGTTTGGAAGTCGCCTGAAGACTTACCACGAGTGATTGGACGAGGTCTGTGTGACCTTAGTTCAAGGAGAATACGGTGAGGACTTGGTGTCCTGAGCTGCGTGCTCAGTGACTGGGTGTCCGGACTGTGTGTCCTCGAGTTTAAATACTCAGCCGCTCCAACCAGACGTACAACTGAGACAGCTGTTGGAACTGGTCTACCAAATCATTGTCTTCACCAACCTTACTGGTTCTATTTCCTCAACTCTTTCATTTCCTCATTAAAGTGTTGAGTGTTTGTTCATATCTGTGTTTGAAGAGTTTAACTGAAGACTTTCTCAATTTCCTCAGTTCAATTTCTTCAGTCTGTTTGTCTTCATCTTGTGTTATCCTGTGATTACACTTTCTGTACTTTATGATTGTCTTCATTTCATCATGATGACCATGCCTGTATTCTTCTATGCTTACTTCTGAGTACTTATTCCGCTGCAAGTAGTTCTTCGCTAAGGAATTTCCTAACCGGCAAATTCCTCAGTGAAGAATTCATAAAAATCGCCTATTCAACCCCCCCCCCCCTCTAGTCGATATAACGCACTTTCAATTGGCTCTGCCGCCTGGTGAGGAGCCGAAAGTGATACCATCTGCTCTGTGGCTCCATCACGCGTAACCCCTACCGGGCGCGTCAACTGTCATGGGAAAGTCATGGTAGTAACCATTTATATCTAGTAATGGGGGTTCACATGTTTTATCATGCATGATGGAAGAAACAGGTGGCTTATGGACACAAAGATTTATCCTGGTTTGAGCTGGTTTGAGCTCCCAAGATGGGATAATACCCTACTCCTGCCTGATGATTATTTCTCTATATGTGTATGAGTACAAGAGTACAAAAGTCTCTTAGAGAGCTCAAAGTCTAGAAGAGTTGGATCTAGTGTAAGACAAAGGTTTAGGGTAGGAACCGGCTCAACCCTCTAGGGGTGGCCTATCAAGTATATACAATGGGTGTGTTACAGTTGATACAAATGCGTACACAAATACAGAAGCTATACATAGTCTAACACCCTCCCTCAATCTTAGCCACTTTCTAAAGAATTGAGAAGGGTAAGATTGCGCCTACAAGCCTCGAACTGTGGAAGAGGCAACGGCTTGGTGAAGATGTCTGCAAGTTGATCCTTAGAAGAGATGAACCTGATCTGTAGTTGCTTCTGTAACACACATTCCCGTACAAAGTGATAGTCAATTTCAATGTGTTTCATTCGGGCATGGAATACCGGATTTGTAGAAAGGTATGTAGCACCGATGTTATCACATCAAAGAACAGGAGGCTGTGGTTGGGATGTACCAAACTCCTGAAGCAAAGATTGTACCCACATAATCTCTGCAGTAGCATTAGCCACAGCCTTATACTCAGCTTCAGTACTACTTCGTGAGACAGTAGCCTGTTTTCAAGCACTCCAGGCGATAAAATTAGAGCCAAAGAACACAGCATAGCCCCCCGTGGATTGCCTGCCATCCGGACTGCCAGCCCAGTCCGCATCAGAATACGCCGAGAGAACCCCAGAGCGGGTCGGCCGAATATGCATTCCAAGAGACATTGTGAGTTGGACATAGTGCAGGATGCGCTTAACAGCAGACCAATGAGTGTCTCGAGGCGCCTGGAGATACTGACAAACTCTGTTGACAGCATAAGAAAATATATGGCCTCGTGATCGTCAAATACTGGAGACCACCAACAATACTTCTGTACTCCGTTGCATCCACAGAAGACAGAAGCTCACCATCAACATCAGTAATCTTGTCTGATGAACATTTTTAGGAAATTGGCGAACAAATTTTTAAAATGGGAACATTTTTTGAAACTCCTAAACACAATTTGAAAAGTAGAACATTTTTTGAACTTATGAATTTGTTTTTTTATAATATGCAAATATTTTTTCGAAAATGAAGTACATTTTTTTGTATTTCTGAACAAATATTAATAACAAGAACATTTTTTGAACTTCTAAAAAAATTTAGAATTTTAGAAAAGAATTTGAAATTTTGAAGAACAAAAAGAAAATAAAAAAAAGAAGAAAAGGGAATTGAAAAATGAAATAAACAAACAGAAAAACAAGGAAAGAAAAAGAAAAAAAGAAACAGAAAAAACTAGTGAAAAAACCGGTTCAAGAAGCTTCTAGAAGGTTCCCAAAACCGGTCAGGAACCTTGACAGCTTAAAGAAAATCTAGAGTCCACGTTTTCAACCGACGCGGGAGCACTATCACTTACAAAAACAAAAAGCACAAACCAGTCGACCTTACATGCCCAGCAAATCCTGCCTGACGCAAGGGCCTGACTTAATGCTATAAATACCGCTACACATTCATCCATACATATGACCCTTCCTTGATGCTAAAAGCACCACAAACCAGGCTGGCAGAGAAAATGAAACCTCCTCAATACCTCTTCGATACTTACTATACGCATCAGAAGTTCCAGCCATGTATAAAAACGCCCCTTTTATGGGACTGGATTGCTCTTGGGTTATATAAGGCTGGCTAATAACCATATAGGTGTTGCAGCTGGGAGAGCCAGCAATCAGTTGGACTTCGGGCTATAAGGTTGTTCTCTTCCATCTAGTTTCAGTAGTAGGCTACTAAAAGACTTGCCATATAAAGATCTGTATTTGAAGAATTATCTGCAGCTTCAAGCAGAGGTACCAAATCAGAATGCAGATAATCTAACTGTAAGAGATTTTCTGGGAAATGAAATAGTGGTAAATCACTTTGGCCATCTCTGTAGTCAAAAATAAAAGAAGCATCACCGGAGCAGGAGAAGAGCATTGCTATTAATTAATTTTATTATCTCCTGATTACTCCCCACTGTAACCCTAGACACCTCCTAACCTCTGTTATTGCGTAGCTACAGGTTTCTTGCGTAATCTGTATACTCGGCGATGCGGAACTAGAGAGTGTTGTCTTGTGCTTACCGGAGCGGCGGCGGGTCGGCGCATCCCCCCTGCTTCCGGCGCGCGTGAGCCGGGGGCGCTGCGGCGGCGGCGGCGGCGACGCGGTCTCCGATGCGCGCGCCTCCCTCGCCCTCCCACTCCTCGTCTCCGGCGCCATGGCAGGCTAGGATAGTCCACCGCCCCGGCCGGCCGGCCCGCCGCTTAGCGACCGACGGCGGGAGACCGGGGATGGGATGGGGATCCACCGGCGGGGCAGAGCACCCACAGCAGAGCTCCGCACTGACTGAACTAGTTTTTTTAGGACACCCGCACTGAACTGGTAGTATTATTTCCCGTTTGATTGAGAAAAAAAAAACTACGCGACGCGGTAGCTGCTACGGCCCATTCAGTCTTGGCCCAAGCAGAATAAGCATGCGTCCCATCCGCTTGGCAGGACGAGGCCCAAACCTTATTTTTTCAAATGATAAGTGCCACACGTTAGATGCGTGGCACTCCACGGATTTAAAAAATGATCATGCATTTAGAAAAAATATATGTTAAATAAAAAATGTTCGTGAATTTCAAAAATTGTTCCACCTATTTCCCCCCCAAAAAATGTTCGTCGATTCTAGAAATGTTCGCCTATTCAAGAAATATGTTTTTAAAACAGTTCACAATTTTTTAAAATGTTTGCAACTAGTATAAAATGTCCATGCATTCAATTTTTCTGTGATTTTAGAAAATGTTCGAAAATCTGTAAAAATATTCACGATTTTGAAAAATGTTCGTGATTTCATATATGTTCACGAGTTTAAAAAAATGTTCATGACTTTGAAAGAAATTATTCACGATTTTCACAAAAGTTAGAGTCATAGTGTACCTCGGTGATGCAGCAAAATGTGGTCATGGCCATTGAAGATTATAAAACAAAATCTCCCGTTGCAATGCACGTGCCATTTTGCTAGTAAATATCTAAAAAGTAGAAGATTTGCATTCATTTCATTTGGATTTTCAATATTAGAAACATTCTCACAGGCACCCAAATTTGTAGAATCATCAACGACAACATCAGATTGTTCCATAGCACCCTTTTGAGCTACAATGAATTTATCTACAAGTCACTTCTTTTTTCTTTTCTCGCAATCAGATAAATGCTTTTTCGCAAACATGGTTATGGAAAAAAGGAGAGAGAACACCGGGATTCTTGAATCTTGGTCTTGGTCTCTCGGAGTAAATTAGAAGAAATCCAATGCTGCTCCAGCTATCCACTAATCCAAATTCAAGCAATGCACAACAGAAAAATCTAGCAATGTCATACAACAAGCAAGGAATCAAGTAAGTCAAACATTCTTACATCAATTCATCATTACATAAAATAGACAAGAGAAAAGGTGAGATGCAAAATGTTACAAGGAACTGCTTGCCTCGAACGGTTGGACCTTGACCACGACCCTAATGATGGACAGCAAGGCTACATGCTGCTGCTCTCAGTGTTCTTGCTAGGGCACAGGGAGTGTCGTTGCTGGTCAACTCGCCTATGTGTCTCCGTTCTCCGGATCCCTTGTGGGTATTTGTAAGGCGCAAAGAAATCCATTAGAATGTGGTACTAACGAAAATTTCATTGATTAGATTGGGATTTGGGGTCTTGGCCTCTTGGGAATTTGGGGGCAATAATTGGATTTGGGGAAGAGGAACACGATGAGAACAGGATGGAGATGATGAGTTGGTGGCGTGTTCCTATGGAGAGCGAAAGAAAGGATTCACAGATTGTTGACTTGCTCGCTTCTTAATGTGTTGGGCTGCTTCTCATGCGTATTATTTATTTTTTTTCTTGAAAAATATATACAGTAGATATGCATAGGGGTATGGCCCCTGCTCGAGCTGGGCCCTAGGCCATCGCACTCGCCGCCATGGCCCAGGGCCGGCCCTGGTAAGAGACATGAAGTTGCTTAGCACACCGATGACACACACCAAAAGAGAAAATTATTTATGATACTAACAAAAATTCATTAGAGTATGATAGTAACGAAAATTCCATTGATTAGCTTGGGGTTTGGGGTCTTGGCCTCTTGGGAATTTGGGGCAATAATTGGATTTGGGGAAGAGGAAGACGATGAGAACGGGATGGAGATGATGAGTTGGCGGCATGTTCCTGGGGAGAGCGAAAGATTCACAGATTGTTGACTTGCAAGCTTCTTAATGGGCTGGGCTGCTTCTCATGCGTACTATTTATTTATTTTTCTTGAAAAATACTCCCTCCGTTCCTAAATATTTGTCTTTTTAATCATTTCAAATGGACTACAACATACGGATGTATGTAGACATATTTTAGAGTGTAGATTCACTCATTTTGCTTCGTATGTAGTCACTTGTTGAAATATTCAAAAAGACAAATATTTAGGAACGGAGGGAGTACATACAATAGACATGCACAGGGTATGCCCCCGTTCTCGGCTGGGCCCTAGGCCGTCGCACTCACCGCCATGTCCCAGGGACGGCTCTGGCAAAGAAACAAGAAGTTGCTTCACACCGATGACGCACAACAAACGAGAAAAATACATTTAACATCATAAAGAAAAATGGATGCGATAAAGGTGCACATTTGCTTCTACTCTCTCCCTCTCACAATATAAGATCGTTTTTCAAGCTAACTTGAAAACGATCTTATATTGTGGGACGGAGGTAGTAGTTTTTACTATTAAGTATTCCGGGCTAGTCGCGAGAAGACTACTCGACAACATGAAGAACGCAGCAATGCGCACAGTGCTCTCAGCCTATCACACTCATTTCTCTTTTTCGTTCGTCAAGTCGACATATTTGATCTTTTCGATTTACGCTTCTCTTCATCAAGGACGATTATTGTTCTGGTGCGTTGGTCATGTGGGAGCTTAGCACCGTGGGACAGCCTGCTGTACCAAGGTTTGCTCCGCTCTGGCGAGGGAGGGGCGATGACGTGGCGCACATTCGGCTCGCTCCAGTGTTTGTAGTCGTTTTCAGTTGGTCCACAGATATGTATGTACATTTTGTAAATTTTACTGTATACTACCATGACAAATGATAAATAGACTGAAAGTTTCTCCAAAAAAAATCAGATATAAACAATAGTCTTTTCATGGGATTTTCTTTGCACTCTTTACTTGGGACTTTGATGCATATATCCCCTTCTCCCCGCGGCGGCGACCTAGGGTTAGGTTTAGGAGCTCGCCGCCGCCCACCCCCGTCCCTAGGCAGTCTCCCACGTCCTCGACCTGAACGAACGTGCTGCTGCTGCTGCTCATGACCGGCCCGTGCTGCTCCTGCTGTTCGGCGCCGGCAGCACACTGCGGCTGCTTGCTCAGTTGCTGGCTTGCTGCTGACGGCCTAACACGCGTCACCGAATTTGGTGCAGACATGGGGAATTTCGCGTCGAGTGATGCTTCTTCTTCTTCAGTCAAACAGGCGCAAAGGGTATCAGCAACCAGCTCCACGCCACCGGTGAACTGCTCCCAGGTGCCCAAGGACTCAAGGTCAAGGACGAAGCAGTGGGACTCTGGGAGCATTCAAGGTAGGTATGCTTCACCTCTTTTAAACAGAGGCCTATTCAGTTGGTATACATTCTCACCACTGCCGATTCTCACTGTCTAGCACCAGTGCACAAAATAAACATGTGACAAAGTAAAAAGAATTCAGTTGGTGAATCAGATTGGTTGGAGATGGCGGAATTGGTCGGGCCGCGGGTTTACAGCTGCCGCCATTGCCGGAACCACGTCTGCCTCCACGACGATATCATCTCCAAGGACTTCCAGGTGAACAACTTCAACAAGGATTATTTATTTATTTGGTGAACAACTTGCTTTGTCCCCTGTGTTCGGGATCAAGACTGGACGTACAGAGCTTAATAATCAATAAACAGGAACTTAGATGGACCAGTAATATATGTTGGACTGGTTGGGGATGTCATGCTAAAATTACTAGTAGTATCAACTAGGGATTCTAAATAGGTTCATTCATCAACTGTGGTGGAGAGCTCCAACAATCTGAGAACAAACGTTTATGCAGCTGAGTTTAGGCATTTGTGTTACATAGCGGAGTCCTTCAGTTAACCAGAGAGAGATACTGTGATCTATCTGTAGAGAATAACTTCAAGGATTATTTATTTGGTGAAGAACTTACTTTGGCCCTTGCGTTCGGGATCAAGATTCGACAGAGCTTAATATTCAATAAATAGGGACTTAGATGGACCAGTCAATTATGTTGGACTGGTTGGGGATGTCGTGCTAAAATTACTAGTAGTATCAACTAGGGACTTTAAATAGGCACATCAACTGCAGTGGAGAGGTCCGACAATACGATCTGAGAACGTTTCTGTAACTGAGTTTAGCTAGCATTTGTGTTTCTATACTTACACAGCGGAGTTTCACTTAACCAACCAGGGATACTGTGATCTATCCATACCGGCTTCAGATGTCAAGATCTCGATACGCTATCATCTGTCTATCTCAATTTTGCTTGTGTTTGGAGGATAAATACCAGTACCTTTGTCTTTCGTCTGCTGTTGCAGGGGAGGAATGGCCGCGCGTTTCTCTCGTACCACGCCATGAACGTCACCTCAGGGGCCAAGGAGGACAGGCAGCTCATGACGGGGCTCCACACGGTCACCGACATCCATTGCCGTGATTGCGAGGAGGTGCTCGGGTGGAAGTACGAGAGGGCCTACAAGGAGTCCCAGAAGTACAAGGAAGGAAAGTTCATATTTGAGAAGGCCAAGATCATGCAGGAGAACTGGTAAGAAATGGAAAAGAGATTTAACCAACCATGTGCCAGCCAGAATGCTGGTATGGATCGGTACTACCAGTCTGTTGGTGTTATTTCCATGCCATTTGTAATTTGTTCTTTGAAATGGTTTATTGTTTGTTGTGTAGGGAGACAAATTATCACGTTCATTTGCGTGGGAACCATTTTCTCATTGATCATAAATAAAATGGATGGTTTAACAATGTGTGGTTGTATTTCCCCAATTGTTCAAACTAGTTGCATTTTATCATTGATCAACAAACAGATGGCTCATGACAAGCAACACAACACAAACACATTTCATCACTCATCAACAGACAGATGGCTGCATATATAAAGTATTGAGCAGAGAGAAGTAGCAATGGTTATTAGTCATATTCAGTCGTCGTTTGGTCATTCCGGTGTATGTATTCTACTACTCTGGAGCACTACATACTAGTACTTGTCCACTATCATTGTGTGGTTGTTAGGTTCCTAATTCAATTGGTGAATCGGATTGGTTGCAGGAGAGAGATGGCGGAACTGGTCGGGCCGCGGGTGTACAGCTGCCACCATTGCCGGAACCACGTCTACCTCCACGATGATATCATCTCCATGGCCTTCCAGGTGAACAATTTCACCAAGGGAAGGATAATTGATTTGCTTCTCCTTGGTCCCTGCGCTAGGCCCTGCGTTAGGGATCAAGAGTGGACACAGGCAGAACTTAACCAATAAATAGCGACTTGTATTAGATGGACCGGTAATATATGTTGGACTGGTTGGGGGATGTCGAGCTAAAATCAATAAGAGTACCAACTAGGGATTCTAAATAGAACCATTCACCAATAGTACCTTTGTTCTTTCAACTGCTGTTGTAGGGGAGGAATGGCCGCGCGTTTCTCTCCTCCCACACCATGAACTTCACTACAGGGGCCAAGGAGGACAGGAAGCTCATGACGGGGCTCCACACGGTCACCGACATCCATTGCTGTGATTGCGAGGAGATGCTCGGGTGGAAGTACGAGAGGGCCTATGAGGAGTCCCAGAAGTACAAGGAAGGCAAGTTCATATTTGAAAAGGCCAAGATCAGGCGAGAGAATTGGTAGGCAAATAAACAAAAGATTCAACAAACAATGTGCCAGCCAGAATGCACTTATGACTTTGTACATAGCAGTCCGTCCGTATTGTTCTTGAACTAGCAGTCTGTTGGTCTTATTTCCATGCCATTTGTAATTTGTTGTGTGCAGAGACAAAATTATGTTCATTTGTGTGGGAACCATTTTCTCGTTGATCATACATAAATGGATGGTTTTAACAATGTGTGGTTATATTTCCCCAATTTTATTGTGCTTCAGCATCAAATTAAGTGATGTGTCAAGGGTCGGTCGGTACCTTGTTCAGACTAATTGCATTTTCTCATGTGGCCAACAAACAGATGTCTCATGACAAGCAACATAAAAACATTCATCCGAATATCCAAGTGATTTAAACCTTTTTTCACGGCAATAGCCATTCGGTGTAAATGGTATGAGATAGTTTCTATAGTAAATTTGCTTGTGAATTTACATTCAAAATATGTTAACCTCTTTGGTAGTTTACTGCAGCTCCACTCAGCTGAAGGAACTGAAATATAATATGTGACCATGCAGAATATAGCAAATAACAATCCCACTCACTTGGCCCCTATAGAGAGAACAATGCACTCACTAATATTGCTTAAGTTTTACTTAAAGTTTGTGTGTTGTTGTCCTGAAAGGACAAATGAGTAGTATATATCAGCTGTAAATATCACCACATGTAATTCTTACAAGTGACGAATATCAATCTATTAGTTAACATCGTCATCTCCGTTTCTGCGAAGGTCTAGAAATGTATTTGCCTATCATTTTTTTCTGTTCGGCAGCCAATGAATTAATCAACTGTTGGAATGAACCTCCGTTGCATGTGTATATGAGTAGAATATTAAGTTGGGAGTTAAAATACATGCATGCCATTAGAATATTGTGCGTGTATGTTCTGAACTTCTGTAATTATATTTGTCTATTTCGGATCTGTGAAGCAGCTTGGTACGGAGAGAGAACAAAAGTTATGCTACGATATCCACACCTGACAGCTGCAATTTGAACTCCAGGAGGCTACCTTTAGGATGTGTGCCAACTGCCACAAGATAATCTAACGAATATTCAGTTTGTTCTCAGATTCATATACCTTGCCCTTCAAAGATAAAAATGGATGGGATTGTAAGATAGTGCTACTTTAATGGGAGATGATATATCTTGGATAAGTGATAAAAGTGATTCACTTGGTATCTACCAGGCTAATAGAGTATTATTCCCACTCACTTGATAAAATTATACATCTTTCTTTCAATCTGGAGGCTAATTAACTCTCATAAGAGGTGCATTTTTCACTCCATTAGAAAGTAAAACCACCGCTACAATCAACCCGACGAAACCATTAGCTTATCTGTTCCGTGCAACATGAGATTTGTATGTTGATGTTCACCCTGTTGGCGCCCCCGCCGGCGTTGCCGTTGGCGCCGCCGCCGGCATCGCCGTTGCCGAACATTGCTGCCAGTTTGTTCAATGCCCACACAAAGGCGCATGCGGCGTGGTCTGCCAGTTCGTCAAACCGACCCGCCACTTCCTCTTTGCCGCAGCTCCGAGCAGTGAAGGTCATGGATGGCTAATGCAAGAGCTTCCAATCGCTGCGGTCAGAGCCTACGGCTGGTGCAGGAGGCGAGTATACAAGGGTATATGGTAACACCAGTCGTTTCCATCCATAGATGGCCGGTGGAAAATGCGAGAGCTTCCAATCGCTGTGGTCAGAGCCTACGGCTAGTGGAGGAGGCGAGTATGCAAGGGTATACTTGTACGCCGTTGTATAAAAAAACATGTTTCTGAAACTAATACAACTTACCGAGGGGGTGATTGCCCCCCCCCCCCCCCCCCCCCCCCCATCCTCATATTATCAACTTTGAATCTCTCGTTGATTTTTTTGTTGCGCACCTTTGTAGTTTGCCAATACATTGTTAACGGAATTAAAAAAGAGATTGCGCCGACTGGTTGACTGTGTTAGCCGTTTTGTGTGAATTATTAATTGCCGGCAAACACTTTGTTGTAAACTTGTTGTGTAATGTTTCGTGGATTTGGTGGTTCTTCAGTGTACAAAGCTAGTTCATCTTTCAATTTTAAGAGTGCATTACTCCTGTTGTGTTGTTGTGCTACTGTATATTGAGTACCGAGAACTGTTTGCTGGTGCGTCTGCTTAGGTGAGAGGGATTAATCCCCCTAGTTGAGGTTTTCCTCGTCATATTTTTTCTCCGTGTCCGAACCTGTCGAATTATTAAGTCAACCCGCCTAGACATCTCTGGCCCGCCCCCACGCACCCCACTTGCAAGTGCGGAGATAATTGCATCTATAGTCCTCGTACTCGCTGGCTACATCCACTTCAGTCCTGGTACTTGCGTATTGCATCGATACGGTCCCGATACATGAAAATACGTAGTCAATACGGTCCCTGAGGTTGAAACAACAGTCCTGACAATACACATTGCATACGTATCTCGTATTTGCGAGGTGACACGGGCCAGCTCAGACGACGTTTGAATAAGGCCCATATGTCAGTGGGTCGAGAAAAAAAAAGAAAAAAGCACACCGCAGGGATTCGAACCCGCTAACAGGGGCACATTGCTGCGCAAGCGAGCCACCAGAACAAGCACGTGATCTTGTATATATGGGGATGCAGACTGTATTATATTTATATGTTCTTGTCATTTAAAAAAAATAATTGTGAATTTATAAAATGTTCATGAGTTTTTTCAAACGTTTATCGATTCAAAAAAATGTTCGAGATTCAAAAATAAAGGTTCGCGTCTAAAAAACAATGTCCGCCAATTTATAAAAATATATTCAAAACAATTTATGGGAATGTAACAAAAAACCAATCTTTAAAAAAATGTTCATTGAATCAAAAAAATATTCAAGAATTCAAAAAATGTCCGTCACAAACAAAAACTGTTCCTGCATATCATTTTTTATTCCCAAATTCCAAGAAATGTTCGCCTATGCATAAAAAATTGTTGACGAGTTCTAAAACGATGCATGCAATTCCAAAAAATGTTTGTGAATTCAAAAAATATTCATGATTTTGTAAAAAAAATTGTGATTGAAAAATATATGCAGTTTAAAATTTTTTGTACGAATGGGGTGCGGGGGGTGCGCATGCTATTTTTTAATAAACAAATGGATTTTGCTGCCTGTAAAATTTCAAAATTGTATGGATATGCATGTATAGTAGCGCCATATCACTGTGCAATATTTTATCGATAAATGTGCTTGTATTTGAGAGATAAAAAAACATAAATACATGAAAAAAACTTGTTGAAGAAAAATTCGTCAAAAATGTAACATTATCTTAAATTCTGGATCATTTTTTGAAAAGAGGGATTTTTTTTGTATTTCCGAACAAATTTTAAAATTCAGAAACAAGAATTTATAACCAGGAACAATTTGAAAATAAGAAAAAACTAGAAATGAAAACATTTTGGAAACTACTAATATTTTTTATAACCAGAAACAAGTATGGTTCGAAACCATGTTCATTTTATTAGTTGGAAAAAAATACTACTGTTTTTCACAAAAAACAAATACTATTGCCAGTTTAATTCGCTAGCACACGCATTCTGAAAAGAAAAATACGGGCCTCCTATTGCGGAATGGACATTAATATAGAAGGTGGCCATCCCCGTTAAATTGAAGATGGCATTTAGTGCGGTGGCATGCGCGCACATTTTTGGGCCGGGAGTCGCGGGTTCGAAACTCGGCAACGACAGGCCCTTTCCTTTTTCTTTATCTTATTTCTCGCTCACACTGACATATGGGTCCCAGGCTGACGTGGTGGCCCGTGCTGATGTCTCGTACACGTGCTGATGTCTCGTACGAGAGAATACGGGATACGTATGCAATGTGTATTGTCAGGACTGTTGTTTCAACCTCAGGGACCATATTGACTACGTATTTTCATGTACCGGGACCGTATTGAAGCAATATGCAAGTTCCAGGACCAAGTTGGACATCGCCAGCGACTACGAGGACTATAGATGCAATTATCTCTGCAAGTGCGTTAAGCTGCACTAGGTCGCACACTCCCCCAACTTGTGCGCTACTAGTTTCCTCCAAATGGGTCCCAAAAGTTCTCCCCACATGTGTGGTACTAAGGTTAGAATTCGAAGAAGGCGGTGGTGGCAAATCTAAAATGAACTATTGATGTAAACATTAAAGTTTCATTTCCAATGGAGAAAGCAGCTTGACACTTCACATGTAAATCTGGCATGTTCCCTCTCAAAACCTAGATCCTTCCACGCAGATGGTTTGTTTTCTAAGCAGTGCGTGGAAGGTTTTGTAAAATATTTTCATTTTTTTTACCACAACCTTTAGGGTCCATATGATGACACCATGTCAAGTGTCTGGATTTTCGGGCTTCATTTGAATTTATGAGAATTAAAATGACAATAACCTACATGTCAGTGGCCTACTCGTGGCTCGCATAGGACTCTTCTTCTTTACTTGCACAAGGCCTAAACATAGATTAAAGATCGCATATAGGATTTCTGAACTCATTTTTGGCCAGGATTCCATGTGCCTAGAGTTTAGATTTTTTTAATTGTACACATTAAATGCCTAGAAAAGCAGCTATATGGTTAAATGTAGCAAAGGGACCTCGATAAAGGCCAAAATTTGATATGCGTGATTTAACGGTGTATGTTGAGTGTAGAAAAAGTTTAGGGCCAATAGATAAAGCGGCTCGACACTTTGCATGCAAAGCTCACAAATTTCCTTTTCCACATGGCAACGGGGAAATACCCGTCGAGTATTACCGTGTCATCCCCGTCCCCGCGAGACCCATCCCCGTCTGTTACTTGTCCCTATGCCGATTGTCAGGACGTGGTTTTGCCCTTCCCCTCTACCCGCCAGTAATTATTTTCGCGAATAGCAAGCGCCGGTGATTATCTCTGCTCCTATATTATGGTGAAAAGGCCACTTTTACAAAAAAGGGGGCACCCGCGATCGCGAAGGCGATCTGGCGGCTGTGAAACAAGTTGGAAGCCTTGGCATACAAGTTACAGAGAAGATCGACCAGCAAGGTCGTTACAGAGAGATCGGGGAGAAGAAGAGATAGAGATGAGGTACAAAATTTGAAACAAACTCCTAACCATATACATCTCCTATATAGTTATTCTAACACTCCCCCTTAATCTGAACCTCAAGCTTTGCTAAGGTTGAGATTGTACTTAAATTCATTTAACCTTCTCTCAGTAAGTGGCTTCGTAAACCCATCCGCAAGTTGATCCCCCGTGGGAATAAACCGAATCTCAAGAAGCTTCCGAGCTACTCTTTCTCTGACAAAATGAAAATCAACTTCAATGTGTTTCGTCCGTGCATGAAAAACCGGATTTGCTGAGAGATAAGTCGCACCAATATTGTCACACCATAATCTCGCAACCTGTGGAGGCTTAATTCGAAGCTCATAGAGTAATGTCTGTATCCACATTACTTCAGCTGTAGCATTAGCCAAGGCCTTATATTCAGCCCCTGTGCTTGACCTTGAAACAGTGGCCTGTTTTCTTGCGCTCCATGACACAAGATTGGTTTCCAGAAATACAGCAAAACCACCTGTTTACCTTCTATCATCAGCACACCCAGCCCAGTCTGCATCAGAGTATGCAGTAACAAGCATAGAAGAGGACTTGGTAATTTCATGTCCAAGACCTTCTGAGAACTTGAGATACCTTAGAATTCTTTTAACTGCAGTCCAATGAGTAGTCTAGGTGCATGTAAATACTGGCATACCTTGTTCACTGAATAAGAGATGTCAGAACGAGTGAGTGTTAAGTACCGCAAGGCACCTACAACACTCCTATAGTTTGTTGCATCCTCTAGCCCAAGAACTTCTCCACTTTCCACTGTAAGCTTTTCTGAGGTAGAAATTGGTGTATTGACTGGCTTACAATTCTCCAACCCTACTCTCCTGAGAACATCGGTTGTATATTCGTCCTATGAGAGAAGTATGCCATCTTTAACTTTTTTTACCTCTATACCAAGAAAATAGTGAAGATCACCCAAGTCCTTGAGAGCAAACTGCAACTTGAGATCCTTAAGCAAGAAAGTGGTGGCATCTGAACTTGAACTAGCAACAATTATATCATCAACATAAACAAGTACAAAGATAGTGACATTGCCTTTATTAAAGAAAAACAATGAGGTATTTGCCTTGGATGGTATGAACCCAAGATGTTGCAACTGCATACTCAATCTGGAATATCAGGCTCTTGGGGCCTGCTTCAAACCATACAAAGCTTTATCCAACTTACAGACATGTTGTGGTGTGCTGGGATTCTCATAACCTGGTGGTTGCCGCATGTACACTTCTTCCTCAAGAACACCATGAAGAAACGCGTTCTAAACATCTAGCTGTCTTAGACTCCATCCTCTAGAAATGGCAATAGACAAGACAAGTCAAATAGTAGTTGACTTAACAACATGACTAAAAGTATCTTCATAATCAATTCCAAACCTCTGTTTAAATCCCTTGGCAACTAATCTAGCCTTATATCTATCTATGCTCCCATCAGACTTCCTTTTGATCTTATACACCCATTTACAGTCAATAACATTGTCTCCATACTTTGGTGGAACCAAGTGCGAAGTCTTATTTTTCATAAGTGCATTATATTCGTTGTCCATAGCTTCCTTCCAATCCTTATTAGCAAGACCATCATGCAAATGAATTGGTTCACTAGTAGTGGTAAGAAAGGCACGTTTGATTTTGTCGTACCTTATCCTACCATCATTGTACTGTTTTTCCTTCACAATATCTGACCGAGACCGTGTTTGCCGAAGAGAAGGCGTAGGGGGCACAGGATCAGCCACTGCCACAGAAGATCCGGCCGGCTCCTTATCCAAGGCGGATCCATGCAACGGATCGTTCGCGGGACCAGGCGCGCACCCACGGTCGGGTGCTGTGTAGGCCCGCGCCGACGTGACGATGGAAGACTCGTCCGCTTCTGCGCCTTGGCTGGCGGGCGACTCAGTGCGTGGAGACGTGGCGCGAGGTGATGCAGCAGGACCGGCGCGAGGCGACGCTGCGGGACCGATGGGCTCCACCGAGTCAGCGCGGTCGGCCACCGGGCCGCGTGAGTCCAAGCACACGGGGGGTCCCTCCTGGGATCACGCGCCGCCAGAGACAACGGGCTGGGCGGGCGAATCTGCCTCGGATTGCACGCCGCCAGAGACAGCGGGCTGGGCGGGCGAATCCGCCAGCTGGGATCGCGCGCTGTCAGCCGGATCAACACTAGTTTCCGTGTCCGCCTTGTTTGTTTCCTAGCACATAAAATGACAGCGTGAATTAGCACAAACATCAACATAATCAGAATTTCCTTGGGATTTTTCTACATGATCAAGTTTATTTAATTCACCCCCGTGATCAGGTAGTGTAGAAGGGTTTGATAGGAGTGCAATTTCTGCACGAAGCAAGGCTCCTGCATTGGGATGTAGTTTGGCAAAAGGAAAGAGAGTTTCATCAAAAACAACATCACGAGAAATATATATGCGTCCAATAGAGATTTCAAGGCACTTATGACCTTTACGAAGATTACTATAGTCAAGAAAGACACATTGAGTGGATCTGAACTCAAGCTTATGGTGGTTGTATGGACGCAAATTGGGATAGCAAGCACACCCAAATATTTTGAGATAGTTGTAATTAGGTTTTTGATGATATAGATACTCTAATGGAGTGGAATTGCCAATGACTTTGCTAGGGAGCCTATTGATGAGATAAGTGGCGGCAATAAATGCTTCATCCCAGTATTTAAGAGGCATGGAAGCATGAGCTAAAAGAGAAAGGCCAACTTCAACAATGTGGCGATGTTTGCGCTTAGCAGAGCCATTCTGTTGACGAGAATGAGGACAAGATACATGATGGGCTATCCCAATGCTACGGAAAAAGGAGTTGAGTTTCTCATACTCCCCTCCCCAGTCACTTTGGACTGAAATAATTTTTCTATCAAATTGTCGTTCAACAAGTTTCTGAAATTCTTGGAAGATAGAGAAAACCTCAGATTTATACCGAAGCAAATATATCCAAGTGAACTTGCTATAATCATCAATAAAACTGACATAATAATATTTCTTTTACCAAAAGAATCTCTGGCAGGACCCCATACATCACTGAAAATGAGTTCTCACGGAGCATGAGACACACTAGTTGACTTGGGATAAGGAAGCTGGTGGCTCTTGGCACATTGACAAGCTTCACACACAGACTTGCTAATGGAACTATGAGACAAAGCAAGATTGTCTTTATTGACTATTTGTTTGATGATGATCAAAGATGGATGCCCTAATCATTGATGCCACCATGCCAAAGAGGGCTTGATGACGGAGTAGGCTTGACGACGCTTGCGACCTAGTGCTCCGGATGGAATGGGGTAGAGCACTCCAATGCATCTACCGTGATGAAGGAGTTCCCTCGTTGCCCGATCCTTAATGAAAAATAGCGAGGGTGAGTTTCAAAGAAGACATTATTGTCGGTGGCTAAACGAGACATGGTTGCAAGGTTCTTGTCAGCTTGTGGAACATGAAGCACATCTCTAAGAACTAGATCACGTTTAAGTGTAGGGGAATTAATAGAACCTTGACCGACGTGACAAATTTCCATACCTCCACCGCTGGCGGTGTGAATCTGGTCGTTGCTGTGGTAACGCTCGCGAAGTGCAAGCTGCTCGAGCTCATTGGTCACGTGATCCGTAGTGCCGGAGTCAACGTACCAGACGCCGTCGCCGCCCTGTTCACGCATGGCAGCAGCAACATGGCGGGAGTAGGATACGTAGTCCTTGTCGTACCGATGCCAGCAGTGGATAACCTCGTGGCCAGGCTTTTTGCAAAGCTGGCAGCGAGGGCAACCACGTGAAGGAAAACGGTGGCTGTTGTTGTTGTTGAAGCCGCCGCCACCGCTGGTGTTGTAGCCGCCCCCACCAGGGCGAGCGCCATCCCCCGGAGAGGCGCCGCATCCGCGCCCACCGCCGCGTTGCCCCTGGTGACCGCGCCCACGGCCGCGGCCACGGGAGGCAGAATTGACGGAGGGTTGCCGAAGGTCGCCGCCATGGAGGAGGGTGAGGCGGCCATCAAAACTGAGCAGCTGGCTGTAGAGCTCCTGGACGGTGATGGGTTCCACCCTGGCGGGTAGTCAGACATGGGCATATTACCTTTCTTGAGTTTCGTGAGCTCGATGCGGGTGTTGATGGCTTGTGCTTGGCTTTGGGCATCAAACATGGCATGGATGGCATGCCACACTTCGGCCGGCGTTGGGAGCGTCGCGACCTGTGCCAGGATCTCGCGGGATAGGGATCCCATCAAGAATCCTTGGAGATGTTGCTGCTGTGCATACCAGAGGGATCGTGCGAAGTTGACTACTTGTTCTTCCTTACCGTCCTTGGTGATGGTGAGCGTGGCCGGCGGTGCCGGGCTCTTCGCGTCGAGGTGGTGCTCCATCTGTGCACCCTTGATCTGGGGCAGCACGATGGCCTTCCAAAGCAGGAAGTTGCCCCTCGTAAGCTTCTCTTGAGGTGGCGATTCGAGGACAGAGGTGCGGGTGGAGGTGGAGGAGGAGGCAAAGGCGAAGGACGAGGAGGTGGTGAGCGCACCCATGGTCCTGGCCGTCATGGCGGCGGAGGTGGTGGACATGTCGCTCGGTCGCGGAGGTAGCTAGATGCGATCTATTTTTGATCTATCGAGGAAGAGACTCTGTTACCATGTGAAAAGAGTTGGAAGCGTTGAACCCTTTGCTGTAGAGGAAGCTAGCGATGAAAGTGGATGAGAAGTAGTCAGAAACAGAGCAGCTGAACGCCTGCCCTGCAGCTGCCTTCCTGTAGTGCTTGTGCCCTTGGAGCAGATGGCGCCGTGGAGGGACGTCGGCCTGGGCAGAGAAAGCGCAGAGAAGTGCATCAGCGACCATCTCCACAACGGTTCTGGGATGGGATTTGCATCCATAAAGATAGCCAACAGCACACCCACCGATCCCCTTTCCGGCGTATCTCCCTCCCTCTAGCCGTTCCACAGCGCCATCCTCCATGGTCGGCTTTGGCCTGTGCTCATATCATATCTGTTGTTTCCTTGCCAGTGAGAGTGGAAGTGCAGACAAGTTCAGAACTGTCTTTTTTTTTCTTTCTGAAAGATGGTGAACCTTTTGTCTGTCTACTTGAGGAAGAGTGGTAATCGACGTCCCAAAGCTTGAGCGATTACCTATCGCCACATTGATGGTTCCGCGATTGGAGAACCGTGTCCATGACCATTGTTGACAAAGAAAAAACCATGAAAAGGACTGAACTTAGCTAACAGTAGTCACCCATTGTTCTCCGGACCGCTTTGGTCACTCAGTGCAGCAGCTCCAGTCAGGACGAGATGGAGCAGATTATGAGTGTCGGTTGACCCTGCAGCATGATGTTATAATAGTTGCTCACAGCTCGCTACAAGAATTTTGCACACGGAGAAGAAAAACAGGCATCGGCAATTCAGCTGACGGTTACCACTCTTAGGCAGACAAACCTGTTATGCACTTTCACTCTCCATGGCACAGAAACAACGAAGATGAGCACAGGCCAAAGCCGGCCAGGGGGTGGCTGGACCGCCAGGAGCCCAGGAGCATGTCCCGGTTAGCTGCTCGGTGCTACGCCAGGAGTACACTGGATGGACGGGTGTGCTGATCGCCGAGCATTCCAGCATTGTACAGTCAGTTGTTCTGTTTCTTACTATTTTTGATTCACTTTCATCGCTAGCTTCCTCTACACTTGACAGACATACACATTCAGTCCACATCTCCAATGTAGTAGTACAACCTTACTGACTTGCAAACAAGCAAGATTTCAAATTACAGCAACATATACTACCCACTTCCATTCATTTCAAGTACAAAATCCATGGAACAAAATATACATGCCGCGGAAGAAAAAAACCATCCAAAAAGGACTGAACCTGGCTAACAGCAATCAGTGGGTGTTCTTCTGACCTCTTTGGTCACTCAGCGCAGCTCCAGTCAGCGGCAGAAGGAAGGACATTATAAGTGTTAACTGACCCTGCAGAATGTAACCATCCGGCCACAACCACAAGAATTTGGCCTGTTTGGTCAAGATCGTGTTCCGCAAGCTCCAGCTCGAAGCTCGTCAATGGACTGATGTTGGCAGGACTAGAGTGCAGACTTTGGCCGAAAAACCTTGTCTGACTGACTATCGACGATGTTGTACTACCTTTTTTTGTTTCCTTCCCTTTTGCTCCCGCTTCCTCTGTCTGTACTTTGTTTGAACCCTTCTAAGCGCAATGAAAGCAGTGCTAACTGCTGACCGTATTTCGTCCGAAAAAAAGACAGCAGAATTCAGCCTAGGTGTTACTTGTACTTTAGACAACACAGGTCAAGACCAAGAGCAGATGCCATACATGATACATTGCACCAGCAAAAGAAGTTACAAGCACAATAATTCTGGGAACACAATTAATACCCCTCACAGTACCTCCCTTGATCTGGCTAACCGCATCCATGAGTTTCGCTTCTAACGAACGAGTGCTCGATAGAATATCACAATCACAAAAACTAAATCTTGTATATTTACCTTTCCAGTTTATTCTGGCAAGATTATCTCATGTCAGAGTAATCTTTTTCAGCAGGGCAGGGACTAAATAAACAGTTGTACTTCTAAGGGCAATTTCACACACCACATCGTCCCACTTAACTTGGGCTAGATTTCAAAATCGCATAAAGAAATCAAACTGTAAAGTTCCCAGATTCTGTTAGAAGCCAAAGCAACTATCCTTTTTCTCAGTTAGCACTACACCAGCACACAACCCCTTTAACTGCAGCCACAAATCAGCTGTTTCTCCCCATAGAGTCAGAACATCTTTCTGTCTTACTGAATTGGTGGTTGTCAGTTGTGGTATATTCTTAATAGCGATTCGCCTCCGCAGAATTCTACTGCTTGTTTCCCTTCTATGAGTGCGAACTCTTTCTGTCGCTAAGTGTGAGGACTTGAGCAGCTATTCTGTGGACTGTTCTTTGCTGTATCTGGATGGTTACATATTGTATTTCAACTCCTTCAACGCACTGGAGATACACTGAACTACCCAAGAGGTGAAGATCCTTTGAATATAAATTCATGGGTACTTTTTTTTACTGATTTAACACTCAGACCAGAGTTGATCCCCCGGGCATGTATTGTGCGATGGCGGAAAGCGTCTTACCTCAACCAGAGGGGACGCCGTACGTGTTTATAGGCAGGGGCGCACCTCCCTGATAGCGCATACAGTTTAGATTACATCTTGGAGAAGAAGCTAAGTATAGATAAGATTACAAAGAGGAGATAAACTCAAGCTAACCACCTAGCCGAACTACCAGGATATCTATCAGAGAAGATACGCGCAGCCCCTTGTCACGTACACAAGAATGTTGTTTGACACCCTCCCTTAATCACAACTTCATCAAGTTGAGATTATACTTGAAGTTCTCAAAGCTTTGTATGGGCAAGGCTTTAGTAAACCCATCTGCAACCTGGTCTTGAGAATGTATAAACCGAATGTCTAGGAGTTTACTAGCAACTCTTTTTCTGACAAAATGGAAATCTATCTCAATGTGTTTCGTTCTTGCATGAAAAACTGAATTTGCTGAGAGATAAGTTGCACCCAAATTGTCACACTACAGACATGGAGCTTGAGTGATTTTCACACCAAGTTCCTTAAGAATGGATTGTACCCATATAATTTCTGCAGTAGCATTAGCTAGTGCCTTATACTCTGCTTCTGTGCTGGACCTTGAAACAGTAGCTTGTTTTCTGGCACACTAAGAGATCAGATTTGATCCAAGAAACACTGCAAAACCACCAGTGGAGCGTCTATCATCCAAACATCCTGCTCAATCTGAGTCAGAGAATGCACTAACAAGAGTGGAAGATGACTTGCTAAAATTGAGGCCAATGCCCATAGTATCTTTCACATATCTTACTATTCGTTTTGCAGCAGTCAAATGAACTGTGGTTGGTGCATGAAGGAATTGACACACCTTGTTAACAGCAAAAGAAATATCAGGTCGAGTGAGGGTTAAATATTGAAGTGCACCCACTAGACTTCTATATCTTGTGCTATCTTCTGAGCTCAAGGGTGTTCCTTCTGTGAGAGACAATTTTTCTGTACTAGACAAAGGAGTGGTGGTAGGTTTACAACCTTGCAACCCAGCTTTTCTTACCAAATCATTTGCATATTTTTCCTGGGAGAGATGAAGTCCATCCTTGTGCTTCTTCACTTCAATCCCTAGGAAATAGTGCAAGTCCCCAAGATCCTTTAGAGCAAACTCAGCACTTAAGTCCTTCAACAGTCCTGTTATTGCCTCATCAGATGAACTTGTGACAATAATATCATCAACATATATAAGAACAAATATTGATGTATTGGCCTTATTGTAAATAAACAATGAAGTGTCAGACTTTGAAGGAACAAATCCAAGCATTTGCATCTTCTTGCTGAGACGAGAATACCATGCTCTAGGGGCCTGCTTTAGTCCATACAGTGCTTTATCAAGCTTGCATACATAAGAGGGTGCATGTTTGTTTTCAAACCCAGGAGGTTGTTTCATGTAAACCTCCTCTTCCAGAACACCATGAAGAAACGCATTCTGTACGTCTAACTGTCGAAGACTCCATCCCCTGGAAACAGCAATAGATAGGACAAGACGAATAGTTGCAGCTTTTACCATCGGACTAAATGTGTCCTCATAGTCTATGCCATATCTTTGTTTAAAACCCTTAGCAACTAGCCTTGCCTTGTAACGATCAACTGTTCCATCAGACTTTCGTTTGATTCTAAAAACCCATTTGCAATCAATGAGATTTTTACCTTGCCTTGGAGGAACTAAATGCCACGTTTTATTTTTCTGTAGTGCCACATATTCCTCATGCATTGCCTTTCTCCACTTCTCATCACCAAGGGCCTCCTCAAACGTATTGGGCTCACCTGGTTCACCTGTGGAGCAGATCAAACCATATTTTGTTATGTGTTTATAATTAACGGGCTTAGTTACCCCTGACTGCAGCCGTGTGCGGCGTTGTGGTGCACCAATGCTGTTTTGTGCCACAGAAGATCCGGCAGATGAGTCCACCTGCGCCAAATCCGAGGCGGATCCGCCTGCGCTAGCAGTCTCGGCAGGTTCCGCTCCTTGATGATCTTCTGTTGCTCGCGGCTGGGGCATTGAGGAGGAAACCGGCGCAGAAGATCCCACCCGACCAGCGACCACGGGCTGATCGAGACAGGCATCTGATCCCGCGCCTGCCGCAGCTGGGCCCGCGCCAGCCGATTGCCCTGCCTCGCGCCGCTTGTACATAGCCGGCTGGGTGCCAAATCGCGAGCCGATCGGGCCTGTGGGAGCCGGGCGCATGGCAGCCGCTGATTGGTGCGGGCTGGTGAAGCCGCCACCACCAACCACAGCAGGCCGCATGGCCAACGCGGAGTCGGTCGCGGCTGGATCCGAGGCAGGTCCGCCTGCCGCTGCTGACGCGCCGGATCCCGAGGCGGATTCGCCTGCTGCAGCTGACGCGCTGGATCTCGAGGCGGATTCGCCTGCCGCACCTGGCGCGCCGGATCCCGAGGCGGATCTGCTCCCTCTGCCGTGACACACGCGATATGGACAGTGTGTTGCACTATTTTCTTCATTTTCTTCACCATTTTCACCGCTATGATCTCCTGGAACATCACAAGACTCATGCAAATGGTTAGAAGGATTAGTCAACAAAAGATCATCGCAGTTCTCATGTCCCCCTTGATCATAACCAGAGAGGTGAGGTGGAAGGAGTAGGATTTCTTGACGGAGTAAGGCGCCAGCGTTGGGGTGAAGATCAGCAAAGGGGAATTTTGTCTCATCAAAAACAACATCTCTAGAGATGTAGACACGACCAGATGAGATGTCTAAGCATTTGACACCTTTGTGCTGAGCGCTATACCCAAGGAACACACACTGTTTGGAGCGAAACATAAGCTTGCGGTTGTTGTAAGGGCGGAGATTTGGCCAACATGCGCATCCAAACACACGAAGAGATTTATAGTCTGGTTTTACATGGAGAAGTCGTTCTATGGGAGTTTCGTTGTTGATAACCCTACTAGGGAGCATGTTTATGATGTGTACGGCCGTGAGGAATGCTTCGTCCCAAAATTTTAAGGGCATAGAAGCTCCGGCCAAGAGAGCAAGGCCAACTTCAACAATGTGCCTATGCTTACGTTCTGCAGACCCATTCTGTTGATGAGCGTGAGGGCATGACACATGATGAGAAATTCCTAGTGTTTGGAAGAAGGAGTTGAGTTTTTCGTACTCCCCACCCCAGTCGGATTGGACAACAAGAATCTTTCTATCAAATTGCCGTTCAACAAGAGCTTGGAAGTTTTTAAAGACTTGGAAAACTTCGGACCTTTTTTTAAGAAGGTAGAGCCAAGAGAACTTGCTGTAGTCATCAATGAAACTGACATAGTACGTGTGTCTACAAGCAGAGCTTGGGGCAGGACCCCATACATCGGAAAAAATTAATTGCAATGGTTGAGTAGAGACACTAGTGGAAACAGGGTAAGGGAGTTGATGACTTTTTGCTCTCTGACAAGAATCACAAATGGTTTCAATATTACGTTCCCCAACAAACGAGAGTTTATTCTTTTTGAGTAAACGATCAACTAAGGAAAATGAAGCATGCCCTAAACGGTCGTGCCATCGTGTGGCCGAAAGCTTGATAGCACCACAAGCTTGTTTATTGTATCTTTGAAGCTCCGGAATCAACGGGTAAAGACCTCGAACACATCTACCTCGATAGAGAGTTCTCCTCGTGACCTGATCCTTGATCAAGAAGAAAAAAGGATGAAATTCAATGTAAACATGATTATCAAGTGTGATACGATGAACAGATAGAAGGTTCTTGTCAGTGCTAGGGACATGCAAAATTTTCCGAAGATGAAATTTTCGAAGTGGGGTACGAAAAACTGAGTGACCAATGTGACGTATCCTCATACCTGCACCACTTGCAGTGTGTATCTGGTCCTTGCCATGATACTTCTCCTTGAGTGTCACCTTTTCTAGTTCGCCGGTGAGATGGTTTGTTGCGCCGCTGTCCAGATACCAGTTGGTATCGACGCCATATGAACCCTCAGCAGCAGCGGCAACCTTTTCTTCATCTTCAGAGGAGGCCTCATCCTCATCGAACCGGTACCAGCAATCCTTTGCCGTGTGGCCCGGTTTGCCGCAGATTTGGCAGCGCACCGCGTCCGGGCGTGATCTGGAGGAACCACCGCGACGGCCCCTGGTGTTGGTGTAGTTGGGCCGTCCGCGGGAGTTGGACCCGCCGTTGCTGCCGCCGCTTCCCTGCTTGCCCTTGGAGCGAGGAGGGCCACGGTGACGAGCGTAGCCGCCGCGCCCGCGCGTCGCGGCGTTAGCCGACGACTTGAAGCCGCCCGATCCCTGGTACAGCGCCACCCTCTGATAAAAATTACTAAGCATTGAAAAAAGCTCATCGAGGGATACCGGGGTGATGCGGGCGTCGAGGGCAGAAACAAGTGGTTGGTAGTCCATGTCGAGGCCGTGCAGGATGTATGAGATGAGTCCATCATCCTGGAGAGGTTTTTCGGCGGCGGCCAGCTCATCGGCGAAGCCGCGCATCTCGGCGAAGTAGGTGGCGACGGTCTTGTTGCCCTTCTGGGCGTTCACCAGAGAGGTTCTGATGTTGTTTACGCGACTTAGCGATTGCGAGGAGAACATCCCCGACAGCGCCGCCCAGAGCTTGCGCGCCGTGGTGATCGCGGTCACCTGCACGAGCACCTCCTTGGTGAGGTTGTTCAGCAGGTACCCGAGCACCTGCTGGTCCTCTCGCACCCAGATGGAGTGGAGGGGATTCGGCTTGGTGGATTTCTTCCCTTCTTTGTCCTTGGTGTGGAGGATCCTGGCCGGCTCCGGTGTCGTGCCGTCGACGTAGCCGAAGACACCTGCGCCCCTCAGCTGCGGCACGATCTGCGCGCGCCAGAGGATGTAGTTGGTGCGGGAGAGCCTCTCCGTGACTTGGCCATTGGGGCCAGCCTGGGAGGCACCGGAGGAAGAGGAAGACAACATAGTTGCACTGGATGGAGTTCTAGGGTTTAGACGTGGAAGAGAATTGCTCTGATTACCATGTGCGATGGCGGAAAGCATCTTACCTCAACCAGAGGGGACGCCGTACGTGTTTATAGGCAGGGGCGCACCTCCCTGATAGCGCATACAGTTTAGATTACATCTTGGAGAAGAAGCTAAGTAGAGATAAGATTACAAAGAGGAGATAAACTCAAGCTAACCACCTAGCCGAACTACCAAGATATCTATCAGAGAAGATACGGCGCAGCCCCTTGTCACGTACACAAGAATGTTGTTTGACATGTATGACTATGACTCTCAAACAGTTCCACAAACGCATTGGAGTTTTATGGCGAGCAACGACCGAAATAGTTTCATCCAATTTGCACATATCATGCCTTATTTAGCAAGAACAGAAAGCAATATTTTGTCAATTCATACCTTGGCAGGCGCTAGTACTTCTTTCGTATCACAGGAGGCAGATGGAGTGGTGTGTAATTACATGCAAGAGGTGAACACAACTGCACAGCAAAATATCCACGTCACTACTTGTACTTAAGATTTATCTACAAATTTATTCAACCGAGTCATCATATGGACCATTCATTCGTGACGTGGTCTTCCTAGAAAAGACAACGAGCATCACAGCAGATAGCAGGTGAGGAGGCCATGGAATAGGCCACGCACAAAGCCGCGGCGGAGTCGTTTGAGAGCCATCCGCATGGACGGCCTTTGCTGCGGATCCACAATGGTGCAATCCACACCCAGCCTGAACACAGTTGCCATCTCCTTCATGTACCGCGCTTGATCTGGGATGTCTCCGTCCACGGCATTCTGGAACACTTCCTGTTGGTTTGCCATAAGTTCGGTGAAGTTGTTCCGTGCCCAATTCGCCAAATGACCACCAGCTCCAGCTTCATTAGCCATCCGCTCAGTGACGAGCTCCAGCATGAGCACCCCAAAGCTGTATGTGTCAACCTTCTCCGTCAGCTCGCTTGCTGCAACCCCATATTCTGCAGTTAATCATTTATTAGCACTAGATAAAAGACCAATGTAGTTAATACAGAATTCTCTCTAATTAAGAAAAGTTAAGACAGAATGCCATTGCATGCATGGATCGCCCAACATACCTGGAGCTGCATACCCAAAGTTACCAAGAGGCAGGCCCGCAATTGGTAACGGTTGGTCGAGCCCGGCCATGTTCATCTGTGCAGCGTCAAAACTAGCTATCACAGGCTTGAAATTGTGATGAAGCAAGATGTTGTTGGAGTTGATGTTGTGGTGGATAATCGGCCTTTTGCATTTGTGGTGCAAGTGGCAGAGCCCGTTGGCCACACCAATGGCAATGAACCTCCTCTTTGGCCAGCTCAGTGGCTGACCGGCATCCATTGGTTGGCGCAGCCAGGATTGAAGGCTGCCATTCACCGGATACTCATAAACGAGCATGATGGCGTCTTCTCTCTGGATGAGGTCTATGACTTTGATGATGTTGTCGTGAGAATTGCTAGCTAACAGGAACATCTCCGAATTGTAGCGGTACTTGGCGTTGTTGTCTACTTGCAATGCTTGGTTAATGCTCTGGAACTTCTTGACGGCCAACGTGCACGGGGGAGTGTTGCCAGCAGTGCCCTGACCATGGACTAAGTAGAGATGTTCGTCCTCCCATGTCCTTCTGCTAGCCCACGTCATTTTCATGTTATCTTCAGTAAGGTTGTCAACAATGGCTTGTTCATTGAGTACAATAGGCTGCGTCGCCACAGGACGGCGGCTGAATCGCAAACTCATTCTCTCAGTTTCCGGGTAGGGCGTGGAGAAGTTTGTGCCAAGGGTGTGTCAGCCTGCAGGCACATTATTTATTAGTACATATAAATGCGAATGTAGCCTCTATAGTGGAATCTCTAAAAAGACTTTTCGATAAAGGAAATATATTAATATCGCGAAGATACCATTCTCTAAAAAGACATATATTTAGGAACGGAGGAAGTATAAAACTATCGAGAGATGCATGTTGATAATTAGTTTGACAACAAATGACAGAGATTTGGTGAATATGAAGAATTTCTGTGCCTTTTGAAATAGTACAGGATGTTATTTCAGATTAAGGTAGCGAGGGTTGCTATATTTGTGCGCAGTTCATTTGCATGATTCTTGATACACGATACAAGGATCAAATTACTGAAATGATGATACTATTCAGTTCAGGGACCCATTGCTTACCACTTGCTAGAAGAGAACAGAGGAAAGGAACGTGTGCGGCAAAGGAAATTTGACGGCCGAGATCGAACCGGTCGGAGTTGGAGAGGAACCGCTGCACAGAGCTCCAAGGGGTGAGGAATTCGGCTTCGGAGCGTCGATCTGCGCCTCCACAACACCGCAGCCGCCACATCTGCCGTACTGGCACACCCGTCCACGCCGTGTTCTGCGTGCTGGAGGCCGCCTCCCTCCACCGCACGGCCAACCGTCCCAACTCGCCTGCGCAACGAGAGCGACGGCGGGCAGCTCCATCATCTCCGGCCGGATACAGACCGGGTCCGCGACACACGGACAGACTAGCTACGGTGGAAATTGGTGACAATGGGGAATGGAGAGACGAGAGGGAGACCGGCCGGATGGTCAACTCCAGCAGTAGGCGATGACTAGGTGATCCTACGTACCTACAAAGTGACATGTGATACGGGGGCATAGGAGGACGTTTATTTGAAGTTCAAAAACAGATTTTACGGTTTCAAAAGCGGAGTAATTTTTTTTGTACATGCACGTGTAGCTGTGCAAATTTCATCAAATATACATGCAAATTTGGGGTTTACTTTTTTTTGTCGATTTTGGGCCAACCTTTTGTCTTGTTTTGTGCATCGTACAATACGTATTATTGAACGAAATTTCACAGGTACTTAAACCACATGCATGCGTATTCATGTAACAAAAATCAAGAAAATTCAAAACTTTTAAGCACATGTTTTGGGGTGGTAAAAAAAAAGTGTTCCAGTGCCCCCATGTTCCAAAAGTCCGCCTTAACCCTGCCTATCTCTATCTCCATTAGATATGTGAGTAAATATATGGGACTACATGTCCCGTGAGTAAATATTTGGGACTACATGTCCATATGAGATTGTGTGAGTAAATATTTATGGAGCACATCTCGACCCTTCATCGTAACTAAACTTGTCATCTCTCGGCTAATGCATGAATTCCCACTGAACAAACAATGGAATAAACACCTCTTTCAAATTCCCACATGCAATACTCACACGATACCAAATAAGGGATTGGAAATAAAATGTCACTTTTCAGGTCTAATCTTGTCACACAACTACATCGTCTAAATTCTCACCGCCCCCCCCCCCCCCCCCCTCCCCAAAAAAGTTACCAAACACGTTGTAAGTCCATTTCTCCCTTGTTGTTCCTGTTTTGATTATATTTTCTCTCATCTACTACTACAAGTATTTCGGTACAGAGGGAGTAATTTTCTACCACTGGTCTTCCTTGAAACCCAGCTCAACTAGACAACTATCCATCCCTTATTAACTTATGAAATAAAATTATGTTTCCATTGATAAGTTCATAGTGCGTATAAAATAAACTTGTACTTTTTTTTTGCAAAATCACATTAATACGAGCAAGCAATTCATGGACTAACATACTAGTAATTGTTATGGACGTAATGTACATCTGACGTTAACTCAGGGGTAGCCCGAGCAAATGATCGTCCCCCGGTAAAAAAAAAAAGCTCGCAGCGAACGCTCGAGAATTGCCATGTGAAAACATAACGGAAGTGAAATGAATCCGTGGAGAAGAGGCAAAGGATGGAAGGAATCCTGCATATGCTGGAGGCAAGTTGTACCCTTGATGAGTTGGATGAGAAGCCGGCCGGCCGCCGTTCCGTAGGTCTTTGAGTGTTATTTGCGAGCACGCGGGACGAGGTTAATGGTAGCTTAGCTGAGGCTCTCTTCGATAAAACCTATATATAGTGGAGTACCATGCATACATATATACCACCACTGCCTTTCATTCCTAGCTTTTCCATGACACACCACCGGTAGTCCCTTTCGTGCGCTTTTTCATGCGAGCCAAAGCAAGTGACGTGAGAAACCTATTTTGCCTGAGTACTCTGGAAAAGAAACCTTTTTTGCCTGAGCCTTTTCCGATAACACACCATTGTTAGGCACTGACGAGATGAGATGATGACGAGGCACACGATTTTCCGATGCCACACGCGGTCTCACTTTCTACTGTCGTCCTTTGTGGCGCTGCTCCACATACATACGATACGACCACCATTGAAGCTCTGCCTTGTTGAAAATGCATGTCGTTAGTCTACGTGCCCAGGTCGCTCTCCATCCAGCCGCTCCCGATCCATCTCCCGAGAATTATTACTTTGGCTTCCTGGTCGACCGGCTCCATCCACCATCTCCGAGGAATTCTACTTTCTCTTCCTGGGTCGCTCTCCTCTCCATCCACCACCGGGATTTCTCCTACCGCTTCCCGGGTCGCTCTCCTCTCCATCCACCACCGGGATTTCTCCTACCGCTTCCCGGGTCGCTCTCCTCTCCATCCACCACCGGGATTTCTCCTACCGCTTCCCGGGTCGCTCTCCATCCACCACCGTACCGGAGGGATTTTTTTTTCTGCTTCCCGGGCCGCTCTCCGTCCACCACGGTACCGGAGGGATTTTACTTTCGCTTCTCAGGACGCGCGGTCCACCACTGGAGCCTTTTTACTTTAGCTTCCCGCGTCGCTCTCCATCCACCACCGGAGGATTTTTAATTTTCGCTTCCCAGGTCGCTCTCCATCTACAACCAATGATTTCTGATCCAAAATGTAACTAATTTGCAATATAACTCACACATTTGTGCTGCTAGATTTCTTATATTATTTTTTGACTATTTTTCCCATTTATTTTAACTTCCATGTTTTCCTGTATGGGAAATTTTACGGTGCATTGCAATACATGAGAGCACATGTATTATATGAGGGGTTCAATGGATGATACTACTTGGGCCTTATTAAAGCCTAAGGGTATTTTTGACCTAAAAATTATTTACATTTAATTGGCCCAATTAAGTCCAGAGGTATTCTTGTCCTAAAATTCTCAAATTAACTTAATTGCACTAAAATGACGCTTAATTAGATAAGATGGTCATCGTGCCTGGTCATTTGAACTTGGGTTGGAGCGAGCGGTTCCTCCTCCTCCTCTCCAGCCCTAGTCTCCGGCGAACACATCGGCGTCCTCGATCGCTGCTGATCGCCGCCAAAGCTTTCCCCGTTGCTTTATCTAAAGTTTATATCTAGTTGGATGGCTTTGCTTATTTCTTACTTGGCTTGCACTTGGTCTCAATTGAGACATGTGTGTTCTAAATATTTTCGTTTCAGAAGTTTAAAGCCAAGGTTAATTTCTTTTGAGAAATCCGATGCTAATATAATATCTTATCCAAAGACATCGGAGATAGAGTGGAAAACACAATGCATAGCTGAATGGGGAGATTCCAAATCTGAACCATTCGTTTGCTTATCTCCAAAGCCGTTCAAACAGCAAGATCGGCTAGAAAACAAGAAGTATACCTTCAATTCAAGCATGTGTGATCAAATATTTGATTTGTTGCTGAAAAATAATTACATTACAATTCTTGATCACCATGTTAAGCCATCAATCCAAGGACGAATGTATTGTAAGTTGCATGATTCGTCCAAGCATAATTTTGAGGATTGCAACATGTTTCATCAAATAGTTAAATCGGTCATCGATAAAGGACGATTGAAATTTGTTGAGACACCAAGAGATGACCAATCTATTCCGATTGGTCCCGATGGCAGAAAGTTTTTGCATTGGCTGCTTCAAGCCGATCCATTTAAAGAGAAGGTAAAAACTGCAGGTGATGGGATCAAGCTTTCAAGTAACGAAGTTGTTGAAGAGCATAATGAACATAATATTGAGGGCGAAAATTCCATCAAAGCTACAATGGAGACGCCAAGGACTGGGGGGCAGCAAGCAAATCCAATGATCGATGAAAGCAAACCAAAAGAAAGCAAAGGCCGAAGTAAGCGCAAGTGTAACCGATCAAAAATCACCTTCGCTGAATTATTGGATAAATATCAAAAGAAGAGTGAAGAAAAGAATGCTTATCGGCCAAATCATGCAAAGAAACCAAGATCACCCCCAAGGCGCAAATATGAGGATCGGTATTGGCAAAGTGATAATTTTAATGCAAGATATTCATAACAAAGAGCCAATTAAAGTGTTAACATTGGCTACAAAAGGCAAAGAATTGGAGCAATCAATTGTTAAAAATAAAAGTGCCAAATCTGAAGAAAAGAAGTTGAGGGTGCACAAGGCCATAAAAGAATTGCCATTGGTCAAAACAGAATCACAGTCGGAATGCCCACTCGACTTATCATATTGGCAAAAGAAGAAATTACAAAAACTTAGTGCACAAGAACTTGAAGAAAGGAACATGGCATGGGTTCCCAAAGGAAGTGCTCAAAATAAGAATTACGTGCAAGCTTCCATTACAAGAAGTGCGGCAAAGGTGAAGAAGGAAAAGAGTGAAAACTATGAAGGACCAAGCCGAAGGTTTCAGCATCTTCGGTCTACGCATTATCCATATTCTTCAACTATGCCATTAACGCTCATGCCATGGAATTCGTCATCAGGTATGATTGGTTACCCTCAATGGGCTTATAATGATCCATGGTTGCAATATAACTTCTTACGTCATGAAAGGGTATTACCAAATCACTATACATTTGATTAGCTACAAGTTTGTTGCTGATCCAAAGGGCCAAAATACTTGATTTATCACTTCCTTTGTTTATTTCGGCTACATGTGTTTTGAATGAAGTTTACATGGTAATGGTCGATATTTATCTATCGTCCTAAGAGTATGTCAATGCATGGCCGGTGTAGCATTCTAACATCGTCCTTAGTTTGAATGGAGAACGAGACAAGGTACGTGCTCGTGGAAATTTATATGTATGCCTATATTCTGATTGAATGGGGTTGATACATCATGACCGATGTCATTGAATATATGCTGTATAGACCAATTCATAGTTGCAGAATTGGCTAGTGGGCTTATACTTTGTTTGGATATGATTTGGCTTATGCATCTTTAAGATCTATAAGAGGCCAAATCATAGCTGATTTTATTACTGAAAATTGGATTAATCACCTGCATAATATTGATATTAGCCTTGTCTCTCTAGTATTATGGAGATTATATTCTGATGGTTCAATTCGTAGCAATGGCCAAAGTGTTGGTGTTGATTATATTCCCGATAGTTTATAAGTTTTGATGTACCGAAGTTTGTTCGGAGTCCCGGATGTGATCACGGACATGACGAGGAGTCTCGAAATGGTTGAGACATAAAGATTGATATATTGGAAGCCTACGTTTGGACATCGGAATAGTTCCGGGTGAAATCGGGATTTTACCAGAACACCGGGGGGTTACCGGAACCCTCCCGGGGGTTAATGGGCCTTAGTGGGCCATGAGGGAGAAGAGGAGGGCCGGCCAGGGCAGGCCGCGCGCCCCCTCCCCCCTAGTCTGAATAGGACAAGGAAGGGGGGGGGGCGGCGCCCCCCTTTCCTCTTTCCCTCCCCCCCAAGTCCTAATCCAACTAGGAAAGGGGGGGAGTCCTACTCCCGGTGGGAGTAGGACTCCTCCGGCGCGCCTCCTCCTAGGGCCGGCCGCACCCCCCCTTGCTCCTTTATATACGGGGGCAGGGGGGCACCCTAGAACACACAAGTTGATCTACGTGATCGTTCCTTAGCCGTGTGCGGTGCCCCCCTCCACCATATTCCACCTTGGTCATATCATCGCGGAGTTTAGGCGAAGCCCTGCGCCAGTAGAACATCATCATCGTCACCACACCGTCGTGCTGACGGAACTCATCCTCGACACTTTGCTGGATCGGAGTCCGGGGATCGTCATCGAGCTGAACGTGTGCTGAACTCGGAGGTGCCGTACGTTTGGTACTTGGATCGGTCGGATCGTGAAGACGTACGACTACATCAACCACGTTGTCATAACGCTTCCGCTTACGGTCTACGAGGGTACGTGGACAACACTCTACCCTCTCGTTGCTATGCCATCACCATGATCTTGCGTGTACGTAGAATTTTTTTTGAAATTACTACGTTCCCCAACAGTGGCATCCGAGCCAGGTTTTATGCGTAGATGTCATATGCACGAGTAGAACACAAGTGAGTTGTGGGCGATACAAGTCATACTGCTTACCAGCATGTCATACTTTGGTTCAGCGGTATTGTGAGATGAAGCGGCCCGGACCAACATTACGCGTACGCTTACGCGAGACTGGTTTCACCGTTACGAGCACTCGTTGCTTAAAGTGACTGGCGGGTGTCTGTCTCTCTCACTTTAGTTGAACCGAGTGTGGCTACGCCCGGTCCTTGCGAAGGTTAAAACAACACTAACTTGACGAACTATCATTGTGGTTTTGATGCGTAGGTAAGAATGATTCTTGCTAAGCCCGTAGCAGCCACGTAAAATTTGCAATAACAAAGTAGAGGACGTCTAACTTGTTTTTGCAGGGCATGTTGTGATGTGATATGGTCAAGACGTGATGCTATATTTTATTGTATGAGATGATCATGTTTTGTAACCGAAGTTATCGGCAACTGGCAGGAGCCATATGGTTGTCGCTTTATTGTATGAAATGCAAACGCCCTGTAATTGCTTTACTTTATCACTAAGCGATAGCGATAGTCGTAGAAGCAATAGATGGCGTAACGACAACGATGCTACGATGGAGATCAAGGTGTCGCGCCGGTGACGATGGTGATCATGACGGTGCTTCGAAGATGGAGATCACAAGCACAAGATGATGATGGTCATATCATATCACTTATATTGATTGCATGTGATGATTATACTTTATGCATCTTATCTTGCTTTGATTGACGGTAGCATTTTAAGATGATCTCTCACTAATTATCAAGAAGTGTTATCCCTGAGTATGCACCGTTGCGAAAGTTCTTCGTGCTGAGACACCACGTGATGATCGGGTATGATAGGCTCTACGTTCAAATACAACGGGTGCAAAACAGTTGCACACGCGGAATACTCAGGTTAAACTTGACGAGCCTATCATATACAGATATGGCCTCGGAACACGGAGACCGAAAGGTCGAACGTGAATCATATAGTAGATATGATCAACATAGTGATGTTCACCATTGAAACTACTCCATCTCACGTGATGATCGGACATGGTTTAGTTGATTTGGATCACGTAATCACTTAGATGACTAGAGAGATGTCTGTCTAAGTGGGAGTTCTTTAGTAATATGATTAATTGAACTTAAATTTATCATGAACTTAGTCCTGGTAGTATTTTGGAAATTATGTTGTAGATCAATAGCTCGCTTTGTTGCTTTCATATGTTTATTTTGATATGTTCCTAGAGAAAATTGTGTTGAAAGATGTTAGTAGCAATTATGCGGATTGGATCCGTGATCTGAGGTTTATCCTCATTGCTGCACAGAAGAATTGTGTCCTTAATGCACCGCTAGGTGACAGACCTATTGCAGGAGCAGATGCAGACGTTATGAACATTTGGCTAGCTCAATATGATGACTACTTGATAGTTTAGTGCACCATGCTTAACGGCTTAGAATCGGGACTTCAAAGACGTTTTGAATGTCATGGACCATGAGATGTTCCAGGAGTTGAAGTTAATATTTCAAGCAAATACCCGACTTGAGAGATATGAAATCTCCAACAAGTTCTATGGCTAAAAGATGGAGGAGAATCGCTCAACTAGTGAGCATGTGCTCAGATTGTCCGGGTACTTCAATCGCTTGAATCAAGTGGGAGTTAATCTTCCAGATAAGATAGTGATTGACAGAATTCTCTAGTCACCATCACTAAGTTACTAGAACTTCATGATGAACTATAGTATGCAAGGGATAACGAAAACGATTCTCGAGCTCTTCGTGACGTTGAAATCGACGAAGGTAGAAATCAAGAAAGAGCATCAAGTGTTGATGATTGACAAGACCACTAGTTTCAAGAAAAGGGCAAAGGGAAAGAAAGGGAAACTTCAAGTAGAATGGCAAACAAGTTGTCACTCCCGTGAAGAAGACCAAAGCTGGACCAAAGCCTGAAACTGAGTGCTTACACTGCAAAGGAAATGGTCACTGCAAGCGGAAATGCCCTAAATATTTGGTGGATAAGAAGGATGGCAAAATGAACAAGGGTATATTTTATATACAGGTGTTTGATGTGTGCCTTACTAGTGTTTATAGTAGCCCCTGAATATTTGATACTTGTTCGGTTACTAAGATTAGTAACTTGAAACAGGAGTTACATAATAAACAGAGACTAGTTGAGGGGAAGTGACGATGAGTGTTGGAAATAGTTCCAAGATTGATATGATCATCATCACACACTCCCTATATTTTCGAGATTGGTGTTAAACCTAAATAAATGTTATTTAGCGTTTGCATTGAGCATGAATATGATTTGATCATGTTTATTGTGATACGGTTATTCATTTGAAGTTAAAGAATAATTGTTATTCTGTTTACATGAATAAGACCTTCGATAGTTATACACCCAATGAAAATAGTTTGTTGGATCTCGATCGTAGTGATACACATATTCATAATATTGATGCCAAAAGATGCAAAGTTAATAATGATAGTGCAACTTATTTGTGGCACTGCCATTTGGGTCATATCGGTGTAAAGTGCATGAAGAAACTCCATAAAGATGGATTTTCGGAATCACTTGGTTATGAATCATTTGATGCTTGCGAACCGTGCCTTTTGGGCAAGATGACTAAAACTCCGTTCTCCGAAACAATTGAACGAGCTACTGACTTATTGGAAATAATACATACCGATGTATGCGATCCAATGAGTATTGATGCTCGTGGCAAGTATCGTTATTTTCTGACCTTCAGAAGATGATTTGAGCAGATATGGGTATATCTACTTGATGAAACAGAAGTCTGAATTAGTTGAAAGGTTCAAAGAATTTTAGAGTGAAGTGGAAAAATCATCGTAACAAGAAAATAAAGTTTCTGCGATCTGATCGCGGAGACAAATATTTGAGTTACGAGTTTGGTCTTCAATTAAAACAATGTGGAATAGTTTCACAACTCACGCCACCTGGAACACCACAACGTTATGGTGTGTCCAAACGTCGTAATCGCACTTTATTGGATATGGTGCGATCTATGATGTCTCTTATTGATTTACCATTGTTGTTTTGGGGTTATGCATTAGAGACAGCTGCATTCACGTTTAATAGGGCACCATATAAATCCGTTGAGACGACACCGTATGAACTATGGTTTAGCAGTAAACCTAAGCTATCGTTTCTTAAAGTTTGGAGTTGCGATGCTTATATGAAAAAGGTTTTCAACTTGATAAGCTCGAACTCAAATCGAAGAAGTGCGTCTTCATAGAATACCCAAAGGAAACTATTGGGTACACCTTCTATCACAGATCCGAAGGCAAAACATTCGTTGCTAAGAATGGATCCTTTCTAGAGAAGGAGTTTCTCTCAAACGAAGTGAGTGGGAGGAAAGTAGAACTTGATGAGGTAACTGTACCTGCTCCCTTATTGGAAAGTAGTTCATCACAAGAACCGGTTCCTGTGACAACTATACCAATTAGTGAGGAAGCTAATGATATTGATCATGAAACTTCAGATCAAGTTTCTACTGAACCTCATAGGTCTACCAGAGTAAGATCCGCACCAGAGTGGTACGGTAATCCTATTCTGGAAGTCATGTTACTTGACCATGATGAACCTACGAACTATGAGGAAGCGATGATGAGCCCAGATTCCGCAAAATGGCTAGAGGCCATGAAATCTGAGATGGGATCCATGTATGAGAACAAAGTATGGACTTTGGTTGACTTTCCCGATGATCGGCAAGCCATTGAGAATAAATGGATCTTTAAGAAGAAGACTGACGCTGATGGTAATGAAACTATCTATAAAGCTCGACTTGTTGCGAAAGGTTTTCGACAAGTTCAAGGGGTTGACTACGTTGAGACTTTCTCACCCGTAGCGATGCTTAAGTCTGTCCGAATCATGTTAGCAATTGCTGCATTTTATGATTATGAAATTTGGCAAATGGATGTCAAAACTGCATTCTTTAATGGATTTCTAGAAGAAGAGTTGTATATGATGCAACTAGAAGGTTTTGTTGATCCAAAAGGTGCTAACAAAGTGTGCAAGATCCAGCGATCCATTTATGGACTGGTGCAAGCATCTCGGAGTTGGAATAAACGCTTTGATAGTGTGATCAAAGCATATGGTTTTATACAGACTTTTGGAGAAGCCTGTATTTACAAGAAAGTGAGTGGGAGCACTACAACATTTCTGATAAGTATATGTGAATGACATATTGTTGATCGGAAATAATGTAGAATTATTCTGCAAAGCATAAAGAAGTGTTTGAAAGGAGTTCTTTAAAAGAAAGACCTCAGTAAAGTTACTTACATATTGAGCATCAAGATCTATTGAGATAGATCAAGACGCTTAAAGATTTTCGATGAGTACATACCTTGACAAGATTTTGAAGTAGTTCAAAATGGAACAGTCAAAGAAAGAGTTCTTGCCTGTGTTGCAAAGGTATGAAATTGAGTAAGACTCAAATCCCGACGACGGCAGAAAATAGAAAGAGAATGAAAGTCATTCCCTATGCTTCAGTCATAGGTTTTATAAAAGTATGCCATTCTATGGACCAGACCTATTGTATACTCTGCCCTGGTTTGGCAAGGGAGTACAATAGTGATCTAGGAGTAGATCACTGGATATTGGTCAAAATTATCCTTAGTGGAATAAGGATATGTTTCTCAATTATGGAGGTGAAAAAAGGTTCGTCGTAAAAGGTTACGTCGATACAAGTTTTTACACCAATCCAGATGACTCTAAGTCTCATTCTGGATACATATTGAAAGTGGGAGCAATTAGCTAGAGTAGCTCCATGCAGAACATTATGGACATAGAATATTTGCAAAATACATACGGCTCTGAATATGACAGACCCGTTGACTAAACTTCTCTCACAAGCAAAACATGATCATACCTTAGTACTCTTTGGGTGTTAATCACATAGCGATGTGAACAAACCCTTTGGGTGTTGATCACATGATGATGTGAACTATGGGTATTAATCACATACAGATGTGAATATGGGTGTTAAATCACATGGCGATGTGAACTAGATTATTGACTCTAGTGCAAGTGGGAGACTGAAGGAAATATGCCCTAGAGGCAATAATAAAGTTATTATTTATTTTCCTTGTATCATGATAAATGTTTATTATTCATGCTAGAATTGTATTAACCGGAAACATAATACATGTGTGAATACATAGACAAACATAGTGTCACTAGTATGCCTCTACTTGACTAGCTCGTTTATCAAAGATGGTTATGTTTCCTAGCCATGGACAAAAGAGTTGTCATTTGATTAACAGGATTACATCATTAGGAGAATGATGTGATTGACATGACCCATTCCGTTAGCCTAGCACTTGATCGTTTAGTATATTGCTATTGCTTTCTTCATGACTTATACATGTTCCTGTAACTATGAGATTATGCAACTCCCGTTTACCGGAGGAACACTTTGGGTGCTACCAAATGTCACAACGTAACTGGGTGATTATAAAGGAGTACTACAGGCGTCTCCAAAGGTACATGTTGGGTTGGCGTATTTCGAGATTAGGTTTTGTCACTCTGATTGTCGGAGAGGTATCTCTGGGCCCTCTCGATAATGCACATCACTATAAGCCTTGCAAGCAATGTAGCTAATCAGTTAGTTATGGAATGATGCATTACGTAACGAGTAAAGAGACTTGCCGGTAACGAGATTGAACTAGGTATTGGATACCGACGATCGAATCTCGGGCAAGTAACATATCGATGACAAAGGGAACAACGTATGTTGTTATGCGGTTTGACTGATAAAGATCTTCGTAGAATATGTAGGAACCAATATGGGCATCCAGGTTCCGCTATTGGTTATTGACCGAGAATAGTTCTAGGTCATGTCTACATAGTTCTCGAACCCGTAGGGTCCGCACGCTTAACGTTACGATGACAGTTTTATTATGAGTTTATAAGTTTTGATGTACCGAAGTTTGTTCGGAGTCCCGGATGTGATCAAGGACATGACGAGGAGTCTCGAAATGGTCGAGACATAAATATTGATATATTGGAAGCCTATGTTTGGACATCGGAATAGTTCCGGGTGAAATCGGGATTTTACCGGAACACCGGGGGGTTACCGGAATCCTCCCGGGGGTTAATGGGCCTTAGTGGGCCATGAGGGAGAAGAGGAGGGCCGGCCAGGGCAGGCCGCGCGCCCCCCCCCTAGTCCGAATAGGACAAGGAAGGGGGGGGGGCGGCGCCCCCCTTTCCTCTTTCCCTCCCCCAAGTCCTAATCCAACTAGGAAAGGGGGGGGGGGAGTCCTACTCCCGGTGGGAGTAGGACTCCTTCGGCGCGCCTCCTCCTAGGGCCGGCCGCACCCCCCCCCCTTGCTCCTTTATATACGGGGGCAGGGGGGGCACCCTAGAACACACAAGTTGATCTACGTGATCGTTCCTTAGCCGTGTGCGGTGCCCCCCTCCACCATATTCCACCTTGGTCATATCGTCGCGGAGTTTAGGCGAAGCCCTGCACCGGTAGAACATCATCATCGTCACCACGTCGTCGTGCTGACGGAACTCATCCTCGACACTCTGCTGGATCGGAGTCCGGGGATCGTCATCGAGCTGATCGTGTGCTGAACTCGGAGGTGTCGTACGTTCGGTTCTTGGATCGGTCGGATCGTGAAGACGTACAACTACATCAACCGCGTTGTCATAACGCTTCCGCTTACGGTCTACGAGGGTACGTGGACAACACTCTCCCCTCTCGTTGCTATGCCATCACCATGATCTTGCGTGTACGTAGGAATTTTTTTGAAATTACTATGTTCCCCAACAAAAATTTACCCTGGTTTGCTTTAATATCCTTCATATATCTAGACATGACAATTCGAAAGAGTTGGCACAGCAAGCATCCGGCTACTATGTTAACCATGGTGTGTTGCATTCCTATCAATAGCCGATGCTAGGTCTTGTCAAGATAGGTAAGGCCGAATCAAAGCCCACCGCTTCGGCCACTAATGAAACTTTTATGCAGGTGAAGTAAGGATTGGAGGAAGTTCATTCTTGATTATCTGTGAAATCCCAGCGAAAGGGTGAACAATATGGTTCGGAGGATGATTTTGATCTATGAAACCTTATCACCGGATTGTTATAGAAGCTAAGAAGTTTTCACCCAAGTTTGCATCAAGAGGTTGAAACAAGCAATGGCCGATATATAATTATCGTCCTAAGAACATGCAAAATGGCCGATGAGTGTTGACATCCTCCTTAGAACAAGCTATGCGGAAGTTATTTTTCGGCACACAAGCTTTGCCGAAAAACAGGGGGGCATGTGTTGACACCAGATTTTGGCATGGTCAAAAACATAATTAAGAAGGCCTCAAATGGATAAGTTTTCAAAGTGAGAAAGCTCCGTATCGTCAAAAGGAGAAACTTTGATATTTGGGTCATAGCCATCCGGTCTCATTTCTAAGGCCGAAGTTGTATTCGAAGTATTCAGATTTTGTATTCAGAACACTATTCAGCTGATTACGCCCCCAAGATGGCCTCATATGAGAAAATCTTCTACACAGATTGTCTTCGTCTCGTCGAAACGATCGATTTTGATATAAGAAACGTCTCAATTGGAGTTCGTATGCAAAAGTTACAACCAATACAAGATGCTGCTATAGTAGATGGCCGGACACTCCGGGGACAACCATCCGGGTTTTGAATTTCTCTGCTGCAGACTTCGGAAAACAGACGAATACCCCGTCAATATGGCCTCTGATCAAAAAACGTTCAAAGAGAAAGTTGTTCGTCTCGTCGAAACGGTCAAGATTGCTTTTGGGCTCGTTTCCATCCGAGATCGTTTACTCACCCAAACATGGCCCGCAAGGTACAGCCAGATTTTACTGAACAGTTTTGGAAAGTTCGGACCAAACAAATCCGAATTGGACTAGGGTTTTGGACGTGAATTGAAGCCTTTTCCTTGCACGGAAAGTCCAGCCGCCTCTTATATACTTAAGGGGTGACGGCCGATTGAACAACAACACACAATCGATCAATCAATCTATCACTTTTTATCTTTTATCTTTTCTCCTTAACCCTAGTTCCTCTTCTTCCTCGTTCTTCGTTCGTTCTTCTTGTTGCAGGGCGGCGAATCTCGAGGCCCTAGGGGCGATCAGGTCGACCTAGGGCAGCCCATAGCCACCGCGCGCCCAGACGGGGTCCCTCCCGGGCGTGTGGGGTTTCGGGTCCTCAAAAGCATCCGCCGGATTGCCTGCGTACCGCGCTTCCGGACGGGTCTCCTTCGACGTGAGCTGTGGTGCATCACCCTCGGCGTTGGAGGTACACGGTAACGTGTTCGTGTGAGAACACTTCCCGCGTCGCTCTCTATCCACCACCGCATGATTTTTAATTTTCGCTTCCCGGGTCGCACTCCATCCACCACGAGAGCGCTTCTCGGGTCGCTCTCCATCTACAGCCAATGATTTCTGATCCAAAATGTAACTAATTTGCAATATAACTCACGCATTTGTGCTGCTAGATTTTTTATATTATTTTTCTTCACTATTTTTTTCCATTTATTTTAACTTCCATGTTTTCTTGTGTGGGAAATTTTACGCTGCATTGCAATACATGAGAGCACATGTATTATATGAGCGATTCAAGGGATGATACTAATTTGGGCTTATGAAAGCCCAAGAGTATTTTCGACCTAAAAATTATTTACGTTTAATTGGCCCAATTAAGTCCACGGGTATTCTTGTCCTAAAATTTTCAAATTAACTTAATTGCATTATCATGCCGCTTAATTAGATCAGATGGTCATCGTGCCTGGTCATTTGAATTTGTGTTGGAGCGAGCGGTTCCTCCTCCTCCTCTCGAGCCCTAGTCTCCGACTAACACATCGGCGTCCTCGATCGCTGCCGATCGCTGCAGCGCGCACTCGCCGTGGCACTCCCTCCCTCCTCCTCCTCCTCCTCCTACTCCCCCCCTTCATAGCACGTGACCCCCCTTGGGTTATGTGGCGCCAGATCTTACGAGGAGCCACCTAATCCCCTCCTTCCCCAATCCGACGCCCCCTTTGTCGTTGTTAAAACCGGCAGATCTTGGGTAGGGGGGCCCCAAGCTGTGCGTCTGAAGATCAATGGTAACGATGGAGAAGGGACACAATATTTACCCAGGTTCGGGCCCTCTTGATGGAGGTAAAACCCTACTCCTGCTTGATTATATTTGAGGGTATAGGGATTACAAGAGTTGATCTACCTCGAGATCGATTCGGCTAACCCTAGATAGCTAGCCTAGCAATGTTGTTATGATCCTGCCTCAGATCTAACCCTCCGGTTTATATAGACACCGGAGGGGCTTAGTGTTGTACAAAGTTGGCTTTACAGAAAGGAATAAAATATCCGGGCACCTATACTTGCCATCCACGCATGTGAGAGACAAATATATCATTCTTGAATTTTGGATTGTTCCATGCTATTATATTATCATTCTTGGATGTTTTACAATCATTTTATAGTCATTTTATATTATTTTTTGGTACTAACCTATTGACATAGTGCCTAGTGCCAGTTGCTATTTTCTGCATGTTTTTTATATCGCAGGAAATCAATATCAAACAGTGTCCAAACGCGACGCAACTCTTGGAGGAATCTTTTTGGCCAGAAGAAAGCCAATGTGCCAAGGAAGCACCTGAGGGGCTGCTCGATGTGAGCAGCACCCACCAGGGCGCACCAGGAGGCCCAGGCGCGCCCTGGGGGGTTGTGCCCACCTCGGGTGCCCCCCGAACCGCCTCTTTGCTCTATAAATACCACAATATTCCAGAGACCCTAGGGGAATCGACGAAATATTGATCCAGCCGGCTCTCGCACACGTTCTTCGTGATATGCATGACATCAAGGCTGTGAGGCACACGGTGGATCTTCCAGTACGGCAAGTCCCAGAAAACAGACCTCGTTTTCCATACCTTCAGCAGCGGCTCTAGCGCCTTTCGCTTCTTTCCCGGCTCTGGCGCCTTTTGCTTCTTTCCCGGCAGTGGGCGGTCTTTCCAATTTTTCAACAGCTTGTCTATTTCCTCGCCGCTCCTCGTACACGGGCGTTTTCGGGGTTCGGTTTCACCATCGAACAGATCCTTGCGTTTCCTCCACGGGTCATCGTCGCGAAGCCACCTTCGATGTCCCATGAACACGGTTTTCGAAGACCCGGAATCTCTATCTAGCTGGCGATACGTTGTGTCATCCATGCACCTTACGCATCCAGAAAATCCGTGGACTACCTGCCCCGCAAGATATCCGTAACCGAGATAGTCGTGCACCGTCGTGAGCAGTGCGGCTCTCATAGGGAAATATTCTTTCTCTGCGGCGTCCCACGTATTGGCTAGCGTTTTCCACAGCGTGTCAAGCTCCTCTTTAAGCAGCCCCAGATACAGATTGATGTCGTTCCCTGGTTGTTTCGGCCCTTCAATTAGCATACTCATGTGAATGTACTTCCTCTTCATGCACAACCAGGGGGGAAGGTTGTACATCCACACAAACACAGGCCAGGTGCTATGTGTGCTTCTCTGGCTGCCAAACGGATTGACTCCATCGGTGCTCGCGCCCAGCATGATGTTCCTTGGATCGTTCCCAAATTCTGGGTATTCGAAATTCAATGCTTGCCACTGGCTCGCATCCTTAGGGTGACTCAGCATCTTGTCTTTTTTATCTATCTCTGAATCATTTGCGTCATCTTCTCGCTTCTTCTCCTCCCTATCCGCGTGCCAACGCAGGAGCTTTGCTACCTTAGGGTCCGCAAAATATCGCTGCAGACGAGGAGTGATCGGAAAGTACCACACCACTTTTCGAGGAGCTTTCTTCCTCTTCTTGTATCGAGTGACACCGCACACCGGACATATGGTAGACTCCGCGTGCTCGTCCCGATAAATGATGCAATTTTTCATGCACACATGGTATTTCACGTGCGGTAAATCCAGAGGACACACGATTTTCTTCGCCTCCTCCAAACTGGTCGGGCACTTGTTCCCCTTGGGAAGACGTTCGTGCCAGAATGACATGTTCTCGTCAAAGCATGCGTCGGTCATTTTGTGTTTTACCTTCATCTCCAGAGCCATGAGCGTTACTTTCAGGCGGGTATCCTCGGGCCTGCATCCTTCATACAATGGAGTAACCGCGTCTAACTCAAGTTGATCCATCTTGGCTTTCTCTCGGGCGGCAGCTCTTGCGTTATCCGTCTGCTTGAGAAGCAGCTCTTGAATATGAGGATCCTGCACCCAGCCCATCGATGGTCCAGCGTCGTCTGCTCCGCCGGCATCATCATCATGTCCTGCATCTTCTACATGATGACTGTGTACAGCATCACCGTCGTGATCATCTCCTGGGGATTCTTCGTCTTCTCGCCCCCCCGAGCCGCGGTGGTTGTCTTGCTGCCCTTCCTCATTTCTTGCCCGGCCCCCATGGACGACTTCGTAGTCATCTTCATCACCTTGCCACCGATAGCCATCCATGAAACCACGCAAGAGCAGGTGGTCCCGCACCTGCCCGGAATCCGGGTCCGCAATAAGGCTATTCAGCTTGCATCTTCGACACGGACATCTTATCTCCTCTCGTTCTTTTGAAGCATCTCGGCCTTCGCGGACCTCAAAAACCTATTCACAATGCCTTCGGTCATCTTGCGGACCATGGTCGCCTGCAGGGTAGAGCAAAACGATATTTTAGAACCAAGAAAAAATTTGGCATGACTTTCCCTAAAAATAGGACCAAAAAGAATGCTTAATGCCAAAATTCTCGCCGAAACGGAAATGAATCAACATTCCGGCAAAATATTGGCAACTATCGCATTTCAAATACCGGTACACCTCCAAACACAAACACATATGCAACACCACAAACATATGCAACACCACGAACATACATAGATCTAGCTAGGCCATAAAAAGTGCATGTGCACATTGTTGTAGGGAGAACAACATAAATATAGCTTCCCCCCTTACTTACCTAGCAAAACAAGGTAACTTAACCACTTAATTTGAATGAATCTATGGTGGAAATGAGGTGAAAAAGAGGAGGCACCCGAGACAAAGAGGAGGCGGTGGAGAGAATGAAGTGGGGAGAAAGTGAGTGCGGGAGGAGAGGCTGTCCAAAATATCTTGTTGCTGCCCACTTACTAATGGCGCACCAGCAACAAATGCGCCATTAGTAATCCAGGTTACTAATGGCGCACCCCCTGATGGTGCGCCATTAGTAGTTTTGCAAAAAAAAAACATACTAATGGCGCACTCTGCCACGGTGCGCCATTACTAGTTTGAACTAGTAATGGCGCACCGCGTGTGAGTGCGCCATTAGTACTTTTACAAAAAAAAGGAATAAAAACAATAATAAAAAAATAACTTTAGTGGCGCATCTTCTGGCTAGTGCGCCATTACTAGTTACAACTAGTAATGGCGCACCACCGGTGGATGCGCCATTAGTATGTTTGGACAGGCGCACTAGTTCAAAAAAAATTGGTACTAATGGCGCACCGTGGGCAGGGTGCGCCATTAGTAGTTTCAACACTAATGGCGCATCAGAAGGTGGTGCGCCATTAGTATATACTAATGGCGCACCACATGTCTAGTGCGCCATTAGTGTCAATTCCATCTATAGCCCTTTTCCTAGTAGTGGCCGCCGCAGAGTCCAGAACCACCAGATCCAATCTAGACACCGTCATGGAGGGGTTCACCACATCCATTGGTGCCTCTCCTATGATGCGTGAGTAGTTCTTTGTAGACCTACTGGTCCGTAGTTAGTAGCTAGATGTCTTCCTCTCTCTCTCTTGATTATCAATACAATGGTCTCTTGGAGATCCATATGATGTAATTCTTTTGGCGGTGTGTTTGTTGGGATCCGATGAACTTTGAGTTTATGATCAGATCTATGTTTTTATCCATGAAAGTTATTTGAGTCTTCTTTGATCTCTTATATGCATGATTGCTTATAGCCTCATATTTCCTCTCCGATATTTGTGTTTTGTTTGGCCAACTTGATCTATTTATCTTGCAATGGGAAGATGTGCTTCGTATTGGGTTCGATCTTACATTGCTTGATCCCAGTGACAGAAGGGGAACCGACACGTACGTATCGTTTCTACTAAGGATAACAAGACGAGATCTATATCTGCCGCAATAGATAAACGGATCTCGTCTACATCATGTCATTGTTCTTAATGCATTACTACGTTTTCTCATGAACTTAATACACTAGATGCATGCTGGATAGCGGTCGATGTGTGGAGTAATAGTAGTAGATGCAGGCAGGAGTCGGATCTACTAATCTTGGACGTGATGCCTATATAATGATCATTGCCAGGATATCGTCATGATTATTTGAAGTTCTATCAATTGCACAATAGTAATTGTTTTCCCACCGTTTGCTATTTTTCTCGAGAGAAGCCACTAGTGAAACCTACGGCCCCCGGGTCTCTTTTCATCATATTTGCCTTTGCGATCTATTTTTTCTTGCATTTATTTTCAGATCTATTAAACCAAAAATAAAAAATACCTTGCTGCAATTTATTTGTTTCGCGATCTATTTATCCTATCTACCACTTTTTACCTCATGTTATTTGCCTACTTGAGGCGCCGTACCCGAAAGGGATTGACAACCCCTTTAACACGTCGGGTTGCGAGTATTTGTTATTTGTGTGCAGGTGTTGTTTACGTGGTGTCAGGAGGTTCTCCTACTGGTTCGATAACCTTGGTCTCATCACTGAGTGAAATACCTACCGTTGCTATACTGCATCATCCCTTCCTCTTTGGGGAAATACCGACGTAGTTCTAGCAGACATCAAAAGGAATTTCTAGCGCCGTTGCCGGGGAGGATCTTCAACATCAACTAGGTTCCTAATCGCAAATCTCATCTCCTCGCAATTTACATTATTTGCCATTTGCCTCTCGTTTTTCTCTCCCCCTGTCGGGGATATACCCCGCGGTATGACCTGGCCGGAAATATGACCCGACTGGACTTGGCGTTTTCATTGGTAACCCGCCGGAGGACTGGCGACTCACGAGTCTAGCGGCTCACTGGTCTGACGACTCACGAGCCTGGCGACTCACGGATGGCCCCAACGGCGGGTCAGATAGAAGACTAGGCCCAAGGCCCAGAAGGCCGGCTCATGTTATGGTGGGCCAGTTTACGAGGAAAGGCATAAGGAGTTTTCCCTTAAGGGGACAGACTAGGATTCCATTTGTAATAGACTAGTCCTAGTCCTAATAGGACTCCACATGTAACCCGCCCCTTCAACTTATATAAGGAGGGGCAGGCCATCCCAAGAGGGACAAGCAAGAAACAATCTCTAGGGCTAGACCCAACTAGAAGAGAGCCGGAGATATGATGCCTTCCTCATGAGCATAATGAGACCTAGACACAAACAGCATGTAGGGCTATTACCGGATGATGTTTCCCGGGGCCCCAGGCTATCTAAATGCTTGTCGTGTTACGTCTCTCGTCCCGATCAACCCCTCTCAAGCTACCATATAGATGCGTTGGCCTCAGGACTAAGTCCTTACACTAAGGACATCTGCCGTGACAATTCCACGAAAGTTGGCGCCCACCGTGGGGCTTGCGCACGGCAGGTTCAACACTCTATACCAAGACCACAGATCACATATATGAGTAACAGAGATCGAACCCTGCGACAAACTACAAAGATCGCACTGATGTCAGTCAACATGAAAGCTTATCACCATCGCTCGAAATAAAGTCTTGTAACTGTAAGAAGCAAAGTAACTTGCTTAGTCTGAAGAAACGTTTCTTCAGACTCCGGGTTCCTAAACTTCCATACGGAAGAAAATTGGATCTCAACAATTCTAACCGAACTTTCTTTTATCTTTTTTCAAGAAACCCAAAGGAGCACAGGCCCCGAATTTCGTTTTCATGAGTGGAACTAACAACACAACATTCTAACTGAACTATGCATTCTCCAAAGCTGCAGCGACCCGCCGCATCCCCCAGACCAACACCGACCCGTCGAAGAACCCCGACGGCCGACGCGCTGCTGGAGAAGATCGCCAAGCTGGACCTACTGACCGAGATCAGCGCCGTTAGGAGCAGGTCCGACCTCAACTTCAGAGGCAACGTCAGAGACATGGTGTCCCTCTCCCGGACCCCTGCGCCCACAACTACGGCACCGAGCCCTACATCGTCGCCCACAACTTGGTGACGGCCGGCACCTCGGGAGGAAAAGGCAGCAGCCATTGCCGATGGCAAACCCTAGACGACGAGGGGAAAGGAGGGGAGGCGAGGACATATCACCGGAGAGAAGTCCAGTACGCCGGAGGAGGTGCGCCGGCGTCGAGGTGTCGGGCGGCGGCATCTTGGGGAGGCGTTGGAGTCGGGCAGCGGCGTCTTCACTTGTCGAGCGGCGGCGTCTCCAAATCCTCGAGCCCCCCCTCGAGCCTTCTGAACCGCGTGGAAACAAGTGGATGGAAGGGGAATCGAGCGTGTTGTGATGTTGAAACCCCGTGTACCAAATGGACCAACGGGGATTTCGGAGGATTCTGGGCCTCGCGAGGTTAATCCTCTGAAAACCCCTTCAACCCACGCCAAACAAACGAGGCCTAAGGCTTTGTTTGGTAGGAGTGGATTTGAGAGGTTTGGGGAGGAGGGGATTTCAGGGGATTTGGTGAATCCCCCTCTTCCACCCAATCCCCTCAGATCCCCTTGAAACCTCAAATCCCCCTCCAGCCACAATCCCCTCCATATAAAACACTGTTTGGTAGGGAGGGATTGCCATGTTGAGTTAAAATGGTGTAAAACTGTTAAAATTCAATCTTTACAAGTTAAATAGCATCATAGCTAGACAAACATGCTATAAAATTGTGAAGGACACCTAATAAATGCAGAAATCCTGCAAGCAAATATGCTTAGACATTAAACAACCAGATTAATTAATCATGTCAAACAGATATGGAATGTAAACTTAATATTCTTCTGGAAAATTAACTGGGTGCTCTGCAAGCAAGTGATAAGCTGAAAAAAGTTACATGTATTATGTATTATCAAAAAGACCTCGATGTTACATCCAGACTTGATGGAACAATAGCATCCATCAAGAACAAACTTGAGCTTACAAACTGCAATTGGTTCATATCCCCGGATAGGTCCAAAGAATCCATCATAATAAAGATAGTAAGTTTCGGACTATAGAAAAGCAAGAGTAACAAAACTACCCCTCTATCAAAAACATTAAGAAATACAAGAACCAGACCAACAACTTGACTAGCCACATGACAAGTAACAAAAACAGTAAATGTCTATATGACAAGAAATTGAAGGAAAGAAACTGCAACTAATTTGCTTACTATTGTTTAGTCCAAGAAAAGTTACCTCTAGATACAAAGAAAGAAGTGTACAATTACTACAAGTAAATATTTAAGTCAAGTACTTTCTCCATTGCAAACCATAAGGCCCTCATATCTTACGATTTAGTTTTGACAAAAAAATAGAGAATTAAAATCTTTTTTCGCGAATACGCAAGGTGCGTATCTTTTCACTGATAGATAGAAGTTTGAAGATTACAGGGGTGCGTGTCGTGGACCACGTGCGCTTAGAAGGCGTAGTCCCAATCGCGGTTTGAGCAGAAGATCATGGGGATGCTCAGCCCAGTACAAGAGGCCTACGCTATAGGGATGATCATGCTCAGTCCTTTGGCACCAGCGGCGGCCCATGCACGGGCCTCGTCACGGATGACTTGCAGTAGGCGGGTTTGAGATGGCTGCGTGCCTTCAATGATGCAAGAATTAAAATCTTGAGCATACAGAGAGGACATCGACAACAAACAAGTTAATCTAATATGTGACTACAACTAGTTCATTCAGATAAGAACAGTGATACTGTTGCTGTAGGTCTTGGGGTTCTGCAAATTATTTCATCTGCACATGGTCACCGGATCCATTACAATATGGCTAATAAAACTAGTACAGGTTCAGTTCTGAAGCTAAATTCTAACTAAAAGCCACAAATTTGTAGGCAATGAGCACCTAACTACTGTTTCAAGTCATCAAAAGCTGCTGTACGCAATCAAGAAAGCAAGAACCTGCACATGAAGTCATTGTTTTGTTGATTCAGGGGTAAGAGGTTGCTAGAAAACTTGGAGTATGCTAAACTATTTTTTTTGTCAATTTCAGATTGCTTTTACCACGCTTGTCGCGTGGTTATATGCTAAACTACTTGGACGCCTACAATGGAAGCAAGCTGAAACATAGCTGAGATAATAATCTGCATAGGGCAGTGACTTTATGAAGCTGAAACATAGCTGAGATAATAATCTGCATAGGGCAGTGACTTTATGGCCCTTCTCAGAGACAAGTCGTAGGTGACATTCTCTGTTTGAACATCTTAAGCTAACTGCAGCTTACATACAGCAAATCAACGACCCAAAATTGAGATCTACACCAGCCCTTGTCCTCACCCCAACTCCAGCAAGTCCATCTGTAGTAAGAGAAAGCATGGACTGTGTGTGGATCGATTTGGACTGTTCACAACAAAAAGAAGAGATTGACGGTGGCGGCCAGTGAGAGACGGCCGAGTGCCCGTGGCAAGAAACCCTAGGAGGGCGGGGAGGAAGGGGGGGGGGAGAACACCACTCTGGCGGAGGAAGACGCCGGCGTCGAGGTCCCGGCGGTGCCGTGTCAAGGAGGCAGCGGGCGGCTTTGTCTCCTTCCGTATCACCGTCTTGTCCCTTCTCGCCCTGTGATTCCACGAGGCCCCCCTCGCTGCTTCAAAACCACGTGGTTTGAGGGGGATTTCAGTGGATCGGAGGGGTTTGCCTTTAACAAACCCTGTCCGCCAAATGGACATGCGGGGAATTGTGGGGCTTCTGGCCCCCTCGGGGATAATCCCCTAGAAACCTCTCCAAACCATGCGCGCCAAACAAGGCCTAAGGGACCGCGGGATGACCGACACGATGGCCTCGGCAGCCTCAGTGGCGTGGATGGGCGCCACGCCCTCAGTGGTGAACAGAAGAGGGAGGATGCACCGGGGTGGGCTGGGCCTCACTGTTTGACTTAGGCCAAGCAGTACAGTGCTCCTCTGTTATTTTCCCTTTTTCTTTTCAGATTTCTGTTTTAGCTACTATTTTGCTTTAAACCATGGCTCAAATGATTTTTTGTAAAAAGTGGGGCTTAAACATATGTATTCTATATATTATTTAGCACTGCCACAAAAGGTCTGGGGATTAATTAGATTCGCTTAAGATTTTGTTTAAATAGAAAAGATTTATCTTGTGACGTTTGGTTCGGTCTAAAATAGGTTAATGGAAATTTAAATATTCAAAACATGTTGGTTTCACTTGAAAAATTCCCGAGGGATTATTTGCAAGCTTATGAACATTTTTGTTTGCATGTTTGAGAACTTTTGTTGTTTGACTCGAATTTGAATTTTGAATTCGAACGGGATCAAATCATCGCGAGAGTATCAATATTAATTGTGGTGATGTGGCATCACTAGCAGAGGTTAATGTAGCTTAATTATCCGGGTGTCACACAACACTTGCCTCACGCCATCAAGTTCCTGAGCACTGAGCTACTGCTACGATCTTTGCCATCCCGGCTTGCGGCGAGCACCGCAGGTCGGGACAGTAGGCCCCCGAAACTCCACCTCTTTCAGTCTTGTACAGGAGAATGGTGATAAGGTTTTTGGAAGCGCTCTGCACGACTACTGACCTCTCCATCACGGACGCCGATGACCACTTCATCGACGTCCACAACCTTTTTGACGACTTGGGTGACAACGTCAATGCCAACCCCAATGCTACTACCGGAGCTCAGTACGTGTTTGTGTTCTTTCTGTTTGAGATCCTCCTACAATTTTTTGTTCTAGTATCTATTCTAGATATGTTATGTTCTAGTTCACATCTTCATATGCTATTTGCCTTCTCTCTCGTAGATTGCATGACTTATTTGTCTCTGCTATAATAGTCATATTTTATCTACTATTTCTGTGGATTAAATCTTATGGTAAATTGCTCATTTTCCCAACAATCTGAAAACCTTATTATAGGCAATTTACCCCAAGTGGTTTTTCTGCATCCACGAGGCCTCCTATATCTGAAGGTGTGCACTATAAGAGGTGGCGTGTCAGAGCAGTTCTATGATTTCAAACCATGAGCTGCTATACACCACTCTTAGCAAACCTGAAGGAGATGTTGATCCTTAACAGACGCACCCAAGGCCAAGTTTGGGGTCTCGGATGCTGGCTATCGGTGTCAAAACTGGCAGACCTCGAGTAGGGGGGCCCGAGCTATTAGATCAGGCCGATGGGTCGAAGGGAACGTAGGACACGATGATTTACCCTGGTTCGGGCCCTCTCTAAGGAGGTAATTAAAACCCTACATCCTGCTTGTGTTCATATTGATGATGCATCAAGGTACAAAGTTGACCTACCTTGAGGTCATGAGTTATGGTCCAACCCTAGGGGTATGATGAATTGTTGTGCCCTCTACGGACTAAACCCTCGAGTTTATATATATAGGCACCAGGGGTATCTGGGGTTACACATGGCCGGTTGTCATCTAGGGATTACATGTCGAATCTCGTATTCTTGGAGTGCACGCCAAGTCTACGGTGAGGTCTTATATGTTGGTTCTTCAAGTTGGAAGCTTCTTGAGTCCTTGCTCTTTACCGGGCCTTGAGTCCGGCCCATGGACTAAATCAACTAGGTCGGGACCCCCTAGTCCGGGACATCGTCAGTAACCCCGAACTTGTCTTCAAAGTCGAGGACGACAAACTTCTTCAGATAGATGTCTTTGGCGCGAGAGTCTTAGGCTTAGCAGGCAAGTTCATTACCACGTCCTGAGTTAAGCACTTGCCCAAGGCTTGCTAATTTCTCAACTAGATGACGTTATCCCTTAAACGCGGACAAAGCTAGCCGGCCATGTGTTACCAAACATACGTCTTTGTCTATCCGAAGTACTCGACTTGCTTAGCCCCGAAGACTAGTAGCACGAATGTGCTCGGCGGTCAATTACTGACAACTTTTACTGAAACTGCATGACCCATGACATCACATAAATCAGTTATTACTTGTTCGAATCGCGGTTCGAAGTAACCCACTCATTGGCATGCCTAATCAAAACAGAGACCGTGCCCCGCATTTTAGGGGATATCATCAATCAACTGTCACAATGACATAATAGGCCGAAATGTGGCAATTTTTACTATGCGATGGAGGGACGCTTCACATTTTACTGACTTATAAAGAGCAGGGAGTGGTGAATCTGTCTTCCCACACTCTCTTGCCGCTCCAGTGCTCAAACCCCCCAAGCTCTCACACTCTCGATCCCCTTTCAGGGCCTAAATCCTTCTCTAGTCTTCCGTGCTTCGTAAGAATGGCTGATGCAGATCTGAAGGAAAGGTAGGTGCCCTCCAAGGTCACCAACGCCACCATCGAGGAGCTCCGAGCGGTGGGGTACATCCCCATCGACGCCGCCTGCAAGGCCCTGAGCCGAGCCAACGTGTCCCCACTCCCAAACCTAAGGAGCGGGTTGTGTTCATCCCTCACGTCATCTAAGGTTTGGGGTTCCCCCTGCACCCCTTCGTGCAGTGGATCCTTTTCTTCTATGGCTGGATTTCCACAATATAGCCCCAAATTCCATTCTCCATCTCACCTCCTTCGTTATCGTCTGCGAGGCGTTCGTGCGCGTGGAACCCCACTTCAGCCTATGGCTGAAGATGTTCTGCGTGAAGCCTAAGAGTGGTGGTGCCGAACTCGCCGAATGCGAGGCCGCCATGATCAGCAAACTCCAGAAGCTGAAGTGGCTAGAAGGCACCTTCATCGACACCGTGAAGCTTTGGAAGCGCGAGTGGTTCTACATCACCGGAGCCGCTCGCGGCGGGCCAGGCTGAAGTCCGAGGCTGAAGTTTTCCTTTGCTCATTGTACTGTTTTTCATACGCTTTGCTAGTGGGTTCTGAGAGTTTTGAAGTTTTTAAAAGAAATTTTAAAACTCCCATTCACCCCCTGTCGGTGTCAAAACCGGCGGATCTCGGGTAGGGGGTCCCAAACTGTGCGTCTAGGCGGATGGTAATAGGAGACAAGGGACACGATGTTTTTACCCAGGTTCGGGCCCTCTCGATGGAGGTAAAACCCTACTCCTGCTTCATTGATATTGATGATATGGGTAGTACAAGAGTAGATCTACCACGAGATCAAGGAGACTAAACCCTAAAAGCTAGCCTATGGTATGATTGTTGGTCGTCCTACGGACTAAAACCCTCCGGTTTATATAGACACCGGAGAGTGCTAGGGTTACACAGAGTCGGTTACAATGGTAGGAGATCTACATATCCGTATTGCCAAGCTTGCCTTCCACGCCAAGGAAAGTCCCATCCGGACACGGGACGAAGTCTTCAATCTTGTATCTTCATAGTCTTGGAGTCCGGCCAATGATGATAGTTCAGCTATCCGGACACCCCCTAGTCTAGGACTCCCTCAGTAGCCCCTGAACCAGGCTTCAATGACGACGAGTCCGGCGCGCATACTGTCTTTGGCATTGCAAGGCAGGTTCCTCCTCCGAATAATTCATAGAAGATTTTGAACACCAGGATAGTGTCCGGCTCTGCAAAATAAATTCCACATAACACCGTAGAGAGAATAATATTTACACAAGTTCAATCTGCTGACGTATCTCGTGGCATGACATCACACCACGGCCAAGCCTTTATTTGAATCGTTTTTATTGTTCCACCTCAGCGCGTTTAGCGAAGCGGTTTCCTTAGCACGTCTTGTCACAGCAGAGATCGTGTCCCCTTATTCCGGGATCCTCATCAATACGTACGTGGGTAACCCAACCGCGCCCGTTGGCACGCCCCCTCCATCGAAGGCGAGTCCCAAACGGTTACGGGGACGGCTCTTGGTATTCAACCCCTTTATAACGAGACCAAGGCCTGTTCCTTTTCCTCAATCCTCAATCGAGTCCGCCCCTCTCCCCGAGTTCCAACACCCAAGGCTCCAGATTCAGGCGCTTCGGACCTTCGACAATGTCCGGCTCCGACCTACGAGGCTGATGGATGCCTTCTTCCATCACGGAAGAAGATGTGCTAAAGCTGAGGGACGCCAGGTATCTAACCGGCGAGATTTTGCATAGGCTTCCCGCCCAAGGGCAAGTTGTTCCCACTCCCGAGCCTGGCGAGAGCGTGGTGTTCGTGTCTCACTTCCGTCGGGGTTTAGGCTTCCCGACGGATCCCTTCGTGAGGGGGCTCATGTTTTATTATGGGCTGGAATTCCATGACTTGGATACGGAGTCCATCCTCCACATCTCATCGTTCATTGTTGTATGCGAAGCCTTCCTCCGCACTACCCCTCACTTCGGATTGTGGCTCAAGACCTTCAACATGGAGCCGAAGATGATCGAGGGGCGGCAGGCAGAGTGCGGAGGGGCAGTTATAAGCAAGAGGACTGACGCTCCATGGCCCGAGGGCTCTTTCCAAAAGGAGCTCGGTTTGTGGCAACGGGAGTGGTTCTACATCACCGCTCCCAGGGGCACCAGATGGGTGGCGCCACCTGCCTTTCGCTCGGGCCCTCCACAACGGTTGGCATCATGGGTCAGCAAAGGGCTTGACTGGGGGCCGTCCAAGGACGTACCACTGCTGCAGGGCCGTATTCGAGACCTCCGAGAGAGGGAGATCAATCTGGTTGTGGTGGCGCAGGTCATGTTGATTCGGCGCCTTCTGCCCTGCAAATGTCGCCCCTCCGCCTGTGGGAATTCAATCCGGAGGGACCGTGAGCTCTCTAGCATTTCATGGGCGCGTCGCCCGTGGAGATGTACAAACTGTTCTTCGGATCACAAGAGATGTATCCGGTCTTGACCGAGGACGCAGGTCTGAGCTGCAATCGCCCGGATACTCAAGTAAGTAGTCCTGTGCCCGGACATGCTATCCGTACTTTTATCGTGAACTTGCCCTTTAAAGAGCTGTCCCTTGAACAGGAATGGATAGCCAAAGCAAAGCTGATAAGGTGTCCGGCCCCCCTCCCTGAGACCACGCCGGATCCCGTGTTAACCAAGATGCTGGAGGTTGCACCTTTGGAGGAGGGCGAAGGGGGGAACAGGAAAGCTACCGCCTCCGCTAAGGAGGCTTTTAAGGAAGGGGGATCGAGAATCCCACCTCCAAGGGGAGAAGAGGACCGCTTCTGAAGATCCAGAGGTCAAACCCTCAAAGCGGGGGAAGAAATCTTCACCAGAGGGTCCTGCGCCAGGAGAGGCCCGGCCGCACTATTTCCCCTAGGGAATCAGCCCTCCAGCGAGCCGTATGTAGAAAGGGGAGTTTTGTAATAAGGGATATCCCTGTTTTTATTTCTGAAGATAACCAAAGTTTTACCTTGTAGTTCGGATCTCAGCCCTTCTCAGCAGAGCTCATCTTCGGGGGATCTTCGTCCGGAGATGATGGAGAGCGAAACGCCTCCATCTGCCGCGCCATCAGGCGGGGCGGGCGACCTTGAGGTGTCGTCGCGGAGGATTTCCCCAAGTCCGGCGGGGCCGGGAGGTCCGACACCAACTGGTGTACGGTTGAAGGATCTGCTCGGGCGAGCATCTATCTCAGAAGATCACCGTGCATTAATGGGTACGGTGATTGAAAGGATTTCATCCGCTGAGAGCGGATTGCATGAAGCCGTCAGAAGCTTACTGACGGGGTTTGAGGTATGCAAAAATGATATACCTTCTGACAGTTTTGCATATAGAATGCGCCCTGTATAGATAGTAGCCCCTGAGACTCGGTACGTTGTCAAAAGTGACGGCGTGCCGAGGATCATAATCTCAATGTTAAGATGTCGCCCTTCCTATTTAGGGGGCGGAGCGTTTGGTGGCCAGCCGGACTGATAGAGTTGCCGAAGTGAAGCGGAAACTTGACGTTGTGGATGCGGACATCGCGCTGGTCAATAAGCGACTTGACGAGTCACAAGGTATGTGGCTTCTCCGCGGACACCTGGTAAGGGAGCTTGACGCCCGTGCCTTACTACATGTATGCTTAATGCAGATGGTGCCGCTGCTATGGAGGGTCTTCGGGCAGAGCTTGCCCGAGCCAAGGAGCAAGCCAGAAAAAGTAATGCGGTTGCCTTGAAGGCGGCCGAAGAGCTAAAAGCCGAACAGGCTGCTCACTGCCGAAGTAGGGAGGAAATGGCCGAAATGGCCGTAAAGCTGAAGGATGCTACCGACCGCTATGAGTTTCTTGAAAGAGAACGCCGAGCGGAGCAAGAGGACCTGAAGAAGGCCACCGCCGAAGCCAAGGATGCCCGCTCCGCGATGAGAGCTATAAAGGAGGAGCTACGTCAGGCCGGGGATATTGCGGCTGGAAAGCCCTTTCTGCTGCGTAGGAAGTTCACGGATCCGAAGTATGCTCAGTTGGGCCAGTTGTGGGGTGCGGAGGATGCCTATATGAATTTGGTGGCGAGTGCCGCAGATGCGGTTGCACACTTCCGAGGCCAGAAGGATCACGGAATGGAAGAGCTTTTTTGGTCGCAATTCCATAGTCCGGGGCGTCCACTTCCATTAACCGATCGATTAGCCGAGTGGTCTGAGCTGAATAGGTTGTCCGGACTTGCCATAAAGGATGTTGTGGCCCATCTGTGGCCGGAAAGGCCCGAATCGAAGAGTTATTTTGGCTTGGTGCAGCAGTTCCTTGATGTGGTGCCGCATATCAAGACGATGAAGCGGTCGGCATGCATAGAGGATGCACGGATGGCGCTCGTCCGTGTCAAAACGTACTGGGCAGAGATGGAGGCCACCGATGTTGCTTCCCAGGATTCGGACAGGAGCCGATTACCAGCCGAGCACTATTTTGGGGAAGTCCTGCAGGTCGCTCGTTTAATAGAGACGCAGTGCTAAAAAAATATTATGTTCAATTGACATGTATGATTTGTGAAACCATGCTTCAAATATAATATAGGGGCTTTTTATACTTGTGCGTTCAAGTGTTGCAATTCCTCCTGTGCGGCCGTTAACTTATATGTGTATATAACCTGAAAGATGGCGGTCTTCGGCTTCGGCCCCCACGCACATAGTGCGGGGGTGTTTGCAGGAAATAGCGCATTTTCACACTTAATCCAACGTCTTGGTCCTGTGAAGGAGGTGATAACATAGCAAACTAGGCAACCGGACTATAATGCTTTATCACTTTCACTTAGCCATAGGAGTTCAATGGTGGGGCTACTATATAGCCCCTAGGGGCACTGCGCTCTCCGAATTACGGGGCGCGTATGTGCCTGACCGGGAAACGGTCCTTCGTTAAAGTGGAGGAATTCTAAACATTCCGGTGGTCGATCGAGTGGTTGACCAGTCTCTCGCTATATCATGACAGTCAGTTTTCGGCTTTCTCTACTGAGGTGCTCACCTGGGCGAACCGGGGCACAATCGCAGTAGTTCTCCTGGTGCCGCGTTAGCCGATAGAGCGGAATGTAAGGCAGCAAAACACAGGAGCCGGGCAAACCCAACATTTGACCAAAGACATGATTCGGAGATGATGCATATAAGGCCTAACTCGAGACGCCGAACACTCCCTAAGGTATTCGGTCTTTATGAAAACGGGCAGAAGAATGCCCTAAGCCCCTGGTGTCCAGGTACACGCAAGATTTCTGACGCGGCCGATGCCAAAACGCCAGCCTCCTCCTCGGTTATAGTGAGGAATCGGGGGATGTGTATCAACAAGAGATAGTAAGAAAGGTTTACGCAGGGTCTTAATCTGAAAAGAATCCTTGTAACGGGTCCCTACTGCACGTCTGCGCCTGTGTCTCTGTTGTGCCGTATCCTGGACGGGCGTAGCACGGTGTTCATCTGTAAAAGAGAAGAACTTAGTTTGAGAGAAAAAAAGGATCGTGCGAGAAATGTATAAACAGAGTATAATTCAAAAAACGAATAAAATTGAGTTTTATTGTCTCTAATTGTACATGCGTGCAGCCCCTTGTGAGGGGGGGCGCGGCTAGTAAGCCCCTTGTTTATTTGCGCCGGACTCGCCTATCCGTGTCCGGGGTCTGGATGACCTATTTGGGGGCTTTGATCGGCAAAGCCGGATTAATGTGTGGCTGTCAAGGCAGTCTCACTTTCTTCCTTATTTGAGGAACACTTGAGGTTTCCCTGTAATGAGATTATGCCGTTCGGACCGGGCATTTTAAGTTTAAGAGATGCATAATGCGGTATTGCGTTAAAGCGGGCGAAAGCTTCGCGTCCCAATAGTGCTTGATAGCTACTTCTGAATGGTGCGATGTGGAAGACTAGCTTTTCACGACGGGAGTTGTCGGATGAGCCGAACACAACTTCTAATGGTAGAAAGCCCGTACAATGGGCATATGGGCCTGGCATCACTCCTTTAAAGGAAGTGTTTCTATGGCGTATTTTGGTTGGGTCTATCCCCATTCTGCGGATTGTATCCTGATATAGTAGGTTGAGATCACTGCCGCCGTCCATTAGGACTTGTGTAAGTTGTAGTCCGTTGATTATAGGATCTAATATCAGGGCAGTCCATCCTGCGTTCCGGATACTTCCGGAGTAATCCTGATGGTCGAAAGTGATTGGTTTTGACATCCAGTGTCGAGACTCCGCTGGGGTGGACCGTGCGGCGCGTATTTTAATGGGCGCCGCTCTATTTTTGCCGGTTGTCACGTGAAGTGAGTTTACTGTTTTGAACTCTTGTGGGAAATTCCTTTGTTTGCCGGTGCTCTGCTTGTGGAGTTCGTCATCGTCCTCACTTGGTGTTTCGATCCCCTTGCGTTCGGCATTAAGTCGGCCGGACTGTTTGAAGACCCAACAATCTCTGTGGGTATGGTTTGCAGGCTTCCCGGAGGTGCTGTGGATTTGGCATATCTTGTCCAAAATTTTGTATAGGTTGGATAGCTCGTCGCTGTTGTCTTTGAGGGGTAGTGTTTTGTTGTTCTGCGGAGAGCTTTTGAATCCGGCGTTTACTGCCATGCTCTTTGGGTCGTTTCCCTTAGTCCGGCGCTGGTCCTTTCTGCGTCGTGGTTTCCCATTGCCATCTCTGACTTCGGATGTACTTGGGTCGCTGGTGCTGCATCTTGCCAGCCAGCTATCCTCTCCCGCGCAAAAGCGGGTCAGGAGGCTTGTTAGTGCGGCCATTGTCCTTGGCTTTTCCTGGCCGAGGTGTCTGGCGAGCCATTCGTCTCGGACGTTATGTTTGAAGGCTGCTAAGGCTTCAGCGTCCAGACAGTCGACTATTTGGTTCTTTTTGGTGAGGAACCTGTTCCAGAATTTGCGGGCTGATTCTCTGGGCTGTTGAGTTATGTGACTTAAATCGTCTGCATCCGAAGGGCGGACATAAGTCCCCTAAAAATTTGCCCGAAACGCATCCTCGAGCTCTTCCCAACTTCCAATGGTATTTTCTGGGAGGCCTTTGAGCCAATGCCGAGCTGGCCCTTTGAGCTTGAGAGGTAAGTATTTTATGGCGTGGAGGTCATCTCCTCTGGTCATATGTATGTGCAGGATGTAATCCTCAATCCAGACTCCAGGGTCTGTTGTTCCGTCGTATGCCTCTATGTTTACGGGTTTGAATCCCGCTGGAAATTCATGATCCAGCACCGCATCGGTGAAACATAAGGGGTGTGCGGCGCCCCTGTATTTAGGTGTGTCGTGATCTTCGAATACTCGACGTGTTGTTTTGCTTTCTGGACCCGTAGATGGACCGGACCGGGCCGTCCTCCTTGCGAGGATCCTTATGTGGATCACGTGCCGGCTTGTTTGCGGCGCCGCTTGCTGCTCTTTGTTTGCCATGTGGTCGTCTATCCGACTGGGTGGCCTCTTTGTTTTTCGATTGTGGGGGCTCTACGGCCTCCTCGTCAAATTCGGGCAGTAGTTTACGCTTTGGGTAGCTTTTTGCTTGGCGACTATCGCCGTATTTGTCTGCGGTCTTGAGTACTTTGCTCCATCTCATTCTGAGTACGTCCTCCGCTGTTTTGAGCTTCCGCTTCTGCTTCTTCAGGCTTCGTGCAGTGGCGACAAGCTTTTTGTGGAGGTCTTTTTGCTCCAACAATGTGTCCGGCGTGAGATCCTCCGGACTGTTGTTTTCGCCAGGGGTGGATTGCTTATCCAATTCATACTGTTTGGATAGTTTCTCGGGGCATGTTCGTCCACCGGTTCGCCCTGCTCTATGGCTGGGTCTATATGGGTGCTGTCATTGTTGAGGCGGGACTTTTGATGGCGCTTGCGTCGCCGTTTCGGCTGTTTTTCGAGGGAATTATCCTTCACAGCGTCCAATTGTTCCTCGTTATCGCTTCCTTTAGGTGTATCCACCATATATACATCATGATTTGAGGTGGCCTTCCAGTGCCCTGTGTGTGCTGGTTCTTGGTCGTCTCCGGCATCGTCGTCCATACCGTCGATGTCTTCGGAGTCGAAGTTTAGCATGCTGGTTAAGTCATAGACAGTGGCTACGAAGTGGGTGGTGGGTGGGGTTTGAATTTCTTCTTTGTTCGCATCCCAACCATCCTGGCCATAATCCGGCCAAGGCTCTCCTGATAAAGAGAGATACTTTAGCGAATTCAGGATGTCGCCGAAAGGCGAGTGCTGAAAGATGTCCGCAGCGGTGAACTCCATGATCGGCGCCCAATCGGGTTCGATTGGCAGGGGCGCGGAAGGTTCGGGGTCCGGGGAGGAGTCCGGCACCTTGGAGTCACGAGCTTCACGAGGGACAGGGTCGGTATTCGGCTCTATCGCCGTAGAGGTAGCAGCTCCCGAGGCGGTGCCCAACCACCCATCCTCGATTGGCGCTGTCGGCTCCGAACTAAGGGTCGGAGCAGACTCGTGTGCGGCCTCCAGGGCACTGTCCGGCAGCAGAGCTAAATCATGCCCACCGTGATAGTGCGGCACGCCTGGCTGTGGCTCAAATCCGTCGAAGATTAAGTCGCCGCAGATGTCGGACGTATAGTTTAAACTTTCGAATCTAACCTGATGGTCAGGGGCGTAGCTTTCGATCTGCTCCAGATGGCCAAGCGAATTGGCCCGCAGTGCAAAGCCGCCGAATACGAAGATCTGTCCGAGGAGAAAAGTCTCACCCTGGACCGCGTTGTTGTTGATGATCGAAGGAGCCATCGAGCCTATAGGTGACGACACAGAGGAACTCTCAATGAAAGCACCAATGTCGGTGTCAAAACCAGCAGATCTCGGGTAGGGGGTCCCGAACTGTGCGTCTAGGCGGATGGTAACAGGAGACAAGGGACACGATGTTTTTACCCAGGTTCGGGCCCTCTTGATGGAGGTAAAACCCTACTCCTGCTTGATTGATATTGATGATATGGGTAGTACAAGAGTAGATCTACCACGAGATCAAGGAGGCTAAACCCTAGAAGCTAGCCTATGGTATGATTGTTGGTCGTCCTACGGACTAAAACCCTCCGGTTTATATAGACACCGGAGAGGGCTAGGGTTACACAGAGTCGGTTACAATGGTAGGAGATCTACATATCCGTATTGCCAAGCTTGCCTTCCACGCCAAGGAAAGTCCCATTCGGACACGGGACAAAGTCTTCAATCTTGTATCTTCATAGTCTTGGAGTCCGGCAAATGATGATAGTTCGGCTATCCGGACACCCCCTAGTCCAGAGTTCCCTCACCCCCCTTCTGGAAGACATACTTCGTTCCTACAATTCCTTGTGGAGCAAGTAATGCTAACTCATCGGTCTGAAATATATCTCTTGCTGAATAGAAGAACATCGTCTCTGGTTGACGAGTAATCATTCGGAGCAAAACTAGATTTCTCTCAGTCTTTCATAAGTTTCAGCTAAGCATCACATCATACCTACGACTCGAGAACCTATACTCCTCTTAATAGTACTGTGGTACTATGACTCAAATAAGATAATGAAGAACAACAAAACAAATGCTACATATTTGCTTCACTCTCAAACTTCTTGATTGTAGTCATTCTTCTTCGGACACACATAATGGAAATAGCTTTGCGTCAGCAATAATTTTAAGGGGTCAATTTCTTCACACAATCTTGTCGGTATCATTTCTTCTCGAAATGTATCTCTTCCTTCTCCGCAAGGTAGATGATCTTTGATGAATTTCTTTGCACTTCAAGAAAGGACATAGCATTCTTCTCGGATCTCCATGGACTATTTATATCTGTGTGCATTGATACGTCTCCAACATATCTATAATTTTTGATTGTTCCATGCTATTATATTACCCCCTTTTTGGATGTTTATGGGCTTTATTTTACACATTTATATCATTTTTGGGACTAACCTATTAACCGGAGGCCCAGCCCATATTGTTGTTTTATTGCCTGTTTCAGTATTTCGAAGAAAAGGAATATCAAACGGAGTCCAAACGGAATGAAACCTTCGGCAGTGTTATTTTTGGAAAGATTATTGAGAGAGTCCTGGACTAGGGGGTGTCTGGACAGCCGGACTATCATCGTCCGCCGGACTCCAAGACTACGAAGATACAAGATTGAAGACTCCGTCCCGTGTCTGGATGGGACTTTCCTTGGCGTGGAAGGCAAGCTTGGCAATACGGATATGCAGATCTCCTACCATTGTAACCGACTCTGTGTAACCCTAGCCTTCTCCGGTGTCTATATAAACCGGAGGGTTTTAGTCCGTAGGACACAACATACATTACAACAATCATACCATAGGCTAGCTTTAGGGTTTGGCCTCCTTGATCTCGTGGTAGATCCACTCTTGTACTACCCATATCATCAATATTAATCAAGTAGGACGTAGGGTTTTACCTCCATCAAGAGGGCCCGAACCTGGGTAAAACATCGTGTCCCTTGTCTCCTGTTACCATCCGCCTAGACGCACAGTTCGGGACCCCCTACCCGAGATCCGCCGGTTTTGACACCGACATTGGTGCTTTCATTGGGAGTTCCTCTATGTCGTCACCAATAGGCTCGATGGCATCTTCAATCAACGACGCTGTCCCGGGTGAGACTTTTCTCCCCAGACAGATCTTCGTATTCGGCGGCTTCGCACTGCAGGCTAATTCACTTGGCCATCTGGAGCAGATCGAAAGCTACGCCCCTGGCCGTCAGGTCAGATTCGGAAGCCTAAACTTCACGGCCGACATCCGCGGGGACTTGATCTTCAACGGGCTCGAGCCACAGCCAAGCGCGCCGCACTATTACGATGGGCATGATCTAGCTCTGCCGCCGAACAGTGCCTTTGTGGCCGCACAAGAATCCGCTCCGGCCCTTAGTCCGGAGCCGATCGCCCAGATCGAGGGCCGGTGGTTGGACGCCGCCTCGGGGGCTGCAACTTCTACGGCGATGGAGCCGAAAACTAACCTTGTCCCTCGCGAAGCTCGTGACTCCGAGGTGCCGGACTCCTTGCCGGACTCCGGACCTCCCACGCCCCTGCCAATCGAATCCGATCGGGCGCCGGTTATGGAATTCACCACCGCGGACATCTTCCAACACTCGCCCTTTGGCGACATCCTGAAGTCATTAAAACACCTCTCGCTATCCGGAGAGGCCCGGCCGGACTACGGCCAGGACAGTTGGGATTCGGGAGACGAAGAAATTCAAAGCCCACCCACCACCCACTTTGTAGCCACTGTCGACGATCTAACCGGCATGCTAAACTATGACTCCGAAGACATCGACGGCATGGACGACGATGCCGGAGACGAACAAGAACCATCGCCTATAGGGAACGTGAAGACCACCTCGTCATACGACGTATACATGGTGGATACCCCAAAAGGAAGCGATAACGAGGACCAACGGGCCGCGGCAGAAGATAATCCCGCCGACAAACAACCAAAACGGCGACGCAGACGCCGCCCTAAGTCCCTCCTCGACAACAACAGCGCTCCTAATGACCCAGCAATACAGCAGGGCACACCAATGGACGACGAGCACGAAGACAAGCAATCGGCCGAACAGGACGAGTCAGATAATCAGTCCAGGCCCGGCGAAAACAACAGTCAAGATGACCTCACGCCGGACACGCCGCCGGAGAATAAAAACCTTCAGAAAAGACTCGTCGCCACAGCAAGAAGCTTGAAGAAAGAAAAATGGAAGCTCAAAACAGTGGAAGATACACTCAAAATGAGGTGGAGCAAAGTGCTCAAAACCGCATACAAATACGGCAATGGCCATCAATCAAAGAGCTACCCGAAGCGCAAGCTGCTGCTAGAATTTGACGAGGAGGCCAAAGAGCCCCCACAGTCAAAAAACAAAGAGGCCGCCTGGTCAGATAGACGGCCAGATGATAGGCCAAAATCTGAAAGCGGCACCGCACATAAGCCAACTAATGACCCTGGAAGGATAGATGGCCCAGCCAGGTCCATTTACGGGCAAAAAAAGAGGACCCCAGGAAGCAATGCAACACGCCAAGTGTCCGAAGACATCAGTGCACCCAAATACAGGGGCGCCGACTATGTTTCACCAATGAGGTGCTGGATCACGAATTCCCAGCAGGGTTTAAACCCATAAACATAGAGGCCTACGACGGAACAACAGGCCCTAGAGTCTGGATAGAGGATTACATACTACACATACACATGGCTAGAGGAGATGATCTCCACGCCATAAAATACTTAGCCCTCAAGCTCAAAGGGCCAGCCCGTCATTGGCTCAAAAGCCTCCCAGAAAACACTATTGGAAGTTGGGAAGAGCTCGAGGACGCGTTTAGAGCAAATTTTCAAGGAACTTATGTCCGCCCTCCGGATGCAGATGATCTAAGTCATATAACTCAACAGCCCAGAGAGTCAGCGCCCAAATTCTGGAACAGGTTCCTCACCAAAAAGAACCAAATAGTCGACTGTCCGGACGCCGAAGCCTTAGCAGCTTTTAAACACAATGTCCAGGACGAATGGCTCGCCAGACACCTCGGCCAAGAGAAGCCGAGGACAATGACCGCGCTAACAAGCCTCATGACCCGCTTTTGTGCAGGAGAGGATAGCTGGCTAGCAAGATTCAGCACCAGCGACCCAAGTACATCTGAGATCAGAGATGGAAACGGAAAATCACGGCGCGGAAAAGAGCAGCGCCGGAATAAAGAGAAAAGCCCAAAGAGCACGGCAGTCAACGCCGGATTCAAAAGCTCGCGGCCAAACAACAAAACACCGCCCCTTAAGGATAACAGCGATGAGCTATCCAACTTAAACAAGATTTTGGGTCGGATATGTCAAATCCACAGTACCCCCGGACGGCCTGCAAACCACACCCACCGAGATTGTTGGGTTTTCAGACAGTCCGGCCGACTAAACGCCGAACACAAGGGGCTCGACGTATCAAGCGAAGATGATAAACCCCACCAGCAGAGCACCGGAAAACAAAAGAATTTCCCACAAGAGGTCAAAGTAGTAAATTCACTTCATGTGATAATACGGAAAAACAGTGCGGCACCCGTTGAAATGGGTCTCGCACGGTCCAACCCAGCGGAACATAGAGATTGGACATCAAAACCAATCACTTTCGACCACCTAGATTATTCCAGAAGCGTTCGAAATGCAGGATGGACGGCCCTGATATTGGATCCTATAATCGACGGACTACAATTTACACAAGTCCTGATGGACGGAGGTAGTGACTTAAACCTGCTGTATCCAAACACAATCCGCAAGTTGGGGATAGACCTTACTAAAATTCGACACAGCCGCACTTCCTTTAAAGGAGTGACGCCAGGCCCTTACGCCAAGTGCACAGGCTCCTTATTACTAGAAGTTGTGTTCGGATCACCGAACAACTTTCGACACAAAAAACTAATCTTTCATATCGTCCCATTTAAAAGTAGCTATCAAGCACTCTTGGGACGAGAAGCTTTTGTCCGCTTCAACGCCATACCACATTACGCGTCTCTTACACTTAAGATGCCCGGTCCACGTGGCATCATTTCAGTGCGAGGGTCGTTTAAAGACCCCGGACACGGTCAGACGAGTCCGGCATAAATAAGCTAGGGGCTCCCTAGCCGCACATCCCTTCACAAGGGGCTGCGCGCACAAGCAACAGCGAGCTCATACAGACTCCGCTTTACTCATTTATATTTCTTCCTTCGTATATATTTTTCGCACGAGTTCCTTTCAAACTAAGTTCCTCTCTTTTCACAGATGAACAACGTGCACACCCGTCCAGGATAACGGCACAACGGAGACATAGGCGCAGACGTGCAGTAGGGACCCGTCGCGAGGATTCTTTTCAGATTAAGACCCTGCGTAAACCTTTTTTACTGTCTCTTGTTGTTATAATCCCGTGGTTTCTCATTATAGCCAAAGTGGAGCCTGACGTTTTGGCATCGGCCGCGTCAGAGGACCATGCCCATACCTGGACACTAGGGGCATAGGGCATTGTTCTGCCCATTATTATAAAGACCGAACACCTTAGGGAGTGTTCGGCGTCTCGAGTTAGGCCTTATATGCATCAGCTCCGAATCATGTCTTTGGTCAAATGTTGGGTTTGCCCGGCTCCTGTGTTTTGCCTTACGTTCCGTATCATCGGCTAACGCGGCACCAGGAGAACTACTGCGATTGTGCCCCAGTTCGGCTGGGCGAGCACTTCAGTAGAGAAAGCCGAAAACTGACTGTCATGATACAGCGAGAGACTGGTCAACCACTCATCGACTACCGGAATGTTTAGAATTCCCCGCTTTGACGAAGGACCGTTTCCCGGTCAGGCACACACGCGCCCCGAATTCGGAGAAGCGCGGTGCCCCAAGGGGCTATATCGTAGCCCCACCCTCGAACTCCAATGGCTAAGTGAAAGTGATAAAGCATCATAGTCCGGATTGCCTCGTTTGCTACGCTACCACCTCCTTAACAGGACCGAGACGTCGGATTAAGTGTGAAAACACGCTATTTTTTGCGAACACCCCCGCACCTTGTGCGTGGGGGCTGAAGCCGAAGACTGCCATCTTTCAGGTTATACAAATGTATACATAAACGGCCGCATAGGAGATATTTTAATACTTGGAACGCACAAGTATAAAAAGCGGTTACATCATAATCATTGTTTTACAAGATAAAACGTTCATTAGAACGTGACATTTTTCGAGCACTGCGACTCTATTACACGAGCGCCACACATAACTTCCCCAAAATAGTGCTCGGCGGGTAACCGGCTTTCGTCCGAACCCTGGGCTGCAATAGCGGTGGCATCCATCTCTGTCCAATGTGTCTTCACACGGGCAAGGGCCATCCGCGCACCTTCTATGCAGGCCGACCGCTTCATCTCCTTGATATGCGGCATCGCTCCAAGAAATTGCTGCAATAAGCCGAAATAGCTCGTCGCCTTGGGCCTCTCTGGCCAGACATGAGCCGCGATATCAGTCATGGCAAGTCCGGACAACCTGTTCAGCTCAGCCCATTCAGCCAACCGATCGGTCAATGGAAGTGAACGATCCGGACTATGGAATTGAGACCAAAATAGCTCTTCCGTCTTGTGATCCTTCTGGCCCCGTAAGTGCACAACGGCATCAGCCGCACTTGCCGCTAAGTCCATATATGGATCCTGCGGACCCCACAGCTGGCCAAGTTGGGCATACTTTGGATCCGTAAACCGACGACGCAGCAGAAAAGGCCTGCCAGCCACAATATCTTCGGCCTGGCGCAGCTCCTCCTTCATAGCCCGCATTGCAGAATGGGCATCCTTGGCCTCGGCGGTGGCCTTCCCCAGGTCTTCCCGCTCCGATAGGCGCTCCTTTTCAAGAGCCTCATTGCGGTCGGCAGCATCCTTCAATTTCACGACCAATTCGGCCATCTTTTCCCTACTTAGGCAGTGTGCAGCCTTTTCGGCTTTCAACTCCTCGGCCGCCCTCGAGGCAGCCGCATCACTCCTTCGGGCTTGCTCCTTAGCTTGAGCAAGCTCGGCCCGAAGACTCTCCACAGCAGTAGCACCGTCTGCATCACAGCATATATATTGTCAGAAGCGGGCTTTGACCCCCTTAAATAAGTGACTGCGGAGAATTCATTTACCTTGCGACTCGTCAAGTCGCCGGTTGACAAGTGTGATGTCCGCATCCGCCACATCGAGTTGCCGCATTAACTCGACAACTCCACTAGTCCGGCTAGCCCCCGGACTATCCGCCACCTGCATAGGAATGGCGACATTCATTACCTGCGATTTTGATCCTCGGCACGCTGTCGCTTTTGACAACCTACCGAATCTCAGGGGCTACTATCTATACAGGGCGCACTTCTATGTGCCAAACTGTCAAAAAGGTGCGTCGTTCTTGCGTACCTCAAATCCCGCCAGCAAACTCCTGACGGCACTATGTAATCCGCTTTCGGCGGACGAAATCCTTCCAATCACCATACTCATCAAAGCACGGTGATCTTCTGAGCTGGACGCCCTCTCAAGTAGATCCTTCAGCTCCCCCGGCCGGACACTAGTTGGCGCCGAACTCTCCGGCCCCACTGGACTCCGGGATACCCTCCGTGACGATACTTCAGGCTCGTCTGCCCTGTCCAACGGCGCAGCAGACGGAGGCGTTTCGCTCTCCATCATCTCCGGACGAAGATCCCCCGAAGACGAACTCATCTGAGAAGGCCGCAGATCCGAACTGTAAGGTAAAAATTTCGGTTATCCACAGAAGCACAAATAGGGGTATTTTCTTATTAACGAACCCCCCTTTTTCCTACTCACGGCTCGCTGGAGGGCTGATCCTTTAGAGACGATTGTACGTCCGGGCTCTCCCCGGACGCAGGACCCTCCGGTAAAGAGGTCTTCCCCCGCTTAGGGGCTTTGGCCTCCGGGTCTTCGGAGGCGGTCCTCTTCTCCCCCTGGAAGGAGGGATTTTCGATCCACCCCCCCTCTTCAGGCGCCCCCTTGGGCGAGGTGATAGCTCTTCTATTTTCCCCATCGCCCCCTTCTACGGGTGCGAGCTCCAACATTCTGACCAGCACGGGCTCCGGTGCGGTCTCTGGGAGGGGGGCCGGACACCTTATCAGCTTCGATCGCGCTACCCACTCCTGATGAAGAATAATGGGTTAAGAGGCAAATTTTAGAGAAGCAAATAAACAGAACGTCCGGACTCTGAGCTACTTACCTGAGTATCCGGGCGATTGCAACTTAGGCTTGCATCCTCAGTCAATTCCGGACACGCCACCTGCGGTCCGAAGAACAACTTGTACATCTCCACGGGTGTCGTACCCATGAAGTGTTGGAGAATTCGTGGTCCCTCCGGATTGAACTCCCATAACCGGAGAGGACGGCGTTTGCAGGGCAGAAGACGCCTGATTAGCATGACCTGCATCACCACAACCAGATTGATCTCCCTCGCTTGGAGGTCTCAAATTCGGCCCTGCAATAAAGGCACGTCTTCGGACGGCCCCCAATTGAGCCCTTGGTTGACCCACCACATTAATCGGCGTGGAGGTCCTGGGCAGAATGAAGGCGGCGGCTTTTGCTTGCTGCCCTTCGGAGCGGTGATATAGAACCACTCCTACTGCCACAAGCCGAGCTCCTCTTGGAAGGAGCCCTCGGGCCACGGGGCATCAGCCCTCCTGCTTATGGCCGCCCCGCCGCACTCCGCTTGACGCCCCCCGATCATCTTCGGCTCCACATTGAAGGTCTTCAGCCACAGGCCAAAGTGGGGGGTGACACGGAGGAAGGCTTCGCAGACAATGATGAATGCGGAAATATGGAGGATGGACTCCGGAGCCAAGTCGTGAAAATCCAGCCCGTAGTAGAACATGAGCCCTCTCACGAAGGGGTCCGTCGAGAAGCCTAAACCCTGACCGGGGTGGGATACAAAGACGACGTACTCACCGGGCTCGGGAGTGGGTACAGCCTGCCCTTGGGCGGGCAACCTGTGCGAAATCTCATAGGACAGGTACTTGGCCTCACGCAGCTTTAGCACGTCCTCCTCCGTGACGGAGGAGGGCATCCACCGACCCTGAAGGTCGGAGCCGGACATTGTTGAAGATCTGAAGCGCTCGAATCTGGGGCTCTGGGTGTTGGAACTTGGAGCAAGGAGAAGATTCGATGGAAGATTGAAGAAAAGAAACGAGCCTTGGTCCTCTTATAAAGGGGAAAATACCAAGAGCCGTCTCCGTGACCGTTCGGGATTCGCCTTCGATAGAGGAGGCGTGGCGACGGGCGCGGTTGGGTTACCCATGCTCATATTGATGAGAATCCCGGAATAAGGGGAGCACGATCTCTGCTTCGACAAGACGTGCCAAGGAAACCGCTTCACTAAACGTGCTGAGGTGGTATAATAAAAAACAATTCAAGTAAAGGCTTGGTAGTGGTGTGACGTCATGCCATAGAATACGTCAACAGATTGAACTTATGTGCATTTTATTCTCTCTACGGTAGAATGTGGAATTTATTTTGCAGAGCCGGACACTATCCTGGTGTTCATGATCTTCTCTGGATTATTCGAAGGAGGAACCCGCCTTGCAACGCCGAACATAATGCGCGCCGGACTTATCGTTATTGAAGCCTGGTTTAGGGGCTACTGAGGGAGTCCTGGACTAGGGGGTGTCCGGACAGCCGGACTATCATCGTCCGCCGGACTCCAAGACTACGAAGATACAAGATTGAAGACTCCGTCCCGTGTCCGGATGGGACTTTCCTTGGCGTGGAAGGCAAGCTTGGCAATACGGATATGCAGATCTCCTACCATTGTAACCGACTCTATGTAACCCTAGCCTTCTCTGGTGTCTATATAAACTGGAGGGTTTTAGTCCGTAGGACACAACATACATTACAACAATCATACCATAGGCTAGCTTTAGGGTTTAGCCTCCTTGATCTCGTGGTAGATCCACTCTTGTACTACCCATATCATCAATATTAATCAAGCAGGACGTAGGGTTTTACCTCCATCAAGAGGGCCCGAACCTGGGTAAAACATCGTGTCCCTTGTCTCCTGTTACGATCCGCCTAGACGCACAGTTCGGGACCCCCTACCTGAGATCCGCCGGTTTTGACACCGACAATTATGATCCAGGAGACTTGGAGTGCAAGCCAAGGGAGTATCCAGGGAGCCACGAGACAGGGGGCGCGCCCACCCCCTTGGGCGCGCCCTACCCTCTCGTGGGCCCCTCGAGGCTCCCCCGACCGACTTCTTTCACCTATATAAGCCCACGTACCCTAAAAACATCGAGACATAAGATAGATCGGGAGTTCCGCCGCCGCAAGCCTCTGTAGCCACCAAAAACCTCTCGGAAGCTCATTCCGGCACCCTGCCGGAGGGGGAATCCCTCACCGGTGGCCATTTTCATCATCCCGACGCTCTCCATGACGAGGAGGGAGTAGTTCACCCTCGGGGCTGAGGGTACGTACCAGTAGCTATGTGTTTGATCTCTCTCTCTCTCGTGTTCTCTCCGTGGCACGATCTTGATGTATCGCGAGCTTTGCTATTATAGTTGGATCTTATGATGTTTCTCCCCCTCTACTCTCTTGTGATGAATTGAGTTTTTCTCTTGAAGTTATCTTATCGGGTTGAGTCTTTAATGACTTGAGAACACTTGATGCATGTCTTGCCGTGTTTATCTGTGGTGACAATGGGATATCACGTGCCACTTGATGTATGTTTTGGTGATCAACTTGCGGGTTCCGCCCATGAACCTATGCATAGGGGGTGGCACACGTTTTCGTCTTGACTCTCCGGTAGAAACTTTGGAGCACTCTTTGAAGTACTTTGTGTTGGTTGGATGAATCTGAGATTGTGTGATGCATATCGTATAATCATGCCCACGGATACTTGAGGTGACAATGGAGTATCTAGGTGACATTAGGGTTTTGGTTGATTTGTGTCTTAAGGTCTTATTCTAGTACGAACTCTTGAATAGATTGATCTGAAAGAATAACTTTGAGGTGGTTTCGTACCCTACCATAATCTCTTTGTTTGTTCTCCGCTATTACTGGCTTTGGAGTGACTCGTTGTTGCATGTTGAGGGATTGTTATATGACCTATCTATGTTATTATTGTTGAGAGAACTTGCACTAGTGAAAGTATGAACCCTATGCCTTGTTTCCTATCATTGCAATACCGTTTACGCTCACTTTTATCATTAGTTACCTTGCTGTTTTTATATTTTCAGATTACAAATACCTATATCTACCATCCATATTGCACTTGTATCACCATCTCTTCGCCGAACTAGTGCACCTATACAATTTGCTATTGTATTGGGTGTGTTGGGGACACAAGAGACTCTTTGTTATTTGGTTGCAGGGTTGTTTGAGAGAGACCATCTTCATCCTACGCCTCCCATGGATTGATAAACCTTAGGTCATCCACTTGAGGGAAGTTTGCTACTGTCCTACAAACCTGTGCACTTGCAGGCCCAACAACGTCTACAAGAAGAAGGTTGTGTAGTAGACATCAAGCTCTTTTCTGGTGCCGTTGCCGAGGAGGTGAGTGCTTGAAGTTATATCTTTAGATCTTGCAATCGAATCTTTTTGTTTCTTGTTTTATCACTAGTTTAGTTTATAAAAGAAAACTACTAAAAAAATGGAATTGAGTTTCTCTCATACACTTCATCTTTTTAATATCTTTCACGACTATGATGGAAAGGAAAATTGTGCTCAATTGCTAGAAGAAGAATGCATTAAAATGTTTGGTACTAGATCTTTGTATGATGAGCATGATTGCAATGTTGTTAGTATGAATTCCTTGAATATCTATGATGCTAATGATATGCAAAGCCACAAGCTTGGGGAAGCTATGTTTGATGAATATGATATTTTTTGTCCCCCATGTTTTGATGAGAATATTTATTATGATGAAAGCATGTCTCCTATTTATGATGATTATATTGATGAAAGTGGGTTTGGAAGAGTGTCAACTTTAGAAAGTAATGATCTCACTATTTTGGAGGATGTTGAATCTTATAATATTTATGAAAGTGGATTTGGAAGAGTGTCAACTTTATTTAGTGATGATTCCACTATTTCGGAAGAGGTTCCAATTGATTATGAGAACAAAGTTGCTATCTATGATGATTATTATGATGACTTGTATGCTATTAGAAATAATGATAACCATGAAACTTGTCATCATGATTTTAGTTTTCAATTGGATTATGCCTCACATGATAATTATTTTGTTGAGTTTGCTCCCACTACTATTGATGAGAATAAATTTGCTTATGTGGAGAGTAGTAAATTTTCTATGCTTGTAGATCATGAAATGAATGCTTTAGGTGCTGATTATATTGTTGAATTCATTCATGATGCTACTGAAAATTATTATGAGAGAGGAATATATGCTTGTAGGAATTGCAATAATATCAAGTTTCCTCTCTATGTGTTGAAAATTTTGAAGCTATGCTTGTTTTACCTTCCTATGCTAGTTGATTATTGTTCTCATAAGTTGTTTGCTCACAAAATCCCTATACATAGGAATAGGGTTAGAGTTAAATGTGCTAGTCATATGCTTCATGATGCTCCCGTTATGTTTCAATTCTTATCTTTTATGTGAGCATCATGTCATCATCATGCCTAGCTAGAAAGCCATTAAAGAAAAGCGCTTGTTGGGAGACAACCCAATATCTATCCTTACTATTTTTGTGTGTCCACATGATTATGCTACTGTAATAATCATGTTTTATAGATTTTGTTTCAATAAAGGGCCAAGTAAGACCTTTAGGATAGCTTACGGTGATAGTTGTGTTGATCCTGCTGAGAATCAGAAACTTTCGCACCCAGTAAATTAGTTTTGTTAATTCACAGAAACGTGCTCATGATCTGATTCTTTTTGCTCTGGATTGTTACACAAATTTCTTAGGACTTCCTACTTTGGTAGGAGTTTTGTAGTTCCATAAGTATACGTTTGATACAGATTACTACTGACTGTTCTGTTTTTGACAGATTCTGTTTTCTATGTGTTGTTTGCTTATTTTGATGAATCTATGAGTAGTATCAAAAGGTATGAACCATAGATAAGTTGGAGTAAAGTAGATATTACACCAATATGAATTTAGAATGAGTTCATTACAGTACCTAAGTGGTGGTTTTATTTTCTTATACTAACGGAGCTTATGAGTTTTCTATTGAGTTTTGTGTTGTGAAGTTTTCAAGTTTTGGGTAAAGATTCGATGGACTATGAAATAAGGAGTGGCAAGATCCTAAGATTGGGGATGCCCAAGGCACCCCAAGATAATATTCAAGGACAACCAAGAGCCTAAGCTTGGGGATGCCCCGGATGGCATCCCCTCTTTCGTCTTCGTTCATCGGTAACTTTACTTGGAGCTATATTTTTATTCACCACATGATATGTGTTTTGCTTGGAGCGTCATTTTCTTTTGTTAGTTTTGCTTGATGTTATTTAGAATAATGTTTTGAATTTTTGTTTTCAATAAAAATGTCAAGGATAGCCTTTACCATGCTTATTTTGCTAGTATACATGTTTCTGTTTGAAAACAGAAAGTTTACCGCTGTTGAAAAAATTCCCTAGAAAAGTCAGAGCATGATATAATGTTGAAACTTTTTGCATAATGAGATATGATAAATTTACTACAGTGGGAATTTTATTTAATAATTTTTGGAGTTAGGGAAGTATGATGAATCTTGCATTCTTTACAGAATGTACTGTTTTGGCAGATTGTTGTTATGTTTGCATTGTTTGCGTATGTTTGCTTGTTTAATGATTCTATTTAAGGATAGGAGTATTAAATATGCAGAGACATTTAGTTTGCAATGTTGAATAATAATTTTAATGATTTGTTACAGTAGAAAATGATAAGGTGTTGCATTGGTTTATACTAACCTATCTCACGAGTTCTTGTTGAGTTTGTTGTGGATGAAGCTTTTGATAGAAAGAGAAACCGTGATATGAGAGGAATTAAGGAGACACAAAAGTTCAAGCTTGGGGATGCCCAAGGCACCCCCAAAATCATATTTCAAGAAGTCTCAAGCATCTAAGCTTGGGGATGCTCCGGTAGGCATCCCACCTTTCTTCTTCAACAGCTATCGGTTAGTATCGGTTGAACCTAAGTTTTTGCTTCTTCACATGAGTTGTGCTATCCTTGCAATATCATTTTATTTTGTTTTGCTTGATGTTTGAATACAATGCCAAGATCTCAAATTCTTAAATGTTAGAGAGTTTTCACATAGTTGCACAATTATTCGACTACTCATTGATCTTCACTTATATCTTTCGGAGTAGTTTGTCATTTGCTCTAGTGCATCACTTATATCTTTTAGAGCACGGCGGTGGTTATATTTTGTAGAAATTGCTAGTCTCTCATGCTTCACTTATATTATTTTGAGAGTCTTTTATAACAACATGGTATTTGCTATGGTTACAAATTTGGTCCTAGAATGATGAGCATCCAAGTTGGGTATAATAAAAACTATCATAGAAAGTGAATTGGATGCTATGATCAATTTGATGCTTGATAATTGTTTTGAGATATGGAGGTAGTGATATGAGAGTCATGCTAGTTGAGGTGATTATGAAAAACACTTGTGTCGGGGTTTGTGATTCCCGTAGCATGCACGTATGGTGAACCGCTTTGTGATGAAGTTGGAGCACAATTTTATTTATTGATTGTCTTCCTTATGAGTGGCGGTCGGGGACGAGCGATGGTCTTTTCCTACCAATCTATCCCCCTAGGAGCATGCGCGTAGTGCTTTGGTTTTTGATGACTTGTAGATTTTTGCAATAAGTATATGAGCTCTTTTGACTAATGTTGAGTCCATGGATTATATGCACTTTCACCCTTCCACCATTGCTAGCCTCTCTTGTGCCGCGCAACTTTAGCCGGTACCATACACCCACCATATACCTTACTCAAAACAGCCACCATACCTACATATTATGGCATTTCCATAGCCATTCCGAGATATATTGCCATGCAACTTTCCACCGTTCCGTTCATATGACATGCATTACTTTTGTCATATTGATTTTTGCATGACCATGTAGGTGATATCGTATTTGTGGCAAGGCCACCTTCATAATTTTCATACATGTCGCTCTTGATTCATTGCATATCCCGGTACACCACCGGAGGCATTCATATAGAGTCATATCTTGTTCTAGCTTTGAGTTGTAATTCTTGAGTTGTAAATCCATAAAAGTGTGATGATCTTCATTATTAGAGCATTGTCCTAGTGAGGAAAGGATGATGGAGACTATGATTCCCCCACAAGTCGGGATGAGACTTCAGACTTTACAAAAAGAAAAGAAAAAGGAAGAAAAAAGGAGAAAGGCCAAAGAAAAAAAAGAGAAAGAAGAAAAAAATGAGAGAAAAGAGAGAAGGGACAATGCTACTATCTCTTTTTCCACACTTGTGCTTCAAAGTAGCACCATGATCTTCATGATAGAGAGTTTCCTATGTTGTCACTTTCATATACTAGTGGGAATTTTTCATTATAGAACTTGGCTTGTATATTCCAATGATGGGCTTCCTCAAAATGCCCTAGGTCTTCGTGAGCAAGCAAGTTGGATGCACACCCACTTAGTTTCTTTTGTTGAGCTTTCATATATTTATAGCTCTAGTGCATCCGTTGCATGGCAATCCCTACTCACTCACATTGATATCTATTAATGGGCATCTCCATAGCCCGTTGATATGCCTAGTTGATGTGAGACTATCTTCTCCTTTTTGTCTTCTCCACAACCACCATTCTATTCCACATATAGTGCCATGTCCATGTCTCATGCTCATGTATTGCGTGAAAGTTGAAAAAGTTTGAGATTATTAAAGTATGAAACAATTGCTTGGCTTGTCATCGGGGTTGTGCATGATTAAATACTTTGTGTGATGAAGATAGAGCAACAGCCAGACTATATGATTTTGTAGGGATAACTTTCTTTGGCCATGTTATTTTGAGAAGACATGATTGCTTTGGTTAGTATGCTTGAAGTATCACTATTTCTTATGTCAATATGAACTTTTATTTTGAATCATTTGGATCTGAACATTCATGCCACAATAAAGAAAATTACATTGAGAATTATACTAGGTAGCATTCCACATCAAAAATTCTGTTTTTATCATTTACCTACTCGAGGACGAGCAGGAATTAAGCTTGGGGATGCTTGATACGTCTCGAACGTATCTATAATTTTTGATTGTTCCATGCTATTATATTACCCCGTTTTGGATATTTATGGGCTTTATTTTACACATTTATATCATTTTTGGGACTAACCTATTAACCGGAGGCCCAGCCCATATTGTTGTTTTATTGCCTGTTTCAGTATTTCGAAGAAAAGGAATATCAAACGGAGTCCAAATGGAATGAAACTTTCGGCAGCGTTATTTTTGGAAAGATTATGATCCTAGAGACTTGGAGTGCAAGCCAGGGGAGTATAGAGGGAGCCACGAGACAGGGGGGCGCGCCCACCCCCCTGGGCGCGCCCTACCCTCTTGTGGGCCCCGCGAGGCTCCCCCGACCGACTTCTTTCGCCTATATAAGCCTACGTACCCTAAAAACATCGAGACAGAAGATAGATCGGGAGTTCCGCCGCCGCAAGCCTCTGTAGCCACCAAAAACCTCTCGGGAGCCCGTTCGGGCACCCTGCTGGAGGGGGAATCCCTCACCGGTGGCCATCTTCATCATCCCGGCGCTCTCCATGACGAGGAGGGAGTAGTTCACCCTCAGGGCTAAGGGTATGTACCAGTAGCTATGTGTTTGATCTCTCTCTCTCTCTCGTGTTCTCTCTATGGCACGATCTTGATGTATCGCGAGCTTTGCTATTATAGTTGGATCTTATGATGTTTCTCCCCCTCTACTCTCTTGTGATGAATTGAGTTTTCCTCTTGAGGTTATCTTATTGGATTGAGTCTTTAATGATTTAAGAACACTTGATGTATGTCTTGCCGTGTTTATCTGTGGTGACAATAGGATATCACGTGCTACTTGATGTATGTTCGGGTGATCAACTTGCGGGTTCCGCCCGTGAACCTATGCATAGGGGTTGGCACACGTTTTCATCTTGACTCGCCGGTAGAAACTTTGGGGCACTCTTTGAAGTACTTTGTGTTGGTTGGATGAATCTGAGATTGTGTGATGCATATCGTATAATCATGCCCACGGATACTTGAGGTGACAATGGAGTATATAGGTGACATTAGGGTTTGGGTTGATTTGTGTCTTAAGGTGTTATTCTAGTACGAACTCTTGAATAGATTGATCCGAAAGAATAACTTTGATGTGGTTTCGTACCCTACCATAATCTCTTTGTTTGTTCTCCGCTATTAGTGGCTTTGGAGTGACTCTTTGTTGCATGTTGAGGGATTGTTATATGACCTATCTATGTTATTATTGTTGAGAGAACTTGCACTAATGAAAGTATGAACCCTATGCCTTGTTTACTATCATTGCAATACTGTTTACGCTCACTTTTATCATTAGTTACCTTGCTGTTTTTATATTTTCAGATTACAAATACCTATATCTACCATCCATATTGCACTTGTATCACCATCTCTTCGCCGAACTAGTGCACCTATACAATTTGCTATTATATTGGGTGTGTTGGGGACACAAGAGACTCTTTGTTATTTGGTTGCAACGTTGTTTGAGAGAGACCATCTTCATCCTACGCCTCCCACGGATTGATAAACCTTAGGTCATTCACTTGAGGGAAATTTTCTACTGTACTACAAACCTGTGCACTTGCAGGCCCAACAACATCTACAAGAAGAAGGTTGTGTAGTAGACATCATGCATTAGCAAAATAAGTCAGTCCATGAACGAGCTTCGAGAGGTCGAAGGAGAAGAACGTAGAATTGGTGTGGAGTTGCGGGATGGCACCCCCGAGATCGCAGCTGGCACCGTTCGACCGAACGCAGCCTCGGAAGAAATAACAGAACAACTAAAAATGCGAAGCTGTTCCAAGATAACACTTGCAGAAAGTGTTGAAGTTGGCGATGTGGAGCACTCCTTTGGGAGAAATGTCATGCAGCTGGCAGCCCAGGAAGTGCAGGGGGCCACACACAAAAGGGATGAATGCGGAAATTGGGCCCCCGCCCAAAGTACCCCAAACACAAGAAATGCTCGTCCGCGCGGGGCTCCAACGGAACTTCCCCGGTCGGGAGCCATATGCTCAGATCCGGCGGCATAAAGAGATCATCCCTATACCCCTTGATTTCATCCTCCATGACCGCAGACATAAACCACTTCCAGGTGGACTTGGACCGGGCGTGCGCCGGCTTCGCCACTCCCTTTGGCATGACCCACTTCCATTTTCCACAAGCAGCGTTTGACGACGACTCCAAACAAGGGACTCGCTCCCCCTCTTAATCCTTGTCTTAGCCATCAGCGGCGAAGGAGCCTGGAAGAGCTAAAGCACGGTGTTGGCGCATCGAAGGGTTTGAGACGAGAAGAGAGGATGAAATGAACCTGAATGGAATAGGGTTTGAAACTCTTCGCTTCCCTCTTCTTATAGGTGACCAAACCCGAGGCATCGCCCACCCAGGGTAGAAAGGACGTTTCTTTCTCCGCTCCAGAAGGGTTCCCTTTTTTGCAAAAAAAAAAGGGCAGCAGTCGAGGCGGCATCATCGCCTCAAGATCTGTGAGAGCCTAAGAAAGACCCATCCACCTATGCCAAGAAGACCATCAAGCGGACCAGGAGCTCGGGCCAATTGCCATCCGATCTCTTCAGCGAATCAGGTTTGAGGTTGCTCCGGACTCTAGGAAAGCAAGAAGATACGAAGAACCCGCTGGAGGTCTCGCAACCTTTCCTGTGACCCCTGCCATGCTAGGGGGCTACTGAAGGGGTCCTATACCCGGGATGGCAATGCACAGGAGCCCGACCTCATCAACCGCAAGGGGCCCACCAGGCCTAGGACATGGCGCGAACCCTAGGAGGCAGGATGACCTTCTTGGTGCCCAAGACTAGAGTGCGACAGCTCCCCAGATCGCATGTGTCATGTAAACCCTAGGCCTTCTCTTGTCTATATAAAGAGAGGTCGAGGGTACTCATTGAGGATCCATCCCCAGATAGGAGAACTCTCGGTAGTAAACTCATACGCCCTTGTAACCCCTCGCACGACGTATCCCTCCATTATGAATCATCAAAACGAACCGGATGTAGGGTATTACTCTTCGGAGGCCCGAACCTGGATAAACCCCTCGTGTGACGTCCGATCCATGAATTTCAGTTGTGCTTGGACCCCTATCTTCACCATTGGGTCCATAAAAGATTTCAACTTCACAAAGAATCGAACCAACAAAAAAAGTTTGACACCACAACATAAAGTCATCACATATGAAAAATCGTATCTGCAAAGACAGAAAACTCTGTAATCTCATGGCACCGCCAAAAAAAATGAAAGTAAAATTATTCTTACAAAATACGATGACCACTAGACGATGACGAAAAACATAGAACTCTTGAAGATGCAAGGTCCCCCCCTCCCCCCTCTTAGCCCCAAGATGGTAGCCGGAGGTGAGGGGACCAAAAGATCGCTTGCAGCGGCGGCGGCTGTAGCTAACGAAACCCATTGTTACAATGGTCCGTATGTTGACATGTTTATTGTGGCCTAATTATAAAGTTAGGTTATTGTGGCCACTAGAAAAACGCGAAAAAAGAATTGCAGTGACTACAAGCAAACAACTAAACAAGACAATAAGGAAATAAATAAGCAAGCAACTAACCCTAGGCTATTACGGCTATTACACATATTACATCCACTGGGCATCAAAGTTCACCACCAGTGCAAATGTAAGGAACAAAGCAGCATATTACATACACTGGCCACCAATGCGAATAAACGCGGCAGCAAAACAAGTCCATAACTGAAACAACTTCAGAAGAGATCAAGAAACGTTATCCTGGGTATCCACCACGCTGGCAATAAGCTTAGCAAGCTTATTAGCTTTCTCCTGTTTGGCGCTAAAATCATCCAATGCTTGTTGTTGCACCAAGAAGTATGCATATGAATTCTCCAGGGACTTCTGCAGTCCTTCGGCTTCTTGTCGCAGCACAACTGATCGATATCTTTCAGCTTGTAGTTGAGACTCAAAAAACCAAACTGATTCAGACAGTGAGTTTGAATAGCTTGTGCCAGCGGTAGTGGCCAGTAACTCGAACACTAGACCAATACAGGACTTTGGGGTTGTCTCACTGTCTTCAAGATAGTTTTCCTGCTGTTTTATCAACTTTATTGGAGACCAACAAGGATGTCTTCTAAACGAAACCAAAGTCTTAAAGCAAGAACAACAAAGGACTAGACCACAGGAGATCAGGCGGTCGCGGCGAAGGCATTGCCATGCTCCTTGCACTTGGTGATCACCTCCATGCCCTCGTCGTTGAAGATGATCACCTTCATGGTGTCGGGGGACAACAGCTTGAACGTCAGCATGTACCCGATGTTCGTCTTCATCTTGAACTCTGTAGGGATGGTGGGGAAGTGCTTTGTGAAGTCCAGAGGCAATGGCCATAGTTCCTCCGCTTGGGGCTTGGGTGATCCAGCACTTGCACTTCGTCCATTGGAGGCACAACCTCCTTTCCCTTCTCCGATGGTGGCATGACATCCTTGCCCTTGTCCATCTGCATTATGAACAACACGCAGTTCAATGGTCAGCATTCATTCATATCGGCCTAGCTCTCCTATATTAACACACCCCACTAACCCAGCATTGCACTCAAACCCCCTCTGTTTCACCACCTCTCCTCTTCCACCTCTTTGTTTCACCACCTCTCCCTAGCTATGAACTCCAACTCCAACCCCAACCCTTTCCCCTGGGGCATTGGACGGAGGGATTTCTTTCTAGGGTGCTCGTTCGGTAACCGCAAGAAGTTCGAGCAAACCATGAAAGTGTGCTCGAACTTCAGTAGTTGTGATGACATGCACAAGGAGGCCGATGTTGTGCTCAAGAATGCTACGCCGGACGAGCTGAAGACACTGGTTCCCGACCCAGCCAAGGGTGCGATGTTAGTGGACATCCTGCGCTGGGCCATGAATCAGGCAGACTCCGGCGACGGTCGACAGCGGGCAAGATGGTCCAAGTACAATCAGTACAAGGCGCCTCAAGACCAGCGTGCCGCGGTGTACTGGAGTAGTACGTTCGGGTCGGTGGAGTCCGACAATGATGACGTGTAGATGGTGGCCAGGGCGACGGCGGCAGGCGACCGTGCAAGACCCGTCGTTCTTGACGAAGACGATGAGGACGAAAAGAAGATGACCATGCCCCCTCCCGCCGCTCGACGCGACTGCAGGGTCGTCGCGGCTAGACAATCCAATACCTGCTCCCGATGTAATTGAAAAATAACTTATAAGCCATAGATGCAGAATCGATTGATGTGCTCTAATCGAATCCTCCTCCTCCCCCCCCCCCCCCCCCATGTGTTCAATCCCCGCCTAACTCTTCAATGGCGTGCTCTAATCGAATCTAGCCCGAGTTGAAAGCAGTGAATGTACAGAGAGGACGAGGTCTTACCGCCATGGCCGATGCGCTCCGGTGGAGGTCAGCAGTCGCTCCGGTGGTTGCCGCCGTCGTCTTCGATCCGATTCGCAGTAGAGCTCAGGTGGTCGCCGCCGCCAATGTGAGTGGGGAAGAGGGGAGAGAGCGGTGAGGAGGGGGAGGTGAGGGTGATTTATGACGACGCGTCTGGAAACAACACGACGTCTTGGGACCGCACCCACGCATGCAACCGCCAACGCCCACGTGCCTAGGGTTGCATCGCTCGGGCCTGACTGAGAAAAAGCTACCGATTTGAACGTTCACATGGATGCATGCCCGGAGGTGCTTTAATCTTTGTGCTATGCATGCCCAATAATGAATGCGGGTAATCAAACGGGCCTTTTTCTTCCTGTGCGGGCCTGGCTGAGGCTAATGCGACCAACCAAACGCGTCCTTAGTTTCTCTTTAGGCGAGCGGACGGTGTCACCGCGCACACGAACAAACATCAATAGGTCGCGCAGAAATGATTTGTGGTGCAACCAAAGCTCCCCCGGACGTGAAAACATATACTAGTACCAACATCACAATTCACAAACAGAGCATTCAACTTACGTCCGGGCTGCGAACCCGGACCCGAGAAGGAGTGGGTACGACAATATCGAAACAGAGAATGCAAAGTCACGTCCGGAGACCCCACCACACGTCTGCAGAGCGCACACGTGCACGTCCGGCTTGAATAAGAGAAACCGCGTGGGTTCCGGGGAGGAAGCACAGCAATGACAACTTATATAAGCTCCACACGATCTGATAGACAGCAATGACAGTGTTCCGACGGTACATAGCAGCATCCATCAGTTGGTCACACTCCAATCGACACGGGTACGCATGCACCCTGCCTCATTTTTTCTTTTTTCATAACTGTATACATTTTGTCATTTGATTTTCAGTGAGACTAGCTAGCTACAATAATCAATTAATCTTAGTTACATATGCCCTTCATTTAGTTGTGTTGGTCACTGCTAGACCCCGTCCGTCCGCCCGCCCGCCAATCCCGGTGACCACATTACCTCTTCCTATCCCAGTACTCCCTCTGTTCCCAAATACTCCCCCCGTCCGAAAATACTTGTCGGAGAAATTGATAAAAATGGATGTATCTAGAACTAAAATACGTCTAGATACATCCATTTCTCCGACGAGTATTTCTCCGACGAGTATTTCCGGACGGAGGGAGTATTTGTCTTTCTAAGCATTTTAAATGGACTCAACATACGGATGTATGTAGACATATTTTAGAGTGTAGATTCACTCATTTCGCTCCGTATGTAGTCACTTGTTGAAATCTCTAGAAAGACAAATATTTAGGAACGGAGGGAGTGCAAAACAGTAGTAATAAAAGTCAAAAAATAGTTTAACTTTCCTCAAAATTAGAAAAAACACCTGGATAGTTTCAGCATACAACCCTCAGATATTCGGAACATTCGGCTGAAAGCCACTTTGGAATATTGATTTTTCTGAGGTTGGTAATCTAATCTAGGAGTATATCGCTACGTCCACATCTTCTTCTTCTTTCTTTTGTTGAGGTAGCTACGTCCACATCTGTAATACAGTAGTACTAATAACTTTTATGAAAGGAAAAGCTGGCAGATAGATAGGGTCCACTGGTCAGCGACGCTGAAAGGGAATAAGCTCATGTTTTGTTTTGTTTTCTTGTGCCTACTTCTGTCTCGCACGTCAACCCCCAAAAATGCTACACCTTAGTAAAAGGGAACTGATCTGCGCCGGTGCGCCGGCCGAATGATTCGGCCGGTCCAATGCTAGCGTCCGATCGCTTCGCCCGGGCCGTTAGATCACGCCCTTTCATCGCCCCCTTCCTCGCGCGCACGAGCGGCTACGACTCTCTCCATCCCCGCGGTGCTAATCTCGCTCGCGCAGGCCTACCTGTATCACCCCCTGGCGCTAATCTCGCTCGCGCAGGCCTACTTGTATCGCCCCTCCCCCCCCCCCCCCCCCCCCCCCCCTCTCCCCCCGCGCAGGTCGTTGACTGCTTCTTCTTCCCTCCCAACGCCTTCTAGGACGTCGTCCAGGATCACTAAAAAGCTTCATTTGGCAATGAAAAATGCTTCATCCGACGATGAAAAAAGCTTCATCTGGATAACATGGATGTAGCTTCGTGCATGTATGGTTGTAACATTTACTTCTGCCGGTTGCAGCTTTCTAGTCATAGGTTGAAGCTGCCTGCCATCACTGGCCACAAGTTCGCCGTCGTTCGATGCAAACATGTCAGTCCACCCCGCTGAAACATTTTTGTAACCTCTCGTAGCTTTTCCGAAGCACGGTTGTAGCTTCCTGATCTCTAACTGCATCCATTTGTCGTCGCCGGCCACAAAACTGCACAGCCGCCGATTGTAGCAAATATCAACGCTGGTTGTAGCAAAAATGCGATGCAGTTGTAGCAAAAACCAGCTGTGGTTGCAGCTCGCTTGTTGGTTGAAGCAAAAACCAACAATGGTTCCAGCTTTTGCGTTGGTCGATTGTATCAAAAAAATGGCTGGTTCCAGCTTTGCTGTCTGCTCCTCGGTGATGCGACCATAAGACTAGGAGGAGGGCAGTTCCAGCAGAGGAGGAGGGTGGCGCTCGCCGGAGCAGTGCCGACGGAGCCAGCCTAGGGCATCTTGGGGTGGTTGCTGGCCATGGCGACGACGACGCAAGCAGCCTCGCCGGTCTAGCCTGGTTGCTGGCCATGGCGATGACGACGGAGAGGAAAGAAGCGATGCAGGCGGACGAACTCTCGAAGGGAGAAAAGACAATCGAAGGGATAAGATTTCTGTGGACTAGCGGCGCTCGGATAAAGACGTGCGTGGGACCCATGTCCACGTCACGCGCGTGCAGCGGACCGGCGCAAAAGTTCCACCGGCACACCGATCGTACGTAAAAGCCTACCTCCGTCAACCCCACACCACCTCATCTCTCTCTCTCTCCCTCCCTCTGTAGTCTGTACGCTGCATTCCCCTCCCCTTCCCTTCCCTTCTCCTCTCCACCATACCATCGGCGTTGGGTTCGGCGGCGTCGATCCAGCCGGAGACGTTAGATCTGTCGGCGCTGGCATCACCGCGAAGGCCACCGGGTTTGGATCCGGCCGAGATGAAGCTCTTGTTTCGCAGGCGACTTGCGACGGCTGGCCGTCCCCGAGTGGGCCGGAGGCCAACCGTCGGTGTGCCGGTACGCCCACCAAGGCATGGTCGGGTTCCTCACCACTTCGAGCGCCGACGCTCCTTTCTCCAACTCCGACCGCCGCCGCTCGATCTCCACAGCCGGTGATTAACTGTCAACTTCCTTTCTTGCATACGCTCTTTTCCTCTCCATCTACGTTTCCCCTCAACTAATTTGGTGCCTCTTCTCTCTCCAAGTAGGAAGCAGCTGGGTTCTGACTTCTGAATGTTCTCATCTGATTTTTGCACTAGTAACTGAATCCTTGTAGGTGCAGACTACCGCCAATTTCAGATCATCATTTCAGTAGTTTGTTCCATGTATGGGAACCGTGGTGTTTCCTGTCAACCTTTTGATGTCATACTAATTACAAACATGCATCTCTCTTTAGTAATTACTGTATATGTGTATACATCTTTGGAGAAGTAGACAGTAATACTACTCCTACTGAATCCTACTAATAAATAATATGTTTGCAGGTTGATACATCCTTGACAGGAACCTCTTCGCGCACTACCCAGCCGCTGAGAGAATGCAGCTTTGGAGCCGTCCTGCCAAGACACTGCCTATTGAGCTCAATGGACAAGCCATAGTCGACAGCCTTACTGAAATTAATAAGAGAAGGGTGTGGGCTAACAGAGTGGTAAGGGATGACGAACTCTACATAGTGCAGGTTGAAGGCATTCCTGGCGTCAGTCTCCCAACTACGCTGGTCGTCAAGAAGTGCCAGAACGTGAACCTAGCACCACAAGTGGATGACAATGTCAAGTACCGCTACAATTCGGAGATGTTCCTGTTAGCCAGCAATTCTCACGACAACATCATCAAAGTCATAGACCTCATCCAGCAGGAAGACGCGATCATGCTCGTTTACGAGTATCCGGTGAACGGCGGCCTTGACTACTGGCTGCACCAAGCCATGGATGCTGGTCGGGCGCTGAGCTGGCCAGAGAGGAGGGTCATTGCCATCGGCACGGCCAAAGGGCTCTGCCACATGCACCACGGATGCAAAAAGCCAATTATCCACCACAACATCAACTCCAACAACATCTTGCTTGATCGGAATTTCAAGCCCGTGATAGCCAGCTTTGACGCTGCACAAATGAACATGGCCGGGCTCGACCAACCGTTGCCAATTGCAGGCTTTCCTCTAGGAAACTTTGGTTACTCAGCTCCAGGTATGTTGGGCTGTCGATGCACCCAATAGAATTCTGTCTTGACTTTTCTTAATTACAGGGAACTCTGTCTTCACTACCTTGGTCTTTTAATAACTAGTACTAATAAATGATTAACTGCAGAATATGGGGTCGCAGCAAGCGAGCTGACGGAGAAGGTTGACACATACAGCTTTGGGGTGCTGATGCTGGAGCTCGTCACGGGGCGGCTGGCCAATGAATTTGGAGCGGATGGTCATTTGGCGACTTGGGCGCGGAAGAACTTCACTAAGCTGATGGCAAACCAACAGGAAATGTTCCAGAGTGCCGTGGACCGGGACATCCCAGATCAAGCACGGTACATGGAGGAGATTGCAACTGTGTTCATGCTGGGCGTGGATTGCACCGTGGGGAATCCGCAGCAAAGGCAGTCCATGCGGATGGCTCTCAAACGACTCCGCCGCGGCTATGGCCGTGTTGGCCCATTCCATGGCCTCCTCACCTGCTATCTGCTGTGATGCTTGTTGTCTTTTCTAGACGTCACAAATGAATGGTCCATATGATCAATTTGTAGATACATCTCAAGTACAAGCAGTGATGTGGACTGTCCTGCCTTTTTCTGAGAACATTTTTGTTGTCCAGTTGTGTTCACCTCTGCAAAATTCTGCTGCTTGTTTTCCTTCTATGTGTGCAAACACTTCTTGCTGCTACTTGCGAGGACTTGAGCAAATAGTATCTGACATATCATTATCCTGGTTATTGTTATTTGTTACATTCTGCAGGGTCACGTTTTATATTTATATATGTTCCTTCTCCTGACTGAAGCAGCACTGAACATGTACCATGTCTGTGTTTAGCCAGAAAGAACATGCACTAAAAGTCAGCACTACTGTTAGCTAGGTTCATTCTTTTTCATTGTCCCTTCTCTGTTGTTTCCATACCCCTATTATTCGTAGTTTTCCTCGACTATTTGTTCCTGACACTCATTTTGCTTTCTAATCAGGGTGTCCCTGCCATACCCGTCTGAATTCTTGATTACTTATTATTTATGCGACTGAATTAAAGCAACACCCGGCAAAGCAAGCACGAAACAAGATCTTCACGTTTAATGGGATTTGGTTTTTTAATGGGAGGAAGAAAATCCAGTGGGAAGGGGTGGTGGAAGGTGAGATGAAAAAAAGAACAGATGAAAATAAACTTATTGCATTACTTACGTACTGCACGTGCATGGCATTACGAAATGTAGATGGCAGTACTGCTATTGCATCTCTAGGTTTAAGTAACTGAATTCAAATGCAAACAGTTTCAGTTTCACCATCACGCAAGCAGTGCAGGATTCATCGTCTCTGCTGCTGCCCTCTTCTCATACAGCAACAACAGCACAACACATCAACCGCACGGGTTTCTGAAAAATTACACTTCTTTTTTGGAAATTTCATGAACAACGTCAAGACAACACACAGTCTCCCAATTCAGCTTCCAGCACAATCACGACACGCGACGACATAATCCAGTCAGAAAAACAAGCACATTCCCATGCTGGACAAAAGAGTAACAGTGTCAGGCACCCTGCGTGCCTTACCAAGAGGGCACGTTCCACACAAAGTTGCGTAAAACCCATCAGCTTCAGCGGCAGACTCTCCCATATACCTGAGGAGAACACTGGCCACTACTACCTGAGACCATAAATCATCAGGCAATAATAATACATTGGGGAAAAAGAAGTATTCTTTCTACAAATCGATCGCATCAGAAGAATGCATTTGATTTCCAACTTTGGATAAGGTGATCTTGTACTTTGAAGAAAATGAACATAGTTGACACTTGACGTTCTGAAAACTTAACATGAACTGCTTGTCAATATAGAGCAAAACACCAACAGTCCCGCCAAGATACAGCAGATGCAGAAGGAATGCATCAGGCACTAACAACTTTCAAAACTCTTTGATATCTAGTCAAGTAAGGCACCAACCGCCTACCATTGTGAACTCAAATACAAGTACAACAAACCGCAGCTAAGCTACCATAGAAGTTAGGTGGGGAACATATTTTAAAAATAGTTAAGCACTTAAAAGCCAATTTTTAGCTGTGCGTGCAAAAAAGAACAGCAAAGGTCGAAAAACAGATGGTCGAACATTAAGAAATTGTGCAGTGAAAAATAATAGCAGTATTCCATAGAAAGTTTGCAGCAGATGAAAACCCAACCATCCATAAAATTCATTAGCTCCAGAACCGTACCAATAGTTGCAAAACATCTAAAGGTTTCTATGGCAATAACAATTACTTAAGATACAAGGAAATGATCTTCCGGTTTTCAATGCCAGCTACAGAATATTTTGCATCAACTAATAATTGTTAGCTCATACACACAGATTTCCATTGAATTTCCTCGTATGACAAACAACTCCAGACTTCAGTGAGAAGCTTCAACTTCATGCCCTATGCTCCCATCATCACCAACCAAACAAGGAGGCCAGGCCATATTATACGGATGCGCACAGCCATTAAATTTCCCCTCCATGAGCAACTCAAGCACCAAGGTGTCCAATGACAGGGAGAAGAACCAGCAGTGGAGCGTGCCGGCAGGGGTCGTGCATGTCGTGGACAAGTACACATATCCATACCTAACCTGCACAACTTTAAGGTCACCCTGCAACTCCAGAGCGAACCCCTGTGTGATCTCGTCGATTTCTTCACTCAAAGGTATCATGTTATGCAGCACCCAGTTACCAAGTCCATAACCGTCCACACCACGGATCCAAACATGTAGGAAGAAACCAGATTCATAGACAATGCATAACCGTCCATCCTTAGTCTCCCCGGCCATGAAATTGTACCCCTCCACCTTCACCTGCAAGGGTAGCTCCACAGTGGTGATAACCATGGTCGCTACGTTGATCTTTATCATTCGTCCTTGGCCATGGTAAGGCCAGTAAACAGAACCATCCACCACCATGCCAGCACCAAACTTTAGGCTGCAGTCACCACCAATGTGTACCCATGGGTGGACGACCCACTCCCACGTCTCCGACGAGAAGATGGCGACGCGGATCCTTCGCTGATCCGAGCAGACGCAGACCACACGGAACGACCAGGGGTTCTCATCAGAACACAGCAGGTGGAAGCCAAGGTAGGCAAAATTGCGGCGTCTCCCGGCCTTGACACCGTCGGGCAACGGGATGATGTCCACAGCCCAGGTCATGGGGTTCACGGCGGCGACAGACGGCTTATCGAGCATGTTCCATAGGAGGATGTATCCATCACGGCAGTCGGTGATACTCCAACCCGAGAACGCGCCAGCCTTGAGTGGAAGGGAAGTGAGGAAGAAGTCCCCGCGGCGGAGGACAGCGGTGACGTCGGCGTCTGACCGGCGCAGAGGGACGAAGGAGGGGGTGGTAGCATCGTCAATTTCAAGGAAGAGCCCGATGAGGGGCGCCGGGTGGAGGGCGCGGAACAGGCGGCGGAAGGACGAGGAAGAGCGGATGGCTCCGAGCCAGGTTCGGCAGGTGAGCGCCGCGCGGATGAGAGCCGGGAGGTTCGGGAGGCGGAGGAAGATCTCGCGAAGGTCATCATCACAGAGGGATGATATGGTTGTGGCGTTGGAGGTGGTTGTGATGGTTGTTGTGGTGGTGGTGGTGGTGGTTGTCGTGGTGGTGGTAGTGGTGCCATCGGCGGCAGAGGAGGAGCATGCGGTGGTGGTGAGTGTTGTGATGGTTCTGGTGGTTGTTCCGTTGCCGGTGGTAGTGGTGGTAGTGGTCGTGGATGGGATCAACGGAGGCTCCGCCGGTGGCGCAACCGTTGCTGCGAGCAGTTCACTGCCCATTGCTTGAGACTCGAGGTGATGCTGATTCTAGATCCCTGGTTGGCCAGCTTTTCTGAAGATAGATCTTTAGGAGCACAGCGTTATCTGCTTGCGGCCAGCTGAATAAAACGAATGCATGCTCCCACTCAGTTGATAAACTAGTTGTTGAAAGTAACAGAACTGGAATGCAAAACTCATGAGGAAATAAATAGCAGCAGTTAGCCAGTTACAATAGCCCTTATATGACAGAAGTAGCAATTAGGGGGACTTACAATCCAGTGATGCCTCCATGGCTCTGTTTAGCTGCATAGCATCATTTTGTACTGAACTTGCAAATGCTGGAATCTGCTCATGACATCCACATTAACACATTAACCTGACCTGCTGAAACACCATCAGCTGCGCCTGACAATTTGAGCAGAATCTAGAGTCTAAAGATATACAACTTGTGAATATATCATGGCATTTGACAACTTGTGCACCATGACTGGCAAAAAGCACAGAGCAGTCAACGTTGCCTGCCCAGCAAACTCTGTGATTGACTTAATGCTATAAATACCACTAGACATATATAGATATATGACCCCTTGTTAATGCTATAAACACCATTCCACAATGCTGAAGAAAATATAAATTCCTCAATGCTTCTCCCTTCCATACTTACTACTATATGCATCAGAAATTCCAATCCTGTATAAAAACTCACCCTTTTATGGGATTGGATTGCTCTTGGGTTACCTAGAGTAGGCTACTAAGATAAAAATCCACCCTTTGAAGAATTATCTACGGCTTCAAGCTGTGGGAGCTGAGTCTCTCTAGTTGGTGGCAACCTTGGTGAGGAAGGGAGACAAGACGCCTCTAAATAAATCCGTGGAGTTGGACTGAAATAGCTAGCTTCAATTGAGTGGAGTGGAGTGGAGTGGAGTAATACAGGCGCGCGTGCATCTTACCACCGGCCGGCGCTCGGCCGCGCTGCAGCGACGGCAACGCCTCGCTCGCTCTCCGGTGGCTAGTCCCCCGCCGCCGCCGCCGAGGATGGAGATGAGACCTGGAGGGAGGACCCCGCCGGCCGGATCTGGGTTAGGATGGATCCAATCCACGGAGCAGCAAGATCTCTGCTCTGCTCTACTTTTTTTTTTACGCTAGTTAGCTAGCTGCTACGGCCCATTAACTCGCAGCCCAAGAAATTTAATCAGGAGCTGGATTCTACAGGCTACAAGTTCACGGCCTTCTATCAAGCCATGGCATTTGCGTGCCTCCAACAACAACTTGTTATCCCTAAAAAAGAGCCACAACTTCTTAGTACAAGTAAAGCTCGAAAAAAAAACTTGTTACAAGTAGTTTAGGCATGCCAACATTTTTCTAGGAATGCTTTTCTAAAACCACATTAAAACTTTATGGGCATCATAAACAATTTTACAAAGGCACGCGAACACTTGTTTTCTAGTAGTGTGATGTGACATTTTTTAACACCATAAACACTTTTTAAAGTAAGTGGACATTTTTTGAATGGCATAAACATTTTTATTAAAAGTATGTGGACACTTGATATGAAAATCATGAACATTTTTTTTTATTTTGCTGGTCAGTTTTAAGAAAGTACGTGAGAATTTTTTTTTTCAAAAACATCTACACTCTTTGAACCACATGAACTTTTTACTAAAAAATAATTTAATATGACTTTTGCACAGTGTGAACATTTCGTGCTTGAAAACACGAACAACTTTATTAAAAAAGGAGGATCAAACTCATATTTAAAAAATAGGAACAGATGGTTTGGAATTACAATTATTTAACTGGGTGCATAATTAATTATTTGAAGGAAAAGCCTGGCCACTTTAAAATTCAAATGATTTTTTTCTTCTAGAAACACCATACACATTTTCTAAAATACCAATGTGCATATCTAAATATACGTGATCATTTTCCAACACATTTGGTTTTTAGGGGCAACACATGCAAAACATTTTGAATTGCATGCATCGTGTAATTCTAGGGTTGGGTAGCGGCAGCGGCGGTGGCTGAGGAATTGCTTCTCTTTTTTGTAAATACCACTAGTTACAACTTACAAGTAATCCTACCGAAGAAGCAAAAACATATAGGATGTGTTTGGTTGCCTGCATATAGGACAACCAGGCCCACGCGGGAAGATTGTGGCCCGTTTGGTTGCCTGCATTCACTATTCGGCATGCATAGCACGAAACTCAAAGCACCTCTGGGCATGCCTCGCTACGAACGCTCGAATCAGCAGTTTCTCCAGATTCAGGCCCGCGCGATGCACGTGGGCGGCTGGGACTGCACGCGCGGAGCCACGCTCGAGAAACCGCCTTGCTTCCCGAAGCACCAACAGTTATTACCCTCACCTCTCCCTCTCCCCACTCTCACCGACGGCGACAGCGGTCAGCAGATTGGAGAACAGCAAGGTGACCTCCGACCCCTTCACCGGCATCCGCATCATCACCGATGGCGGCAGCGGTGGCGGTGTTCAGCAGATTGGAGAACAGCAATGCGACCTCCGGCCCCTTCACCGGCATCCGCATCATCACCTCCGGCACGACAATGGCGGTAAGCACTTTTTTATCCTTCTCATGTACTCATTCACAACCGATCCGCGTTTAGGTTCGATCCGTGTTAGGGGAATGGGGAATCAGGGTAAATAGCCATATGAGTGATCATAACATCATCATGAGTTCGTAGTACCGATGGATTGGAGGTTATAGATCGGGATTGAGTACAAGGGTAATGGGGATTAGGTTTAAATCTTACACGGTAGTCCTAGATCTTAGCCTCGGTGACCCAGGAGGCGGTTGGAGCGACGGGTGCCTTTGGCCTTGGTCTTGTCCTCTTGTTGCACCACCATCTCCTCTTCCTCGCCGAAGTCCAGATCGATTGGCATGCTTAGGTGTCCTGGCTCCAGCGCCCTTACAACCATCGCCACTACAACTTCTTCTTCCACCTCCATCACAACCGCTTCTTGTTCCTCCTCCACCGCCACCGCACTCCCTGGCGTGAAGTACGTTGCAGCACGATGGTCATGAGGACGCATAAATTGTCTGTACTTGGCCCACCTTGACCTCTGTCAAGCGTCGCCGGACTCGGTCTGATTCATGGCCCAGCGAAGGATGTTGACTAACATAGCGCCCTTCGTTGGGTCAGGAATCAGCGTCATCAACTCTTTCGCCGTCGCCTTCTTCACCACCGCGTCCGACTCTTTCTGCATGTCTGCCATGCTAGTGAAGTTGGAGCAGACTTCCATGGTCTTCTCGAACTTGGTGCGGTCACCGAGCGAGCACCCGAGGAAGAAAGCCATCCATCCAATGCCCCAAAGGAAGGGGTTGGGGATGGGGTTGGAGTTGCTGTTGGAGTAAAGCTCGAAAAAAAGACTTGTTACAAGTAGTTTAGACATGCCAACATTTTTGTAGGAATGCTTTTCTAAAACCACATTAAAACTTTATGGGCATCATAAACAATTTCACAAAGGCACGCGAACACTTGTTTTCTAGTAGTGCGCCGTGAAATTTTTTAAACACCGTAAACACTTTTTTAAAAGTAAGTGGGCATTTCTTTTTTGAATGGCGTAAACATTTTTAGTTAAAGTATGCGTACATTTGATATGAATAGCGTGAACATTTTATCGAATGAACTGATCAGTTTTAAGAAAGGACGTGAGAATTTATTTAGTTTTCCAAGAAACATGTACACTTTTTGAACCGCATGAACTTTTTATTTACTAAAAATAGTTTAATATGATGTTTACGCAGTACGACCATTTTTTTGTTGAAAACATGAACAAATTTATGGAAAAGGAGTGATTTTGCATATTTCCGGAGAAGGAGTAGTTATTTTTACAACTAACGGGGGGCATTCTGGGCCAGCCCAATGAATCGATGGATGCGCACAGTGCTCTCGGCCTCCCACGCCTTCTTCTTCTTCTAGTAGTAGGAAAAAGAAAAGAAAAGAAAAAAGTCTTTCTTCTCCTTTCCCCCAAATCGATTGACGGACAGAAGAAACTCCATGGCGATTTGGTTCTAGCCTTCCTTCTAGGTCTTCCTCCCGATTATTCCCCTTCCTTCTCGCCAGCCCGGCCGGCTGCTCGCAGTCCCAACCGCCGCCGGCTTCCGCGCATCCAATTCCAATCTGCACGCCACCGCCCAACTGCCGTGCCCAAGGAGGACCCAAGGAGCAAGAGGCACCGGGGGCTCCTGGTCTGGGGAGCAACGAAGGTATGCTTTGCCTCTTTCAATCAGAGGATGAAGTCTTGCTATTAGTAGTCATGTGAATTTGGTATTCGTTCGATATTTTGATGAGATGTATGTTGTCTTTTCCTCTAGTGGTGTTATGTGAACGTCGACTACATGATACTTCACCATTATTTGGGCCTAGAGGAAGGCATATGGAAGTAATAAGTAGATGATGGGTTGCTAGAGTGACAGAAGCTTAAACCCTTGTTTATGTGTTGTTTCGTTAGGGGCTGATTTGGATCCATATGTTTAATGTTGTGGTTAGGTTTACCTTAATACTTCTATTGTAGTTGCGGACGCTTGCAATAGGGGTTAATCATAAGTGGGATGCTTGTCCAAGTAAGGGCAGTACCCAAGCACTGGTCCACCCACATATCAAATTATCAAAGTACCGAACGCAAATCATATGAACATGATGAAAACTAGCTTGACGATAATTCCCATGTGTCCTCGGGAGCTCCTTTCTCATTATTAGAAATTGTCCAGGCTTATCCTTTGCTACATAAAGGATTGGGCCACCTTGCTGCACTTTATTTACTTTATTTACCTGTTACTCATTACTATTTATCTTATCACAAAACTATCTATTACCTACAATTTCAGTGCTTGCAGAGAAAATCTTACTGAAAACCGCTTATCATTTCCTTCTGCTCCTCGTTGGGTTCGACACTCTTACTTATCGAAAGGACTATGATAGATCACCTACACTTGTGGGTCATCAGCAAGTAACGCAAAATGGGCTAGGGGTCAACAATGCAATGGCAAGTGGAAAATACAATGGTGTCGTCGAGGTTACCGTCCTTGGTGATGATGAGAGGCGGTGTTGCCGAAGTCGATCCATTCCTAGTTAGACGAAACACCCTAGGAAACGGAAAAACCGCAAACTCAAAATCTCCAAAGGCAAATGTCAAATGGTGGTAGCGGAAAGCGGTGGTGGCTTGCACTCGGCAATGCGGAAGTGGAATGATGGGCTATACACGTGTCGGAGTTGAAGTTGCCGTCCCTAAGTAGCCGAAACACCTTACGAGACACAAGCCACAACTCAAACAAGCTCAAACAAATTTGGGTTAAATTGGGTTGTCGGAAGTGTATGGTGGGCAAGGTTATCTGAAAGTGGAGGTGATGGTTGATGAAGAAGCAACCATCCCTAAGTAGCCGAAACACCTTAGGAGACTCAAATCACTACTCAAGCAACCACTAATGTTGTGGTGAACAAAATGGGTTAGGTTGCGGAAGTCGGTGGTGTTGTAGTGGATGATATTGTGGAGGACCTAAGCAAACTTGCCAAATTTCAGAAAATATGATGGAATCAAATGATGTTGGTGGTATTTTTGTGGGATGGGGGATGTCAATACCTTCGAAACGAGCTAAAGAACGTCAAAAACGGACTCCGGATGAATTAGTTATGACCAAAATAAAATTTCAGCCGTGTCAGTTTCAGGGTTAACCGGACATCCGGGAAGAGGTCCGGATGATCCGGGCTTGGTCCGGATGATCCGGGTTCGTCGAAGCCGGTTCTGTTGTCTGGGTGTCCGCACGTCCGGTGGGGGCGTCAAGCTGGTCCGGGAGGTGTCCGGATGATCTGGGAGAAGGCCTGGATGATCCGGGCAGATCAAACTGTTCGGGATTTCCTCACGGGGACGAAATTTTCGGCGAAAATGGTGATTTTCGGGGCAAAATTGAGATTTTGTGGATAGAAGGTGGGGAAACTAGGGGAGATTTTCGACAAGATTGCAGTGCCCCCTTCTTGTGACGGATTTGCTTTGTGGAAATAAGCGAGATCGTAGCTTCCGTAATACTATATGTCTGGATTCTCAGGGGTATCGATCGACCACAGATGACGACGACTACCCTTCACGCCTGCAAACTCTTATTCGAAGACATGAAAAGCTCTTCCATGTTCTTGAGAAGAAAAAAAGAAAAGAGCGCAGAGATTATTTGGGTACGTATGTACTCCGACCGCCTTGCAACTCTTAGTCTGTACGTACTTTTGTTGGCGTAGCTGGTGGTGACACATGCATGCATAGTTGCGTACGTGTGAAACTGATATGTGTGCGTGCATGTGAATCAACTACCATTGCCTGCCTTCCCTCAATCAGAAAAAAAGATGCATGCCAATATTACCGTACTATGTTTGTACATATGATAACAGGGAAAGTTCATCGAGTGTCACACATGCACTATGATTACATATCTATCTATCTATCTATCTATCTATCTAAACCTGGAGCAGGAAATCTGCTAATCTATGATGTTCCTCATCCTGAAACCCCTCTTGGCACTCTTTGATGAGAAAACCAGAAACAATACAAGGCCGCATGCAAAGTCCGCACATAGAAACATCGCGATAAACACCGGCACCGTGTAGGCCGAGTCCTCCTCGCATTTAATCGCCACGTAAAAGTAAGCCAAAAAAACAAAGACGGCGCCGGCGGTGACAAGGACGATGAGGGTCAACCTGGTATGTTGCTGTGGCTCCGCCGCCACCGCTACCGTCGCGGCATCGTCATCGCGGACTCTGTACCTCATCAAGTAATCTTCCACGTTTTCTATCCACACCGAGGACATGGGGCGTCGCACTAGGTCCGGCTCCGCCATGACGACGTCCTCTATGTCCGCCATATTATACACCAAGCAATCCACCTAAGGTTTATCGGTTTCTCTTTTTTTTCTTTTTTTTTTCTGAAGGAAAGATTTCTATCTAGGTTTTTAATAAGAGAACGAAAGAAGAGGGAGAATAAGAGGGAGTACCATTTACGTACGTCTGATCTGGATCCGTGATCGTTGGGCTTTTTACGTAATGTTACTTTATTTCCTTAACCAACCATCATGCCCCCTGAATTTCAGGGGTGGGCCTGGGCCTTTTATATCTTCCAACCATAAGAGGCATGTTCGTGTTTATGTAGATGTAGCAAAGCCCGTGTTTGTGTTCATCAGTCGGCCGCAGGAAACGTTTGGGACGACGACAGGACACATCGATGGTGATTTTTCTTCTTTTGTGATACAAATCGATGGTGATGATCCAATCCAATCTATCTATATTTTTTTCAAATGCTTGATTAACATTTTCAAATACTTGTTCAACATTTTTAAAATGCTTGCATTTTTTAAATACATGATCAAGAAGTTCCTTCAACTTTTAATACACTGGTCAACATTATCTATGCACATCTAACATTTCTCAAATACTTTTTCAATTTTTTATTAAATGCTTCATTAACATTTTTTTAATATATTATCAATTGTTTTCATACACTGTTGTATTGTTTTTTGCATACATTTTTCGTAAACATGATATACATTTCCTCTATACACATTTTAAAAAATTCATAGTCTTGGCTAACTTGGTTCAAAAATTTTATTCAAAGTTTTTAAGTAATATATTTATTTAGAATATTTAAGGTACTAAAATTTAAAATAAATAAAATAACAGATAAATAAACGTGAAAAGCAAAACAGAAAGAAAGTGAGGCTGTGGCCTCTCTCTGGGCCGGTGGCTGCCCGCCGGGTGAGGCTCCCCTAGGCCTCGCTCCAAGCGTGACATAGAGGCTCCCACCCTGAAAAAGGAAACCGGCGCTCAGCCGCACGGGAGCGGCCTGTAGCCCATTAGCCAACGCTCCCTCGCTGGCTCAAAACAAAAAAGTTAGTTCGTTCCCGGGAGCAACTAATTAACGAGCGCTCCTTCGGGAGCCTCGCAACGATCAGCGTCACTTGACGCGCTCACAGCCATTTGTCACGTGTTGCACTCTGGGCGCTTCCTCCGGATTTTGTATTTTTTTTATTTTTCCGCACGCGTTTTCGTCTTTTTAAACATTTTTTTTTGACGTTTTGGTTTTCTACCGATCTTTCCTAGCTTTTCGACCATTTTTTTTTGAAAAAAATATTTTTTTGCGCAAAAAAAGTATTTTTTTTCGTGAGAGTCACGGTTTTGTTTTTGCGAGAGGCACGGTTGTGCTTTCGCGAGAGGCACGGCCGTGCCTCTTGGAAACGGAAAAAAAACGTGTTTTTTTCTTTTTTTTTCTTTCGTGAGAGGCACGGTTTTGCTTCCGCGAGAAGCACAGTTGTGCTTTCGCGAGAGGCACGGGCGTGCCTCTTTCGGAAAGGGAAAAAAACGCATTTTCTGTTTTTCTTTCTTTCGCGAGAGGCATGGTTTTGCTTCCGCGAGAGGCACGGTTGTGCTTCCGCAAGAGGCACGGGCGTGCCTCTTTTGAAAAGGAAAAAAACACGTTTTCTATTTTTTTCGCGAGAGGCACGGTTTTGCTTCCGGAGAGGCACGGTTGTGCTTCCGCGAGAGCACGGGCGTGCCTCCTTCGGAAAGGAAAAAAACACGTATTCTGTTTTTTTTTAATTTCGCAAGAGTCACGGTTTTGCTTCCGCGAGAGGCATGGTTGTGATTTCGTCAGAGGCACGGGCGTGCCTCTTCTGGAAAGGGAAAAAACGTGTTACCGGTCGGGTTTTTTCATCGGTTTTTTGTCCGGTTTTTTTGTGAAAAAAAGTTCGTCAAAACCTATCAACATGGGATCTAGTTTTGAAAATCTCAACGTGAGGAGTCCAAAGCGGTTCGAGATTTGGACGCACGGTTTAAGAGTTAAAACATTTTGGATAAACGGATGTACGAAAAAAGGGAAAACTCCCAGGTTGCGACAAGTGGCGCACATGCAGCACGCCACTTATCGCAACCTGGGAAGTTGGAGTGATCTCCGCAAGGAGTACTCCTTAACTAGTGATTTCGTTCGTTCCCTGCTTTTTTAAGGGTGATCGTTCGCTCGCTGCTGTTTCATGAAAAAGACCGGCCTAATCGGTTTTGCGACTTTTAATATATTCAAGAAATAATACACATTCATGGACTTATTAAATTCTCATGGGTTTTAAAAATTCCATGAAATTATAAAAAAGTTCAAAAAATAAATAGAGTTGCCAATTTTTACAAACGTTCAACATTTTGGAAAAAACTTGTAAGTTTGAAAGAGTTAAAGAATGTAAATAAAGTCCATGGATTACAGAAAATTACATGTTTAAAAAAAGTTCATGAATTAGTGAAAAAGTTCACAAAATTTGAAAATTTTCTAGAAATTGGAAAAAGTTCACATTAAATGAAAAGTTCATAAATATGAGAAAAGTTCATAAACATTTAAAAATTCCATGAATTTTAGAGAAGATCATAAAACTTGACTTTTCTTGAAATTGAGAAAAATATTCGTGTATATAAGTAGAAGTTCATGAATTCTAAAACGTTCACGAATTTTGAAAAAGTTTGCAAGTTTGAAAATTTTAGACTGAAAATAAAAATAAAAAGCCATTTGGAAGCTTCTCCAAGCCTCACAAAGCTAAACAAAACCAGAGAATGCAAATGCTTCCTTAAATGGAAAAGGCTAACCTATATGTGCCGGCCAATATAGTTCTTGACAGTGCCATACAAAACCAAACAAAAGAGACCTATAAAAGAGACAGGACACATAGGCCCTGTTTGTTTCATAAGTCCTAGGACTTTTTTAAGTCCCAACTTATAAGTCATAAGTCCCTACCTGTTTGTTTACAGGGACTTATAAGTCCCGAGTCCCTACCTGTTTGTTTACAGGGACTTATAAGTCCAGGTTGCACCACTGCAACGAGGCTCAGGAGAGGGCCTGTCCAGCGATTGGAGGCACCGTTGCAACGAATCGAGGCAGAACGAACCGAGGCGGGGCGGCGACGGGGCGGCGAACCGAGGCGGGGCGGCGACGGGGCGAGAGGCGGGGCGGCGACGAGGCGAGAGGCGGGGCAGCGACGGGGCGAGAGGCGGGGCGGCGAACCGAGGCGGGGCGGCGACGGGGCGAGAGGCGGGGCGGCGAACCGAGGCGGGGCGGCGACGGGGCGAGAGGCGGGGCGGCGACGAGGCGAGAGGCGGGGCAGCGACGGGGCGAGAGGCGGGGCGGCGAACCGAGGCGGGGCGGCGACGGGGCGAGAGGCGGGGCGGCGAACCGAGGCGGGGCGGCGACGGGGCGGCGACGAGGCGTGCGGGGAAGAAGACTGGAGCGAATAAGTTCCAATAAGCTCCTCCCTGAGAGTCTTATTTAATAAGTCCCAAATCACCACAATAAGTCCCAATAAGTCCCTTGTGTTTGGTTTAGGTGGGACTTATAGGGACTTTTTTAAGTCCCTAAACCAATAAGTCCCTGGAAACAAACACCCCCATAGTTCGTTCATCCTCCGGCACGACATAGACAGCTGACAGCAGAAAGACATAGATACCAGCGACAAAAACTAAAGCATTAACACTGATTTGTAATCATAAATCAGGTTGACGACAACCATCATGTCCAGATTGTCCAATGCATTGTTCTTGGTGATTAGCACCACTCAGCCAACCTAGATCGTTCACCTTCGTAAATTCCTCCAAGCCATCCTTGCTGAATGCGATACGGCCATCTAGAAAAAATGAAGTGAGGAAATAAATATGAAGGCTAAAGTAGTGAAATGATAAAATATAGATAAGCTGAAAACTGAATGAAAAAACTTGCTAAACTGGCCAACTAACCTACCACTGAAGAAATGAGTACAGGAGAAAGCTACATATGCCTGAAACCCGAATAAGACTGAAATGTCACTGTACCTAACCATGAAATACATAAATCAATAACTAAGAAAAAGTTGAGGACATATATACTAAAGAAACCTCATAGATGAGGAACGACACTCAAACAAATAATACCTACCACCAAAACAAACTGAGAAACAAATATCTAAAACTGAAGAAAACTATGAAAAACTAAAAGAAACCTACAATGAAGATGATTGAAACTGAAAACTGAAAACTAAAACATTGACCATTCATCTTTAATTTCTATAAATCGCTGAAAAATTATCATGGACAAACTGGTAACATGAAGAGTAATCACTGAAATCATGAAGGCTGATAATAGAGAATATATATGGAGGCTGATGACTGAAAACACTAATAAAAAATAAGCAATGTCTAAAGACTAATGACAACTAGCACTCAAACAAAATCGGAGAAACTGATGGATGAATGACAAGTGAACTAAACGAAATGCACAGAACAAACTGATCAAGGATAATGGGTCTAAAGACTGAAGAGAAAATGAACCCTGATGAATGGAAAGGTGTAAGACTCACTAGAGTGGAAACCAATAAATTTTAAACTAACAAAAATCAACATGGACTAAACCTACATTCTAAAGACAAAACTTAAGAATACACACAGATAAGAAAATCCGATGCCTTAAAAGGCTGAATCAACTACAAGACTCATTCTGAGATACTGGTCTACTGAATGAAACATGACTTAATTTAGAATCAACTAAAGACTGATGACTTAATGTCACACAAGATTGCAACATTCATGGACACAATAAACAAAAACAGAACATCTAGTTCATAGAATATGTATTATACTACCTTTACAAGATAGCATGACTTTGACATTAAAAAAATTGAGTACATGGTAGCATTTAAGTTCCATTTAGACACAACAAACTAACAAAATGTCACATCACATAGCATTGGTGTCACCTACTTTTTAATAGACTGTCGCAGACTTGCAAAATTGAACTCCAGTCAACCTGAAACAACAGAAAGGGATTAGGACTTGATTGCTGCAGATTTGCAAAATTGAACCCAAATTAACCTATAAAAATAGAGATAATTAGGATTTGAGACTTACTTGTGTTCTAGGGTTCAAAAAGAGAGAGGTTCAGACACCACAATACAGAGGAATGAGGCGCCATAGGAAGAACGGAGGGACAGGGGCGACATGTGAGGGAAATAGGAAGAGGGAGGCATGCCATGCAAAGGGAGGGATGGGCACCATGGGACGGGAGGGAGAGAGAGAAGGCGCCTGTCGGTGTCAAAACCGGCGGATCTCGGGTAGGGGGTCCCGAACTGTGCGTCTAGGCGGATGGTAACAGGAGACAAGGGACACGATGTTTTACCCAGGTTCGGGCCCTCTTGATGGAGGTAAAACCCTATGTCCTGCTTGATTAATATTGATGATATGGGTAGTACAAGAGTGGATCTACCACGAGATCAAGGAGGCTAAACCCTAGAGGCTAGCCTATGGTATGATTGTTGTAATGTATGTTCTGTCCTACGGACTAAGCCCTCCGGTTTATATAGACACCGGAGAGAGCTAGGGTTACACAGAGTCGGTTACAATGGTAGGAGATCTACATATCCGTATCGCCAAGCTTGCCTTCCACGCCAAGAAAAGTCCCATCCGGACATGGGATGGAGTCTTCAATCTTGTATCTTCATAGTCTTGGAGTCCGGCGGACGATGATAGTCCGGCTGTCCGGACACCCCCTAGTTCATGACTCCCTCAGTAGCCCCTGAACCTGGCTTCAATGACGATGAGTCCGGCGCGCATAATGTTCGGCATTGCAAGGCGGGTTCCTCCCTTAAATAATCCAGAGAAGATCATGAACACCAGGATAGTGTCCAGCTCTGCAAAATAAATTCCACATTCCACCGTAGAGAGAATAAAATGTACACAAGTTCAATCTGCTGACGTATTTTGCGGCATGACGTCACACCACTACCAAGCCTTTACTTGAATCATTTTTTTATTATACCGCCTCAGCGCGTTTAGCGAAGTGGTTTCCTTGGCATGTCTTGTCGAAGCAGAGATCGTGTTCCCCTTATTCCGGGATTCTCATCAATACGGACGTGGGTAACCCAACCGCGCCCGTCGCCACGCCTCCTCTATCGAAGGCGAGTCCCGAACGGTCACGGAGATGGCTCTTGGTATTCTCCCTCTTTATAATAGGACCAAGGCTCGTTTCTTTTCTTCAATCTTCCATCGAATCCTCTCCTCGCTCCAAGTTCCAACACCCAGAGCCCTAGATTCGAGTGCTTCGGACCTTCAACAATGTCCGACTCCGACCTTCAGGGCCGGTGGATGCCCTCCTCCGTTACGGAGGAGGACATGCTAAAGCTGCGAGAAGCCAAGTACCTGTCCTACGAGATTTCGCACAGGTTGCCCGCCGAAGGGCAGGCCATCCCCACCCCCGAGCCCGGCGAGTATGTCGTCTTTGTATCCCACCTCCGTCGGGGTTTAGGCTTCCCGACGGATCCTTTTATGAGAGGGATCATGTTTTACTATGGGTTGTAATTCCACGACTTGGCTCCGGAGTCCATCCTCCAAATCTCCGCATTCATCATCGTCTACGAAGCCTTCCTCCGCGTCACCTCCCACTTCGGCCTGTGGCTGAAGACCTTCAATATGGAGCCGAAGATGATCGGGGGGCGTCAAGCAGAGTGCGGCGGGGCGGCCATAAGCAGGAGGGCCGATGCCCCATGGCCCGAGGGCTCCTTCCAGGAGGAGCTTGGCTTGTGGCAGTAGGAGTGGTTCTATATCACCACTCCAAAGGGCAGCATGCAGAAGCCGCCGCCTCCATTCCGCTCGGGACATCCATGACGGTTGATGTCGTGGGTTAACCAAGGGCTCAATTGGGGGCCATCAAAAGACGTGCCCCTATTGCAGGGCCGGATTCGGGACCTCCAGGCAAGGGAGGTCGATCTGGTCGTGGTGATGCAGGTTATGCTGATTAGGCGTCTCCTACCCTGCAAACGCCGTCCTCTCCGGCTATGGTAGTTCAATCCGGAGGGACCACGGATTCTCCAACACTTCATGGGTACGACACCCGTGGAGATGTACAAGTTATTCTTCGGACCGCAGGCGGCGTGTCCGGAATTGACCGAGGATGCCGGCCTAAGCTGCAATCGTCCGGATACTCAAGTAACTAGCTTAGTGTTCGGACGCACCGTTTGTTTGCCTTTCTACAATTTGCCTTTTAACCCGTTATCCTTCAACAGGAGTGGATAGCGCAAGCAAAGCTGATACGGTGTCCGGCCCCCCTCCCAGAGACCGCGCCGGAGCCCGTGCTGGTCAGAATGTTGGAGGTCGCGCCTTCAGAAGAAGGCGAAGGGGAAAATAGAGGAGCTATCACCTCGCCCAAGGGGGCGCTTGAAGAAGGGGGGATCGAGAATCCCTCCCTCCAGGGGGAGAAGAGGACCGCCTCCGAAGACCCGGAGGCCAAAGCCCCTAAGCGGGGGAAGAAATCTTCACCGGAGGGTCCTGCGTCCGGGGAGGTCCCGGCCGCACAATCTTCTCTAAGGAATCAGCCCTCCAGCGAGGCGTGAGTAGAAAAAGGGGAGTTCATTAATAAGAAACATCCTTATTTGTGCTTCTGAGGATAACCGAAATTTTTACCTTGTAGTTCGGATCTGCGACCTTCTCAGATGAGCTCGTCTTCGGGGGATCTTCGTCCGGAGATGATGGAGAGCGAGACGCCTCCGTCTGCTGCGCCGTCGGATAGGGCGGACGAGCCTGAAGTGTCGTCACGGATGGTGTCCCCGAGCCCGGCAGAGCCGAAGAGTTCGGCGCCGACTAGTGTTCGGCCGGGGGAGCTGAAGGATCTGCTTGAGAGGGCGTCCATCTCAGAAGATCACCGTGCATTGATGAGCATGGTGATTGGAAGGATTTCGTCCGCTGAAAGCGGATTGCATAATGCCGTTAGGAGTTTGCTGGCGGGGTTTGAGGTACGTAAAAAAGACGCTCCTTTTTGACAGTTTTGCACATGAAAGTGCGCCCTGTATAGATAGTAGCCCCTGAGACTCGGTAGGTTGTCGAAAGTGACAGCGTGCCGAGGATCAAAATCGCAGGTATTGAGTGTTGCCTTTCCTATGCAGGTGGCGGATAGTCCGGGGGCTAGCCGGACTGATGGAGTTGCTGAATTATTGCGGCAACTCGATGTTGCGGATGCAGACATCGCTCTAGTCAACAAGCGACTTGACGAGTCGCAAGGTAAGTTGTCTCTCCGCAGTCACCTAATTAAGCGAGTCAAAGCCCACCTCCTACAATATTTATGCTTGACGCAGATGGTGCTGCTGCTATGGAGAGCCTTCGGGCAGAACTTGCTCAAGCCAAGGAGCAAGCAGAAGGAGTGATGCGGCTGCCTCGAGGGCGGCCGAAGAGTTAGAAGACGAAAGGGCTGCACACTGCCGAAGCAGGTAAGAGATGGCCGAATTGGCCGTTAAATTGAAGGATGCTACTGACCGCAATGAGGCTCTTGAAAAGGAGCGCCTATCGGAGCGAGAAGACCTGGGGAAGGCCACTGCCGAGGCCAAGGATGCCCGTTCTGCAATGCGGGCTATGAAGGAGGAGCTGCGTCAAGCCGGAGACATTGTGGCTGGCAAGCCTTTTCTGCTGCGCCGCAGGTTTACGGATCCAAATTATGCCCAGCTCGGCCAGCTGTGGGGTCCGGAGGATCCATATATGGACTTAGCGGCAAGTGCGGCGGATGCCGTTGTGCACTTCCGGAGTCAGAAGGATCACAAGACGGAAGAGCTGTTTTGGTCTCAATTCCATAGTCCGGATCGTTCACTTCCGCTGACCGATCGGTTGGCCGAATGGGCTGAGCTGAACAGGTTGTCTGGACTTGCCATGACGGATATCGTGACTCATGTCTGGCCAGAGAGGCCCAAGGCGACGAGCTATTTTGGCTTATTGCAGCAATTTCTTGGGGCGGTACCGCATATCAAGGAGATGAAGCGGTCGGCCTGCTAGAGGGTGCGCGGATGGCCCTTGCCCGTGTGAAGACACATTGGACAGAGATGGATGCCACCGCTGTTGCAACCCAGGGTTCGGACGAAAGCCGGTTACCCGTCGAGCACTATTTTGGGGAAGTTATGCGTGGTGCTCGTGTAATAGAGTCGCAGTGCTCGAAAAATGTCACGTTCAAATGAACGTTTTATTTTGTAAAACAATGGTTATGATGTAATCGCTTTTTATACTTGTGCGTTCCAAGTATTGAAATATCTCCTATGCGGCCGTTTATGTATACGTGTGTATAACCTGAAAGATGGAAGTCTTCGGCTTCAGCCCCCACGCACAAGGTGCGGGGGTGTTCGCAAAAATAGCGCATTGTCACACTTAATCCGACGTCTCGGTCCTGTTGAGGAGGTGGTAGCGTAGCAAACGAGGCAACCGGACTATGATGCTTTAACACTTTCACTTAGCCATTGGAGTTCGAGGGTGGGGCTACGATATAGCCCCTGGGGGCACCGCGCTCTCCGAATTCGGGGCACGTGTGTGCCTGACCGGGAAACAGTCCTTCATCAAAGTGGAGGAATTCTAAACATTCCAGTGGTCGATCGAGTGGTTGACCAGTCTCTCGCGGTATCATGACAGTCAGTTTTCGGCTTTCTCTACTGAGGTGCTCGCCCAGCCGAACTGGGGCACAATCGCAGTAGTTCTCCTGGTGCCGCGTTAGCCGATGATACGGAACGTAAGGCAGCAAAACACAGGAGCCGGGCAAACCCAACATTTGACCAAAGACATGATTCGGAGCTGATGCATATAAGGCCTAACTCGAGACGCCGAACACTCCCTAAGGTGTTCAGTCTTTATAGTGATGGGCAGAACAATGCCCTAAGCCCCTAGTGTCCAGGTACGGGCAAAGTCCTCTGACGCGGCCGATGCCAAAACGTCAGGCTCCACTCTGGTTAAAATGAGAAACCAGGGGATTATAGCAACAAGAGACAGTAAAAAAGGTTTACGCAGGGTCTTAATCTGAAAAGAATCCTTGCGACGGGTCCCTACTGCACGTCTGCGCCTATGTCTTCGTTGTGCCGTTATCCTGGACGGGTTTGCACGTTGTTCATCTGTAAAAAGAGAGGAACTTAGTTTGAAAGGAAATCGTGCGAAAAAGGTATATGAAAAATATTAATAAATAAGTAAAGCGGAGTCTATATTAGCTCATTGTTGCTTGTACGCACAGCCCTTTGCGAAGGGGTGTGCGGCTAGGGAGCCCCTAGCTTACTTATGCCGAACTCGCCTAGCCGTGTCCGGGGTCTTTAAATGACCCTCGTAATGAAATGATGCCACGTGGACCGGGCATTTTAAGGGTAAGAGACGCGTAATGTGGTATGGCGTTGAAGCGGACAAAAGCTTCACGTCCCAATAGTGCTTGATAGCTACTTTTGAATGGGACGACATGAAAGATTAGTTTTTCGCGTCGGAAATTGTTCGGTGACCCGAACACAACTTCTAGTAATAAGGAGCCTGTGCACTTGGCGTAAGGGCCTGGCGTCACTCCTTTAAGGGAAGTGTGGCTATGTCGAATTTTAGTAAGGTCTATCCCCAACTTGCGGATTGTGTTTGGATATAGCAGGTTTAAATTGCTGCCTCCATCCATCAGGACTTGTGTAAATTGTAGTCCGTCGATTATAGGATCCAATATCAGGGCAGTCCATCCTGCATTTCAAACGCTTCTGGAATAATCCAGGTGGTCGAAAGTGATTGGTTTTGATATCCAATCTCGATATTCCGCTGGGTTGGACCGTGCGAGACCCATTTTAGCGGGTGCCGCATTGTTTTTCCGTATTATCGCATGAAGTGAGTTTACTGCTTTGACTTCTTGTGGGAAAGTCTTTTGTTTTCCGGTGCTCTGCTGGTGGGGTTTATCATCGTCCTCGCTTGATGCATCGAGCCCCTTGTGTTCGGCGTTGAGTCGGCCGGACTGTATGAAAACCCAACAATCTCGGTGAGTGTGGTTTGCAGGCCTTCCGGGGGTACTGTGGATTTGACATATCCGATCCAAAATTTTGTTCAAGTTGGATAGCTCATCACTGTTATCCTTAAGAGGCACTGTTTTGTTGTTTGGCCGCGAGCTTTTGAATCCGGCGTTGACCGCCGTGTTCTTTGGGCTTTTCTCTTTATTCCGGCGCAGATCTTTTCTGCGCCGTGATTTTCTGTTTCCATCTCTGATCTCGGATGTACTTGGGTCGCTGGTGCTGCATCTTGCTAGCCAGCTATCTTCCCCCGCGCAAAAGCGGGTCATGAGGCTTGTTAGCGCGGACATTGTCCTCGGCTTCTCTTGGCCGAGGTGTCTGGCGAGCCATTCGTCTCGGACGTTGTGTTTAAAAGCTGCTAAGGCTTCGGCGTCCGGACAGTCGACTATTTGGTTCTTTTTAGTGAGGAACCTATTCCAGAAATTGCGCGCTGACTCTCCGGGCTATTGAGTTATATGACTTAGATCGTCTGCATCCGGAGGGCGGACATAAGTCCCTTGAAAATTTTCTCTAAACGCGTCCTCAAGCTCTTCCCAACTTCCAATAGTGTTTTCTGGGAGGCTTTTGAGCCAATGACGGGCTGGCCCTTTGAGCTTGAGGGGTAAATATTTTATGGCGTGGAGATCATCTCCTCTAGCCATGTGTATGTGTAGTATATAATCCTCGATCCAGACTCCAAGGTCTGTTGTTCCGTCGTAAGCCTCTATGTTTATGGGTTTAAACCCTGCTGGGAATTCATGATCCAGCACCTCATTGGTGAAACATAGTGGGTGTGCGGCGCCCCTGTATTTGGGTGTACCGCTGTCTTCGAACACTTGACGTGTTCTGTTGCTTCCTGGGGCCCTCTTTTTTGGCCCGTAAATGGACCTGGCTGGGCCATCTGTTTTCCCAGTGTCATGAGTCGGCTTGTGTGCGGCGCCGCTTGTAGATTTTGGCCTATCATCTGGCCGTCTATCCGGCCGGGCGGCCTCTTTGTTTTTTGACTGTGGGGGCTCTATGGCTTCCTCGTCAAATTCTGGCAGCAGCTTGCGCTTCGGGTAGCTCTTTGATTGATGGCCATTGCCGTATTTGTCTGCGGTTTTGAGCACTTTGCTCCACCTCATTCTGAGTATGTCTTCCGCTGTTTTGAGCTTCCGTTTTTCCTTCTTCAAACTTCTTGCAGTGGCGATGAGTCTTTTCCGAAGGCTCTTATTCTCCGGTGGTGTGCCTGGCGTGAGGTCATCTGGACTGTTGGTTTCGCCGGGCATGGATTGATTATCCGACTCGTCCTGTTCGGACGGTTGCTTGGCTGCATGTTCGTCGTCCACTGGTTTGACCTGCTCTATTGCTGGGTCATTAGGAGCGCTGTTGTTGTCGAGGCGGGACTTAGGGCGGCGTCTGCGTCGCCGTTTTGGTTGTTTATTGGCGGGATTATCTTTTGCCGCGCCCCATTGGTCCTCGTTATCGCTTCCTTTTGGGGTATCCACCATATATACCTCATGTGTTGGGGTGGTCTTCTAGTGTCCTATGGGCGCTGGTTCTTGATCGTCTCCGGCATCGTCGTCCATGCCGTTGATGTCTTCGGAGTCATAGTCTAGCATGTCTGTTAGATCGTCGACAGTGGCTACAAAGTGGGTGGTGGGTGGGCTTTGAATTTCTTCGTCGTCCGCATCCCAACCATCCTGGCCATAATCCGGCCAGGGCTCTCTGGATAGCGAGAGGTGCTTTAGCGACTTTAGGATATCGCCGAAGGGTGAGTATTGGAAGATGTCCGCGGCGGTGAACTCCATGACCGGCGCCCAATCAGATTCGATTGGCAGGGGCGCGGGTGGTTCGGAGTCCGGCAGGGAGTCCGGCACCTCGGAGTCACGAGCTTTGAAAGGGACAAAGTTAGTGTTCGGCTCCATCGCCGTGGAAATTGCAGCCCCCGAGGCGGTGTCCAGCCACCGGTCCTCGATCTGCGCGATCGGCTCCGGACTAAGGGCCGGAGCGGATTCGTGTGCGGCCACCACGGCACTGTCCGACGGCAGAGCTAAATCATGCCCATCGTGACAGCGTGGCACGCTTGGCTGTGGCTTGAGTCCGTCGAAGATCAAGTCCCCGCGGATGTCGGCCGTGAAGTTTAGGCTTCCGAACCTGACCTGATGGCCAGGGGTGTAGCTTTTGATCTGCTCCAGATGGCCAAGTGAATTAGCCCGCAGTGCGAAGCCGTCGAATACGAAGATCTGTCCGGGGAGAAAAGCCTCACCCTGGACGGCGTTGTTGTTGATTGAAGAAGCCATCGAGCATATCGGTGACGACACAGAGGAACTCTCAATGAAAGCAGCAATGTCGGTGTCAAAACCGGCGGATCTCGGGTAGGGGGTCCCGAACTGTGCGTCTAGGCGGATGGTAACAGGAGACAAGGGACACGATGTTTTACCCAGGTTCGGGCCCTCTTGATGGAGGTAAAACCCTACGTCCTGCTTGATTAATATTGATGATATGGGTAGTACAAGAGTGGATCTACCACGAGATCAAGGAGGCTAAACCCTAGAGGCTAGCCTATGGTATGATTGTTGTAATGTATGTTTTGTCCTACGGACTAAGCCCTCCGATTTATATAGACACCGGAGAGGGCTAGGGTTACACAGAGTCGGTTACAATGGTAGGAGATCTACATATTCGTATCGCCAAGCTTGCCTTCCACGCCAAGGAAAGTCCCATCCGGACATGGGACGGAGTCTTCAATCTTGTATCTTCGTAGTCTTGGAGTCCGGCGGACGATGATAGTCCGGCTGTCCGGACAACCCCTAGTCCAGGACTCCCTCAGCGCCATGGAAGGGACGCGCTGTTAAAAATATGCCCTAGAGGTAATAATAAAGTGGTTATTTTTTTATTTCCTTAATCATGATAAAGGTTTATTATTCATAGTAGAATTGTATTGACCGGTGTCGGTGTCAAATCCGGCGGATTTCGGGTAGGGGGTCCCGAACTGTGCGTCTAGGAGGATGGTAACAGGAGATGAGGGACACGATGTTTTACCCAGGTTCGGGCCCTCTCGATGGAGGTAAAACCCTACGTCCTGCTTGATTAATATTGATGATATGGGTAGTACAAGAGTGGATCTACCACGAGATCAAGGAGGCTGAACCCTAAAGCTAGCCTATGGTATGATTGTTGTAATGTATGTTGTCCTACGGACTAAAGCCCTCCGGTTTATATAGACACCGGAGGAGGCTAGGGTTACACAGAGTCGGTTACAATGGTAGGAGATCTACATATTCGTATCGCCAAGCTTGCCTTCCACGCCAAGGAAAGTCCCATCCGGACACGGGACGGAGTCTTCAATCTTGTATCTTCGTAGTCTTGGAGTCCGGCGGACGATGATAGTCCAGCTTTCCGGACACCCCCTAGTCCAGGACTCCCTCAGTAGCCCCTGAACCAGGCTTCAATGACGATAAGTCCGGCGCGCATAATGTTCGGCATTGCAAGGCGGGTTCCTCCCTTGAATAATCCAGAGAAGATCATGAACACCAGGATAGTGTCCGGCTCTGCAAAATAAATTCCACATTCCACCATAGTGAGAATAATGCACATAAATCCAATCTGCTGACGTTTTATGCGGCATGACATTACACCGCTACCAAGCCTTTGTTTGAATCGTTTTTTACTATACCACCTCAGCACGTTTAGCGAAGCGGTTTCCTTGGCACGTCTTGTCGAAGTAGAGATCGTGTTCCCCTTATTCCGGGATCCTCATCAATACATGCGTGGGTAACCCAACCGTGCCCGTCGCCACGCCTCCTCTATCGAAGGTGAATCCCGAACGGTCACGGGGACGACTCTTGGTATTTTCCCCCTTTATAAGAGGACCAAGGCTCGTTTCTTTTCTTCAATCTCGCATCGAATCTCCTCCTTGCTCCCAGTTCCAACACCCAGAGCCCCAGATTCGAGCGCTTCGGATTCTCAACAATGTCCGGCTCCTACCTCCGGGGTCGGTGGATGCCCTCCTCCGTCACGGAGGAGGACGTGCTAAAGCTTCGTGAGGCCAAGTACCTGTCCTACGAGATTTCGCATAGGTTGCCTGCTCAAGGGCAGGCCGTGCCCGCCCCCGAGCCCGGTGAGTACGTTGTCTTCGTACCCCACCTCCGTCGGGGTTTAGGCTTCCCGACGGACCCCTTCATGAGAGGGCTCATGTTCTACTACGGGCTGGATTTTCACGACTTGGCTCCGGAGTCCATCCTCCATATCTCCGCATTCATCATCGTCTAAACCGTCAGATAGGGCAGGCGAGCCTGAAGTATCATCACGGAGGGTATCCCCGAGTTCGTAGGGGCCGGAGAGTTCAGCGCCCACTAGTATCCGGCCGGGAGAACTGAAGAATCTGCTTGAGAGGGCGTCCATCTCAGAAGATCACCGTGCTTTGATGCGTATGGTGATTGGAAGGATTTCTTCCGCCGAGAGTGGATTGCGTAATGCCGCTACGAGTTTGCTGGCGGGATTTGAGGTACGCACGAATGACACACCATTTTTTTTGACAGTTTGTGCACATAAAAGTGCGCCCTGTATAGATAGTAGCCCCTGAGACTCAGTAGGTTGTCAAAAACGACAGCGTGCCGAGGATCAAAATCACAAGTAATGAATGTCGCCGTTTCTATGCAGGTGGCGGATAGTCCGAGGGCTAGCCGAACTAGTGGAGTTGCCGAGTTAATGCGGCAATTTGACGTGGCGGATGCAGACATCGCACTTGTCAATCGGCGACTTGACGAGTCGCAAGGTAAATGAGTTGTCCACAGTTGCATTATGTAAGGGGGTCAAAGCCCTCCTCTGATAAATTATATGTTGTGATACAGACGGTGCTGCTGCTGTGGAGAGCCTTCGGGCCGAACTTGCTCAAGCGAAGGAGCAAGCCCGAAGGAGTGATGCGGCTGCCTCGAGGGCGGCCGAGGAGTTGAAAGCCGAAAAGGCTGCACACTGCCTAAGCAGGGAAAAGGTGGCCGAATTGGCCGTGAAATTAAGAGATGCTGCCGACCGCAATGAGGCTCTTGAAAAGGAGCGCTTATCGAAGCGGGAAGACCTGGGGAAGGCCACCGCCGAGGCCATGGATGCCCGTTCTGCAATGCGGGCTATGAAGGAGGAGCTGCGCCAGGCCGGAGATATTGTGGCTGGCAAGCCTTTTCTGTTGCGTCGCCGATTTATGGATCAAAAGTATGCTCAACTTGGCCAGCTGTGGGGTCCGGAGGATCTGTATATGGACTTAGCGGCAAGTGCGGCTGATGCCGTTGAGCACTTCCGGAGCCAGAAGGATCACAAGACGGAAGAGCTATTTTGGTCTCAATTCCATAGTCCGGATCGTTCACTGCCGTTGACTGATCGGTTGGCCGAATGGGCCAAGCTAAATAGATTGTCCGGACTTGCCATGACTGAAGTCGTGGCTCATGTCTGGCCAGAGAGGCCCAAGGCGACGAGCTATTTCGGCTTATTGCAGCAATTTCTTGGAGCGGTGCCGCATATCAAGGAGATGAAGCGGTCGGCTTGCATCGAAGGCGCGCGGATGGATCTTGCCCGTGTGAAGACACATTGGACAGAGATGGATGCCGCCGCTATTGCCGCCTAGGGTTCGGACGAAAGACGGTTGCCCGCCGAGCACTATTTTGGGGAAGTTATGCGTGGCGCTCGTGTAATAGAGTCGCAGTGCTCAAAAAATGTCACGTTCAAATGAACATTTTAGCTTGTAAAACAATGATTATGCTATGACTGCTTTTTATACTTGTGCGTCCCAAGTAGTAAAATATCTCCTATGCGGCCGTTTGCGTATACATTTGTATAACCTGAAAGATTGCAGTCTTCGGCTTCAGCCCCCACGCACAAGGTGCGAGGGTGTTTGCAAAAATAGCGCGTTTTCACACTTAATCCAACGTCTCGGTCCTGTTAAGGAGGTGGTAGCGTAGCAAACGAGGCAATCCGGACTATAATGCTTTATCACTTTCACTTAGCCAGTGGAGTTCGAGGGTGGGGCTACGATATAGCCCCTTGGGGCACCGCGCTTCGCCGAGTTCGGGGCGCGTGTGTGCCTGACCGGGAAACGGTCCTTCGTCAAAGCGGGGAATTCTAAACATTCCGGTAGTCGATCGAGTGGTTGACCAGTCTCTCGCTATATCATGACAGTCAGTTTTTGGCTTTCTCTACTGAGGTGCTCGCCCAGCCGAACTGGGGCACAATCGCAGTAGTTCTCCTGGTGCCGCGTTAGCCGATGATACGGAACGTAAGGCAGCAAAACACCGGAGCCGGGCAAACCCAACATTTGATCAAAGACATGATTCGGAGCTGATGCATATAATGCCTAACTCGAGACGCCGAACACTCCCTAAGGTGTTCGGACTTTATAATAATGGGCAGAACAATGCCCTAAGCCCCTAGTGTCCAGGTACGGGCATGATCCTCTGACGCGGCCGATGCCAAAACGTCAGGCTCCGCTTTGGTTATAAGAAGAAACCAAGGGAAAATAACAACAAGAGACAGTAAAAAAAGTTTACGCAGGGTCTTAATCTGAAAAGAATCCTCGCAACGGGTCCCTACTGCACGTCTGCGCCTGTGTCTCCGTTGTGCCGTTATCCTGGACGGGTGTGCACATCGTTCATCTGTAAAAAGAGAGGAACTTAGTTTGAAAAGAACTCATGCGAAAAAGGTATATGTGAAAGAAGAAATATAAATAAGTAAAGCGGGGTCTGTATGGACTCGCTGTTGTTTGTGCGCGCAGCCCCTTGTGAAGGGATGTGCGGCTAGGGAGCCCCTAGCCTGCTTATGCCAGACTCGTCTGTCCATGTCCGGGGTCTTTAGGTGACCCTCGCACTGAGATGATGCCGCGTGGACCGGGCATCTTGAGTGTAAGAGACGCGTAATGTGGTATGGCGTTGAAACGGACAAAAGCCTCTCGTCCCAAGAGTGCTTGATATCCACTTTTAAATGAGACGATATGAAACATTAGTTTTTCGCGTCGGAAGTTGTTCGGTGATCCAAACACAACTTCTAGTAATAGGGAGCCTGTGCACTTGGCGTAAGGGCCTGGCGTCACTCCTTTAAAGGAAGTGCGGCTGTGTCGAATTTTAATAGGGTCTATCCCCAATTGGCGGATTGTATTTGGATACAGCAGGTTTAAGTCGCTGCCTCCGTCCATCAGGACTTGGGTAAATTGTAGTCCGTCGATTATAGGATCCAATATCAGGGCAGTCCGTCCTGCGTTTCGAACGCTTCCGGAATAATCCAGGTGGTCGAAAGTTATTGGTTTTGATATCCAATCTCTATGGTCTGCTGTATTGGACCGTGCGAGGCTCTTTTTAGAGGGTACCGCACTATTTTTCCGTATTATCACATGAAGTGAGTTTACTGCTTTGACCTCTTGTGGGAAAGTCTTTTGCTTTCCGAAGCTCTGCTGGTTGGGTTTATCGTCTTCGCTTGACGCGTCGAGCCCCTTGTGTTCGGCGTTTAATCGGCCGGACTGTTTGAAAACCCAACAATCTCGATGGGTGTGGTTTGCAGGCCTTCCGGGGGTACTGTGGATTTGACATATCCGTCCCAAAATCTTGTTTAAGTTGGACAGCTCATCGCTGTCATCCTTAAGAGGCAGTGTTTTGGTGTTTGGCCGTGAGCTTTTGAATCCGGCGTTGACTGCCGTGCTCTTTGGGATTTTCTCTTTATTCTGGCGCTGCTCTTTTCTGCACCGTGATTTTCCGTTTCCATCTCTTATCTCGGATGTACTTGGGTCGCTGGTGCTGCATCTTGCTAACCAGCTATCCTCTCCCGCACAGAAGCGGGTCATGAGGCTTGTTAGCGCGGACATTGTCCTCGGTTTCTCTTGGCCGAGGTGTCTGGCAAGCCATTCGTCTCGGACGTTATGTTTAAAAGCTGCTAAGGTTTCAGCGTCCGGACAGTCGACTATTTGGTTCTTTTTGGTAAGGAACTTGTTCCAGAATTTACCCGCTGACTCTCCGGGCTGTTGAGTTATATGACTTAGATCGTCTGCATCCGGAGGGCGGACATAAGTCCCTTGAAAAATTGCTCTAAACGCGTCCTCGAGCTCTTCCCAACTTCCAACAGTGTTTTCTGGGAGGCTTTTAAGCCAATGACGGGCTGGCCCTTTTAGCTTGAGGGGTAGGTATTTTATGGCGTGGAGATCATCTCCTCTGGCCATGTGTATGTGTAGTATATAATCTTCTATCCAGACTCCAGGGTCTGTTGTTCCATCGTAGGCCTCTATGTTTATGGGTTTAAATCCTGCTGGGAATTCATGGTCCAGCACCTCATTGGTGAAACATAGTGGGTGTGCAGCGCCCCTGTATTTGGGTGTGCCACTATCTTCGGACACTTGACGTGTTGCCTTGCTTCCTGGGGCCTTCTTCTTTGGCCCGTAAATGGACCTGGCTGGGCCATCTGTCTTTCCAGGTTCCTTGGTCGGTTTATGTGTGGCGCCGCTTTCAGAACTTGGCTTATCATCTGGCCGTCTATCCAACCAGGCAGCCTTTTCATGTTTTGACTGTGGGGGCTCTATGGCCTCCTCGTCAAATTCTGGTAACAGCTTGCGCTTCGGGTAGCTCTTGGATTGGTGGCTATTGCCGTATTTATCCGCGATTTTGAGCACTTTGCTCCACCTCATCCTGAGTGTGTCTTCCGCTGTTTTGAGCTTCCGTTTTTTCTTCTTCAAGCTTCTTGCAGTGTTGACGAGTCTTTTCCGAAGGTTTTTACTATCCGGCAGCGTGTCCGGCATAAGATCGTCCGGACTATCGTTTTCGCCGGGCCCGGACTGATTATCTGACTCGTCCTGTTCGGATGGTTGCTTATATGCATGTTCGTCGTCCACTTGTGTGCCCTGCTGTATTGCGGGGTCCTTAGGAGCGTTGATGTTGTCGAGGCGGTACTTAGGGCGGCTTCTGCGCCACTGTTTAGGTTGTTTGTCGGCTGGGTTATCTTTTGCCGCGGCCCGTTGGTCCTCGTTATCGCTCTCTTTTGGGGTATCCACCATATATACGTCATATGACGAGGTGGTCCTCCCGTGCCCTGTAGGCGCTGGTTCTTGTTCGTCTCCGGCGTCGTCGTATATATCGTTGATGTCTTCGGAGTCATAGTCTAGCATGTCGGTTAAATCGTCGACAGTGGCTACAAAGTGGGTGGTGGGTGGGCGCTGAATTTCTTCGTCGTCCGTATCCCAACCATCCTGGCCATAGTCCGGCCAGGACTCTCCCGATAACGAGAGATGTTTTAGCGAGTTTAGGATGTCGCCAAAGGGCGAGTATTGGAAGATGTCCGCGGCGGTGAATTCCATAACCGGCGCCCAATCCAATTTGATTGGCAGGGGCGTGGGAGGTCCGGAGTCCGGCAGGGAGTCCGGCACCTCGGAATCACGGGTTTCGCGAGGGACAAGATTGGCGTTCGGCTCCATCGCCGTGAAAGTTGAAGCCCCCGAGGTGGTGTCCATCCACCGATCCTCGATCTGGGCGATCGGCTCCGGACTAAAGGCCGAAGCGAATTCGTGTGCGGCCACCAAGGCACTGTTCGGCGGCAGAGCTAGATCATGCCCATCGCAACAGTGCGGCGCGCTCGGCTTTGGCTTGAGCCAGTCGAAGATCAAGTCCTCGCGGATGTCGGCCGGGAAGTTTAGGCTTCCGAGTCTGGCCTGATGGCCAGGGGCGTAGCTTTCGATCTGCTCCAGGTGGCCAAGGGAATTAGCCCGCAGTGCGAAGCCGCCGAATATGAAGATCTGTCCGGGGAGAAAAGTCTCACCCTGGACAGCGTTGTTGACTGAAGATGCCATTGAGCCTATCGGTGACGACACAGAGGAACTCTTAATGAAAGCACCAATGTCGGTGTCAAAACCGGCGGATCTCGGGTAGGGGGTCCCGAACTGTGCGTCTAGGCGGATGGTAACAGGACACGAGGGACACGATGTTTTACCCAGGTTCGGGCCCTCTCGATGGAGGTAAAACCCTACGTCCTGCTTGATTAATATTGATGATATGGGTAGTAAAAGAGTGGATCTACCACGAGATCAAGGAGGCTAAACCCTAAAGCTAGCCTATGGTATGATTGTTGTAATGTATGTTGTCCTACGGACTAAAGCCCTCCGGTTTATATAGACACCGGAGGAGGCTAGGGTTACACAGAGTCGGTTACAATGGTAGGAGATCTACATATCCGTATCGCCAAGCTTGCCTTCCACGCCAAGGAAAGTCCCATCCGGACACGGGACGGAGTCTTCAATCTTGTATCTTCGTAGTCTTGGAGTCCGGCGGACGATGATAGTCCGGCTGTCCGGACACCCCCTAGTCCAGGACTCCCTCAACCGGAAACGTAAATACATGTGTGGATACATAAACAAATACCGTGTCCCTGGCATGCCTCTACTAGACTAGCTCGTTGATCAAAAGATGGTTAAGATTTCCTAACCATAGCCATGAGTTTTCACTTGATAACGTGATCACATCATTAGGATAATGATGGGATGGACAAGACCCATCCGTTAGCTTAGCATATTATCGTTCAGTTTATTGCTACTTGATACGTCCATTTTGCACCATGTTTTCCTACTGTTAATTATGTTATTTTATTGTATAATAATGCTTTTTGAGTAATTCTAATGACTTTTCCCTCATAATATGCAAGGTATGCACCAAGGGGGAGAATTCCAGCAGCTGGAAATCTGGACCTGAAAAAGCTACGTCAAGCTACCTATTCTGCACAACTCCAAATGAGTTGAAACTTTCCGAGGAATTTTTATGAAATATTTAATAAATATTAGAGCAAATAAGTACCAGAGGAGGGCCACCAGGTGGGCACAACCCACCTGGGCGCGCCAGGAGGCCCAGGCGCGCCCTGGTGGGTGTTGCCCTCCTCGGCCCACCTCCGGTTCCCATCTTCTGGTATATAAGTCATTTTGATCTAGAAAAATCAGGAGAGGACATTCGAGGTGAAGCGCCGCCGCCTCGAGGCGGAACTTGGGCAGGACTTTTGCCTGCTAGCGGAGTGATTCCGCCGGGGGAACTTCCCTCCCGGAGGGGGAAATCATCGTCATCATCATCACCAACAGCTCTCCCATCTTGGGGAGGGCTATCTTCATCAACATCTTCACAACATCAAATCCTCTCAAACCCACCACAAATTAAGCACACATGAGTAAAGATAGAAATTTACCATTATTGTGCACTCATCTTCCATTGTAGAAGCATATATCCTCGATGGACACTTATCTTCATCCCTTCTTGAACAATAAGCTCTGAACCTATGTGGTGCACTCTTTTCGGTGTCAAACTCAAATTCATGTTTGATTGCATGCTGAGAAAGCGCCGATTTAAACTCTGCCATATTGGGATATTTTCTTCCTTCGTCCATTGGAGGATCTAATTTATTATATTCAATGTGTGGTGCATGATCTGCCTCGTGATATTCCTCATCTTCCTCTACTTCAACCTCTGACATGCTCTCATCCTCGCTCCCAGCCTCGCTCTCATGATCAGGAACATAGTCTTTGTCCTTTTGTTTATTGGAACAAGGAACCATGATAAGAGGTACATGTTCATCCTCTAAATAAATATTTTCCTCATCAACACCAACATGCTCATTCTCAGGTACTGGGTTGCGAAGATAATCATCATCATCTTGTTCTATGTTGTTAGGTTGGCTATGCGCATCACTATGCCACTCCGTTATAGGCTCATATGGTTCCGATGGATCACAATATGCAACAAATATGTGCACAACCTTTGTCTTAGAGTGTTTCTCAAACATCGACACCAATTCTTGGTCAGATGTTACTTCAGGGTAGATTTTAAGAAAATCATCATAGTACTGAACATGTGCAACTTCCAAATAATGAGGCGAGTACTGCTCTACGATTGATTCAACCAAGTTCTTATAATTTGTTAAGTCAGAATCAATAACCTTATCAAAACAGAAGCATTTGATATCCTTTCTAGCCTTTTTGGGTTGCCAAGCAAACTGATTTCAGCACATAAGTTGAATTTCGTGAAGGAAATATGCCCTAGAGGCAATAATAAAGTTATTATTTATTTCCTTATTTCATGATAAATGTTTATTATTCATGCTAGAATTGTATTAACCGGAAAAATGATACATGTGTGAATACATAGACAAACATAATGTCACTAGTATGCCTATACTTGACTAGCTCAGTAATCAAAGATGATTATGTTTCCTAACCATAGACATGAGTTGTCATTTGATTAATGGGATCACATCATTAGTAGAATGATGTGATTGACATGACCCATTCCGTTAGCTTAGCACTTGATCGTTTAGTATGTTGTTATTGCTTTCTTCATGACTTATACATGTTCCTACAACTATGAGATTATGCAACTCCCGTTTACCGGAGGAACACCTTGTGTGCTACCAAACGTCACAACGTAACTGGGTGATTATAAAGGAGCTCTACAGGTGTCTCCAAAGGTACATGTTGAGTTGGCGTATTTCGAGATTAGGTTTTGTCACTCCGATCGTCGGAGAGGTATCTCTGGGCTCTCTCGGTAATGCACATCACTATAAGCCTTGCAAGCAATGTAACTAATGAGTTAGTTACGGAATGATGCATTACATAACGAGTAAAGAGACTTGCTGGTAACGAGATTGAACTAGGTATTGGGATACCGACGATCGAATCTCGGGCAAGTAACATACCGATGACAAAGGGAACAACGTATGTTGTTATGCGGTTTGACCGATAAAGATATTTGTAGAATATGTAGGAGCCAATATGAGCATCCAGGTTCCGCTATTGGCTATTGACCGGAAACGTGTCTCGGTCATGTCTACATAGTTCTCGAACCCGTAGGGTCCACACGCTTAAGGTTTCGATGACAGTTATATTATGAGTTTATGAGTTTTGATGTACCGAAGGTTGTTCGTAGTCTCGGATATGATCACGGACATGACGAGGAGTATCAAAATGGTCGAGACATAAAGATCGATATATTGGACGACTATATTTGGACACCGGGAAAGGTTCCGGATGAGATTGGGACAATACCGGAGCTCCGGGAGGTTATCGGAACCCCCCGGGAGGTATATGGGCCTTATTGGGCCTTAGTGGAAAGGAGGGGAAAGGAGCAAGGGAGCCCCCCCCCCCAAGCCCAATCCGAATTGGGAGGGGGGCCGACCCCCTTTCCTTCCTCCCTCCTTCCTCTTCCTTCCTTCTCCCTCTCCTAATAGGAAAGGGGGGAGTCCTACTCCCGATGGGAGTTGGACTCCCCCCTAGGGCGCGCCACCCCCCTTGGCCGCCCCCTCCTCCACTCCTTTATATACGGGGAGGGGGGCACCCCATAGACACAACAATTGATCTCTTGATCTCTTAGCCGTGTGCGGTGCCCCCCTCCACCATAGTTCTCCTCAATAATATTGTAGCGGTGCTTAGGCGAAGCCCTGCGACGGTAGAACATCAACATTGTCAACACGCCATCGTGCTGACGGAACTCTCGACACTCTGCTGGATCGGAGTACGGGGGACGTCATCGAGGCGAGTAATTTTTTTTCCTTATATGTTTATTTTTCTGTTTTTGTTTTCTTGCTTCAGTAGAAAATGTTCAGCCTTCATTCAGGGACATTCAATAAATTGGAGCAATACATAAAAATGTTGAGGATATTAATAAAAATATTTCGATATTTCTTCATGAATATGAAGAATGTTTTCGAATTCATAAAATGCAGGTGAGTTCAAAAAAATCTAGAATTTTAAAAAAATCATAAATTGTTTGCAAGTTCGAAAATTTACACTAATTTTTTAAAAATTAAAATAATTCAAAAATTGAAACTTATTTAAAAAATGTAAAATATACACTTATTTAAACTAAAATGTACACTAATTTGAACTAAATTGTCTCGAATTCATAAATTTACACTTATAAAAAATGTACACTAATTTAAAAAAAAACTAAAATGTAAAATATGTTGTTGAAATTCAAAAATTCTTCACGAATTCAAAAATTGTTTGCAAGTCTGGAAAATGTGCACTAATTTTAAAAAAGTTCACAAGTTTTGAAAAATGTTCAATTCTTTTTACCAAATTTCACAAATACGTGCACAAATTAAAAGAAAATCCGGTGTTGGCAGTTGCTGCCGATGCGGCACTGAGAGAAAGCGGGGCTGGGGCTAGCGCTGCGCGTGGCGGACGCAACGCACGGGCGCGAGGCGGCCGTGCATGGGGCACAAGGAAGGTGGCAGCCGGCCAGTGGCACGGGACTCACGAGCGCAGCGTCGTGGGACAAGGCCAGCTGTTCGAGCCTAGTCAAGGTACGAGGTCTGCGACTCGGAGATATTTTAGAGAAAGAGGGGGGAAAGGAGGCTAGTCAAGGTCTACGTGGCAAAAAAATATTCCATGTAACCCTGTCTAATCGTGGCCCATGCATCTGTCATAATTGTGCTTAAAATGGACTAAGCCGCCAACCAGTATTTTTAGGGGAAAAAATAGAAACAAAAGTAGCGGTTTTTGGCATAAAACTGCAAACTCGTGTTTCCAGCAACCCTACCATGTTGATGTTTTCTGTAATTCACTTGTTCAGCTCATCTTGTAAATATTTGCATGGTGTTTTTCTTAAGTGCAGCCCGGTCCTCAATGGCCCCCCTTCTCGGGGACAAACACAGCAACAAGGAAATAATAAAAGCTCTTCCCATAGACCCAAACCTAATTCAAACATGAATCTCTCGGTAAGTGACATATAATCGAAACTATCTGTGTGTCGTCCAAGCACTTCAAATTACTTTCAGTGATATGTCGTTCAGCGAACCGAGAAATGGAAGGAAATGGCTGCACCTCTACTAAACCAAGTGGTGCTCTTCACTTGCATAACGTGCACGTCGGTCAAATTCACTGGATTAATTCAGGCCTTGGAGCGTGTGGAAACTCTCCATTCCTGATGTGAACTTGGCCAAAAACCTGTGTGCAAGCTTTGCTCACAGGGTTGCCGTCAGATTGCCAGTCAGTCAGGGAACATGGACTCGGTCAGAAACGTTGAACTACAATTGCTCACAATTGCCCGTTCGTAGCGGCACATATCCATCGTCTTCCTCACCATGCGTATCACCACTGCCAAGCTCCTGCTCATATGCGTTCTATCTGCCGCGAACTTGCTGACCACTGATGCACTTCAGCTCGGGCCTGCCGGCGGTTTGGCCGGCGCAAGCTGCATACCGCGGGAGCGGGACGCCCTGCTGTCCTTCAAGCGTGGCATCACCAGCGACCCCATGAGCGTCCTTGACTCTTGGCACAAGGAAGACTGCTGTCAGTGGAGGGGCGTCAAGTGCAGCAACCGAACCGGCCATGTCCTTAGGCTTCATCTTCGTAGTTGGAGTGTGGTCACGGAAACTTTCAATGAGGACAACCTGATCTTCGATTGGTACAGTGACACGTCTTTGGTTGGCGAGATAAGTAATTCTTTGCTCTCCATGGATCGTCTTGTGCACCTTGATCTTAGCATGAATTCCCTCGAGGGCTCAAGTGGTAGTATGCCGGAGTTCTTGGCCTCTTTGACGAGATTGAGATATCTCAACCTCTCAGGCATACCATTTTCTGGCAGAGTGCCCCCTCAGCTCGGCAACCTCTCAAATTTGCAGTACCTTGACCTTTCCCAATTTCATCCGATAGAAAGTATGTATTCAAGAGACATTTCATGGGTAGCACACCTCCCTAATTTGCAGTATATTGGAATGAATTGGGTAGACCTCAGCACAATAGTTAATTGGCCTTATGTTGTCAACATGATTCCTTCTTTGAAGACCCTCAATCTTCGGTCTTGCTCTCTTTCAACTGCAAATCATTCACTCCCACAGATTAACCTTACCAATCTCGAGAGGCTTGATCTCTCCGACAACATCTTTGCCCACCCAATGGCTAGGAGTTGGTTTTGGAATTTGACAGGCCTCCAGCATCTCTACCTTGCTGACACTCTAACTGTATGGCCAAGCTCCTGATGCACTGGCACATATGAGATCCCTCCAAGTCCTTGATTTGTCATCTAATCCTAACATGGAGGTAATGAGTATAAGCTTAAGAAACCTATGCAATCTGAGAATCCTTGACCTTTCTTCTTGTCAAATTGAAGGAAATATAAAGGATATTATAGGGAGGATGCCCCAGTGTCCTTCCAACAAACTGCAGGAGTTGCATATGAGTGGCAACAATATTACCGGAATCATGCCGGATTGGACAACACCCTTGACCAGCTTATCCGTTCTTGACATCTCTAAGAACAACCTAATAGGAGGTATACCACGAGGGATTGGGCTGCTCTCTAGTTTAAGCAAACTTGATCTCTCTTCCAACTATCTCAATGGACCTGTGCCATCTGAGATCGGTATGCTCGGTAATTTGACCATATTGCAGCTTAGAGAGAACAATCTGAGCGGACCTGTGCCATTTGAGATTGGTATGCTCGGCAATTTGACCATGATGGATCTCAGACGCAACAACTTGAATGGTAACTTCACTGAAGAACATTTTACAAGTCTAAGGAGGTTAAAGAATCTGGATTTAACTGGGAATTCTTTGAGAATTACAGTCGGTCCTAATTGGATACCACCCTTTAGTTTAGAACACACATATCTTGGCTCTTGCCAACTAGGCCCTTTGTTTCCTGCATGGCTTCAGTTCCAAGTGGACATTCTCCTGATGGATATATCAAGCACAGGTATAGTTGATAGGCTTCCTGACTGGTTTAGCACTACATTTGGACATTTGGACATTTCCAACAATGAAATCCATGGCAGATTGCCAAGAAACATGGAATTCATGTCACTGCAATGTTTCTTTATCAGTTCAAATAAACTAACTGGTGAAATCCCGAACTTACCAAGAAATATTACCACCCTTGACATGTCTGAAAACTCATTATCTGGAAATTTGCCATCAAACATTGGGACTCCAGATTTGATTTCATTAGCACTGATCTCCAATAAAATAACTGGTCATATTCCCGAATCACTCTGCAAAGCGGAATACTTGGAATCATTGGACTTAAGCAGCAATCTTTTTGAGGGACAACTACCTCAGTGTCTTGGGATGAAGAGGATTAACTTTCTCATGTTGAGTAACAATAGATTCTCTGGCAACTTCCCATCGTTTCTAAAAACTTCGAGACAATTGATGTCTCTAGATCTCTCCCGTAATAGTTTTTCTGGAAGGTTGCCATTGTGGATTGGAGATTTGGTTGAATTACGATTTCTGCGGCTAAACCAAAATATGTTTTACGGAGAAATCCCAGGTACCATATCAAATTTTAGTTCCCTTTGACATCTGAACCTAGCAGGCAATGGCTTATCAGGTGCCATACCACGCCATCTGTCAAATGTGATGGCCATGACAAAAAAGTATGTGAAGGATTCTAAGCTTGACATGCGTTATGACGTTTACTCATATAATGTCCATACATATTATTTCTCCTCTGTGGTCATCAAGGGACGTGAACTTGATTACGGTATTGCAATTTTGGATATGGTGAGCATTGACTTATCTTTCAACAAATTAACTGGGGGAATACCAGAAGAAATAGCTACTCTTGATGCGTTGGTAAACTTGAATCTATCGTGGAACCAATTGAGTGGGAAAATTCCAAATAAGCTTGGGGACTTGCAGGCATTGGAATCACTTGACCTCTCAAGGAACATGCTTTCTAGTGGGATCCCTTCGAGCCTGTCAGATATAACCTATTTGAGCTACTTGGACTTGTCTGATAACAATCTAACAGGAAGAATACCATCAGGACGTCAGCTTGACACCCTCTACACACAACAACCTTCCATGTACAGTGGCAACAGTGGTCTTTGTGGTCCTCCTCTTCCAAACAGTTGCTCCGGGAAGAATGTAACAAGGAAAGATGGTCAAAATGGGAATGAACATTCCTTTGAGCCAATGACCTTTTATTTTGGACTCGCTATGGGATTTATTCTGGGTTTATGGGTGGTGTTCTGCATCTTGTTGTTCAAGAAAGCATGGAGGATTGCTTATTTTCGCGTGGTTGACCAGACATATGATCAGGTGTATGTGTTTGCCGTCATTACATGGAAAAGCTGGGCCAGAAAGGGGACTACAAATTGAGTAACAAGAGCTCAGAAGAAGCATGAAGCAGCATATTAAGCTGGGATTTTTATTTCATTGAAGTTAATGTGAAGGGTATTGATGATTCCTAAATGTCTATGTGTGCATGATAATACTTTTGAACTCCAGTATTTGCTACTGCTCAGATGTTGTAATGGTTGTTTGTTCCGTAGCTTCATTGTTTAGAGTTTCACATTGGCGTAGTTTGTATGGGACCCCTGTATTTCCTTGCTTGAAGTTATTGTAATGGATATTGATGATTCCCAGAGGCGGAACCAGGATTTTTCAAAGACTAGGGCTAAACTTAACTGACTATCTCAAAAAAAAAAACTGACTAAATATAAGTCAAATAGTCCCACGCACACCAACGTGCGTTAGAAGTATGTCACAAATTCACATTTAAAATGAAATACAAATTCATTATTATCATGAGAGGAAATTCCTTAAAACAAATAGTTTAGCAAATTGCATTGTTGCGAACATGGTTTGGTACCTAATTAGTGAAGACTTGCTTAATCCGATGCCATAATTTCTTCACCCGCAATAGTAGAAGTACTTGGATCTTCAAACATAAAATCGCATATCTAAAATCAAGACACTTGACATAGACTGAGTCAATTGTTCGTATGAAATTTGCAAAAAATAAAAGAAAAAAGAGAACATATTATACCATTAACACGAAGACCACAAGGTAGTAGCCCCTTGAGTTTCCTCATTTTTTGATAGCACTGTATAATCTTGATATCATCAACGCTTGCATATACATCGCGCTCAAAATAGAACAACTATGTAGGTTTGGCTAATATAAAGGAAATAGGGAAAACAAAATTAGAAGATAGGCTACGTATTACATGGGCACTGTGCATTGGCCTGGGTGCCTCTGTGGCTGCGCTGCAATTTAGAACTTGACTAGATGGAGAAGAATAAGAGGTCAGGACACACCGGACCAGGTGGCCGGCGCGGCGGGGAATCGCGTGTTGACGACGGCGACTGCAATTTAGAACTTGACTAGATGGAGAAGAATAAGAGGTCAGGACACACCGGACCAGGTGGCCGGCGCGGCGGGGAATCGCGTGTTGACGACGGCGACTGCAATTTAGAACTTGACTAGATGGAGAAGAATAAGAGGTCAGGACACACCGGACCAGGTGGCCGGCGCGGCGGGGAATCGCGTGTTGACGACCGCGACTGCAATTTAGAACTTGACTAGATGGAGAAGAATAAGAGGTCAGGACACACCGGACCAGGTGGCCGGCGCGGCGGGGAATCGCGTGTTGACGACCGCGACTGCAATTTAGAACTTGACTAGATGGAGAAGAATAAGAGGTCAGGACACACCGGACCAGGTGGCCGGCGCGGCGGGGAATCGCGTGTTGACGACCGCGACTGCAATTTAGAACTTGACTAGATGGAGAAGAATAAGAGGTCAGGACACACCGGACCAGGTGGCCGGCGCGGCGGGGAATCGCGTGTTGACGACCGCGACTGCAATTTAGAACTTGACTAGATGGAGAAGAATAAGAGGTCAGGACACACCGGACCAGGTGGCCGGCGCGGCGGGGAATCGCGTGTTGACGACCGCGACTGCAATTTAGAACTTGACTAGATGGAGAAGAATAAGAGGTCAGGACACACCGGACCAGGTGGCCGGCGCGGCGGGGAATCGCGTGTTGACGACCGCGACTGCAATTTAGAACTTGACTAGATGGAGAAGAATAAGAGGTCAGGACACACCGGACCAGGTGGCCGGCGCGGCGGGGAATCGCGTGTTGACGACCGCGACTGCAATTTAGAACTTGACTAGATGGAGAAGAATAAGAGGTCAGGACACACCGGACCAGGTGGCCGGCGCGGCGGGGAATCGCGTGTTGACGACGGCGACTGCAATTTAGAACTTGACTAGATGGAGAAGAATAAGAGGTCAGGACACACCGGACCAGGTGGCCGGCGCGGCGGGGAATCGCGTGTTGACGACCGCGACTGCAACGTGCGACGGCGACGTGCGACGGTGCAGGGCAGGGGCGCTCCGTTGGAGCGACGCGAGACGAGGGTTTCTCTGTTGCAGATCACGCACGGAATTTTCTTTCTTTCTTAACTTTTTTGAGCCGCTTTCTTCCCTGACTTGGATGGACTAACGATCAGGCCACAGATCGTGCGTGATCGGCTCTCTATTCTGATCGATCGATGGAGTTGGGCTAACGGGCTGGTGCGTGATCGGCTCTCTATTCTGATCGATCGATGGAGTTGGGCTAACGGGCTGGAGGCTTGTACGTCTATGTGAAGACTGGGGCTGGGCTTCTGTCTATCACAATTTCTGAAAATTTTACTATTATGTGTATGAGTATTAGTTGGGCCACGCCTGGGGCTACAGCCCAAGTTGCCCCAGGCCTGATTTCGCCCCTGATGATTCCTAATTGTTTACGCGTGTATGATAATACTTTCGGAAATGTTAACGCCCAGACGTGTGGGCGTTTGCAGATCGCCCACATGCCTCCACCATCATTCATTTTGCCACGTATGAATACATGACATCAGCAGAAATCTTTTTGGTTTTTGGCTTAAAAATGTTTTATCTCCTAAATAAAAAAGCGAACTAAAAATCCGTTTTCACCATTAAATCCGTCTCAACGAGATCTTCAAAACTAGATCCCATGTTGATATGTTTCGACGAATTTTTTTTTTGCCCAGAAGTTGCCATAATGTTTGCACTATAGTTGCCATAGTGCTTAAACTAAAGTTGCCATATGGCAATTTTAGTTTGTAGATCATGGCAATTTTAGTTTTTTTATGATGGCAATTCCAGTACTTTGACCATGAAAATATTTTTTTTATTGAACCATGGCAATTTTAAGTGCATGTATTGTGGCAATTTTAGTTTATCATGCATGGCAAGTCTAGTTTCTTAATTCTTTGGTTTATAATTTGTTAAAATTGCTTTTAAATATAAAATAAAATAGTTGAAACATATCATGGCAACTTCAGTGTAAATATCATGGCAATTCATGTGCAATAGACATGGCAACTTTTAATTAAAAAAAATTTCGCCGAAATATATCGATATGAGATCTAGTTTTAAAGATCTCATCGCGAGGGATTTAATGGTGAAAACGGATCTTCAATCGGATTTTTCATTTAAGAGATAAAAAATTTTAAAAATTGAAAATTCAAAAAGATTCTCGCATGCATGCATGCGATGACGTGTCAATCTATTTACATTAGAGACGTGTGGTGCGTCTTCTTTCTGCCACACGTGTGGCAGTTATCGGGACCTTAATAATTTTGAATTGTTGCTACTGTTGAGTTGATTGTTTGTTTCGTAGCTTCATTGTTTTTAGATTTTCACAGTTGGCGTGGCCTGCATGGGATTGTTTTCTTTGAGTTGTGTATATACTTTATGTGGAACACGCCCTCTAGGTAAGGTGTACAGGGCCATAGCGGTGCTGACATTGCCTTCGCATGTTCGATTGTGCTGGAAGGTGAGTTGGGAGACTGTTTGTCCTCTTGATGTGTGTATTTATGCTGTGATTGTATTGGTTTCACATTTTTTTTCGAGAATGACAGGGGGGGGGGATTACGCGCCCCACCGGTTGTTATATCTATAATACCTAAATAGTTCATCTCCACTAACCTATTTCTCTTGACATGCAGCCTATCCACATCAGCAGCAGTGCCACATCAGCATTTAGTTAGAAGCTTACAACCGGGACCCGTCACAGTACAAAACACACATGTTCGCTTCAGTTACTGCTGCGTAGGTTTCAGTTACTACTCTTACGGCCCACGGCAGAACCTGCCCACGGAGGATGGGTTGGGCTGGATCCATCAGTCCAAAAAAAACTCCAGATCCATCGTCCCCGCTTTTCCCCTCTCTCAACTCCGAAGCACCGCCCGCCCACGATCCCGTCTCACGGGCAGGAGAGGTGGGCCGGCTCCCCCTGCGTACGCCACGGCCTACCTCGCAGCCCCGCCGCCCCGCCCAGGACCCTTTGGCCGCTCCCCTCGGATTTTTTTTTTCAAACTATGATGATTTTTATAGCAAATTCGGAAACTATACATCCTAATGGAGAAAAATCAAAAGTATCGCCCCGTCGGCCTCCTATTGGCCGAAAAGAGACTTTTCGGCCTACAGTTGGCCAAAAAGTACTTTTCGGCCAACAGTTGGCCAAAGAGTCCCTCTTCAGCCCTCTACTTTTAAAAAAATTCATATCAAATAGGATTTTTAGTATTTTAATTTGATTCTTTTTGCATTAGATTAGAAATTTTATGAAGTTTCTGTAGATATCAGGTTTGACTAGATTTGAAACTTTGAATTTGAATTTTTATGAATTTTCTCAAATCACTAAATTGCCTATAATTTGAGCTAGGAGTATTCTTTTAGATGATTCTTTTTGCTACTGGTTCTTTGTGACTTTGTTTATCAGTAGTAATTAATTGGTGAATTTTAGGATTATTTAAAATTAGGTTTTTATGAAAACAGTTCTATTTTAGTGTTTTATAGGTTTTATGCGATTTCTTTTAATTTTAATTGCTTTAAAAAAATTTCTTTAGTTTTTTTGACATATTCTTTTTGTTTCTGTTTAGTTATTAGTAGCTATTTTATTTGTAGTATTTTTTTGTATTTTATTTCTTTTATCCTACTAGAAAACTTGTTTTGAGCTTCATAGGAGTTTATATTTAAAAGTGCCTTGTAAATCCTGTACGACCATTGCCGTTTTATACATGAAAAAAAATACTTTCCCATAATCTTTTTCCCTGCATTTTTTTGCCACCATTTTCTTTCCCGCCATTCTCTCCCGCCACACTAAGGAGTGCTGCATTGACGAAGGATGACGATGATGCCTTCATGTGGAGTGTGAAACACTGTGTGAGAGAAGTCATAAGTGTGAAACACTCTCCGATGATGATGACGAAGCTGCCAACACTTATGACTTCTCTCAGACAGTGCTTCACACTCCACCAGCAGCACCGACGCAGGAGACACAGACCGTGTCAGACGATGTTATCTACGATCGTGGACACCATGAGGCTCGTTTTATAAGTTGAGAAGTGAAGATGGCGAGAAAGAAGATGGCGGGAAAGAAGATGGCGGGAGAGAATGGCGGGAAAGAAAATGGAGGGAGAGAATGACGGGAAATAAAATGGCGGGAAAAAATGGAAGGAGAGAATGTCGTAAAAACCTAATTTTAAATAATCCTAAAATTCACCAATTAATTACTACTGATAAACAAAGTCACAAAGAACCAGTATCAAAAAGAATCATCTAAAAGGAATACTCCTAGCTCAAATTATAGGCAATTTAGTGATTTGAGAAAATTCATGAAAATTCAAATTCAAAGTTTCAAATCTAGTCAAACTTGATATCTACAGAAACTTCATAAAATTTCTAATCTAATGCAAAAAGAATCAAATTAAAATACTAAAAATCCTATTTGATATGAATTTTTTAAAAAGTAGAGGGCTGAAGAGGGACTCTTTGGCCAACTGTTGGCCGAAAAGTACTTTTTGGCCAACGGTAGGCCGAAAAGTCCCTTTTCGGCCAACGGGAGGCCGACGGGGTGATAGTTTTGATTTTTCTCCATTAGGATGTATAGTTTCCGAATTTGCTACAAAAATCATCATAGTTTCAAAAAAAACTGCTCCCCCTTCCTCGCCGCTCCCCCTTCCCCGCCGCGCCTCACTCCCGTGCCGGCATCCGCCCTTCCCCCCGCCGCACACTACTCTTCCATGGCAGCCACCTCCTTCTCCTTCCCTCCTCTCCCCTTCACCCTCCTCCATACTCACGATGGTTGCCATGGCTACTTCCCAAGGAGCAGCGCCCAGTGGTGTCCGGGTTGGGGATCTCGTCGGGCTCGGAGGAGTCCGACCATCTCGATCCGAAGGCCATGTCATCGGTGGCGCCTCGTGCGGAGGGGCTGCAACGTCAGGCAGCGGCCAGGGTGCAGCCAATCTGCCCAAGAAGGCCACATGGAAGCTTCCTTTCCAAGTGCTCAGCCATGGACTCATTGCTGCCCATCCTAAATTCGCGCTAGCGTCAGCAACAACAGTCCACCACCTCCCTCCGGATTCAGCACAAAGTTATGCTCTTTCCTGTTGGTTATTGATTTGCTACCAAGGAAGGCCAGCTCTCGACTATGGCGACGCTATATGTCGAATTTAAGGTACTGTACTCTGTAGTTCAGAGTATTTCCTCTTTTCTTATAATCATATATATGTATATATTCTTATTAAAAAGGCCATAGCAACGTTACATGGCCTACTGCTTCATCCTCTCAGCAGCCCATTGTTTCCAGCGGCCCACCCTGTCTATCTTCGCGGTTACAATGTAGTATTAGCGAATAGCCAGCTGATTAACTGATGTCTGACGCTCCCTCTCCTAATAATGTTCCACACGGCGCTCCACTTCCTCTCCCCACCATGTCCACAAGAAACTGATTGCGCTTTAAATTCTGCTCGGCTTCACCTCATTTCGTCCCCATCGTCCTCCAGTACGGATGAGTCTCTACCACACCACTCATATTGCCTCCGATGAGAAACTCCCTCCCATTTCCCCCGTGTTCTCTATGTATGATATATCGATGATTGCATCACAAATTTGCACTTCCTTAGGTACTACGTGCGATGATGCCCAAGTAGTCATCTTCCTTTGTTTTCCCTCACTGCATACATAGGCGCATTCGGTTTCTGCCTCCTACTGGTACATAGTATTCCCAACTTCTCCCCGGTTGCTAATTCTGGAATTTTGTTTGCTCAATATAATTTTGCTAAATTCAATATGTAACAGTGCACTCTAATTCCTTATACGGAATGATTGAACACATACCGTATTCTGTTGGTTTGTTTTATATTCTTGGTCCCTTCGTCCAATTCCACCCCCTTGGGGTTGTTAGGGCTCCTGACATGGATAGCGCAGAAAGTTCTTCGTGTTATCCAGCTGGGCACGGGGTTGGTCATCCATGAGAAGTTTCATGCGGACGTGGACGTGGACGGCCACACTGTGCGTCATTACCTGATCTTTTTCCTTGATCAAGCCCATATGTTGCTGCCAATAACCGTCGGTCATGTATGACTAGAAACAGGAACAGAGGTTTGTTAGGCACAGATGTTCTTTCAAGTAAGTTTTCTTATGCACAATATGTATTGAAATTCATTTCATCGTCTACTTCTTGGCATCCATCAAACAATAGCATCTCGAGAGCAACATTTATCAGAATAACTTGCAAATGTGAGTGGTGTGGCATCCATCAAACAATAGCATCGTCCACATCGACATCACAATCACATAATATGATATTTGGCCATAACCGTAAGCTTTTGCGTGTGTCCCTGTTAATGTCTATGAGTTTAGGAATCATTTACATTTATAACAATCCCCCTCTTTCCTGTTCCATCTTTTAGGAAGTATCTTTGAACCCATAACACTTGGAGGCCCCCAGTTTTCTTGCAGACATTGTGCTGGTCTGTTTTGGTATGAAGAGCGTCTATGCAGAGAAAGACATACTTCAAATCCAACATATAATTTATGTTGCAAAGCAGGAAAAATTTCCCTACAACCAGGTATGCTTCATAAACCTACATACTTATTTAACCCCCTATCAAACTTATGCTTCTGTAATGCTTCATAAACGTACATCCCTTATTACACTCCTCTGATCGAACTTAATTTCTAATCAGATCTGGAGTAAAAAGAAGAATAAATTTAACCGATGAGGATGCCAACAAATCTAACAGGTATGACAATACTCACATGCCTATACTGCACAAGGTTTATACATGCTCTCTTTTTATTGATCGGTTGGCTTACAGCTTGAGAGAACACCTTATGTGAGTGCAGCTCAAAGGAACATGACCATAGTCCTTCTAAAAGATCCAACAAAGAGGATGGACAGCAGGAGTAAACCAAACATGCCGACTAAATAGGTACTTCAGTTTTTAGTTCTAACATTTGTATCTTCCTATTTGTGTTACTTCCAACTTTAACAATGCTATGTTTCACAATACATACATGAGAACTTCCACTGTCCTATTACGGATGAAAAAAACCTTCAATTCGTATGAACCTTTTGTTTCATGCAACTATACATCTATGCCATTGAATGCGACCACATGCATCTGCATGGATATGTTATAAACCAGACTCATGACTTGAAATTTCCTACAAATATTTACTATTCTGAGCAGCTCAACTATGTTTGTAGTGTTATCACTCTGCCGGTGTTTAAAAGGAATCATACCATGTTTGGTTGAAGGTCTGGTTACTCTGCCTCAAAAAACGTGATGCCTCTACACGATGAAAATCTATGATTTGCCAGGCTAGCCTGATAGGTCAATATTTTGTCATGTCCCTGCTTGCTGCTATGTCGTTGAGTGGTTATAAAATTTTAAATACCAACCTTTTGCTGCTACTGCCTCAGATTACTACCAGGCTGGTTCGGAACCATGTCCAAACACATGACATGGAATGCCTGGGTGAAATTTATCTATTTCTATATGATTCCTTAACTTTTCTTCATATTTAATTTACCGGCAAAGCTTTACAACCATGTCAGCGTGCCTCAGTAAAAAATGCCCTCTATACTTCCATTTTTTGATGTAATAAGACCAGACATGGTTCACTCCCAAATTCCCAATAATTAACATAGGCATTCTGTAACCTATTTGACCCAAGCCACTGATTGTGCTTTGTTATTATTCTTGCCTTACTAAGAAGGTGTATAATATGCTGATTTTTCTTTATTTATGTATACTAGGTTCGCCATTCATGTAACAGAGGTAGACTGAAATTTAATATTACTCTTCGTGGCAGATGTTAACATGTGGAGGAGACATTAAACATGAAGGTTCTTCATTGCTGGATTATGCTTAAATGCATCATGTTTATATTTGCCCCCCCCCCCCCCCCCCCTTAACCACCCGAGTGCCCATTGCTCAACGTGTATGAGGGCACTTTTAGTCATAATAAATCTATAAATACCGAACTGTGTTTGTACCACATTTCATATGTTAACATCAGAATCTCTATTATAATGTCATCTCTGTTTTTAGCTATTCAGTAGTATAACCATTTGCTTCGTTTACACTTTCTGGTTTAATATATATGTGCTCTTCATAACAAGGTGTTTCAGCTTCTGCTATTATCCACTTTTGTTCATTGTCTCAGCAATGATCTCTACTGAATTTGTTAATCGTTGGTTCTGTTATACTGTAAATTAGTAACTCGGTTAGTGAAGTGAGTGCCAAATGCTCTAATTTTCGTCTGTTGATCTCCTCTATTCACGAGCATCAAATCAAATATATTTGTTCAATTTCACTCAGCAGAATATCCGAAAAATTGTTGCAACAAAGTCCCGCAGCAACGCGCGGGGGAATTATCTAGTTACTCGAAGAACTTGGCAGTCATACATCGTTTTTCATCGAACGGATAAAAAACAGCAAGCTAAGAAGCGAAAAAGCAAAACAAGAAAAAAGGGGGGGGGGGGGGGGGGGGAGGCTAGAGAACCGAGAGAAAGAAAAGGCGGATCGCAAGCAGACAATCCCGCGAGGGAGCATCGTAGCGTCGGCTCCAGAGCAGGAGATCGTCAGCCGCCTGCAATCGTTGGGTCATCGGTTCATCTGTTCGTGCCTGGATTGTCGCCATTCATCTTTACTCATGTTTCTCTTTGATGATGTCCAGATGCCGCAGTACCGGCAGCGAAGCTGAAGGCCCCGGTGTGGGAGGAAGCAGGCGGGTGCTCGGCGACATCGGCAACATCGTCCCTGCCCACGTCCTCGAGGGGTAAGAAAAACAGCGCAAGGATCGAATCCCAGTCCTGCTTTTCTTTCTTCCGTTCTTTTCCCTGAACTGAACCCGGTCTTCTTCGTTGCAATAGCAATATCCAGCCACCGGCGGGGATCACTCCAATCACCAGGAGCTTCAGCGCTGAGCTCTGAAGAAGGCCTAGGCCGATCCATCCAAGGTGCGGACGCTTTGCGGTATACACCACCTACTCTCTTGTCTGTTGGAATTCGTGGCCTGTCACTCCTGTCGTCACAGTGTAGGCAAGTGATCAATTATCCTGAAATCTTTTCCCTATTGTACAGCCCGTTCAAGCAGTCACAGAAGCCTCTTTATAAATTACATTAATCCCTAACGTTTGATCAAGAAAAATTGATACTGTTGGTGTCCATCTACCAGCACTGCTCATGACCATATCATGCAAATACAGGAGCGAGGGGAACCAACCTATGTTACACAGATACTTGGATACGTATCGGATACGCGATACGGGGATACGCCCGATACGCCAATTTTCTGAAAATATGGATACGGCGATACGTTTATATATATATATATATTACATATATTAATTATTAAAAATATTGGAAACAAAATAGAGCTTCTAGGTCAAAGCATGCCTCAATAGGATTATTCCCTTTGTTTTCTTGCACTTGGTCCACTTTCATTAATTGGCAGTGGGATTTTCCCGGGTTTGTTGTTCCAATAAGTGCATCAACTCTCTCTTGCTCACCTTCAATTGAACAAGAACATTGTTTTGGCATGAACTCACGCCCATGTTGGGTATCTTCAAAAGGTGCGCCTTTACTATTGAGGGGATTTCACGTCGAACGAGGGGTTTCAGGTATCCAAAACGTATCGCAGAAGTATCCTAGGAGTATCAAACATTATTTTCTTTTTTTTAAATCAAAAAATCGAGCGATACTTACGGGATACGTATCGGGCCGTATCGGGGCAGTATCCGAATATCGGGCAGTATCCGGCTGGATACGCGCGCTTTCTAAAGTATCCGTGTAACGTAGGAACCAACAGGGGTGGTGTCCTGTGTGCATCTCCTACAGCGTCCTGAATCCCTGCAGTACACCAGCTTTGCGCTCTACCTATAAGCTACATGTGCTTTCAAATTCGATCTCCTGTGTGGCTTAAGACTTTGAAATAAATTTTGATTAGATAAATCTTCAGTAGTTTTAGTTATGCTCTCTATACAATTAGTAATTGTTTAGGTGATAATTCCGAACAATGTTAGTGCTAGAGACTTATACATTATTTTCAACTAGCAGTTTCAGTTCTCCCTTCGCCAATTGATACAAATAATCTATGAATTATCAACTATTAGGCTAACTATGCACATATTAGATTCTTTGTTTCAGCTGTCTCATGCTGCACTGATATATATTTACGTTTCAGATAATGTAGTCTTCTGCAGGTTATCAGATAAACTCTTCCAGAGATTGAGATCTAATCACAACTGCTTTGAGTCCTTTACCTTTTATTTTGCAAAATGCAATCAGAAGTAGTTGTCATCTCTAATGTTAATGAATAGATTCTCAGAAAAGGAAATTAATTGGAATGATCTACTCAGCATGTCCCATGACTTCAAAAGGAAGAATTTGACTAAATTGAGATGTTGATCTGCAGTGTAAAGATAGACAAAATCAAAGACTGGCCTATTGAAATTTGACTAATTGGAATGATTTTTTTCTAATTTATGTGCATATTATGCATACAATGATGAGCTGTTCTGTTAGGATAATTTGAATTAGGGAGCCTTACTAAATAATGTATAAAAATGGTACCGAAGGAGGCTATGCAACTAGCAAGGTACTCTGTTTATAATCTGACTGATATTTCTTAAAAGATGTCTGGCTGTTGTGTTCTCTCAGACAATATAAAGCATGGTTCTATATGCTCTGCTAAATTTGCAACTTTCAATGCTTTGTGGGGCCTTTCCCATCAACTCTAAGGATTTTACCTAAAGGTTCTTCTCTGATTTTTTGTGTGTGCTGACTCTAGCTATTTTACTTACTGGACGTCTATATCATGCATGTTTAGGGCCTTGTCTCTATATTTTTCATGTGAGTCGCAGAGTAATATGTTTTTTTTTGAACAATCAACGGGGGGCGATCGCCCACCTGAACATTTTTGTATTAATAATAGCAACGAAGCATTTCGTACATCCCATAAACACCCCGCCGAGTGCTAATGGGAGGAAAGGAGGGAGGGAAGGAGGGGGGTGCGTCAGCTACAAATATCCATGCACCATTGATGCAATGGCGCGGAGTCTATCCGGGCGGGGGCCCAAACTATCCATAAGAGAAGATGCTCTTGGACCGAATGCCGCAAGTAAATATCTGAGGAATGGATGTTATCAAACACCATCCGGTTCCTGGACTTCCAGACCACCCAGAGGATGGAGCACATAGCCGTGCTGAGGAGAGGACGACTCCAAGAGGGGTGGTTGACAGAGAAGGCGCACCATACATTTTCCACCGTGCAATCAACAGGCAAGCGATGACGACCGAGGATACGCGCCCACATCAGGCGCAAACGGGGGCACTCAAAGAAGAGGTGACAGATCATTTCAGACTGTCCTGGGCAGAAGGGGCAATCGTCATAGTTGAGGAACCTGATTCGACGTAGGAAGGCCCTCGTGCGGGTGTTGCCATGTCGCAGGATCCAGGCAAACACCTTGACCTTGAGGGGCATGAAACCGTCCCAGTTGAAGCCATGCAGGGGGAGCCCGTAGCCAGAGCTTTTGATCATATGGTAAACCACACCCGTCTTGAACTGGAGACAACCCCCCCAAGAAAGGGTCCGCTCGTCACTGGCCGCAGAGAACCGTACGCGGTTAAGGGCAGACCAGAGTAGGTGCAGTTCCAACTCGGCAGTTCTAGATAGGCGGTCATGCACGGGAATTGCAGCAGGACCAAGCCGATCGAAGTCCCCCAGGGTCGCGCCGGTACGGAGACAATGGGAGTACGTGACCGGAAGAGCGGCCGCCAGGGCCCCGAGCGAGGTCCAGTTGTCGTGCCAGATGGATGTGTCCATGCCGTCACCAATTTTCGTCGATGTCAAGGAGCGATAGAGGGGGACCAAGGAAGCGAATGCCTTCCACGAGGGGGTCGAAGCCGCGGGACGGTCGCCCAAGTACCAACGACGCACCCAGATAGTCCAGGGGGTACGGACGCCACTGAAGATTTTATGGACCATCTTCAACAAGAGACATGTGTTCTGGACCTCAATATCGATCAGGCCAAGCCCTCCCTCTGAGCGGAGACGGCAAGCCTCGTACCATGCAACCTGGCAGTCCCCCCCGGAGCACTCGCTTGCCCCTTTCCAGAACATGGCCCTTCTGGGACGGTCCATCTTGGCCACAGTCCCCCTCGGGAGGGGCAAAACTGACATGGCATGGGTGGGGATAGCAGCCAGAACCGCAAAGGAAAGTGTCAAACGTGCCCCCTGGTCAAGTGTGTATGTGCGCCACCCAGGAATACGCCGCTCAATTTTGATCGGCAAGAAGTCCAGGGCACTAGCAGGCAATTTTTCATCGGAGAGGGGCAGACCGAGATATGTCTGGGGTTTTGGTGTAAGCTTGCACGTTTGCTACAGCAGGGCAGAGTTAGTGTAAGCTTGCACGTTTGCTACAGCAGGGCAGAGTTAGTGTAGCATCATTAGTTTCTTTTTTGATATACTAACAAGTTACCCTGTGCGAATTCTCAACTGTTTGGAGCCCTGTTTGCGCGCAAGATTACGAGGAGCGCCCTGTGCAATTCCTCATACTGTTTGACACAGCGAGCATCAAACGGGAGGGCTCCCAGGGGAGAGACATGGCGGCCAGGGGCATCTCCTTTGTTTATCCGCCGCTTCCCTTCATGACCAGTGAATAGCAATCACGGCACCGCATCATTCACTTGCCTACCATAGATTGACCGCTGATGCAGGCGCTCCGCTCCACTGTTCCATCTCATGTTGTATATTTCCTCTCTTTATATCCAGATAAAGTATAGCATGTAAATATGTCTAAATTCAGAAATAACGGTTTCCTCTCTATCTTCACTTATACTATTTTGGTTAGTAAAAATGTAACTAAATTCAGCGGATGGTGTTATTTGAAGCCAGATTATAGGATTATTCCTCTGGTGTTATTAATGTATTTGGATTAAAGTTATGAACATGATTCCTTTATATTATTCCTCTAGAATTTGGTATGATGTATAACCACTAGTTCAGTAGATGATTCCTTTATATTATTCCAAAGGCTTGGCAATGAATTTGGATTAAAGTTATGAACAAGATTCACTGGAAATTGGAAGGACGTCATGAATTTGTAAGTATAGGAAATTGTACTTTCTAGGTTTTTTTACGGTCTTGCTTCTAAATTCGATTTTATCTTGGGTGGATTTTCAAAGCAGGCATGGGTATTATCCTTTTTGCTTAGCATGTCTTCTTTACTGGTAAAGAAACACATTAGATATATCTGGATTTTTGTTGAGTAAATGAGTATGAGTGCAAATAAATTCAGACACGAACCAAAAACTTTGACGTTTCATTGGTTAAGCAGAAGATTGTCCAGTTAATCACGAAAAATCAAAACAAAAGGGCCAAGCCCACTCTAGAACACCGTAATGCCACAAGAAACGCCAATCACATAAACACACACTAGCTAGGGAACTCGCTCCACCGAACAAGTCGTGTCCGAAAGAAATCATGAGGCACTCTACTGCGGCGATGAAGAGACAAGCATTCCACATGCATGTAGTAGTTGCAACCCACACGGCATGAGGTCCATGCCGTCGAAGTTGCAAAGCTCTCGGGGCCGCGGCCCCGACGTCCACTGGTTCAACACGCCTTGCGCCCTCAACCGGTAGGGTCATTGCCCCCACATGCCACTGCAGAGACGTGCGTTTCACGTGCACGCTTACTAGTATTGGAAAGGTTCCATTTTTTTTTCTTTTCTATTTTTTCCTTTATGGATTTGAACATTATTTAGCCTTCTTATTTTTTTAAATACATGTTGTGCATTTTTCGTACACACAGTGAGCACCTTTTTATGCGTCAAACATTTGTCCAATGCATCATGAATATTTTCTTAATACATGTTAAACATTTTCTAAATAGACATAGAACATTTTTACATATAAACTTTTTTGAATGCATGTGAAACATTTTTCAGATACACAATGAACATTTTTTTTAATACACGATGTATTTTTTTTTAAATCCATGCCCCAAGATGTGAGAAGCGTGAAAGAAAGCACTGGCGTTTCCTTACCCCAAGAAATGAAAAATGGCTTTGGTTGCAACTTCTCTGAAGAATTGACATTCTGTCATACCAGTAAAGTAGTTAGGCATCCATGATGTGTCCTTATAAGTTAACAAAATATTACCTACATTCTGCAACAAGTTAGCCCGCTGCATGACATAAAACAGTATGGTTGATATCTTGATTGTTTGCAAGTCAGTAAGGTTGTTGACTGAATGTGTGTCTGTCCAGTGTACTGTTAGGGACGAAATTGGTTCAGAAAATAAGATACAAACGGGCTGGAATGCTCGGCGATCAACCCACCGTTGACCCGCTTTCTGCCGCAGCTGCCCCCTCTCCGGCGTCGGCATGTGCTAATTTTGCAGTTATTGTTATGATGGACAGACAAGTTCAAAACTGGTTTTCAGGTAAAACTTCAGAGATGGCGTGCCAAATCCATCCTAAAAGGACACAATTTTATTCTTCGGAAATTTGAACCTTCGATTGCCTGAGTGGGTAATCCTCTGCTTCGATAAAGCTGCAGCAGCCCACTTGAGTCTCCTTGAAAATTTGCTCACTTGTCTGAAAACAAGTGTTTCTTTTTTGCGAAAATGAAAACAAGTGTTTCAATTAACTAGTACTGCAAAAAAAAAAAAAAATATCGTGACAACTTTCTACTCCCTCCGTCCCAAAATAAGTGTCTCAACTTTGTACTAGCTCTAGTACAAATTTGTACTAAGCTCAAGACACTTATTTTGGGACGGAGGGAGTACTATTTAAAGATAAGAGAAAACTCAATCATCCACGACACATGAGATTCGTGAAGAAGTATTTTATAGAATCATGAAAAAAATTGTGACCCTTTCTAAAAAATCATGAAAAAGTATAAACTCGTGAACATTTTATAGAGTCCATGAATATTTTTCTTAGATTCGTGAAGAAGTTTTAAATTATGTACATTGTTTAAATTCGTGAATATTTTTAAAATCTGTTAATATTTTTTGGAATTCACAAAAAAAATTATGAGTGTGTTTAAATTTTTTGGAAAATATTTTAGTAGAATGCCGGTTCCGTTACTTTCATATTCCTAGGGAGTTTAGTAATTGTAAGGACTGGGTTTTATGAAGAAATTATTTCTTCAATATCATTTATGAATAGATTTTGCCAAAAAAAACCTACAAAGAGATTCTGTTAAGGATACGGCATGGCATGGGTCATGATGGGTGTGCTTCTCCAACTCGTCCCCTCTGTTCCTTGCTCTGTGTCCCTCAAAAAAAAAAGATTTATTCAGCAAGGTTGACCCTCTGTTTCTCTTTAGACACTGCATTTGCAGATGCTTACTTTCTTCATTCTGTTCAGCCCAAAATTTAGTGAACTGTCGGGTGAAGTAATTAATTGCTCATCCTTTCTGGTTGCTCTTTAGTATTTACTGTGTGTGACATTTAGTTGCTGCAATACTCACATTATGATTAAGATCCTCTATGGACTTGACCCAAACCTGATACGATTTTGATTTTCTCTGCATTGGAAATATGCCTTGATTGTTTATTCCGTTGACAGTTGACACGTCGCACTCTCAAGCAACTAAATGTAGATTGTATGAAAGCTATCCAATAGATGGTAAGCAAATAAATGTGATTGCTCTCTATTTCATCTTGAAGCTTGTGCAAAGGTTGTTGGTTAATCTACATACAACTTTGCTCTCTCTCCACATTTATTACATGCCACATCATCACTATGTCCTAGGTGGCAAATTAATCAACACCTATCTTACGACTGTTGGAGATGCCCTTAGATGGCACTTTTGTCTATGTGGAGGAAAGAATGTGAAAAAGTTGGAATGGACTCTCATGTAGAGCCTAGCTATATACGCATTCATATGCAAATGAAAGAAATGTGAAGAAAGAGTGAGAAGGTGAAAAAAGGTACTAATGTAATAGACAATCTTATAGCTTACATCATTGTATGTATGCGTATAGATGATAGGTATAAATGACATGGCAGTTTCATATAGTGATCATGCTCTTAAAGCAACAACTGCTTTAGAAAATATTAAGGCAACAACTAGTGCTTTGGGTTAGGCAAACCGTCTCCACCGGTCACACCACCACCACCCATACACTGGACCTGGCGGAGATGATTGAGCCGGAGCCGGAGAGGTCGGGAGACGCCGGCCGTGCGGTTGTTGGAGTAGACAGCGGCGGCCACGGCCGCGAAGCCCAATTCCTCACCGCTAGCTCGGAGCTCCTCTCCAACTCCGACCACCTCGATCTCCAACGCCGGTGATACACTGTGAAATTCCTTTTGCGCACATGCTCCTCTCCTCTCAACTAATTCGCTTTTGTCGGTGTGGTCCACATTAGAAGTAGGTAGGGTCTATGTCGCCGCCTTGTATGGACCGCTGGATCCGCCGGAGACGCCCGCTGTCGATGTTGGTGCACGCAGGAGACGGCTTGGGTGTGGGGCTAGCAGCATGCACCTGCCGTTCCGGTACGGCCGATGGCGCACGACTCTCCGTCATCCCGCCGGCTAATCCCTTTCGCGCACACTCCTCTCCTCTCCTCTCCCTCTACCTTCCCCTCATGTTTATTTGCCCGCTCTCGGTTAATCTGTTCTATAGAGCATGTTAGCCAACACTCCCTGAATTGAACACCAGCTGGCTTCTGAATGTTATCATATGATTTGCATCCGTGATTGAATCCTAGTAGGTTGAGCATGTCTTATCACATCACATAATAGATATATTAATATAACATGTGTTGAATATATCAATTCAAGTTTTTAGTTTTTTTTATGTATGTCACTGGCGTTGATGAAGATCTGAAAGAGATCCTGAACCAGTTAATATATATTTAGATTTAGTTTTAGTAATTTATCAACATTTCAATAATTTGATCCATCTATCATGTATGAAGAAACATGCAAAATAAACTGAAAGAAGATCCTGAGCTATTTCGATTGGCAAAAACATTCTTCATACACACCATTCTTTGTTACGGCTGTCAACATTTTGCTATCAAACTAATTACTTTTTTTGGGCTCAAACTAACTAGAGTTGAACACGCATCTCTCTTTATCTCTTAGTTATTTTTCATGTAAAGTATATAATAATTGAGATACTACTGATTGAACACTAATGAATAATGCATCTGCAGCTTCTGGCACACCCTTGAGTTGACTAGACACAAGCCTCTCCACACGCTACCCGGCCGCTGAGAGAATGGTTCTGCAGTTCTGGAGACGTCCTGCAGCGACGCAGCATATTGTGGCTGATGAGCAAGCCACAATGGCAACATATAGTCCACGGCCTTACTGAAGATACCATGGCAACGATGTGGACTAGCAGAAGGACATGGGAGGACGAACAACTGTACTTAGTCCATGATCAGGGCATTCCGGGCAACAGTCATCGTACTACTCTGGCGGTGAAGAAGTTCCAGAGCATGAACCCAGCACTGCAAGTGCACGACAATGTCAAGTACCACTACAATTTAGGGCATCTCCAGCCGTTGGCCCCCCCAGGACGCACAAAAATCGCCCCCTGGGGGCGAGCCGGCGAGACACTCGGCGCTGGGGGCGGTTTTTCGCCCAGTCGCCGCCCCAGCTCGTCCCCAGGCGTCGAAATTGGCCCACTTGGCAGCCCAATTTCGGCGAATAAACGGCCCACATGGGCGAGAATAGGCCCATATTCGGCGTGGTTTCGCCCTTTCTCGGCGTTCATTTATCAACATAATTATTCCTTATCACATATTTCATCACAGAAAAATCAAATACTTCAACAAAATAGTACAACAACAAATAGTTCAACAAATTATATAGTTCAACAAATAAAAACTCATATTTCATCACGCGGCGTCCCCCTTGAGCCTCCATAGGTGCTCAATTAGATCTTTCTGCAGTTGATGATGCACCTGTGGGTCTCGGATCTCTTGACGCATACTGAGATAGGCAGTCCAAGTTGCCGGTAGCTGGTGATCAACTTCGGCTAGAGGACCCTGCCTGTAGTATGGTTCAGTGTCAAACACTGGGTCTTCTTGCTCGCTCTCGATGATCATGTTGTGCAAGATGACACAGCAAGTCATGATCTCCCACATTTGATCTTTCGACCAGGTCTGAGCGGGGTACCGAACAACAGCGAATCGAGATTGGAGCACACCAAATGCCCGCTCGACATCCTTCCTGCAAGCCTCCTGAACCTTCGCAAACCAGGCGTTCTTGCCTCCTGGCACAGGGTTTGAGATCGTCTTCACAAATGTCGGCCATCGCGGATAGATGCCGTCAGCTAGATAGTACCCCTTGTTGTATTGGTGCCCATTGATCTCGAAGTTCACCGGAGGAGAATGACCCTCAACGAGCTTGGCAAAAACAGGAGAGCACTGCAACACGTTGATGTCATTGTGAGTTCCTGGCATACCAAAGAAGGAGTGCCAAATCCAGAGGTCCTGTGTGGCTACCGCCTCAAGCACCACACTGCAACCGCCTTTGGCGCCTTTGTACATCCCCTGCCAACCAAATGGGCAGTTCTTCCATTTCCAATGCATGCAGTCGATGCTTCCAAGCATCCCAGGAAATCCTCTTGCTGCATTCTGGGCTAGGATCCGAGCAGTGTCTTTCGCATTGGGTGCTCTCAAGTATTGTAGCCCAAACACTGCCACCACTGCCCGACAGAACTTGTAGAAACACTCTATGCTGGTGGACTCGGCCATGCACCCATAGTCGTCGAGTGAATCACTGGGAGCTCCATATGCAAGCATCCTCATCGCTGTCGTGCACTTCTGGATGGAGGTGAATCCAAGAGCGCCAGTGCAATCCATCTTGCACTTGAAGTAGTTGTCGAACTCCCGGATGGAATTCACAATCCTGAGGAAGAGCTTTCGGCTCATCCGATAACGGCGCCGAAATGTTCTCTCGCCATGAAGTGGAGCATCGGCGAAGTAGTCGGAGTAGAGCATGCAGTAGCCTTGCAGACGATGCCGGTTCTTTGCTTTCACCCGTCCCGGCGCCGAGCCACCTCGACGCGGCTTTTCATTGCTCGCCAGCAGCTGGGCGAGGGCGGCGAGCACCATCAGATGCTCTTCTTCCTGGACGTCGGCCGCGGCTTCCTCCTCCAGCAGCGCGGCGAGCTCTTCCTCCTCATCGGAGTCCACTCGCCGAGTCAGTCAAAACGCCGAACACCTTGTGCTCATGGGCGTGTACCCGCCGTTAAACTGCGCCTCCGCGGCCAGAAACGGCGGCCGGCACCGCCTAGTGTTGCGGGGAGGGGTTGCCACTGCGAAGCGCTGCTATTTTCAGGCGGGGAATGGCTATCTAGGCGGAGTAGGCTGGCGACCGTCGCCGGGATACAGCTAGTGGTGGCCGAGGGCGCGGGGGGTGCGAGGCGAGTCGGGGGAGGAAAACTTGACTTTTCCCCTGTCGGCGTGGGCCAGGCGCGCTTTTCCCCAACGGCTCCCCAGCGTGCCGGGTTCGGCCTGTGACCGCCGGGCGGAAAAAAGGCCTGAACCGGCGATTTTCGGCGTCCTGGGGGCGCGACTGGGACGTTTTTTCGGCGCCGGCGCGAAAAAATCGCCTGGGGAGGCCTTCTTGGGGGCACGGCTGAAGATACCCTTAGAGATGATCCTGTTAGCCAGCAATTCTCACGTCAACATCATCAAAGTCGCAGACCTCATCCAGAGGGAAGACGCGATCATGCTCGTTTACGAGTATCCGGTGAATGGCAATCTTCGATCCTGGCTGCACCGACCCATGCATCTCGGTCAGCCGCTGAGCTGGCCGCAGAGGAGGGCCATCGCAATTGGTGTGGCCAAAGGGCTCTGCCACTTGCACCATGGGTGCAAGAAGCCAATTGTCCACCATAACATCAGCCCCAACAACATCTTGCTTGATCAGAATTTCAATGCCGTGATAGCATGTTTTGATGGTGCGCACATGAATATGGCCGGGCTCGGCCAACCGCTACCAATCACGGACCTGCCTCCGGGTAACTTTGGGTATGCAGCTCCAGGTACGTTGGAAAATCAATGCACACAACAGAAATAATTCTATCTTAATTACCTTTCTCCTTTAACTAGTAGTAGTACTAGTATATACTAACTAATAACTGATTAATTGCAGAGTATGGGAGAGCGACAAACCAGGTAACAGAGAAGGTGGATATTTACAGCTTTGGTGTGGTCTTGCTGGAGCTAGTCACGGCACGATTGGCCAATGGACGTGGAGTGAATGGTCTATTGGCAACTTGGGCGCACAAGACGTGCAATGAACTGATGGCAAACAATCTGAAAATGTTCAAGATTACTGTGGACAAGGGCATCCCTAGTCAAGCGCGATACATGAGGGAGATGGCGACCATGTTCAGGCTGGGAGTGGATTGCACCGTCACGGATCCGCAGGAAAGGCCTTCAATGCTGAAGGTTCTGGAGCGACTCCGCCGTGGGCGTTCTTCATTCCGTGGCCTCCTCACCTTCTAATTACCGTGAGGTCACCTGCAATCTTACAAAGTTGCAGTCTTTTTTCCCCTTGGATTGATCCTCCTGATTTTTGGTGTGTTTAAGCCTGTTGTTCTGGGTATTTGATGGGGGCATTTGCTACTTCTTGAGTAGCATGGGCAACCCTTTAGTGCCTTTTTGTTTGAGCTTTGAGATAGTAATGTGTTAGCGTTATATTGATGATGGCCTTTGGCCTTTTGTATTCTTGCCTTTTGGCTTCCTCATGTATATCATATATATTATGGCCTTGGCCTCCTAGTAATGCAAGTTGCATTATAACACGGTATCAGAACCTAGGTTCAGAGATTTTTTTTTGTCGCAACTCGCCTCCTGATCCAACCTCGCGCGCTGCCGTTGCTTTTTTTGCCGTTGGTTGATATCTTCCTGGACTCCAGGCCTGCCCGATCCGGCGGCTGCCTCGCTTGATCTTTGCCAGGCCAGCGGCTCCGCCAAGACTTTGTTGCCTGCTGCGACTCCTGACCAGCGGCCATCCCACGGATGCCGGCTTGATCCGGCGGCGCTAGTGCTGATCTACTCCAGGCCAGTGGCTCTGCTGAGATTTCCCTACCAGTCCCTGCCCTGCCAAGCCCTCTGGATCCGTTCTAAGTTGGCAGTCACCGCCTCCCACCTCTTGCTGCGGCCGTTGTGCCTCCACCTCCCGTTGACGCCGTCGCACCCTCCTTCCGCCGTGCCTCCACCTCCTGCTGCGCCTCCACCTCTCGCCGCTGGCTCCAGGCATGGGCGCCCTCTGCATACCCCGCTGGCGGCTCCAGTCGTGGGCCTCCTCTGCACAACTTGTCGCCACTTCACGCCCAGATCGGGACCCGCCCGCGATTCGAATGCCCAGATCGGGACCCGCCCGCGATCGTCTCTGGATCGAGCACCCTGGCCGCCGCCGCTGCTGCTTTTGGAGTCAGACAGCTGGCTATCTGCCTCGCGGGTGAGTGCTAATGCTTCGTTCGGCCTTGTTTTGGGTTGTTTCCACTGCTTGTCTCTGAGAGTAAAAAAATGAAAGAGAAAAAAATATAGAGTGAAAAAACTAATATGAGGTTTCCGTCGGGCCTGCATCTCCGTCGTTGCCCGCAGACTTCTGATGGTGTTGCCTATATGATCTCGTCTCGCACATGCGTCATTGCTCGGTGCTTGGTGCTCGTCCCTCTACGTCTTCAGCGGGCTGTGTTGGTCGCTATTCATTGACTCTTCGCGCGGTTTCTGCCAGTGGTGGTGCTCCCTACTCTACATCCACTTTGTTGGGGATATAACCCATGATATAACCCGCCCATAGTGGGTCGGGTCATCTATATGGTGGCTTGGGAGCATGACTCAGGATGGGCCAAGGCGCCTAGGTGCAGTACGACAAGGCAGCCCATGGAGTGGGCCGGCTCAGAGCCTAGCACCGAAGATGGTGGCTTGTGGCCCAGAAGACAAGTCACCAGAGTTTCCTTGTGTAGAGAACAAGGCAAGTTAGAAAAAGACTAAGACACGGATCAAAGTACGATCCAGACTCTTGTAAGCCCAGGGCCTTGACCTGTATATAGAGGCAAGCCCCTGAGGCAAAAAGACAGAAGTTACAATCGGTCAATAGCTAGGTCAAGCGAATCTGCTCCCTTGTGTTCGATCATATATCAATAAACACAAAGCAAGACGTAGTTTTTTACCTCGATCGTGAGGGGCCGAACCTGGGTAAATCCGTGTCTCTCGATTCCAATCAACCCCTACATGCTAATCACCCGGTTGCGATGGCGTCACGTCTAAGCTAGTCCTCACACTAGGACATCTACCATGACAAAACCATGACAGTTGGCGCCCACCGTGGGGCCAGCGCACGGTGGTTTCGAGTTCTTGAAAGGCTCTTTCCCAGGAATCAAGGGCTATGCTGTTAGCAGGATGATGAAGAGCGCGACAAGCTCTACATCGACGACGCTGGTTGGGGCCCCGAGGCCAACTCAATCGAGTACGGGTACCGGGTCCCCTTCGGCGGTATCCACGTCTTCATCGGTAAGATCGGTGGATCTAAACCATAGCCGAGCATCTGCACCGACCCCGTCGAGCTGGCTCTGCGCGCAACCCACCGGAGTTCAAGCTGGAAGGAAGCACGTCTTCGTTGGCTTCGTGCAAGGTGCAGAACTTGCAGAAAACTCTGAGTCTAGAGGAGAGACTCTCGTCTACACGGATGATGAGTCCTCGACCCGAGACACGGAGTCAGTTTACCAGCTTCAAGACAGCGGGCTTGGGGGCTGCTCCGATGGCAACAGTATTCCGGACCCTACGAGTCGCCGCGCCGAGCCGCCATCTTCATGGCGGGGATGTGGCCGGCTCATAATTTTAGCACCGCCGGAGCAGCGGCGGTTGACCCTTCAGCGCCGGCTCCTGGCGCGTCCGTACCCAATTAAGCCGTCGGCTCAAGTTCAATATGAGATGGTGACTACTTTGAGAAGTCTAGATATGTGACCTTTGCAAATGTAGTGTTGAACATGTCAGGAAGCCTATTAGCAATTCCTATGCTTGATATGTCCATCTCGCGGATGTTCACATGAAACTGAAGCCATGCAGGAAACAAAGGGCCTAGTTGGCAAGAGCGAAGATATGTTTTTTCTAAAAGTGATGAGTGGTATCCAATCAAAACCAACTGTAATCCTCAAGGAATTCCCACTTAAATACAGCTCCTTTAACCTCGTTAGACTTGTCAGATGTTCTTTAGTGAAGTTACCATTCAAATTGCTGCCTCTGAGATCCAAGATGGTCAAATTGCCAAGCATACCAATCTTAGATGGCACAGATCCACTGAGATTGTTGTCTCTAAACTCCAATATGCTCAAAGTACTGAGCATACCGATCTCATATGGCACAAGTCCACTGAGATTGTTGCTAGAGAAATCAAGGCTGCTTAAATTAGAGGGCAGGCCCACCCCTTGTGATATGCCTCAAGTTAGATTGTTGGAAGAGAGATCAAGGCTGCTTAAACTAGAGGGCAGGCCCACCCCTTGTTGTATGCCTCCTCCAGTTAGATTGTTGGAAGAGAGATCAAGGCTGCGTAAACTAGAGGGCAGGCCCACCCTTTGTTGTATGCCTCCTCCAGTTAGATTGTTGGAAGAGAGATCAAGGCTGCTTAAACTAGAGGGCAGGCCCACCCCTTATTGTATGCCTCCTCCAGTTAGATTGTTGGAAGAGAGATCAAGGCTGCTTAAACTAGAGGGCAGACCCACCCCTTATTGTATGCCTCCTCCAGTTAGATTGTTGGAAGAGAGATCAAGGCTGCTTAAACTAGAGAGTAGGACCACCTCTCAAGGCATGCCTCCAGTTAGGTTGTTCGAAGAGATGTCAAGAACGAGTAAGCTGGTCAAGTGTGTTGTGTGACATGATTCTAGTAATATTGTTGGAGCACAGTTTTAACTCCTGCAACTTGTTCAAGAGACAGTGGGGCATCCTCCCTATAATATCTTTTATATTTCCATCAATTTGACAAGAAGAAAGGTCAAGGATTTCCTTTTACCTGAACTCTATGGATAGATGTACGAGGAAAAGGTGACCATTATGATAATTTTTTGCTTTCACCAAGGCACACAAAGAGAATCTTGAGTTATCAACAAACTCCAAGACTGTCTTAGCCAAAAGAGCATGATAGAATATACACAGGTCACAGAATTAAGCCCATACATCCATGTACTTTTTAAGCTTTGGTTGCTTTATCCCACGCAAGCCAATGATTTTTGTTCCACTCATCCTCACCCCTCTACACCACACGCCCTCACTAAAATTCAAGGATCGATTGAGATAAAATCATCACATAGACTCATTCGGAATTCGAAAACCCTCATAGCATAAGTTGGCACGCCTGAAGCACCGATTTAACCAAAGTTTTGTTGGCTGCCCCAGAAAAACATTTCTCAACCAAATCAGCCCCTCAGTTCAGAAACTTATTTTTAATAGACAGAAAAGTACCAGCTGTCATGCGCCCCTCAGTAATGGGGAGCCCCGAATATTTATCATCAGAGCAATCTGCGACCACCTCAAGAATAACTATAGCCGCTGCTTGGTCTTAAATATTGCATCTTTTACCAAACAAGAATTAACACTTGAGAGGGATCAATTATTGGCATGTTCCCAACTCATACCGTGCCAAAAAAATCTTAATAACCAACGCTTGATCAAGAGGGTCTTTGAAAAATAATGAAAGGTCATTTGCAAACAAAATAAATGAGAAACCCAGGCGCTTGGCTACAAATTTTGAACTCTTGAAGCAGCCCCTGGTTGTAGCATCATCCAAGAGAATAGACAGGGCATGAACAAGCAACACAGATAGGTAGGGCTAGTGATGCCGGCAGATCTCGGGTAGGGGAGCCCAAGCTGTATGTCCGAGGATCGATGGTAACTATGATTAAAAGGACACAATCTTTTACCCAGGTTCGGGCCCTCTTAATGGAGGTGAAATCCTACTCCTGCTTGATTATATTCGATGAGTATAGGGGTTACAAGAGTTGATCTACCTCGAGATTGTAATGGCTACACCCTAGCTTGGCACAAAATATATGCCCTTCGCAGAGGTTGTCATGCGCTTTTATGGTTGGATGCACAAAATCTTAATGCAAAAGAACGTCACTTTATATTGCCTCTTGTGATAAAGAACTTTATTTTGCAGTCTGTCGCTTTTATTTCTTCGATATCACAAGTTCGTATAAAGCTTATTTTCTTCATACTAATAAATCATACATATTTAGAGAGCAATTTTTATTACTTGTACCGATGACTACTTACTTGAAGGATCTTACTCAATCCATAGGTAGGTATGATGGACTCTCATGGCAAAACTGAGTTTAGGAATGTTTGGATGCACGAGTAGTATCTCTACTTGGTGCAAAGAATTTGGCTAGTATAAGAGAGAAAGGCAAGCTCAACATGTTAGAGGATCCATGACAATATAACTTCTATTCTGATATAAAAAAACATAACCCATATGTTGTCTTCCTTGTCCAACATCAACTTCGATGACAATGTGTCACTACTGTCTTTCTATCGCAAAATTTTGAATTTATGCACGGCGAAACTATGTGTGATATAACTAAACCGTGGTCCTGAACTATCGTAGATCGCTTTAGTTAATTAGTTTGGGTATGAGGAACTTTGTCATTTATGTTTACTACAGGTTGCTTGTATTTTGCTAATTATGCCTCTTTGTTTTCTTAAGTACATTATGTTGCATATTATTGTTCAATTCATCAACTGACGATGCAGGTACATTGATCAGAGATGGTGAAGGACTGCTACGCCGTGTTCGTTGGGAGGGTTCTAGGAGTCCACGACCACTGGCCAGATGCTCAGGCCCAGGTGGACAAGTACCCAGGTGTTAGCCACAGAGGGTTCGACAGCAGAGCCGAAGCAGAAAGTAGTTACTTGAGGTGGACGCTCCAGCATGAGCGGGGGCGGGACCGCCGGTGCCTCAAGTACTGCATAGTTGCGCTCTTGCTCATGCTGATCGCTCTTCTCTTCTACATCATGGTTTAGATAGAGATGATGAAACTTGTGTGTGTGTGCCATGACTATGCAGTTGCACTTATTCAAGACATGACATGACTTGTGTATCGATATTTTTGAGATGTGATGATATTTGTGTTGAATGATGATGATGATGATGGTAATGGTATGACGAGACTACTGTATGTCTATGATATGATGTGAATAGTGTATATTTAGAATGATCTGATGAAACTACTGTATAGAGCCTGTACAAATACATAACAAATATGTAGAGGGGGTATAAATCTATGAAATCAAGAATACTAGCAGTAGCGCTGGAAAGCATCTAGCATAAGCGCTTGCTTTGTGCAAGCGCTACAAACAACCACTACTAGGGAAAAGTCTATACACAGAATCTTACCAGCAGCGCTCTTCAAAATACCACGCTACTGCTACTTAGCAGCAGCGCGTGTCTCCGAAATGCGCTGATGACTTGGAAATAGCAGTAGCGCGTGCACCGCATACAACGCTACTGCTATAGTTGCCATGACCTCGCCCCCCGCTAGCTATAGCAGTAGCGCACTTTACTATAGAGCGCTACTGCTATTCAGGTTAGCTGTAGCGCGTTTTGGCAAACGCGCTACAACTATCCCTACCTTATCCCCACGCGCACGACCGGCCCTCTCACTCACAGTCTCACTCTCGCCCGCGTCAACCGTCGTCGTGCGTCGCCGCAGCCGCCGCCTTCGTCCGTCCGCCGACGAGGTACTCCCCTCCTTCCGTCCCTCCTCCATCCTCCTCGCACATCCTCCCTCCGCCTGCGGCCGACCCTCCCTCCTCCTCCACCGCCCTCCTCCCTCCGCCTGCGGCCGCCCCTCCTCCCTCCTCTGCCGGCAGCCCTCCTCCCATCGCCCTCGACCTCGCCGCCCTAGCTACCTCTCCGTCGCCCCCCACCCCCTGCCACTAGTTAGTACTAGATTTAGTAGTAGTAGATGTTAATTTAGGGTTAGCTAGTACTAGATGTTGCTTAGTTAGTACTAGATTTTTAGTAGTAGTAGTGGTAGTTGAACTACTTTAGTTGTAGTTGAACTAGTTTAGTAAGTAAATTAATAAACTAGTTGAACTAGTTGAATTAACAGAACTAATCTATTTTTAGTAAGATAATTAATATAACTAGTTGAACTACTTTATTTTTAAAAAGAACTAGTTTTTTTCCTATTTATAGTAAGTTTATATTTAGTAAGAACTAGTTGAATTAATAAAACTAGTTGAACATGTCATGTTTGTTGTTAGTGATAACTTATATGGTTTCAGGTGACCTCCGTCGTCCCCATCACCGCCCCCCTTCGACATCCCCGCCGTCGTCCCAGTCACCGACCCCCTCCGACATCGAGGTGAGACCAGCCAAATATCCTTGTATATCTTGTGTTGTTGCTCAAATAGGATATGTGGTTGCCCAAGTGGCCGTTCATGTTCAGTTTACATCTCCGAGTGGCCTATGTTTTGCCGGAGTGTTGATTAATTTCCGTTCCGGCAAATTTCAGGCGCTCGATATGTCCTTTTTTAGCAAAGGTCATGCCGGATTTTGTCATGAATTCTGGCATGACTTGTGCTAGAATATGTACAAGTTTAATCTTTGAATTATGATTGTAGGAAATGTCGTACTCGGACGACGATGGTCTCCCAGGGGAGTGTAGCTGGTGCCACGACGATCGAGGTATGTGCGACAGGTTCGTTCGGCTGGATGAAGATCGGCGCTTCAGCATTAAGCTCGAGGAGACATTCGATTGTGAAACGGTACGCAACAACGACAAGTGTTTTTTTCTCCATTAAGCATGACTTCAACTATTTCAACGTCTAATTTTAATATTTTACAATTCGACTAGCTTATCCATGCCATGCAAGACGCTATGTCTTGGAGAGGATGGGTTTTGAAGACCATGAAAATTTCGAAACAAAGAAAATACACCTAAGGACCCATCATGATATGGATTTTGTAGTAAATCTGTGCAATGCTCAGAGCGTAACCTATTTTGGTTGCCAAAATTGGGAAGCACTTTGCAAAATGTATGGTTTTTATGAGGGTATGATTGTCACCATGGATCTTGGTGATCCTGACAGCGAGAAAGACAATATGGACATTTGGGTCCTTGTTGATACGCTTCCGATTGTACCGCTATGTGAGTTTTTCAAACATAGTTATTAACTAATTTATATTGTTTATTTCAAAATAGTTGATAGCTTATTTCCATTGGAAGCTTATTCTGATTCTTCAAAGACTGTGCGAAAGATGGTAGATAAAACCCACTACACCGAAGGCACCCAATTAATGTATAAGGAGAAAAATCATTTGATCGCATTTTGTACTCTTCTTGAGAATTACAATGACTATTATTGAACTCCTCTAAATTATGGTAATAACGTGCCACTAGTGCATGTGTTGAACAACGATAACTTCTCTGGAGATACCCTGGTAAGATTTTTTACTATTACGACATCCGTGCATTTTTTGCATATTTCTAAAACTAGTACATCATTGCTAACTACGAAGTTATTATTATGTTTTTCAACAGAAACTCCCGATGGATTGTGTGCCTCATCTGATTTCTCTGCATGGTCGCCTCTCAGTTCTGAACATACTGCCAGGTAAATTACGGAGCTCACCTGTGCATATCGGATTTCTAAAACCCGTGAACACATGATCATCAGAGAATGGAAGAAATGTATGGACATTCGCAAGGAGGTTCTTCGAGGTAACATTCAGCGAAAGGCAAGAATTGAAGACAGGCTAATCTCCATTCTCCATAATGGAGAGTCAGGGGCTATCTTGTTTTTTGTTATTTTACCTTAGAAAATGTAGTAGGTCTTAATCGAATGTAATAGGTCCTATGAGGTACAATATGTTTATTATGTGGTATGTGTTAGAGTTGATAATGATGATCTTGAGGTGTTATGTGATGTCAATGATGAAAACGATGATATTGAGGAGGTGTTATATGACAATGATGTATTATGATGCTAAATTGTTAATGATATGATGATGATGATGATATTATTATATCATTGGGTGAAAGAACCGCGGATTACTTTCAAGTGGATGGACATCCACTTGAAACTAGTCCACGGTTCTTTCACCCCATAATGTAATAACTCATTATGATGTAAAAACAATCTCTAAATTCCTGTTGTATGAAAACCTGTGTAAAGGTGTATGAATACAACATGAAAAAAAAGAAATAAAATACTAAATAATAGTAGTAGCGCGGGTAAGGAGAAGCGCTACTACTAATTACCAGTAGCGATATTCTGGAGAAGCACTGCTACTAAGTCAATTTAGCAGTAGCGTGGGTCAAGACGCGCTATTGCTAAGCATTAGCTATAGCGCCTTATCAGTAGCGCTCCTGCTCGCGCTACTGATAGGCCCAAAACCCGCGATGCTGCTAGGCTTTTCCCTAGTAGTGAACGCTACTGCTAAGCATACTTACTAGTACAGCTGGTTAGGGCAGCACTACTGCTATAACTTAGCTGTAGCGCTGGACCCAGCGCTACTACTATATGTACTTCATGTTGAGTATGTATTTTGTACTGCACGTATATTGGAGTTGTAGCCCACCTCCTATATTGTATAGTTTAGGTAGAGGCCTTCCCTTGTATTATATATGTGTGCATCGGCACACCAATCAATAATCGTATTGCAAATCATCTCTCCACATGGTATCATCTTTTTCGGTCTAACCCTAGGATAGCCGCCGCCGCCGCCGCCGCGCCTCCACGCGCCGCTGCTGCCGCCGCCGCACCCCACCACACGCTTCCGCCCGCGCGTCCCACGCCGCTGCAAGCCGCTCCGCGCCAAGCCGCTGCACGTCGGTTCTGCTGCTGCTATGCGTGCGTGCTCGTGCATGCTTGCTAGGTGTTGGATGCTTGCGTACGGCTGCATCCTTGCATGCGTGCATGAGTTGCTTCGCTAGCTGCCGCCTCCGTGCCGCTCTGCTTTTCCACCTGCGCCACCGCTTCTTCAGCCGCTGCGCCTTTCTCTAACCCTAGCCGCTGCCTTCGCCTTTCGTTTCCTAGGTCCGCGCTGCCGCTGCCTTGCTACACTTCTGCACGTGCGCCCCAAAGCCGCTGCTACCCGTGCGTTCCGTGCCGCTGCAGCCACTCCGCGCCTTTTCCATCGCGAGCCATCGCTTCCCACCGCCGCCGCCATGCAGCGCTTCCTCGCGCGCGCCGCCGCCGCCGCCGTGCAGCGCTTCCTCGCGCGTGCCGCCGCCGCTCCCCACCGCCGCCTCCGCGCCGCGCCTTCCCGCGCGCGCCGCCGCCACTGCCGTCCATGGACTCTCCGGGCTACTTCACCACCTGCGGTGGAACCACTCCAACAGCCGCGCCGATCCGGTTGCGTCCTCCCGCACCCGCCGGGTGTTACCCGTTGGTGCCACCATCGCCTCCCCCGCAGCACCCGCAAGGGGGGAGGGGCCGACGCAACCGGCATGGCGGCGGTCGCCGCCGTCTGCAGCAGCAGTGGGCTCAGGACACCGGGGGGCCGCCCCCCTATCAGCAAGCTCTCCCCGCTGGCCACCAGGCGTTCATCGGCGCGCCTTTCCAGCCGGCTGGCGCCGGTTATGGCGCTCTCCTTGCGCCATCACCCCTCGGTGGTTATGGCCTGACCGTCCTGGCGCCGCCCTACGGGGGGCCTTTCGCCGCCACCGGTACATGTGCCATGGGACCCCACCCTCTTCGCCGCCCAGCACTCCGCGCCGTCGCCGAGTAGCTCTATCGGTGGAGCCGACTGGTACATGGACTCAGGTGCTACTGCGCACATGGTAGCTCATCCTAGTAACCTAACCTCCTCCACTCCCGTTCACACACCCACTCGTATCATTGTCGGCAACGGCTCCTCTAACCTATTACTCATATCGGTAGCACTAGCTTTCCCTCCACTTCCACACCCATCACTATGTCTAATGTTCTTGTTTCACCTGATCTAGTCACGAACCTAGTTTCCATTCGTCGTCTTACTCGTGAAAACCCACTTACTGTTGAATTTGAGGTGTTGGCTTTTCTGTGAAAGACGCCCGTACCCGGATGGTCCTTCACCGATGTGACAATCCCGATGAGCTCTACCCCGTGCACGTCGGCGCCTCCACCTCCACACTCGCCGCCCTTGCCGCCGGTGTTGACCTTTGGCACGCTCACTTGGGTCACCCCAACCATACCGTCTTACATCAAATTCTTAGGAGTTTCTCTTTCTCATGTGATAAGCTCGACGAGCACTCTTGTGAGGCTTGTCGCTTAGGCAAGCACGTTCGTCTTCCCTTTAGTGCGTCTTCTTCAGTTTCCACTTTTCCATTTCAATTACTTCATACTGATGTTTGGACATCTCCCGTTGCGAGTAACACGAGCTATATTTACTACTTGGTGATTTTAGATGATTAATCTCATTATGTGTGGACTTTTCCCCTTCGTCGTAAATCCGATGCTTTAGCCACACTCACCGCCTTTTACTCCTATGTCACCACCCAGTTCGGTCGCCCAATACTCGCACTCCAAACTGATAACGGAAAAGAGTTTGACAATGTCGCTCTTCGGACACTTCTCGCCTCTCATGGCACCACCTTCCGTCTGACTTGCCCCTACACTTCCCAGCAGAATGGCCGCGCCGAGCGCATTCTCCGCACTCTTAATGACTGTGTTCGCACGTTACTCTTTCACTCTAACATGCCCGCTCGGTTTTGGCCCGATGCCCTCGCTACCGCCACTCTCTTAGTTAACATTCGTCCGTGTCGCCCTCGGTGGAACTACGCCCCTCACCACATTCTCTTTGGCACACCACCGTCCTATGATGGTCTCTGCATCTTCGGGTGTCTCTGTTATCCTAGCACCGTGTCCACCACACCACACAAGCTCGCACCACGATCCGTCCCCTGCGTCTTCCTTGGCTACCCTCCTAACACCAAAGGTTACCGGTGCTATGATCCTGTCACTCATCGTGTGTACACCTCGAGGCATGTGTACTTTGTCGAGACGGTGTTCCCTTTTTTTCAGGTTCCTCCGGCTTCGGCCCCTTCGACGCCGCCCCCTGTGCCCCCTTCATGGAGCGATGCACGGCGGCAGCCCTCGGCGGCCCCCCCGGCACGGCGCCCTCTGCCGCCACCACCTGGCTTCGCGACTCCCTCCCCCGAGGTCGAGTCCGAGCGGGCCCTCGGGTCCCCGTCCCCCTCATATGAGGTTGAGCCTGGCAGCCTGCCTGCCACCCCTACGACGGGCTCGAAATCAACCTCGCCCGTTGCCTCTTCCGCCGCCGCCGTCGATGCGGCCTCCGCCTCCGCCGCCGCCACACCGGGTGCCCCCGCCGCCGCGGCCCCCGCCGCCACACGGGTGCCCCCGCCGTCGCGGGCCCCACTGGCCCTGCTGCCCCGTCACTTGGCGTGACTACCCGTGCCCGAGCAGGAGTGCTTCGGCCCAGCATGCGCTACTCCGCCGACGAGTACCTGTGCACCGCCTCGACGTCGATGCCATCACCCGTCCCCTCCTCTGCTCGTGCTGCCCTTCGGGATTCCCACTAGGTAGCTGCGATGCAGGAGGAGTTCGACGCCTTACAGCGCAACCGCATGTGGCAGCTTGTTCCGCGACCCCCTCGTGCCAACATCATCTCTGGCAAGTGGGTGTTTCGCCACAAGACTCTCCCAGATGGTTCTCTCGAGCGCTACAAGGCTCGGTGGGTGGTTCGTGGTTTTCGGCAGCGCGCGAGCGTGGACTTCACCGACACCTTTGCCCCGGTTGTGAAACCGGGCACGATTCGCGCCGTGCTTCAGCTGGCGGTCTCACGTGCCTGGCCTGTGCACCAGTTGGATGTCTCCAACGCCTTCTTGCACGGCCATCTCGCTGAGCAGGTGTTCGGTGAGCAGCCCACTGGTTTCGTCGACGCCGAGCACCCTGACTTGGTGTGCTTGCTCTCCCGTTCTCTTTACGGGTTGAAGCAGGCGCCTCAGGCTTGGTACTAGCGTATCGCAGCCTTCCTGCAGTCTCTCGGATTTCGGTCCACTCGCTCTGATGCTTCACTCTTCGTGTATCATCAGGGTGTTGACACTTCATATCTGCTGCTCTACGTCGACGACATCATCCTCACGGCGTCCGCCCCCGACCTCCTTCAGCGGCTGACTGCTCGTCTTCGTGATGAGTTCGCCCTCAAGGACTTGGGGCCCCTACACTACTTCCTCGGCATCGAGGTGGTCCGAGGGACTGACGGCTTCTTTCTGCATCAGCAGAAGTACGCCCACGAGCTCCTGGAGTGTGCCGGTATGCTTAATTGCAAGCCGGCGCCCACCCCCGTCGACACGAAGGTGAAGGTCTCTGCTCTCGAGGGGTCTCTTGCGTCCGATGGAGCGTTTTATCGCTCTATTGTCAGTGCTTTACAGTACCTAACGCTGACTCGCCCCAACCTGCAGTACGCTGTCCAGCAGGTGTGCCTCCATATGCACGCCCCGCGTGACTCTCACTGGACTCTGGTGAAGCGTATTCTCCATTACGTACGCGGCACCATGTCTTTGGGACTCACCCTGACGGCCTCCGCCTCCACCGACCTTGTGGCCTACTCGAATGCCGACTGGGCTGGCTATCCCGACACGCGACGCTCTACGTCAGGCTACTGTGTCTACCTTGGGCCCTCGGTTGATCTCTTGGTCGTCGAAGCGGCAGCCCACGGTCTCCCGCTCCAGCGCCGAGGCAGAGTATCGCATCATGGCTAATGCCGTGGCCGAGTGCTCTTGGATACGTCAGCTGCTCCAGGAGTTGCTTTGTGATGTTCACAAGGCCACTCTTGTCTACTGCAATAACATCAGTATGGTCTACCTCTCCGTCAACCCGGTGCACCATCGACGGACGAAGCATATTGAGCCCGATATTCACTTCGTGCACGAGCAGGTTGCCCTTGGCCGTGTTCGGGTTCTCCACGTGCCGACGACGCAACAGTTTGCTGATGTGATGACTAAGGGATTGCCTACTCCCGTCTTCGAGGAGTTTCGGTCCAGTCTCTGTGTCTCCGGCGATGCTTCGACTGCGGGGGGGTGTTGAGTATGTATTTTGTACTGCATGTATATTGGAGTTGTGGCCCACCTCCTAGTCTTGTATAGTTTAGGTAGAGGCCTTCCCTTGTATTATATATGCGTGCATCAGCACACCAATCAATAATCGTATTGCAAATCATCTCTCCACACTTCAAGCGCTACTAGTATAGGCTTTCTCCTAGTAGTGGTTGGATGTCTACTGTTTGGTTGCAGGGAGGTTGACCGGTATAAGGTCCATGGCTGCGAGTCCAGGTGGTAGGACCGGTGGTGGTGGCCATCTCCTTCGCCGGTGGTGGTCAGCCTGATGCTGGATGGGCAGATCTCGAGATCCGTCATCTAGCTCTGGCTGCGAGTCGGAAAGACATAGTTGCCAGTGAAAACCGAGCCGATGGCGGCATTCTGTGTCGTTACCTTGATGAAGGCATCATCGTGTTACTACTGTCGACCTACTCGTGCTACTCCGGCGGAGACCCTATGACCTAGTCTTTCATATCGTACGGTGGCGGTACTTCGATGTCGTTTTCTCTCCTGGGAGCATCATTTGTGGAGCAGCGCTGAAAGTCAGAGGCAGGAGGTGGAGCGGCTTCGTCTTGCACGAAGCTTTCGGTGGAGATGTCAAGTCATGCCTGGCCGACAGGTGCTACATTGTGTCATGCCTGGTCAGCAGGTGCTACACACAACAGATCTTCCAGAATCTTCGCATCTGGATGGACGAGCGGGGGCGGTGGCACCGTTGGGTGTCGTGGTTCTAAGTCTGACAGTAGAGTGGGGGGTGGGTATGGAGAGGCAAGGTCCTAGCTATGGAGAGGTTGTAAACACAAGAGATGTACGAGTTCAGGCCCTTCTTGAAGGAAGTAAAAGCCCTACGTCTCGGAGCCCGGAGGCGGTCGAGTGGATTATGTGTATATGAGTTACAGGGGTGCGAACCCCTCTGCCTGTGGAGGGGGGTGGCTTATATAGAGTGCGCCAGGACCCCAGCCAACCCACGTAATGAAGGGTTTAAGGTACATTAAGTCCGGGGCGTTACTGGTAACGCCCCACATAAAGTGTCTTAACTATATAAAGTCTACTTAATTACAGACCGTTGCAGTGCAGAGTGCTTCTTGACCTTCTGCTGGTCGAGTGAGTCTTCGTGGTCGAGTCCTTCAAGTTAGTCGAGTGGGTTCCTCGTAGGTCGACTGGAAGGTGATCTCTTCTAAGGGTGTCCTTGGGCAGGGTACTTAGATCAGGTCTATGACCCTACCCTAGGTACATGACTCCATCATTAGCCCCCGAATGGATTGAGGCTTGAGTGATGAAGGAGTTGATGTTGTTTCCGATTGGCCTTTGCATACTGGTCATGCGTTGTTTTGAACCAAAAATCTCTTTGTTGATAGTGAGCAACTTTTCTTCAGTCGACTCGATCCATTATTTTCTTTCGTCGAGTGATCTTTTGGACTTTGCCGATTTCCGAGCGATGGATCGCAGGAAATCTCGCGTCTGACAGACCGATCTGCCATTCGCGGATTCCGCGGGATATGAAATTTGGGGAAGCGCGCGAAGCGGGGCGGACCGCGGCGCTCAGATGGGATAGGGCATAGACGCCTCGATCCCCGCGCCGCTTTTTTCGCCATGTATCGCGTCTGCGCAACTGCTTCGGGATATGATTAGATCGACCGGGCCCACCTGTCATCCACTCAGAAGGGATCTTATAAATGCGCCCGGCGAGGGTTTTTTGAACAGTGCCTCAGCATTCTCTCTCTGCTCTCTTCGTCTCCGCCCAACGCGCCCGCTCTCGCCTCCGCACAACTTCTCCTCGCGCGTCTCACCGACAGTCATGGTCAAGGAGAAGACGGCGGCGCTGGAACGCGCGAAGAAGGCGTCGGCGACAGAGAAGGCGAAGGGGAGATCCACCAGTCGCGGCGGGTCTTCGTCTAGATCTCGCCTGCTGAAAGGCTGGGTCCAGGGAGATTGGATCCGGTCGACCATCACGGAGACGGATCTCCTCGACATGGCCAACGACGGCCTGATCCCCCACGGAGCCGCAAGGCTTTCGGGGAAAGAGTGGCAGCCCCAGCCAGAAGAGGGTGAGTGCGTGCTTCTGGCTACCCATGTCGACCGCGGATTTTCTTTGCCACCGAGCGTTTTCTTCCGTGGTTTCTTGAACTTCTTTGGAACGCAACTCCACCATTTCACCCCGAATTCTATCGCCTATCTTGCCGCGTTTGTGTCCATGTGTGAGAATTTTCTGGGTTGTCGACCGCACTGGGGTTTGTTCAAGCACATATTCACGTGTCGCTCTCAGACCGTGAAGAAGGCGAGCCCAGGCGACGAAAAAACCCAAGTTGTCCAAATGTGTGGAGGTCTGGGGATCCAGGTGAGGAACAAGAGCACCTTCCCAACCATGACGTTTCCCGAGTCAGTCAGAGGCTGGCAGTCGACCTGGTTCTACTGCCAGAATCAGCCGACGCCGGGGCAATCGAGTGGACTCCCTCAGTTCACCATGGACCGAGTGAACAAGCCCTCCTCTCTGAAGGTGATTCCGGAGGAGAAAGCTGACGTGACGATGCTGATGGAGCGCGTAGTTCAGTTGGTTCGGGAGGGAGTGACGGGTATGGATCTCCTGGAGGTTTTTCTTAGGCGACGTATCCAGCCTCTTCAGTTCCGGAGCCATTGCATGTGGTTGTACCGCGGGACTGAAGATGAGACTCGGATCAATCCAGAAGCAGTCGACGATGCCACTCTAGAAAGGTGGATGGCCGCTGTTACTGGGAACAAGGATAACCCTCGTGGAGCCAGAAGAATTCCTCCACTCGACCACCGCAGCGTTCCAAACAAGGTATGTCTGCTCCACTTCCCATTGTATTCTTGTCATATTTATTTCTGTTTTCTCTGCAAATTGGTCGATTGATCTTTGTCTTGATGTCTATCAGGCCCTCACTGAGCTGTACTCGATGCCCAATGGAGCACAGGCTCCGACTGAAGAGGGAGAAGCGAGCGGGGGCGAGAGCCAGGAGGAGTGGGACTCGGATGCCGCTGAGGACGATGATGATGACGATGACGATGAGGAGGACGAAGAAGAAGAGGAGGAGGAGGTTGCACCACCGCGCTCAAAAAGGCGTTCGAAGCTTGTCCATGACCCTGCGACTGAACGTGGCAAGGGGGTTGCGACTGTTGCGCAGTCGACCAAGCGCCCTCGGACCACTTCTCCGGCGCCGACTAAAAAGGCGTCGAAGCAGCCCAGGGCGGCCCTGTCAAAGCCGACCAAGCTCCTGCCGAAGATGAAGGTGTCCATCCCCACCATATCAGGGTAATCAAGCTGCTTAAGTCTTCTTGTTTTGTGCGAGCTTTATCTCTGGTTGACGCTTGAGTTAGTCGACTGATTCTTTGGAATTGCAGTGCTGCTACTTCTGAGACCTCAGCCAGGGCTGACGACCATGAGATGGAGGACGCAGCAACCTCAAACCCTGGTACTATACTCTTAATTCCGTTTTTAGTCGACTGACTCATGATCTCTAATTCTGATTCTTTTCTGTAGCTCCATCCAATGTTGTTATCACTCTTCCTGATGATGATGAAGATGAGGAACCGCTGAAGCACAGAAGGAGCAGGAAAGCGTCTACCGGCAGGGTGCCTCAGGATGTGACGGCGCCCATGACTCTGGTCGCGGAGGAGGAGAACACCACTCGACACACTGTGTCCTTCGCAGATCCACTGACGAGTGCTCTCCCTGCTTTGTCGAGTGCCGCGCAGCCCTCCCTCTTCACGACGCACCACGTCCCAGAGGACCAAGCTGGCGCCGCGAAGGAGGCGATACGCCAGGCAGGGATCATGATGGAGCAGGTGAAGACCATCCGGGATGCGAGCCAGGCAGCTTACGACGCCAGTTCCGCCCTTCAAAGCAATGTTCAGGTCAGTCGACCATCGCTTGTTCTGTTAGGATATGCTATCAAAAACTTTTCTTTCCGGAATTTATAGCAGTCACCCACTGGGTGTGTCGATTTAAACTCCGTGTTAGCGGGGGCACGCTGAGTGCACCCGCTGGGTGTAGTCCCCAGGGCTAAGGTCGACTGCTGGCAGTCGGCCTTAGGCTTTATAAGTTTAGTCTTTCCGTCATTCGACTATGGCGAATGGATTTCGCAAACCGGTGGGGGCACGCTGAGTGCACCCACTGGGTGTAGTCCCCGAGACTGTGGTCGACTGCTTGCAGTCGATTACAGTCTTAAAGAATACATCTTGCTTTTTTTGAGGTCGACTGGTCGACTCTGTCTTCAATAGGATTAGTGGGGGCACGCTGAGTGCACCCACTGGGTGTAGTCCCCGAGACTACGGTCGAATGGTTGTATTCGGCTGTAGTCTTAGAAACGCATGATTTTTCCTTTTTCACTCGGAAGAGAATTATCTTTGACATTTAGTCGATTGGTTCTTCGCAGAAATCCTGTGACCTTGCGGCTCGCTACACCGAGCTGGAAAACAAGCACATTCAGCTCGAGCTGGATCTGAAGCTGGTTCAGGAGAATCTGACGAAGGCAAAGGAGGAGACCAAAGGTATGTTTGGTGAGACCTCGACGACTGCTTTTTCCCTTCATTTGTTTCAAAATCTGATCTTGCTGTAACTTGCAGGTAAGGTGAAGGAGGCCCAACAGAAAAAAGACCTTGAACTAGCTGAGAAGATCAAGCTTGCTGACGAGAAGTTAGCTTCAGTCACCAAGCTTGAACAAGAAAATACCAATCTGAAAGATGCTCTTGGGATCGCCAACAAGGAAGTCAGTCGACTGAAAACTGACAAAGCTGTCCTGACCGACAAAGTCAGCCAGTTGACTGGGAAGAAAAATGATGTGGAGGCCTTCCTGAGTGGACTTGCCAAGAAGCTGTTCCTTATGCTTGAAGGTAACCCTTTACGCTCAACAATCATTTTCAACTGTGATTTTTCCATTCGACCATGGCCTTGACTCGGTGATTGTCCTTGTAGAGTTTTGTCAAAACTTTGAAGAAGAGACTAGCTGGTTGGAACCAAACCTTGACCCCGTCAATTCTCCGGTGAACGATGAAGTTGCCATGAATGTTTTCCGACTGGAGTCCCGTGTTGCAGCTGTCGTGGACTATCTTGCAAGGCTGAAGGTTGCCACATATCGCATCGACTCAACACTTTGGCCCAGGGAGACACTCCAGAATGACCTCGAGTCGCTGATGGCTCGCCTGAACACGGTCCCTGGTCGAGTGCAGGAGTGGAAAAAGTCCTCGGCTCGGTGCGGTGCGGATGTTGCTCTGTGTCTGGCCCGAGTCCACTGCAAAGATGCGCGAGAAGACAAGCTGGCGGCTCTCCGGGTGGCCAACACCAAGAAACACGACTTCAGGTCCTTCATGGAAACTTTCATTGCTGCTGCCACTCGGATCGCAGATGGAATTGATCCTGATGAGTTCGTTGCACCTTCCAGCCCTCCACAGGAGGGGTAAAAAACTTCTTTTAAGCTCGACATTTTAAATTTGCCTCGGTATGCCGAGTGGAGTTGTAACCGATAAACCTTAACAGGCTTAGCGCCTGAGCACTTTCGGTTCCTTTAGGTATCGATCTGAACTTGGATTTGATGTTTGAATATGATTGCTTTTGGCTCGAAAATGTCTTTTGCAGGTTCAAAGCGAGACGCTCACTGCAGTCGACTTATTCCTTAATCCACTTAGGCGAGCGCTGGGCTGCAGCTAAGCCCCTGAGTGAGAGGTTTGCTCTTCACTCGGTAGGATTTTTATATCTTAGGCGAGCACTGGGCTGCAGCTAAGCCCCCGAGTGAGAGGTTTGCTCTTCACTCGGTAGGATTTTTATATCTTAGGCGAGCACTGGGCTGCAGCTAAGCCCCCGAGTGAGAGGTTTGCTCTTCACTCGGTAGGATTTTTATATCTTAGGCGAGCACTGGGCTGCAGCTAAGCCCCCAAGTGAGAGGTTTGCTCTTCACTCGGTAGGATTTTTATATCTTAGGCGAGCACTGGGCTGCAGCTAAGCCTCCGAGTGAGAGGTTTGCTCTTCACTCGGTAGGATTTTTATATCTTAGGCGAGCACTGGGCTGCAGCTAAGCCCCCGAGTGAGAGGTTTGCTCTTCACTCGGTAGGATTTTTATATCTTAGGCGAGCACTGGGCTGCAGCTAAGCCCCCGAGTGAGAGGTTTGCTCTTCTCTCGGTAGGATTTTCGCGTTGTACTTGTGGCGAAGTTCAGAGGAGAGGGTCGCAGTCGACCTGCACCTCGTCCTCCTTACGAGCGCACATTGTACTTATGGCGTAGCTCAGAGGAGAGGATCGCAGTCGACCTGCACCTCGTCCTCCTTACGAGCGCACATTGTACTTATGGCGTAGCTCAGAGGAGAGGGTCGCAGTCGACCTGCACCTCGTCCTCCTTGCGAGCGCACATTGTACTTAGGAGAGTGTTTAAACTGCAGCTAAGCCCCCGAGTGGAAGTCTGGCTTACCACTCGGTAGGATTTTTATAACTTAGGCGAGTACTTGGACTGCAGCTAAGCCTCCGAGTGGAAGTCTGGCTTACCACTCGGTAGGATTTTTATAACTTAGGCGAGTACTTGGACTGCAGCTAAACCTCCGAGTGGAAGTCTGGCTTACCACTCGGTAGGATTTTATTTAATCTTAGGCGAAACGGATTCGCAGCTAAGCCTCCGAGTGGGAGTCTGGCTCTCCACTCGGTAAGGATTTTTTACAAACTTAGGCGAAACGGATTCGCGGCTAAGCCCCCGAGTGGGAGTCTTGCTCACCACTCGGTAAGGATTTTTACAAACTTAGGCGAAACGGATTCGCGGCTAAGTCACCCACTGAGGGGAAAATTTTATTGGACAAATAAAAAGTGACAAAAATTATGGAGGAATTATGACACTATTATTTTGAAATCCATGAACTACAGGAGTACTTTATTACAACTCATCCGAGTGATAAACTTAAGTGTAAAATGGGCGGAGTAGTTCCGCGTTCCAAGCTCGGGGCTCGTCGATATTATGTTCGACGTTGTAAAGACGGTACGCCCCGTTGTGGAGAACTTTGGTGACGATGAAGGGTCCTTCCCAAGAAGGAGCAAGCTTGTGTTGTTTCTTCCGATCCACTCGGAGTACTAGATCCCCTTCCTGGAAGGCTCGACCCCTCACATTTCTGGCGTGGAAACGACGCAAGTCTTGTTGGTAGATGGTCGATCGGATTAGAGCCATCTCCCTTTCTTCCTCTAAAAGGTCGACTGCGTCCTGCCGCGCTTGTTCAGCTTCGGCTTCGTTGTAGAGTTCAACTCGAGGAGCATTGTGGAGAAGATCACTCGGCAAGACTGCTTCAGCTCCGTAGACCAAGAAGAATGGAGTTCTTCCGGTCGACCGATTAGGTGTGGTCCGCAGTCCCCAAAGCACCGAGGGAAGTTCGTCGACCCACGCTCCAGCCGCATGCTTGAGATCACGCATCAGTCGGGGTTTCAATCCCTTGAGGATCAGGCCATTGGCTCGCTCTGCTTGTCCATTCGACTGCGGATGGGCGACCGAAGCGTAGTCGACTCATGTGCCTTGAGAGTTGCAGAAATCCTTGAATTCCTCCGAGTCAAAGTTCGACCCATTATCTGTAATGATGCTGTGCGGGACTCCATATCTGAATATCAGTTCCCTGATGAAGCTAACCGCAGTACCGGCGTCAAGGTTCTTGATTGGTTTAGCCTCAATCCACTTGGTGAACTTGTCGACTGCCACCAGTACATGCGTGAAGCCACTTCGACCTGTTCTCAAAGGACCGACCATGTCCAACCCCCATACTGCGAAAGGCCAGATGAGTGGAATGGTCTTCAGAGCTGATGCAGGCTTGTGTGACATATTCGAGTAGAACTGACATCCTTCGCACTTGTCCACTATTTCCTTTGCCATCTCATTCGCCTTTGGCTAGTAAAATCTGGCTCGGTATGCTTTGGCCACGATGGTCCGAGAGGACGCATGATGACCACAGGTCCCCGAGTGTATATCATTAAGGATGATTCGACCTTCTTCTGGTGTTATGCATTTCTGACCAACTCCAGTCGCGCTTTCTCTGTATAACTGTCCTTTGATTACGGTAAAGGCTTTGGATCGACGGACGATCTGTCGAGCCTCTTCCTCATCCTCCGGAAGCTCTTTTCTTAGGATATACGCGATATATGGAACTGTCCAGTCGGGAATGACCACTAAGACCTCCATGACCAAGTCGACCACTGCTGGGACTTCAACCTCAGTCGGATCTGTGGCACTCTTGGGCTGTGGAGCTTCTTCGATGAAAGGATCTTCTTTGACTGACGGAGTGTGTATATGCTCCAAGAACACACCACTCGGAATGGCTTATCTCTTGCAACCTATCTTTGCTAGATCATCAGCTGCTTGATTTTTCAGTCGGGGTATATGATGGAGCTCTAACCCCTCAAACTTCTTTTCCAGCTTCCTCACTGCATTGCAGTATCCAGTCATGGCTGGGCTTCTCACGTCCCACTCCTTCATCACTTGGTTGACCACTAAATCTGAATCGCCATAGACCATCAGGCGACGGACGCCGAGTGAGATGGCCATGCGCAATCCGTATAAGAGGGCCTCATACTCTGCCTCATTGTTGGAGGAATCAAAGTGAATCTGGAGCACATATCTGAGCTTATCTCCTCAGGGGGAAACTAGGACAACCCCAGCACCGGAACCATTCAACATCTTAGAGCCATCAAAGAACATGGTCCAATGCTCCGAGTGAACTTCCGTCGGCTGCTGCTGTTCAATCCACTCGGCGAGGAAATCTGCTATTGCCTGGGACTTAATGGCTTTCTTTGCCTCAAACTTGATATCAAGGGGAAGAAGTTCAATCGCCCATTTCGCCACTCGACCAGTTGCATCTCTGTTGTGCAAAATCTCTGATAGTGGAGCGTCGCTGACGACTGTGATGGAATGATCAGAGAAATAATGAGCAACCTTCTTCGTGGTCATGTATATTCCATACACAAGCTTCTGATAATGAGGATATATCTGCTTGGATGGAGTCAAGACTTCAGACAAATAATACACTGGGCGCTGAACTTTGAAGGCTTTTCCTTCTTCTTCCCGCTCGACCGTAAGCACTGTACTGATGACTTGTCCTGTGGCTGCGATATAAATAAACAAATGCTCTTTGCTGATTGGAGCAGCAAGCACCGGCTGGGTGGAGAGCAGAGCTTTTAGCTCGGCAAACGCTGCATCAGCTTCTGGAGTCCACTCGAACTTGTCTGCCTTCTTCATCAGTCGGTAAAGAGGCAATGCCTTTTCACTGAGTCGTGAGATGAATCGACTTAATGCGGCCAAGCATCCGGTAAGCTTCTGGACATCGTGCACTCGCACAGGGCGTTTCATTCGGAGAATAGTGCTGATCTTCTCTGGATTAGCATCGATCCCTCGCTCGAAAACGAGAAAACCTAGTAACTTGCCACCAGGAACTCTGAATGTGCACTTTGATGGATTGAGCTTGATATCATACCTTCTGAGGTTGGCAAATGTTTCGGCGAGGTCCGTGAGCAGGTCGGAACCTTTTCGTGACTTGACGACAATATCATCCATATACGCTTCCACATTCCGACTGATTTGAGTGAGCAGACACTTCTGAATCATTCGCATAAATGTGGCTCCGGCATTCTTGAGGCCGAATGGCATGGTGATATAGCAGAAGCACCCGAATGGAGTGATGAAAGCTGTTTTTATCTCGTCGGGTCCATACAGACGGATCTGATGGTACCCGGAATGGGCGTCTAGAAAAGACAATCTCTCGCACCCCGCAGTCGAGTCAACAATTTGATCAATGCGAGGCAGAGGAAAATGATCTTTCGGGCAGGCCCGATTGATGTGCTTGAAATCAATGCACATTCGTAGCGATTTGTCCTTCTTAGGAACCATGACGACATTAGCGAGCCACTCAGAGTGGTATATCTCTCGGATAAATCCTGCCGCCAACAGTCGAGCCACTTCCTCACCAATGGCTTTTCTCTTCTGGACGGCGGACCGCCGAAGATGCTCTTTGACTGGTTTTGCTGATGAGTCGACTCGTAGGCGATGCTCAGCCAGTCCCCTGGGAACACCTGGCATGTCAGCTGGCTTCCATGCAAAAATGTCCCAGTTCTCATAGAGGAACTGGATGAGCGCTTCTTCCTATTTCGGGTCAAGTGTTGTGGAGATGTGGGTCGGGGCTGCATTGTGGGTCGGTCGGGTGAATGTGAACAGGCTTCGTCTCACCGGACGACTGAAATGCAGATTCTGTGGCGGGTTTCTTGGATCGCAGCAAATCACTCGGATCTGCGTTTTGCTTGTATTCTTCAAACTCGACCGCTGTCACCTGGGAATCGGCAATCTTTGAGCCCTTCTGAAAGCACTCTTCTGCCTTTTTTCGATCACCGGTGACAGTGATCACTCCTTTGGGGCCGGGCATCTTCAGTTTGAGGTACACGTAACATGGTCGAGCCATGAACCGTGCATAAGCTGGTCTCCCCAAAATGGCATGATACGCACTCTGAAAATCCACGACCTCAAACGTCAACTTCTCTTTGCGAAAATGTTTCGAATCACCAAACACCACGTCCAGAGCTATTTGGCCGAGTGACTCGGCTTTCTTCCCTGGTATAACTCCATGAAAGCTCATGTTACTGGTGCTCAGTCGAGACATCGGAATGCCCATTCCTTTCAGTGTGTCTGCATACAACAAGTTCAGCCCACTACCACCGTCCATCAGCACTTTTGTCAGTCGAGTGCCTTCGACAACTGGATCGACCACCAAAGCTTGCCTCCCAGGGGTGGCAATATGAGTCGGGTGATCAGATTGGTCGAATGTGATGGGTGTTTGGGACCATCTCAGATAACTTGCTTTTGCTGGGGCAACCATGTTCACCTCACGGTTAATGACTTTCAGTCGACTCTTGCTTTCCACATCTGCAAAGATCATCAGAGTGGAGTTGACATGCGGATATCCTTCCTCACTGTCCTCCTTGTCTTCGGCCTTGTCTGACTCCTTTTCCTTGTCCTTAGACTGTTTTCCTTGAAACTGCTGGATCAAGAGTCGACATTGGCGAGTGGTATGCTTTGGGTAAATGATATTGCCCTCTTCGTCTTTCTTCGTGTGGATGTGACACGGCATATCCATCACGTCGTTCCCTTCTTTTCCTTTACCTTCTTAGGGTTCCAGGATCCTTTTGGTTTCCCTTTAAACTTTCCCTGAGTCACGGCCAGAGCCTCTCCAGGAGCTGCCGGTTCAGCCTTCCGCTTCTGTTTCCGACTGGTGTTTCCCTTCTCCTACTGACTCGGCTTGTACTTGCCGCTTCGGAGTCGGTCTTCTTCTTCGCCGTTGGCGTACTTGGCAGCAATCTCCATCATCCGACTCAGGGTCATGTCTTCGGTTCGACCAAATTTCAAACTCAATTCTCTGTTCTTGACGCCATCCTTGAAGGCGCAGACTGCCTGATGATCAGACACATTCTCCACAGTATGGTGCAAAGTGATCCATCTCTGAATATACTCCCTGAGGGTCTCATTGGTCTTCTGCACACATACTTGCAGCTCCGTCAATCCAGCCGGTCGCTTGCAAGTTCCCTCAAACGTTCTGACGAACACTCGGGACAGATCTTCCCAAGTGTAAATGCTGCTAGGAGGTAACTGATTCAACCACGCTCTGGCAGAACCTTCCAACATGAGAGGCAAATGCTTCATGGCCACCTCGTCATTCCCACCACCAATCTGAACCGCCACTCGGTAGTCCTCAAGCCAAGTTTCAGGCTTAGACTCACCGGTGAACTTGCTGACTCATGTTGCCAACCTGAAATTGGGGGGGATCACTGCGGCTCTGATAGCCCTGCTGAAACATTCTGGACCAGAAACATGCACTCGACTGCTTGTGGGCACATCTCTGTCGGGTGCACCCCGATGAGCTCTGTTCCGGTCGACCAAGCCTTGCACGATAATGGATCGCGCGTCGAAGCCTGGTTCCCTGGGGTCGACTGGAGCTCTTCGCCCCACACTGGGCTGACGCCTGTCATCTTGCTACCGAGGAGCGTAAGACCCACCCCTCGGAGGGGAAGTGGGCACTCGACGCCTATCATCTCGGTCGTGTCGGTCTCCATACTGATCTCGCCGATTCTCGCGCCCTTCTCACCGCGGAGGCGATCTGGGACTGTGAGCCGACTGAACCGTATTCGCAGCGACGGATCGACTGTGAATTCTGTTGCGCGACTGCGACACGGCTGAATTCTAGTCCCCTGCTGCCGAGAGCAAATCCCTGATCTGCATCAAGCCTCTGCCAGCTTCCGACTGAGAGGGCTGGATGGACTCTGCTATGCGGGTCGCAGCTGCTAAATTCTGGATTGGGGTTCGATATACCTAAGTCGGCAGGAAGAGTTGACGTCGATTGGCGTCGGGAACTCGTTGCCGCGCGCGCTCGTCGAGTGCTCGCTGAAGATTCTCCAAGCGAGCGCGTTCGGCCAAATTGGCCAAACGTGCCTCCTCCAAGGCGCGAGCCTCGGGGGTTTCTCCTGCGATGGGAGTATGCAGGGCATCCATGTTCCTGCGGCGAAGTTCCTCCCTTTGTAGAGAGTCGAGTGGCTCGGGCTGGTACTCTTCGTGGTCACGTGCGGGGTCGTCTCCGCCGCCTGCCCCGCCCTCATGGGCGAAGCCAGGGGGACTGCGAGGTCCGTTGACCATCAGGATTTCCGCCGCCGGATCACTGCTATCGCATTCGGATGCAGTCTCTACGGAGCCAGTCGACAGATCGAACAGGCCGTAGAGAGATTCGTCGGGCCCGATTGCCGCAACTTGGGTGGTGGCCGTCTGGCGAGCCACCGCGTGTCTCACCCACCGCTGAAGCCTCGACCGACCAGAACGCTTGCGCTGGCAGGAGACCGGGAAGGTGGTCGATAGGGGAGTCGACCGATACGGGGTCGACGGTTGTCGCAGCAGGACGCCGCGGACACATGCGCGAAAATGCGTCGCACCGCGGACGGGGAGCGCATCAATGTCGAGTGGAGCCTCCTGGAGCCAGGCGGAGTGGTCGGCGATGAAGGTGAGAGCGCCGAGACGGATCTCGCGACCCTCGACCAAAACTCCAGCAGTCATCATGATGAATATACTTGGAAGAATCGCAACTTCTCCAAAAAATCGCTAAAACACCTACCCCACGGTGGGTGCCAACTGTCGTGGTTCTAAGTCTGACAGTAGAGTGGGGGGTAGGTATGGAGAGGCAAGGTCCTAGCTATGGAGAGGTTGTAAACACAAGAGATGTACGAGTTCAGGCCCTTCTCGGAGGAAGTAAAAGCCCTACGTCTCGGAGCCTGGAGGCGGTCTAGTGGATTATGTGTATATGAGTTACTGGGGTGCGAACCCCTCTGCCTGTGGAGGGGGGTGGCTTATATAGAGTGCGCCAGGACCCCAGCCAACCCACGTAATGAAGGGTTTAAGGTACATTAAGTCCGGGGCGTTACTGGTAACGCCCCACATAAAGTGTCTTAACTATCATAAAGTCTACTTAATTACAGACCGTTGCAGTGCAGAGTGCTTCTTGACCTTCTGGTGGTCGAGTGAGTCTTCGTGGTCGAGTCCTTCAAGTCAGTCGAGTGGGTTCCTCGTAGGTCGACTGGAAGGTGATCTCTTCTAAGGGTGTCCTTGGGCAGGGTACTTAGATCAGGTCTATGACCCTACCCTAGGTACATGACTCCATCATTGGGCGCCGTGGTGGCGTGGACGGATGGACGGACTGGCAAGGATAATGTGGATCTCTCTCCTGAAGATGGGTCAGCGGTCTGATGAAGATGGCGGGATGCATGTGGTGTACGTTTTAGGTCTGCTGCACCGGTTGTTGGTTCCCATACGTTATGTGGATGGATCGACGACGACATCAGATTTAGATATGGGGAGTGAGTGCACTCCACATTATCGAGCTTTTTAGGTGTGAGTGGTGGCTTCAGGTGGCTTGATGTATGTTTTTGTTAGACCTTTGGTGAATAATAAATAAAGATGGCTGTATGCATCGATTGATGCAGAGACCGGGGGACTTAACCTCCTTTTCCAAAAAAAAACAATTAGAAAGAAATCACATTTGAAAATTCAAATCAATGTTTGAGATCTGTATTTTTTTCCTTTTGAGAGGGGGGGGGGGGTTAGATTTGTAGCGCCTGATAGTTAGAGCATCTCCAGACGCGCCCCCCAACACGGCCTCCCAGGCGATTTCTTTGCGCCGGCGCCCAAAAAACGGCCCAGTCGTGCACTAGGAGCCCGTTTTTCGCCGGTTTGGGTCGAAATTAGCGCCGGCGGACCCATGCCGAACCCGGCACGCTGGGGAGCACCTGGGGGCTCCGGGGAATGCGATTTTGGCATGAACGAGGATGGGCCCGCCGAGTCAGTGAGACGCCGCTTCATTGCCCTCATCGCCTCGGTTCCCGCGGGAATCAATGCCAAGGCTGGCCAAGGCTGCCGCGTTGTTGCGCCAGTCAGCCTCCATTGATGCCTCATGGGCGGCGCAATGAAGGCGTCGCCAACGCGCGTCCCGCCTGCTCCCGCCACGCGTCGCTCGTCATGCAGCCTCTCACCGCCCCGCTACGGCTATAAAAGGCGACCCTCACCACCGGTGAACGCCACAACCCCCTGCATCTGCCTCGCAAAGCAGCCCTCTCCGTCCTTCCCGCCGATGAGCAAAATGGCCGAGAGGTTTCTAGGCGACGGCGCGGAGGACAATGGCTTTGGCCACCGCCATCTCCAAGAGCCGGAGGCACGCCTCCTATACGAGGCCGAGTATCTGGTGCCCCCATACATGCGTTTGTCGGGGGCGTGGAGGCTGAGAGTCGGCGGCGTCCTGGTGCCACCGGTGCCTGAGGGGGCAGCATGGCAGGCCGAGATCGCCCACATCGGCTCGTCCGTGACGGAGGAGTAGCGGAACGAGCTGAAGTACGCCGCCGACAGCGAAACGTTGTGGACGATGTACTTCGAGCACCGCCGCCAAGAGCAGATCACCTCCATCAACGACGTCATCCCCCGCGGCCGCCTCAACGCCGAAGGACGGCGCGAGTGGTGGGGCGTCCCAGGCCGCACCCTCGAGGCCTTCCTGGACCACATCGAGACCGGTAATGTGCTGCGCCTCGAGTACCCGACGCGACCGCCCTTCTCTCACCGCCGCGGCAGTTCCTGGACGCTGCGCTAAATGGAGCCGACGTCCTCGTCGTCGGGCTCCGTCTCGCCGGCTCTCCGTCCCATCAAGCCAGAGCTAGAGGAGACACCACAACGGCGCCCTTGTCATCAACGAGGGTGCCCGCCCCTCCCCGCGCTCCCTTCGCCTAGTCTGGACGAAACCCGAGCCGGGCCTGCCCCCCGTGAAGCCGGAGCATGTCGACATGGTGACCCCCGACGACGAGGACGCCCTAAAATGGGCGAAGGAGGACTAAGTGCGCAAGCAGGTGCGCCGCCAGCGCCAAGCATACGCGGAGCTCCAGGCCCGGCACCGCGGGCGCAAGGAGGGCGGCGTCATCGTCCTCGACAACGATGAGGAGGACGAGGCCGGGCTGTCCAGTGCCCCACCGCGCGTTGGCGACCCTGTTCAGCGGTGCAGCAGGGACGGCGGCGGCTCCGGCGGGGCGCGCGACAACAACGACGACGACGACACCCATTTCTATAGGCTTCTTGGCATGTAGATGGCGGGCGGTGGACGCGGCGCAGTGGCTAGTGTGGCATAGTTTGCCGTAGATTGCATGTTTTTTATTTATTTTTTGTACATATTTCATTGAAATTTCGTCGATTTCGTACCAGATCGTTGAGTTTGCACAAGTTTGTACATAATTTTGCCGAGCTCGCGCGATATTGGGGCGACCTGCTGGGCGACGGCTGGGAACGGAGTCGCCCCCACGCGTCAAACTTGCACCGGTTCGCCCGCAGGTGGCTTTTTTCGCCGCCCTGGGGGCCGAACGGCTGGAGATGCTCTTAGTTCTTATAACCCTTGTTCCTGTAGTAGATTTTTTTGGAGATAACAAGATGATTACTCAGCTGTGCCGGGCCAGTCGGGTTTGGCGCGGCAAAGAGCGGCCACGCGTCTTGCCCCAAGGTGCCAATTGTTATTTAATTCTTTTCTGTTTTTGTTTTTAGCGAGCAGAGACTTCACGCACTAGGGTGTGTGTAGAAACCGATAGGAGGGAGTATTATTTAAGGGGAATGGCATGCATAGCATGACCATAGGAGGCAAGCACATCTAGCCAAACAAAGCGGAACATAGGAGGCAAGCACAGGAGCTGGGCAACCCAACTATTGACCGAAGACACAATTCGAAACCGATGCATATATAGGAATGTCCCAGAATGTTTTTGCCGAATCTCTAAAGGTGTCCGGTGTTGCACTGCAAAACTAATGCTGGAAACACGCAAATAGTTTAAAAGTGCCATAGGCTTGGAAAACCAAAAAAACTTCAATAAAAACTTGACGTCCGAACTAGATCAAGTGTTCTGTGCCAATCCAAAAATTGGTCTTAAAAAAGTGCTTCTGTTGTGCTTTAACATGACACATCATATCTCAAAACTTCAAGCGGGTCAGCTTACGGCTTCAACCTCCTATCCCAAAGGCGGAGTACTTCTCGTTAGTCCAGTTTAGCAAACTAAACTCTAGCAGTTTTGAGAGAGAAATTAGGCTCCCCAGCTAGTGACCACATACTCGTGTCGAAAAAAGAAGTGATAAAAAAACTTGGCAATGACTGAGAAGAAGAACACCTGTTATAAACAACTCATATAAATTTAAGAGCTCCCAAGTGACTTCGGTAAAAGAATTTTATGTATAATGATTGTATGTACCGAAGTACTTATATCATATCTGTGTTCACCTGAACTTTAAATGCGTCTTAACCGACCGTGGGCTTCTCCCTCTTCGGTCAAGGGCCGAAAAGTGTTATGTACTCCATCTGTCGAGAATATAGACGGTGTTTCCGATAACCAGGCAATCAGGCCATAAGGCTGTAACAGACAAAGCGCGCTCATGGAACTTATGCTATATTACTGACGAAGTGTAAGAAACATCTTTGAAGAAAATAGTATCCCCACCGATACCTTTCTTCGGTTGCTTATCGTTACTATGAGACTTGCCCAATAGATTTTTTGTACTCATGAGTTCCGTTGTGTGCCGGTCATGATTGAAAACAATAAAAGCGCTAGCTTTTGGCTTCACCCAGTCTGAGGTCCGAGCACGGAAGACCCGATCGTAACAATCGTAGAGGTGCTCTCTTTACTCCCTAGCCGAACAATCGGGAACGTAAGGGTAAACACAGGAACAAGGCAACCCAGCTTGCGGAACACTTAAGTCAACATGGTGCATATTATGGCGTAATACACGAACAAGGAAGGAAGCCATACAAGTATAATCATATGCAAGAGGAAAGGCTTCATAAAGGAAGCCCCCCAAGTAAACGGGGTATTTGAATTTGTGTGTCACGAAGAAAGTTTTGGTAAGGAAGTTTTTCAAAAACAACTTTTTGCCAAAAAAAGTATAATGTTTGATCGGACCGAACAAAATTTAAAACTGAAAGTTTTTGAGCATGAAAGCGACTAGCTGGTTAATGTGCTCGGTGTTGATGACGCGATTCGGGGCTTGTGGCGGGACGAAGACGCCCATCGATCTGTGACAGATCCGACAAGGTTCACAGTCCTCGGCATGGACGAGGTCCCAGGCCCCAAGCCCGAAGTGTTCGAGTAAGGAGTTCGGCACTCCGGAGTAGTGACACGGCTTGGCCGGTGTGGTAAGGCGAAGCCCCCAGTCTAGCCGTGCTGGCGGAGTTGGTCGGCATGGTGACAATGAAGTCCCCAACCCAATCGACGCGTCGAAACAGGTCAGCGTCGATTTACCTGTGCACATGAAACAGTGCCGGCCAAAAGTAATAACATAATAGTAATTCTACTTAATTAATTTAAGTGAAGTAAATAATAAAAATAAAAATATAGCCTGAGCGCCATGGTCGATCCGGTGGAGTGGCAGCGCGAAAAAGTCGACACAGGGACGCGCGTCGAGGCGACGCCAGGACTTGGCCGACGCAGGCGGGACGACGACATTGACTTGCCGAGGTGTTTAGCGCGGCTTAGCCTAACTAGATTGCCTGCACACATACAAAATAGTGCAAGCCGGGGATAATAGTAATAATAATAAAATAAAATAAAAATTCTTAGCAGAATAAATAATTTATGCAAAAATGAGTAATGAGAGAAATATGGCCCATGTGTCGAACACTCGATGAGGTAGAGCTCTCTCAATGATGCCGAAGTCCCCGAGGCAACCAAACATGTCGGTATGGCAATTTGACCAGCAATGCGATCACGCGAGCCGATATATACCAATTGGGACGACGACGTTGTCTTGCTGAGGTGGTAGCATAGCATGACCATAGTTAACTTTCGTGCATAGATAAAGCAGCACAAGATGAAAAATAAAAATTCCCTTTATATAATTTATCTATACAAAATAAATAATTTAAGAATATAGCCTGAGAGCCGAGGTCTGTTTGCAGATGTAATGTTCGTTAGGCTGCAAACGAAAGCGTACAGACAAAACGCTGGTTAATGCAAAGCTGATTTGCACTTTTCCTTAATTAGACTTAACAAGTCGTGCTGCAAAAACTAGCACTGGATTGAGTCAGTCATGCGGCAAAGAAAAATACTACTTTGCCAGGGTGCTAATGCATGATAGCGACATCTATGTAGTGGGAAAAAAACAGAAAGAGAAGGAGAGAAATCCCTTGATGGCCGTTGCCTGTGGGGGACTATTCTCGGCTCTGCATGTGCTGGCCCAACCTACGCATATACTCCTTGGGACCTAACATAATTCGGTCGGCGGAGGCGGGATGATGATGTTGGTACGCCGAGGTGACCACGTGACGTAGCCAAAGTCGGTTGCCAAGGTAGCGGCATGGTATAGTCAAGGTCGACTATAGGGCGTCGCCTTGATGAGGTGACAAAAGCCGAATCCGCGGGGTCTCCTGAGTTACGGATGCGATGCACGCGGCTTAGCGACGACATATCGGATCCCTTGAAACAGTGGCCGCAACATAGACCGAATTGCAAAATCTGTTGCACCAAAAATCATTGATGAGCAAAAAATACTCTTTAAAATATTATTAATATGTACAGTGCGGAACACTAGAACAATTGCACCTAATGATTTATCCGATGATGCTCAGACTGATGGCAGACAAGATGATCACAAATGACAGGATTCCACGAGGGACGCCCTGACCGGAGTGCCTCAAGACTGCGTCGCGACCAACCAATATACGGAACTGCCGATCTAAACGTGGTCGGTTTGACGAAAAAAGCATGTACAAGTGTTCGTCAGAGTATCTTTGCAAAAAATAATGCAGTACAAACAAACAGAAAATACTCTGTGCGCAATAATTTCGCATGATGAACGAATAATCAGGAAAAAGTAAACCTGTTTGACGGGCAATGACCGTAGTAGAACGAAGCAAATAAAAAGAAACGGTCTGTACGAGCTAGTACCGAGAATATACTGTTTTTGATCTATATACGTGAAGTAGTAGTACTTGAATTACTAGAATTCAGAATTCAGTGATCAAATGTAGGGTACCGTGCTGCTAAACTAGTAGTCAATTTGATTAGTACTCCCTCTGTCTCATAATGTAAGATGTTTTTTGACACTACACTAATGTCAAAAAACGTCTTACATTATGAAACGGAGGTAGTAGAACTTTAGGTCTACGTTTTAATCAAAGAAGAAAAAGGGGAGCAGCAAACAATGGCCGGCTAGGAGCTGAATTAAAAAAGGGAAGAAAACAAATCTGGCTGATGTGTTGCCGCCGATCTGAACTCCCGCAGGCCAGGCCAGCCGCACGCACTGTTCTATATAATTTTGACTTGACCCGCACAAGGAATCCGCTAGCTCCAGGCCGCCGTTTGTAGGCGCACTTCTTCAGGACTTTTACGCGTGCAGGCCAGCTCGGGTCGGATCTACCGTCAGACGGTGGATACAATAGTCCCGCAGGATATGGCTTTTCTGCTGACAACGATCTAATCTACAGATAAAACAAAAGAAGCGACAGCAAAAATTCCTTTGTAAACAAACCAGTCTATACAATACTGATCTAACCGAAAAAACATCACATGATCATTGATTTTTATTCGCATCAAACCACGACGAACACTTAGCAGGCTCTTAATGAAAGCATCAATGTCGGTTTTATATTTGGCGTATCTCGTAGTAGGGGTCTTAAGCTAGGCGTCTTGGAGCGATGGTAACATGGACATGGGATTTTATCCAGCTTTGGACTCTCTCGAAAAGATAATACCCTACATGCTGCTTTTGATTGTTTTCATATGAGTGTAGTACAGAGTACATGTATCTACCACGAGATTATAATAATGAATATCAAATTGTCTATTGACTAGCTTGGCCTCGGTTTATATAACACACCAGAGGCCTAGGGTTTAGGAGAGTTCTCGTCTTGGGCGCCCAGTCTTGTGGGATCTTCCTTGTATGCGGCATGGGCTGTCCCAACTGGTCCATGAATAAACGGGCATGGGGGTCCTCGGCCCAATCCAAGAGATCGGGAGACGACGTGATGAGTACCCCCTAGTTCAGGACACCGTCACCCGGCCCTCTCCGCGCTCCATTCGCCTGGTCCGACCGAAACCCGAGTCGGGCCTGCTCCCCGTGAAGCTGGAGCACGTCGACATGGCTGCCCCCGACGACGAGGCCGCCTTAAAATGGGCGAAGGAGGACTACGTCCGCGAGAAGGTGCGCCGCCGGTGTTAGGCATACACGAAGCTCCAGGCCCGCCGCCGCGGGCGTGAGGAGGGCGATGTCATCGTCCTCGATAGCGACGAGGAGGACGAGGCTGGGCCGTCCAGTGCCCACCGCGCGTCGGCGACCCTGGCCAGGGGCGCAGCAGGGACGGCGGCGGCTCCGGCGGGGCGCGCGACAACGACGACGACAGCGGCTACGACTACACCCGTTTCTACATGCTTCTCGGCATGTAGATGGCGGGCGGTGGATGCGGCATAGTGGCTAGTGTGGCGTAGTTTGCATTTTTTTTTTACTTTTTTTTGTACAAATTTCAATGAAATTTTGTCGAGTTTGTACCAGATCGTTGAGTTTGCACAAGTTTGTACGTAATTTCGCTGAGCTCGCGCGATATTGGCGGCGACCTGCTGGGCGACGACTGGGAACGAAGTCGCCCCCACGCGTTAAACTTGCGCCTGTTCGTTCCCGCCGCCCTGGGGCCGGACGGCTGAAGATGCTCTTAATTCTTATAACCCTCGTTCCTGTAGTAGATTTTTTTTTTTTGAGATAACAAGATGATTACTCAGCCAGTCGGGTTCGGTGCGGCAAAGCGCGGCCACGCGTCTTGCCCCAAGATAACAATTGTTATTCTTTTCTGTTTTTGTTTTTAGCGAGCAGAGACTTCACGCAATAGGATGTGTGTAGAAACAGATGGGAGGGAGTACTTTCTTTTTAAGGGGAAGGCATGCACATGGTCTCGTTTCGGTTTTGTAGGGTCGTCCCGTGCTGTACCTACGAAGAACGTACGTGGGAATATTGTATGTGATCCATGTTATTATTTTATTTTATGTCGCTCGTCGGTTGTGCGATCGACAGTACTCTTCTTACGGGGAAGGCACATGGTGTCGTCTCGGTTTTACAGGGTCGTCTCGTGCAACCCACGTCGATCCAGGCGTCATGCCGACCCGTTGTTATTTTATTTACTTCAGGAATCGGTTGTACGACCCGTTGTTATGTTATTTGCTTCAGGAATCGGTTGTACGGCGAGAACACACGATCGACCCACACGACCTATTTATAGACTTCCCGGATGGTGACATGACACTCACTACACCATACAGTACAGTACAGATTACAACACCGTATTTGAGTTCCCGGCGCAAGGGCTAGCGGCAGCGGCAGCCACTGATCCGAACCCAGGTACTCTAACTGTACTGTACTGTATTATTATTCCTGGAGTATTTATTACACAGTACTAGTAGTACTCGAGCATCCATGCATCTAACATCTCATTTCAGTAGCTACACCAACCCAGATCATCAATTTGTATTTTAGCAGCCTCTGATTCGTTGCACCTGCTCTTGTATACCAGTCCAGTACCACATTTTGTCTTGCGGGTCCCTTCAAAATACTAATCCCTCCAACGTACTCCCTCCGTTCTCAAATACTTCCTCCATCCCAAAAGTTTACACTCTAAAAACGGAGCAAAATGAGTGAATCCACACTCTAAAAATAAATGAATCTACATACATCACATCCGTATGTTGTAGTTCATTTGAAATGTCTAAAAAAAGTTATATTTAGGAACAAAGGGTCCACCGGTATGTCCTATGGAATTTATTTTATATCTTGCTACATACAGTACGTACTCAAATCTAAAAACTTGTCTAGAGACAAACAGGGTCCACCGGTCAGTTTGTGGCTATACTGCCACCTCCACCTCCACTTTCATCGCTCTCGGTCTCGTGTTCCATTCCTCACGGCGCCGCCGCCGCCGTTGGTCCTCCTTCCCAGTCTCCACCCAGAGATAGAGATCCACGGCCTGGTCTGTCGGCGGGAATGCCTCCCTCCCGGTTTGGAGCCGGAGAGGCCGGAGACGCCCGCCCGCCGTGGCTTTGGTTGCGCAAGCGAGAGGAGGGTGGCGTGCAGTGCCGTTGACCCGTCGTGGGAGGCGGACCAAGGAGACGCCGCGCCGTGCAGGAGAGCAGCGCGCGCCCGCCGCTACGTACGACCCGATGAGGACGGCACCACGACTTCCGCGGATCGACCTTCTCCGAAGCCGAATCCATTATCCATGGACCGCCGCTTGGAGCTTCCGAAGCCGGACATACTGCGGCCTTCTTCTCCAACTCCGACCGCCTTCATCCCCACGGCCGGTGATCCACAGTCAAATTCCTCCTCTCTGCTCTGCTCACTCTCTGTTTCAAGCATCAATTGAACAACTTCCTCTCCACTCTACAGCAGCAGGTGAGATTCAGAGTCTGGTTTCTGAATGTTACCATGTGTTTGCACCAGTAACTGAATATATACTAGTAAAGCATGTCTTGTTGCAGCCATAAGAGTGATAGTAGGTGCAGGCTTTGATGATTTTTGTATCAGAACCATGCTGAAAGCCCAAAATACACTGTGCTCTGTGCACACTGAACATTAGCAAGGTTTCGTTGTCTCTCGCTCAAAGCTTGAAGGAAGATCCTCATCTATTTCAAAAGGCCCAAACATTCTTCAGATTTTCTGATCTTTGTCATGGCTGTCAACTTTTGGCTTTCAAACTTAAAACAGGTGTACAAAGATGCATCCATCTCTATCTCTCATACTTAAAATACGTGTGCAGGTTCAACACCTTTGAAGCGAACCTCTTCCTGTGCGGGCTGCTGAAAATGGCTGGATCACGGCTGCTCTGGCGCACCAACCGTCCTGTGGCAATGCTGCCTATTGTGCTCAATGATCAAGGCATAGTTGACAGCCTTACTGAAAATAATCAGAGAAGCATGTGGGCTAGCACAAGGATAGGGGAGGACGAACAACTCTACTTAGTCCATGTTCAGGGCACTGCTGGCATCGGTCTCCCGATTACGCTGGCTGTCAAGAAGTTCCAAAACTCGGACGGAATAGTGGATGGTAATCTGGAGAACCGCTGCAAGTCGGAGATGATCCTGTTAGCCAGCATCCGTCACGACAACATCGTCAACGTCCTACACTTCATCCAGAGGGAAAATGCACTAATGCTCGTTTACACGTACCAGGTGAACGGCAGCCTTGACCAGTGGCTGCACCGTCGGGAGGAGGGTGACCTGCCATTGACCTGGCCGCAGAGGAAGGCCATCGCCATTGGCGTGGCCCAAGGGCTCCGCCACTTACACCACGGATGTAATAGACCCATTGTCCACCACAACATCACCTCTATCAACATCCTGCTTGATCAGAATTTCAAGGCCGTGATAGCCAGTTTTGGTGCTGCACAGATGAACATGGCCGGGCTCAACCAACCATTGCCTATCGCGTGGACTGTGTTTGGTAACTTCGGGTATGCAGCTCCAGGTACGGTGGCGGTTCGGTGCATGCAGTGATTTTTTTTTTTAAATTCCATCTTATAACTAGTGTGGTCATTTACTAACTAGTCATATAAATGATTAATGTCAGAATATGGGAGGGCTGCAAGCCAGCTGACGGAGAAGGTAGACACGTACAGCTTTGGTGTGGTGCTGCTGGAGCTTGTCATTGGGCGGGTGGCCAATGGGGTGGATGGTCAGTTGGCCATATGGGCTCATGACAACTGCAGTGAACTGATGGCAAAGAAGCTGGAACGGTTCAAGATTGCTGTGGACAAGGGCATCCCAGATCAAGCACAGTACATGGAGGAGATGGCGATTGTGTTCAGACTGGGTGTGGATTGCACTGTCGATGATCCGCAGCAAAGGCCGTCCATGCAGATGGCTCTCAAACGACTCCGCCGCGGTCGTGGGCTTGGCCGATTCGGTGGCCTTCTCACCTGCTATAACTTGTAAGGCCGCCGGCTAAGCAAAGTGCCTTAGTTACTTCTAAAAAAGCAAAAAGTAAAGGCCTTCCCTACTGTTCATGTGAAAAATAAAACACTGTTCATGTGAAAATGAAACAAAATGAGACACCCCTGATTGCAATGAGCACCTTTATATCAAAATGTTGCCTTCTCTCGTAGTAGTGTTTGTTCTTGCTTTTATCTATGCATGATGTGGTTGCATATTCTGAGAACAGGAAGATTTTCATAATGCTACAGAAACACTGTTTATTGTGTTCCTGACTGCTTCACACATGCGAAGTAACACCTTATGCTGGATCTATAATAATGTTAGTCTTTGGAGTGCTTGCTCATCTGGAACTTGCGAAATTAATTTCCTTCGTTAGGCAATATTGAGTTAAGTTGGCAGCAGAACATTTCATGTTTCTGGAAACAAAATCTTCAATTCTTAGGAAGTATTGCCACTGTAAGTATTTGCGGTAGAGCCAATTTATGGTCTTCTTGGGCACCTGATGGGAAAGAACAAATGCGGAACACAACTATTTAACAAATGCAGAATAGCTGATAAGCTGTAGTACTGAATGTAACTTCCCCCCATGAGTAGATGTGATGTGTATATACTGATTGCGAATCGCAGTTTAGTTTGTATGGTGAGTCTATGAAAGATCTTGCTGTTTGTGTCTGCTTGAATATAAATAATTTAGCTATTTTGTCAATCTCCATTTTTTTCATGAATTGTATCGGGCGCATACTTTATTTTTTTCAGATACATCACCAGTGAGGATGTTACCCAAGTGAAAAAAGGTAAAGTGGCATGTTCTGTGGTACTTTGAAGTTTGAAGTGATATTTTTTTCTGTTTGTGTCCGCTCAGCTGATGAACTGATATTGACAGAGCTTATGTTCTGTGGTACTTTGAACGTTGAAGTGTATGCTCTGCTTTCTTTTTGCTTGGCAAGAAAAGCCTCAGGATGCCCCAAAGCCAAGGGAGGATGGTTGCAAGGGAAAATGGTTGTGAACTTCCCGCTTGAATGCAAGGTACCTAACATACTAGCACCCAACCATCTTAAATTCGATGCTATAACGATAATACTATATCTTCAAAAGCCTAACGCTGAATTGCTGAAACTTATTGTTCTGCCATTGGCGACAACAAATCTGGATCCATGTGGAGTCATTCTTTTTAGGAGAAAAAACATTAAAGAAGACTAAACCTTAGCTAGCAACAGTCAGAGCACATGTTCTCCTAGCTAACAACAGCAGATACTACATGCAGCCTCTTGTGATGTCCCCAGGTAGCACTACAAGATTCACCTGGAACGCATTCCACACAAATAATAAGACACCTGGCATCTCTAGTTTTAAGGAACTGAATTTGAATGCATTAGCCTTGAGGAAGTTGTGGAGTGGAGCCATGTGTTGCAGGATGCATCCTACTCTCCAGTAAGTACTCATCAACCCTCTTTGAAATTTCATGAACAACAGTGTCTAATCTGAAACCAATAGTCACATCATAAATACGCACATTTAGAGGACAAACAGACTCCCAGCATATAGAGTTCCAAATGAGCAAGAACTCAAGTAACAACAAAATATTGAACTCTAGGAATCATTCCCACTGAAGTAACAACAAAATATTGAACACTGACCAAACTTATGGTCTTCTCTTGGGCAAATGCTGAACAGAACTATTTTACTAAATTGGATGGTCGCTACTTGCTGATAGGCTGTAGTACTAAATGTAACCTCTTCCCATCAGTACGTATATAGATGTGTCGATACTAATTGTAAATTGCAGTTTAGGTTCATTTTTAATAGCGTTGTAGGAAAAATGTGCTTCGTCTACCCTGATCATCAGATTTAGATTTCCGGTAACCATTATGTTTGTCTTGCAGGTTGTTCCTAGCCTTTTGTGTTTCTGCACTAGGGGAATGCATTCCGTATTTGCATCAGACTATGAGACTGTAGGGGCAGTTGTGTTCATTTGATAAAGCACAAGTGAAATGAGGTGAAGATGCGCAATCTCTCTGCCTAGTCGTCTTCCACCTCTTTCGATTAATGCATAGATTCGGGTAGATCTCACTTGGCATAAGGAGAGGGTGCGGTGATCTGTTCTTGGTGTGGTTGATTGATTTCCGCTGTGTTGGTTGCAGGTGAGGAAAGTGGGCATGCTCGATGGAGTGACCACCTTGTTGTCTGGGAAGGGGAAGTGAAGGATGGGAACAACATCCAGATCATCTCATTCCACAGCACTTATCAACCAGGTGAACGAATAGGAGCCGGCTCCATCCTTTCTGATGTATACGTGATTGTGTTACCTGAATAATTTTTGTGTTTTTTTGGCAGGATCAGTCAGACAGTCACACACACATGAATTTATTGTTGTCAGTAGCGTTCACCTCTGCAGAAGTCAGCTACTCGTTTTCCTTGTTGCTATTGGTGAGGACTTGAGCAATTAGTATTTGGCATAACATCATCCTGGGGATCTTTACATTCTGGAGGGTCACTTTTTATATTTACTTGCCCTGTTTTCATTGACTGGAGCTGCATTGGACGAGCAACCTGTGATCAGCAGAACATCTACAGAGTCGGTCCATGAGGACACCTACGACCTGCAGCAGTCCCCGTGATCACCTACACAATATCGAAGCTGTTTTGGGGGTGGCCATCGTGAACGGTACAGTTGGTCTGTATAGGCTTGCAGGTTAGAACAACAGCAGCCAGCAGTGTTGTTAGCTAGGTTAGTGTCTTCCTGAAGATACTCTGCAAAGCTACAGGGCAGTGATTAAGGGATGTGTGTTGATCACCTAGCATTCCACTTTGTGCAGGGGCAGACACACATTAAGACCACATCTGTCATGTATAATCTTACTTGTAATAGCATATCCAAAGTTTGAGATTGTTAACGGGGCCTGCCGCCCGGTCTCATGTACAATCTTATGACTTGCAAACAGGCAACATATCAACTTCAACACTGCCAAAAAAAGGTATCAACTTCAGCAATAGTACACATTTCAATTTAAATCGAAGGTCCATAGTGTCATGCTGCAACCATTCACAACAAAGAAAAGACATTCGAGTGACGACTGAACCTAGCTAACAACACTTGTGGCTGCTATTGTTCTAGCCTGCAAGCATGTACACTTTTTTTTATAGTGGCCCTTGAAACGGGTTTGATATGGTGTCATCACGGGAACTTCTGTTGGTTGTAGACAATCAAATTCAAATGTGTAGGCTTGCAGAATCATGGATGCTTTATGCGGCAGAATCATAGGTTGCCCCATGGAGATGCCTTAGTTCAGCGCAGGTCCAGTCAGCTGGAGAAGGGGCACACATATATCAAAGTGCTAGTTGAGCAGTTATCAACAACAACTCTGAAAACAGAGAAAGAAAGCAGGTAGCAGAATTCCGCAGAGGTGAACACTACTAACAATAATATGCCAGAACTAGCGACCAACAATACGACATCAAAACGCTCTGAAAAAGAAAGCCAGGGCTCTATCTCAAAATTTACACAATTGAGTCATCCTATATTCATATGCACCATTCGTGCGTGCCGTGATCCTTCCAAACAAATACAACGAGCATCAGCCTGAAACTAATGTGCAATGTCCGAAGTCAGTGTATGGGTTTCCTCTTGCTCACATCCAGTACTCTACTGGATAACAGAAAAAACAGAGTCCCAAGGCTATACCAACCGTGAAACTCTAAACGATGAAGCTACGGAACAAACAATCAACTGAACAGTAGCAAATACAGGAGTTCAAAAGTGTTATCATACACAAAGAATCAGCACAACAGCTCAACAGTAGCAAATACAGGAGTTCAAAAGTATTATCATACACACAGACAACTACAAATCATCAATATCCTTTACATTAACTTCAAGGAAATAAAAATCTCAGCCTACTATGCTGCTTCATGCTTCTTCTGAGCTCTTGTTACTCAATTTGTAGTCCCATTTCTGGCCCAGCTTCTCCATGTAATAGCGGCAGACACATACACTTGATCATATGTATGGTCAACCATGTGGAAATAAGAAATCCTCCATGCTTTCTTAAACAACAAGATGCAGAACACCACCCAGAGACCTAGAATAAATCCCAGAGCGAGTCAAATAGAAGGTCATTGGGTCAAAGGAATGTCCATTCCTCTTTTGATCATCTTGCCTTGTTACATTCTTTCCAGGGCAACTGCTTGGAAGAGGAGGCCCACAGAGACCACTGTTGCCACTGTACATGGAAGGTTGTTGTGCATAGAGGGTGTCAAGCTGACGTCATGATGGTATTTTCCCTGTTAGATTGTTATCAGACAAGTCCAAGGAGCTCAAATAGGTTATATCTGACAGGCTCCAAGGGACCCCACCTGTTAGATTGTTATCAGACAAGTCCAAGTAGCTCAAATATGTTAAATTTGATAGGCTCAGAGGTATTCCACCACAAAGTGTGTTCCTTGAGAGGTCAAGTGATTCCATGCTCTACTGGATAACAGAAAATATAGGATGACTCAATTGTGTAAATTTACTCACATCCAGTACTCTAATATGCTGCTACATGCTTATGAACATCCTAAATTTACTCACATCCAGTACTCTACTGGATAACTCAACTGAGTCATCCAAATTTACTCACATCCAGTACTCTACTGGATAACAGAAAATACAGAGTCCCAAGGCTATACCAACTGCCATCGCAAAAAAAAAAGGCTATACCAACTGTGAAACTCTATACGATGAAGCTGCGGAACAAACAATCAACTGAACAGTAGCAAATACAGGAGTTCAAAAGTATTATCATATACAGTACAAACAATTAGCAAAACATCTGAACAGTAGCAAATAAAGGAGTTCAAAAATATTATCATACACACATAGACAATTACAAATCATCAGTATCCTTTACATTAACTTCAAGGAAATACAAATCCCAGCCTAATATGCTGCTACATGCTTCTTCAGAGCTCTTACTCAATTTGTAGTTCCCTTTCGAGCCCATCTTTCCATGCAAGAACGGCAAACACATACATCTGATCATATGTCTTGTCAACCACGCGGAAATAAGGAACCCTCCATGCTTTCTTAAACAACAAGATGCAGAACACAACCCAGAGACCCAGAATAAATCCTAGAGCGAGTCCAAAATAAAAGGTCATTGGCTCAGAGGAATGTTCATTCCCTTCTTTATCATCTTGCCTTGTTACATTCTTTCCGGGGCAACTGATTGGAAGAGGAAGGCCACAAAGACCACTGTTTGCCGCTGTACATGGAAGGTTGCTGTGTGTAGAGGGTGTCAAGCTGACGTCCTGATGGTATTCTCCCTGTTAGATTGTTATCAGACAAGTCCAAGTAGCTCAAATAGGTTAAATCTGATATGCTTGATGGGATTCTGCCAGAAAGCGTGTTCCTTGAGAGGTCAAGTGACTACACGCGATCGTGAAGACCGGTCGGATGACTGACGACACGTGATGGCACGCCACGTTCGTCCCTGACTTCATCACGGCGCGCACGCTCACCGCCAACGACGGCGAGATCCTCCTTCACCATGGCGCGCTCCGGATGGTGCTGCTTGACAAGCGAGGCGTGACGGTGGATGCGCGGTACATGCACGAGGGCGAACACATCGAGTTCGGTCAGGCGATCTTGTTTCCGTGTCATGTGGCTAGGGTTGGACAGCGCATTCAGTCGCCGTGCGCGCCCTCGTTGCATGCGGGGCTTGGTGCACAGCGCGCGGAGGAGCGGCATGCAGCGGCTGGATGCGCGACATCTGGCGCGGGGAGAGCTGCCGGATCAGATCCATGGCCGCCCCACCGCCATGCGGGGCCCAGCAATGGCGTCGAGGTACTTAATGGACACCGAGGGGGCGTGGGCGCACCCAATTCCCCACCTACCACCACTCCTACCAGATCTGACTCGCATCTCGCCTATCTCTTCGGGCATCTGTGGGAGAGATCTAGGGTTTCCTCCTCTTCCCCACCTTCGCCGCGTGATTCCTTCGGCTGGTGGCGTGGCAAGGTCGGCGGCGACGACCGCTCCTTTGCGCAAGTTGCAGAGGGCTCGAAGATCCGTCTCGATCCGTCCAAGGCGATGGGGGATCAAGGCGGGGGGAGATTTGGAGGGCGGCGTGATTTCGCTGGCCGTGGTGGGTTCTGGGGTGGACGCCGACCACCGACACCCAACCAGACGCGCAACATGGTGTGGCAGCGGCCAGATCTGTCGACGGCCGCGGCCGGGAGTTCCAGATCTGTGGGTGGCGGGGTTGGCGACAAGTGGGAGGCGGCGGCGCGGGCGATGGGAGGAGGGGCCAAGCAGTGGGAGACTCAGAAGATGGCGGCCCCCAAGGATGCGATTCCTCCCCCTGTCGCGGATTCGACCACAACTCCGGCCACCAAGAGCTCCGAGGAGCGATGCCTCAACTGCAACAACTCAGGCCATTTCACTCCACGTTGCCCTACTATTCGTTGCGAGAAATGCAACAAGCTTGGTCATATGGCTCAATTGTGTCAATCACTGAGGCCGTGGGAGTGTCTTCCTATGCTGTGCGGGTTTCAATCACCTGGCCAGGGCTTCTTCTATATTCCTGATTTGTGTGCTGCTAAACAGAGTTCTGAGAAAACTAATAATGTAGTTATCACTGTCATAGAGGGGGTTGCTACTGTGAAAGAGATAGAACATGAATTCAACTGCATTTTTGCTCATAAACCTGGCAAGAAAAAATGGCGCTGTACTGCTCGTTCCATTAGTCCAACCCAATTTGTCATGCGGTTCCCGAATGCCAGTGAAGTAGAAAGAGCATGCTGCTATGGTAAACGTCTCCCTTTGAAGGATGGTTCTATCATTGTGTGCATTACTCCATGGTCTGCATCTGTGGGGGCTAAGGGGAGTATGGAAAAAGCATGGGTTCGTGTTAGAAATGTCCCACTGGAAAAAAGATGCTCGGACCATGTTGCATATGCTGGGGGGCTGGTTGGTATTACTTTGGAAGTGGATGAGGCAACATTACATAAACCTGAGTATGCCAGGATATTGCTTGGATGCAGGGAGGTTAAGAAAATTCCTCCTTCCGCTGAAGGGATGTTAGGTGAACAATTCTATGATTTTTTCTATGAGGTTGAGAAGGTGTTATCTGTTGGGGGAGAGAAAAATCAAACCTCCATTGCTGTTGACAGTGGTGCATCCCCATCAGTCCCAAAAAAAGCTAGGGTGGACTCATGCCCAGCTTCCTCTATGGAGCAAGGGGATACTGATGCTTCTATGGTGGGGAATCAGTCATCGCAGAGCTATGATAAGAATTATCAGAGATTAGCTGTTGTTTCTGAGAATGAGGAAGAGGAGGATAGTGACGAAGGGAATCATACTGAGCTGCTTATTGAGTCTATGGCCAGAGAGCATGATAAAGGAAATGTGTCATATTATGATTCCCCAGTTAACAACACAGCTGTTGGGAACATTGGTGATGAGATGAGTTGTGAGGATGGGGGTATGCCGCCTGCCAACAGAAAAGGTGCTTGGGAAATTATCCAAACCCCTGTTCCTCCCTCTCCCATGTTTTTGCCTCATTATGAAAATTCTCATGGGCCTGTGTTCCCTCCCTTGTTAGATTATGTGAGCTGGCCCTCTCTGCCTCATATAGTCCCTCTTGAAGAAGGTTCAACAGAGGGGGGAGGGGATTGCAGTGTTTACACTGTTGAATCGCCCACTGGGTCTCCTCTCAGGGAAGTGGTGATATCTGAAGAATTGGCTTCACGAAGACAGTTTGAGAAGCTGGAAAAGATGGAGGACAGGGCTACTAATAGAATGAAGAAGCGTGACCTTGAAGGTAAAAATATGCTCAACACAAAAAATCAATTCTGTGTGTTATCTAATACTGAAATTGTCTTGCGTGCTTCCCTTATGGGAGTACAAATTCCTGATGACAACTTTGATACTGTTGATGTTATCCGTGAGCTAGAAATATCTAGGAATTTACTTCTAGATAAGAAAAATGAAAGAGATCCCCCCAAGATTGTTATTAATGATGGGTTGGGCAACAGTGTTCCACTATCCTTAACTTGGGAAGAAGATAAAGATGAGGAGGAACCTTTTATTCTTGTCCAATCCAAACAAAAAAAGAAAAGAAACCAGCGAAGACGAACAGTGGTCATTTCGCCCCATAAAGACCCTGTTAGACCCATGACTAGAAGTCAGAAGAAGGAGGGGGAGGGTAGGGGCTGCTAAGAATCCTGACAGACCTACCAGGGTGAGAGATAAACCTGATCGTTATAAATGATTGGCCTTTTTTGGAATTGTAGGGGAGCAGGTAAGAAGGGCATGTCTACCTGTCTCACTGACTTGATTAATGCCAATGAGGTGGACTTCATTGGGTTACAGGAAACTATGAAGAGTAGTTATACTCCTTCTTTTTTTAGAAAATTGGATCCACACCAAAGATTTATGTGGGAATGGAACCCTTCTAGGGGGAAATCTGGGGGCATCCTTTGTGGGGTCAATAGGGATAAGTTTGACATCATAGAAGTGAAGCATGGGAAGTACATTTTGCAAGTTAATCTCTTTGATAAGAGCAAAAGTTGTAGTTGGGCCCTGCTGGTAGTTTATGGGGCAGCTCAGGATGAGAACAAACCGGAGTTTATAGCAGAGATGTCATCTATGTGCCACAAGACCTCTGTTCCTTATATAGTTGGTGGAGATTTTAATCCTTCGTCATAGTGGAGAGAAGAACAAGAAAACTCCTTTGTCTCATTTCTCTGATGTTTTCAACTCAGTTATACACCTGCTGGGGCTGAGGGAGATTCATATGTCAGGAGGCTGTTACACTTGGTCGAACAAACATGAGCACCCTACTTTGGAAAAGCTGGATAGAGTTTTTATGTCTTCAGACTGGGAGGACCTTTATCCTCTTGTTTCTGTTAAAAAATTAGTCTAGGAGATCTCTGACCATAATCCTTTACTCCTAGATGGGGGGGGGTGGCTTTTCCTAGAACCCCTGGTAGTAGATGCTTTAAATTTGATAACGCTTGGTTGAACAATCCTGAGTTTCTTCCTCTAGTAGCTGCAATTTGGGCGCAGCCTGTTTACACTAGTGATCCTATTGATGTTTTAAATATCAAGTTGAAAAGAATTAAGAAATTCTTCAAAGGATGGGGATCCAACATTTTTGGTCAGAATAAGATTAGGAAAAATCTTATCAGACTCGAGCTTCAGGAGCTAGAGAAAATGGAAGAAGAAAATGACATGTGTGGGGAGGCCTATACTAGGAAGTTGAATATCCTAGTAGAACTTAATGACATGTATATCGAGGAAGAGACCCATTGGCACCAGTTTTCGAGTGGGAGATGGCTCCTAAAAGGGGACAACAACACTGGCTTCTTTCACAAAGTAGCCAATGGGCGTCGTAGGAAAAATTCCATGGTTTCATTGGAGTGTGGTTCTGTGATTATAGAAGGGACCAAAAACCTGCTGTCCCATGCTACTAATTACTACAGAGAGCTGTTTGGACCAGCCCCTGGTAACATTTGCCAAATTGATGCTTCATTATGGTCCCAGGATGAAAACATCATGCCTGAGGATAATGAGTACCTGACCCGCCCTTTCTCTCTTGAGGAAATCAAGACAACACTGTTTGCGATGAAACCTAATCGCGCTCCTGGACCGGACAATATTCCTGCAGAATTCTATCAACATTGCTGGGACGTTGTGAGTCCGGAGTTGTTCAATCTCTTTGAGTGGTTCTATGAGGGAAAATTAGATGTTCAACGCTTGAACTATGGGGTTATCACATTACTCCCTAAATCTGCGGAGGCAAACATAATACAGCAATATCGACCTATTTGCTTGCTGCGGTGCCCGTACAAATTGATCACGAAAGTTATGGATCTTAGAGCTGCGGAGGTTGCTAACAAAATCTTTAGCATCCAGCAGAATGCTTTCATTAAGGGGAGACACATTGTAGATGGCATCCTATCCTTGCATGAGGTACTGCACTATACTCATGTGAAAAAGGATGTGGGAGTAATCTTTAAGATTGACTTTGAGAAAGCTTATGACAAAGTCAACTGGGAGTTCCTACTGGATTGTCATGTCAAACGGGGTTTTAACTCAAAAATGGTGCGGGTGGGTGTCTCAAATCCTTAGGAATGGCACGGTTAGTGTTAAGATCAATGATGAGATAGGACCCTATATCCAGAGCGCAAAGGGGGTGAGACAAGGTGACCCACATTCTCCGTTCCTTTTTAATCTTGCGGCAGAATGCCTGACTAAGATGGTCATTTCAGCCCAGAAAAATAATCTCATTAAGGGGCTAGCTTCTGGGCTGATAGAAGGAGGGGTAGGCATCCTTCAATACGCGGACGATACTGTCCTGTGCTTTGAACATGATGTTGACAAAGCTGTCAACATCAAGTTGTTGTTGTATCTTTTTGAACTCATGTCTGGTTTAAAGATTAACTATGATAAGAGCGAAGTGTTTGTGGTAGGAGGGGATAATGACACGGACAGTATATATGCTGATCTGTTTGGCTGTCGTGTGGGATCTTTACCTATGAAATATTTGGGAGTTCCAGTTACATATTCCACTCTTAAGAACATTGAGTTGGATTCCCTGGATGTTAAAATGGTTAAGAAATTGGATGCATGGGTAGCATATGCAGCCTCCTCTGGTGCTAGGATCACCTTGCTAGACTCCAGTTTGGATGGTATTCCATCTTACTTGATGTCGATGTTTCTTTTTAACAAAACCTTTATAGAAAAGATCAACAAACATCGCATACGCTTCTTTTGGAGGAGGAAGAACAAGAAGCGAGCTTATCATATGGTTAAATGGACTAGAATTTGCCGATCGAAAAATATTGGTGGCTTGGGTATAAAAGACCTTCACAAACAAAATATCAGCCTGCTTGTGAAGTGGTGGTGGAAGCTGGAAACTGGTGATGGGCCATGGCAGCGCATCGTCCGTGCAAGATATTTCAGAAACAAAATGGTCGCGAACATCCGCAGTCGTTTCTCTGATTCTCCCTGTTGGAAATCTATCATGAATGTCAAAGATGTTTATATGGCCGGGAGAAAAATCACCATTAACAAGGGGGACCTGGCAAGGGTTTGGCACGACCCATGGGTGGATAATGGTATCCTGCGAGAACGCTTCCCTGTTTTGTATGACATCTGTCAAGATCAAAACTGTACTATTGCCTCCTTTGCAGACAATGACTATAATCTTCCCTTCAGACGTAGGCTCTTTGGAGAGCTGGAGGAACAATGGAATTGGATGGTGTGTGAGGCTAAGAAAAAGCCTCTGAATGAGAATCCTGATGCTATCTCCTGGTCCCTGAATAGTGGAGGTAGATTCACCACTAAATCTCTATATAAGTGGCTGGAGAGAGACCTGTCTGGCCCTAATTATAAATGGGTGTGGAAAGCGGCAATCCCATTGAAAATAAAAATATTCCTATGGCAATTATTCCAAGATGCTGTTCTCACGCGCGATAACATGCGGCGGAGGAATTGGCCAGGAAATCCTGTGTGCTCTTTTTGTACTAATGTGGAAACTGCTAACCACCTTTTTTTCGCTTGCCCTCTCGCCCGCACAGTTTGGGGGGTGTTGGGGTTGACTGTTGGGGCTTCCTGTGCTCCCAGATCAATCTGGCAAAGTCTGGCTTGGATGTACAATTTGCTTCCTGGAGGCAAAAAATTCTATACGATGATTATTGCTGCAGTGTGCTGGGGGATTTGGTGCCTTCGCAACAAAACTACTTTTGATAATTATAATGCTCGTTCTCCGCTGGAGGCTGTCTTCACCGCTTGCTCTTTTATGTTATACTGGGCAGGGCTGCTTAAGGAGGATGACAGGAGGAAATTCCAGGCTGGTGTGAAGAGGCTGGCTCATGTGGCAGCGGCACTGGCGGACAGACCTTATGCGCGTGGCAGGCTTCTTCTGGGAGATGAAGATGGCATACAGATTGGTTAGATCGTGTTAGTCCCCTTAGCTTGGCCTATATCCACTGGGGTTTGATGCCCGCTGGATTGCTCTTTTTGGTGTTGATGGTCCTATCCTTTCAAAGTTTAGCCTCCAGTCAGGTTAAGTCTGTAGCGAACTTTGGTTGATTGTGTCGCCAGGTTTTCGCCCCACGGCTGATAGTCCGTTACAGGGCTATCATGCAGTGGGTTTCCTGGCGATGCACCAACTCGCTCTCCCCTTTCAGTCTCCTTTGCTTGGTAGTTGGTCTATTCGGCTCGATGCTCATTTTGCGATACTCTCCAAAAACAGAAAGAGACTGATGTATTTCCGTTGATTGCAAAATTAATGAAAAAGGGTGTGAGCCCGGTTGAAAAAAAAAGTGATTCCAAAGCCTGCACAGCCCCAAGATTAATTGGGATTGTCCCACTCAATTGGTTCCGCGATAGATTCAAGTTCATCAACGCATCAAGAGCAGCTATTTCTTCTGGTATTCTCCCAGTTAGTTGGTTGAAATATAAGTCAATGCTCACCCAATCCCAAATGCCAATACTATAATTAAGTTCCCGTCCCTTGAGGACCATAGAGGCAAAATCATATTCATGAACCATATCCGAGTAATTGCCATAAGTATCCGAGTCAACCGTAGAATCCTTTACATACTTTCTTGTCATGGCCGTTAGATTTGACAGATGCCACGGTATGGCACCTGATAAGGCATTGCCTGCTAGGTTCAGATGATGAAGACGACTAAGATTTGAGATGGTAGCTGGGATTTCTCCAGAAAACAAATTCTGGTTTAGTCGCAAAAATCGTAGTTCAACCAAATCTTCAATCCACAATGGCAACCTTCCGAAAAAACTATTTGTGATAGGTCTAGAGACGTCAATTGTTTCCAATCTTTTAGAAATGATGGGAAGTTGCCAGAGAACCTATTGTTACTCAACATGAGAAAGGAAATATTCTTCGCCCCAAAACACTGAGGAACTTGTCCCTCGAAAAGATTGCTGCTTAATTCCAGCGCCTCCAAGAATTCCGCTTTGCAGAAAGATTCGGGAATACTACCAGTTATTTGATTGGAGCTCACTGCTAATGAACTCAAATATTGAGTCCCAATGTTTGATGGCAAATTTCCAGATAAACAGTTTCCAGACATGTCCAGGAAGGTAATATTTCTTGGCAAGTTCGGAATTTCACCAGTTAGTTTATTTGAATTGACAAACAAACTTCGAAGTGACATGAATTCCATGTTTCTTGGCAACCTGCAAACATAGTGTTGAACCAGTCAGGAAGCCTATCAACTATACCCGTGCTTGATATATCCATCCACCAAATGTCCAGATATGTGACCTTTGCAAATGTAGTGTTGAACCAGTCAGGAAGCCTATCAACTATACCCGTGCTTGATATATCCATCCACCAAATGTCCTCTTGGAACTTAAGCCATGCAGGAAACGAAGGGCCCAGTTGGCAAGAGCTAAGATGTGTGTATTCTAAACTGAAGGGTGGTATCCAATCGGGACCAACTGCAATCCTCAAGGAATTTCCACTTAAATCCAGCTCCTTTAACCTCATTAGACTTGTAAAATGTTCTTCGATGAAGTCACCATTCAAGTTATTTCCTCCGAGATCCATCATGGTTAAATTGCAAAGCATACCGATCTCAGATGGCACATGTCCTCTAAGATTGTTATCTTCAAGATCCAATATGGTCAGATTACGGAGCATACCGATCTCAGATGGCACAGGTCCACTGAGATAGTTCAAAGAGAGATCAAGGCTGCTTAAACTAGAGAGCACCCCTTGTGGTATACCGCCAGCTAGGTTGTCCCGAGAGACATCAAGAACGACTAAGCTGGTTAATTGTGCTATCAAATCCGGCATGATTCCAGTAATATTGTTGGAGCCCAAATGCAACTCCTGCAGTTTGTTCAAGGGACACTGGGGCATCCTTGCTATAATATCTTTTATGTTTCCATCACTTTGACATGAAGAAAGGTCCAGGCTTGTCAGATTGCATAGGTTTCTGAAGCATGTAGTCATTATCCCCATGTTACGATTATATGACAAATCAAGGACTTGGAGGGACGTCATATGTGCCAGTGCATCAGGAGCTTGACCGTACAGTTCAGTGTCAGCAAGGTAAAGATGTTGGAGGCTTGTCAGATTCCAAAACCAACCCCTTGCCATTGGGTGGGCAAAGATGTTGTCGGAGAGATCAACCCTCTCGAGTTTGGTAAGGTTAATATGTGGGAGTGAATGGTTTGCGGTTGGAAGTGAGCAAGACCTAAGATCAAGGGCCTTTAAAGAAGGAATCATGTTGACAACATAAGGCCAATCAACTATTGAGTTGAGGTCTACAGAATCCATTCCAAGATACTGCAAATTAGGGATGCGTGCTACCCATGAAATGTCTTTGAGTACATAGTTGGGAATTGGCATGTGAGGTCAAGATGCTGCAGGTTTGAGAGGTTGCCGAGCTGAGGGGGCACTCTGCCAGAAAATGGTATGCCGGATAGGTTAAGATATCTCAATCTCGTCAAAGAGCCCAAGAACTCCGGCATACGGGCACTTGGGCGAATGTGAGGGGAACCATTGCATTTGCAACTTTTGGAGTCTAAGCGAATGATTCTTAATTTTTGACGTCACGGTCAGGTTTAGCAGCTGTACGTGCTCGGGGCGCATCTTGGCATCCGTAAAAAATGGCTACTCGCCGTCGCCGGTCATGTTGTTGCAGGCGATCTGGAAGCCTGGGAGGAAGCAGCCGGCGCCGAGGCCAAAGGGGTAGGGGATGTCGACGTCACTGCATCCCGCCTGGCAGCCAGGCTTCGCTAAGGAGCTACAGGCGATGGCCACTGAGGCTACGAATGGCAATAGCACCAAGATCCATGTCATCGACATTTCTCACCACTTTTGTTCGTTGGTTTGTTTGTGTGTGCAATGTTGGTGACCAAGCCTCCGTACATTTAAATACAAGAGCGAGCATGGTTCCCTTCCACCTGTGCTAGCGCTGTTGGTATGTGTTTTAAAATTGTATTTTTAATTTACTAGTTTGTTTAACGAGTTGCCGGTTTGTTGCCGTCAAGGGGAGATTTCAAATTCATCAGTCAACTATCCTCTGGCAATTCAAACATGTGAAATTAAGGTTGTCTCTGTCAACAATACGTTTCTGTAGTATGTGACCTCATTACCTACCTATGAGTCTCTTATCTTCTTGCATTAAGAAATGGGTGTAGAAATTCATGTTACGCGCAATTTGTTTTTGAGTCTCCAAAGAGCGGATGAAGCCACGCGAGGCTAACCAATACGTGTTCTGTAGCAAAGCATTGGATGCTTAGCCAACAAGGTGAACACGTGCAACAACTAATTTTGCCAACAATAACTATATTCCAGCAATCAAAATTCCACTAACCCTGAAAACAGCCAAGCCAAGATATTACAAGAACACAACATGACAAAAGTGAAGAACAAAACAAAAGTGGTTAATCTAGGAGGATTTTTATTTTGTGGCAAAAATATAAATAACAGTTCTTTTATTTCTTGTTCAACCTATTTACTTTACATCAGTATGTAGTCTTCCTCCCAGATTCTAACGTGAAGCCCAAACCATTATTGTGTGTTGGCACACGCAAACTAATCCCAAAGAAATTCCTAAAAATGCTAATCCCGAAGAAAAAACTTACTATGGGCATTAAGGAGTTTGACAATCTCCAACGAAAGCAATACGAAAAAAAATGTCTATCGCCCACTTTACATATAGAGCAACTCAGCCAGACTGATCCATGGTGATGAGGAGACCCTCTTACAAATCAGATCACGAGAAAACAGGAGAAGCTACACCCCACCAAAAGAACAACCGAAACTACCGACGAGAAAAGAAACCGCTGGCATTTGCAACTTTTGGAGTTAAATCAAAATCAAATGATTGATATTTTTTTTACCTTGCCAATATATTGGCAAGCGAAATATTTGTAGCAAACTAAGCATCCCTTAGTATAAGATGCTCCATAGAATAATATATTTTTGGCAAAGGGTAAGTCAAAGTAACTCTTACAGATGAGTGATTAATTTTATATTTACTAATCAAGGCACATCAAAATTAAGGCCTCTTTTGGTTCATAGGATAGGATTATCGTAGGAATAGGAATTTTGTAGGAAATGAGATGACATGTATCTCAAATCCTATGAGTAGGAATAGGAAACGAGATGTCATTTGGTTGACACCAAAGGAATTTTTCCATTGAGTCTGGGCTCATTTTTATTTTCCTATAAAATGTGGAGGATAGGAACCAATCCTATGTAGGAATAGGAATCCATTCCTATGAACCAAAGGGCTCTAAAGGAAAAAATCCTATAAGAATCCTATCCTCTAGAATTCGTATGATATTCCTCCAAACCAAAGGAGGCAAGTAGTGTGGATGCTAGGTATGTGCCCCAACCTCTGGTTGGGTGGTTACAAGGGTGGTTTTACCCTAGCACAACGGGGATCAAACCCCAGGTTTGACATCACGTTGCTCATAAATGCAAAATCCGCCGGCTCGATCTCTTGGAGGTGCTCATAGTGTGTGTGTGTGTGCGCGCGCGCGTGTGTGTGAGCGCGTACATGCGTGCGTGTATGTGTGTGTGAGTGTGTGTTTATAGGGGGTGAATGTATGAGCGTGTATGTGAGCATCCTGTCATTGTAGTGTGTTTCTCAAAGAAAAAGTATGCGTTGCATGAATGAATGCAATCTTGGTATAAGATTTTGTCTTGGACTGACAAACACCTATATTGATTGTTGTGTTGTTCATTTCTTTCACGTGTTGCTAGTCCGTCCAAGGGCATGTGCGGACAGTGCCACCGCACAGGGCCCCCAAATTGCAGGGCCCCCCGATTTTGGGCCAGTGTCCACTATATTGTTTGTTTTGGTCTTTTTTTTTCACAGCTGGAATAAAATTAGGCCCGGTCAGCTAATCCCTGGCTCTCCAAACTGGGCCTGTTCATCAATCTCCAAAACCGGGCCTTTCTGCTAGTCCCGATCGATGCAGCCTGCCGGCTGCCGATCGATCTATCCCTGCACGGTGTCCTCGAAAAGGGACAAAACTCCTCGCGACGGAAGCGGCGCCGCCACACCAAGACGGAGGCTAGTGGCGTTGTCTCATTTGATCGATTCGTTTTCTTGCCGCAGATATAGCCCGCACGGAGAATTGATCCCAATTTTGTTGGCCACCTGGCGCTCAGCAGGTTGCAAATCGGAACGTACAAGCTGAGGGCATCACTAATCTGTCCACTAGGTGCGCTCAAACTGAATCCCTTTTTAATTTAGACTATCTTTGCTCTGTTGCATACTTATATTAGTGAGTATATATTGTCTGCATATGCATCAGCCAATCAATCAAATTATTTAGGAAAGATATATAGTAGGCTAGTTGATCGATCAAGTTGTCACACACCAAGATTTCAACATAGTTGCTCGTTCAATATTCAGGATTTAGCCATTTTCTTATATTATTATTATCTTGATATAAGCCTATAATCTGTGCAGTGTTTGATTAAAAGAACTTGCCCATTCTAGAAATTTTAGGGCCCCATTTTTCATTTTGCACCGGGGCCTCAAATTTCCGGAGACGGCCCTTAACTGATGATTAAGAATGGTTGGCTTCTTTGTTTTTTTGTTTTTTCAATGTTGATGGTCAATCCTTGTTAGAGTACGTAATGGGCCTAATGGGCTTGGGCTGGCGGTATAGCCCGTTAGTCTTAGGGTTAATTAGAGATAAGGGTCGCTTGCTTAGGGGTCAAGTAAGCCTTGCTTGGGAGTCAAGTAAACCTCTCTATATAAAGAGAGGAGATGTATCAATCTAATCAAGCAAGAATTAAGAAGGAAATCCCTTCCCTCTTGCCTGGCCGTGGGCAAAAGGCCCCCGGCCGGCCCTCTCGCGCCCTCCTTCTAGCAGCGCCATAACAATTTGGTATCAGCTAGCTTTGGTTCGATCATGCCTTCACCGCCGCTAAGCCCGTCTCTTCTGCTGCCGGTCACCTCGTCGCCTCCGGCGACCACCACGACCATCGCCCCGCTCCTGTCCGCGCCCACCCCCGCTGTCCTCACCCCGGAGGAGGTGTTCGGGGTGCTGCGGGACCTAACCCAGGCAGTCCAGGAGATCCACCTATTCTTAGCCGGGTCCTACGGGCCGCACCCGGCTGCGCCACCCATCGTCGCCCCCGCAACGCCATGGCTGCCGTGGCAGCCGCCGCACCAGGCAGCCTTCGCCGCGCTCGCCGGGCCGCTGCAGCTGCCATCCATCGCCACCACCGCCCAGCCCTGGCTGCAGTGGCAGCCGCCGCTCCTGGCGGCCTCCGCTGTGCCCGGCGCTCCGCCGCAGCCGCTACCGCTGCCCGGCGCGACACCGCAGCAGCCGCTGCAGCTGCAGCAGCCACCGCCGGTTAGCTTCGCCTCCCAGTATGGGATGCTCTACGATGGGACTGCGACGACCTCGTTCCTATCAGCGCCGCCGCCATCCCAGGGCGTCCACATCCAGCAGATCAATTCCCCGCCGTCGCCGTCACCGCTTCCGTCTTGGATCGCTACCCGCCACGTGTCGGCGGCGGTGAGGTTGCAGGCTGCTGTGCGTGGCCTCCTAGCGCGTCGGCATGTGCGGGAGATGCGTGGTCTGCAGCTGCCGCTCCTCCAAGTTGCCCTTCGCCGTGCAGAGGACCTCGATCTCGTCCGCTGCATCAGGGATCTTGGGCATGCGGTTTCCCCCACGGGAGGCGGGCATGTTGTTTTCCCCGCGGGCAGTGACCTCAAAATCTGCGACATCGACGGTTGGGGGGACGCACCCCTCCTCGTCTTTCTCCATCGCAAGCCCTCCACTCTTTCCTGTGCAGTGCAGACCAACAACCATACACATGCACTCCTTTTGTCCAGGTGGTGTCCATGGGATCCAGGTGGCTGTACACGTGCACGTCCAAAATAAAGCGTCCAGTCCATTTCAGGTTGAGAGTAATAACACAAGCCGAAATGTAAAAGGCTTGTTTTTAGGTGTTAGGTTTGTGTTGCGTTGAGTCATGGTTATAAGTTGGTTAGGCTGCAGCTCGAGGACAAGCTGCATGTCCAGGTGGGGTGTAGTGTTAGAGTACGTAATGGGCCTAATGGGCTTGGGCTGGCGGTATAGCCCGTTAGTTTTAGGGTTAATTAGAGATAAGGGTCGCTTGCTTAGGGGTCAAGTAAGCCTTCCTTGGGAGTCAAGTAAACCTCTCTATATATAGAGAGGAGATGTATCAATCTAATCAAGCAAGAATTAAGAAGGAAATCCCTTCCCTCTTGCCTGGCCGTGGGCAAAAGGCCCCCGGCCGGCCCTCTCGCGCCCTCCTTCTAGCAGCGCCATAACAATCCTCCATACATTTAAATACATGGGAGGCCAAATGTATTTATAATTCATCAGTCAACCAACTCGGAAGTAAAATTAAGGTTGTCTTCGTAAAAAAAATACATTTCTACAAGTCTCTTATCTTCTTGCATTAAGAAACGGCGTGCAGAAAACCATGTTACACTTGGATTTATTTCTGTCTCCAAAGAGCGGATGAAGCGACTCAAGGCTAATGATTATGCGTCCTGAAGCTAGGAGGCATCAGATGCTATTGCCAATAAGGTGAATGAACTTGTGCAATGACTAATCAGGCCAACAAACGAAGTATATTCCAGCAATAGTTCAGTTTAATAAAAATCATATTCACTGAAAAGTAGATAAAAGTAACACAATTCCATTAACCCTTAAAACAGCCAAGCCAAGATATTACATGAATACAACATGGAAAAAGTGACGAACAAAGCAAAAGTGGTCAATCTTTGACGATTTTTTGTGGCAAAAATATAAAAGGACAACTCATTTAAATCTGATTCGAACTATCTGCTTTACATTAATATGTAGTCTTCCTCCCAGATTCTAATGCAAAGTCCAAATCATTATTGAGTGTAAGCACACCCAAACTAATCCCAAAGTAAAAGCAGAAAAACAACTAAACTCGCCATCCTAAGAAGTAGCTCAGGAAAACAACACGACGAGCAACATCTCCCGATCCATACCCGAGGACGCCATGAGCAACCAAGACAACGCCTGCACAAAAGAGTACGGCGCCGAGACGCCGTCATCGTCCGATCTGGAAGACTGGACCTAGGGTTTCCCCTGATGCTCGAAGAGGGGGGCCCAGATAACGGCCATGATTGCGCCTTCAAGAAGGGGATGGCACCCACGGTTGTTGGCGCTGGTAGCATAGAATGCAAGGATTTTTCCCTGGCTAGAGTCCGAGAAATCCCATGTCGTCGAAGCACGAGTCGGAGAAGAAGTTGGGAATAGGTCGGAACCACGACCATAGGAAGGGGAGCCATGCCCGTCGACGAAAAGGCAACGGGCGACACTGGACGCGCAAGCAATGGAGCGACAGAGGGATAAATGGGGTACGGAGGTGAACGGCTGGACGGATGAGAGGGTAGCTCAGATCCAGGTCACCAGGACCGGAGCAGCAAGGACGCCGTCGAGCCCGAAATACATTGTCTACACCAAAATTAGCAAGGTCTCGTTGTCTCTCACTCAAAGCTTCAAGGAAGATCCTCAACTATTTCAGAAGTTCAAAACATTCTTCAGATTCACTGATCTTTGTCATGGCTATCAACATTTAGCTTTCAAACTAATTACCAATAAGCATCCTCTCTATCTCTCATAGTTAAATAATTCGTGTGCAGGTTGACGGCTCGAGCACCTTTGAAGCGAACCTCTTCCCATGCACACTGCTTAAAATGGCCGGAATCATGGTTGTTCCAGTGCAGCAGGTGTCCTCTGGCAAAGTTGCTGCCGATTATGCTCAATGATCAAGGCATGTGGGCTAGCAGAAGGATAGGGGAGGACGAACAACTTTACTTAGAGCATCTCCAACAGGCGCGTGGAATAAGCCGCGCGCTGGATAAGTGCAAATTTGGCGCGCTTCAGCAGGCGCGAAAAAAATCGGGGCGCGCGGGAAAAAAGCGGCATTGCGCGCGGCAGTTTTGGCGTGCGTCGTCCAGTGCGCTGGTTAAAAGCCGTGCGTGGGCACCCGCCAACTGCCACCCTTTGCCTCCCGCCACGCCTTCTTCCTCGCCTCTTCCGGTGCCCTGCCACCGCTGCGCCTTCTCCCCCGTGTCTTCAAGCACCCCGCTACCGCTGCGCCTTCTCCCCCCGCCTCCAGCGCGCCGCCATGCCTCCGCGCCCCTGGAGCAGCTCCGGCTTCCGCAGCGTCCACCTCCGCCCCTCCGGCGTGTATTACGCGGAGATCCGCTCCTGCGATACACGCCTTGGGCTCGAAACGTTCGAGACCGCCCACGAGGCCGCCCACGCGTACGATGCAGCGGCGTGGCGCCTAGCTTGGGAGTCCACAGGCGCGGATGAACTTCTCTAACGTGCGGACGCGCTAGCAGGCGCAGGAAGCCGCACCTCCCCCGCGACTAATCACCGAGGAGGATCGCCGCATCCAGCAGAGGCTGGAGTGCCGCCACCACATCGCCGAGGCGGATGAGCACACCATGGCGGTGTGGCGCTTCTCGCTTCTCGCAGGACGTCGTTGCCGAGAATGAGTTCTGGGCGTAGAGGAGGCGGAGCAAGCTGTGCGTCGGGCGGACAAGCGTGCGTGGAATGAACTGGCGGAAGCCCAGTGCGAGCTGGAATCTGCGTCAACCTAGGACGAGGAAGATTCTCGGTGGGTCGACGCGTTTACGTCATCGGACTACACCACCAAGGAGGACGAGGAGTAGTTTTATCTAGTTTTATTTGCATCATTTTATCTAGTTGCATTGTTTTATCTAGTTTTATTTGCATCGTATGAACTAGCTTGTGGTGTGGGGCTTGAAATATGCTATGAATTTGAACACGTGTTGTTTCATATTTTTTATGTGTTATTTCAAAAAAAATTCAAGCACCGGCTTGTCGCCCGCGCTGAATTTTGCAGCGCCTGGTAAAGCAAACACCCTCCTACGCGTGCTAAAACGCTATTTTAAAAAAAATAGCGCGCCGGGCAACCAAGCGGCTGTTGGAGATGCTCTTAGTCCACGTTCAGGGCACCGTTGGCATCGGCCACCCAACCACGCTGGTCGTCAAGAAGTTCAAAAGTATTCCAGAACTCCGACGGAATAGTGGACGGTAATATGGAGAACCGCTTCAAGTCGGAGATGATCCTGTTAGCCAGCACCCAAGGGCTCTGCCACTTACACCACGGATGCAATATACCGATTGTTCACTACAACATCACCTCTATCAACATGCTTCTTGATCAGAATTTCAAGGCCGTGATAGCCAGTTTTGGTGCTGCATAGATGAACATGGCCGGGCTCAAGCTCAACTAACCATTGCCTATCGGGGGGACTATGTTTGATAACTTTGGGTATGCAGCTCCAGGTACGGTATGTGTTAGGTGCATGCAATGAATTTCCATTATATAACTACTGTGCTAACTAGTAATATAAATGATTAATTGCAGAATATGGGAGGGCGGCAAGCCAGCTGACGGAGAAGGTAGACATATACAGCTTTGTTGTGGTGCTGCTGGAGCTTGTCGATCACAGGGCGGATGGCCAATGGGGTGGATGGTCAGTTGGCCATATGGGCACGTGACAACTGCAGTCAGCTGATGGCAAAGACGCTGGAATGGTTCAAGATTGCCGTGGACAGTTGCATCCCAGATCAAGCATTGTACATGGAGGAGATGGCTACCATGTTGGCGTGGATTGCACTGTTGAGGATCCTCAGCAAAGACCGTCCATGCAGATGGCTCTCAAACGACTTCACGACGGCTGTGGGCATGAGCGATTTGGTGGCCTTCTCGCCTGCTATAACCTGTAGTGCCACCGGCTAAGCCAAGTGCCTTTTTTACTTTGGAAACAGGAAAAATAAAGAGTAAAGGTCTTCTGTACTGTTCACATGAAAAATGAAACAAAATGAGACATCCCTGATTGCAATGGGCACCTTTATATCAAAATGGTTCTTCCACACTTCACAGTGTTTGTCGTGTTCCTGACTGCTCCAAGTAAGAATAAAATCTTGAACTCTGGAGTATTCTTAGTGATGTTAGTCTTTGGAGTGCTTGCTCATTTGGAATTTGCAAAATGAACTTTTTTGTTACAGGATATTGAGCTCAGTAGGCAGCACAACATTCTCGTGTTTCTGACAACAAACAAGCATATAGCGTTCCAAATGAGCAAGAACTCTAGTAACAACAGAATCTTGAACTCTTAGGAGTTATTCCCACTGAAGTAACAGCAAAATCTTGAACTCTTAGGAAGTATTCCCACTGTACATATTTGCAGGAGAGCAAATTTATGATCTTCTTGGGCAAATGCTGAATAGAACTATTTTACTAGATTGGATGATCACTTGCTGATAAGCTGTAGTACTAAATGTAACCTCCTCCCATAAGTAAGTATGTAGATGTGTAAATTGCAGTTTAGGTTCATTTTTAATAGAGTTGTAGGAAAAATATGATGCTTCTTTGACATTCATTAGATTTAGATTTGCGGTAACCATTATGTTTGTCTTGCAGGTTGTTCCTAGCCTTTTGTGTTTCTGCACCAGGGGAATGCATTCCGTATTTGCATCAGACTATGAGATCTTAGGGGCAGTTGGAATCATACGATAAAGCACAAGTGAAATGAGGTGATGATGCGCAATCTCTCCTTTCCCTAGTCGTCTTGCACCTCTTTCGATTAATGTGTAGATTCAGGTAGATCTCACTCGGTGTAAGGAGAGGGTGGAGTGATCTGTTCTTGGTGTGGTTGGTTGATTTCTGCTGTGTTGACTGCAGGTGAGGAAAGCGGGCATGCTCGATGGAGTGACCACCTTGTTGTCCGGGAGTTGAAGTGAAGGATGGCCTTGTCCTCGACGGCACCGACATCCAGACCATCTCACTCCGCAGCATTTATCAACCAGGTGGCCTTGTCCCATCCTTTCTGATGTATACATGTTGGTGTTACCTGAATAATTTTGTGTTTTTTTGAAGGATCGGTCAGACAGTCACACACACACACACACACACACACACACACACACGCGCGCGCGCGCACACACACTGACACACACACACACACACACACACACGAATGGTCCATATGACGACATGGTCAGTCGAATAACCTTTTGGATGGAGGTCAACTATAAGCAACAGTGTGGGCTGCTCTACCTTTCTTCCTCGCAACATTTTGCTGTCCTATCGATCGTTGCTACTAGTGACTTTTTATTGTCAGTAGCGTTCACCTCTGCAATTCTGCTGCTCATTTTCCTTGTTGCTAGTGGTGAGTACTTGAGCAATTAGTATTTGGCATTCTGGAGGGTCTTCTGCACTAAAAAAACATTCTGGAGGGTCACTTTTTATATTTACTTATCTCTGCTCTCATTGACTGGAGCTGCACTGGACGACCAAAGCGGTCAGCACAACATGTACTGAACCAAAGCATCTACATAGGCCGGCCAACCTGTGATCCTGCTGCAGAGTCGGTCCATGTACTGAACCAAAGCATCTACATAGACCAGCAGCAGTTCCCGTGATCACCTACACAATATCGATGCCGTTTTGGGTGAACGCTACGGTTAGTCTGTATATGCTTGCAGGTTAGAGCAATAGAAGCCAGCAGTGTTGTTAGCTAGGTTAGTGTTTTTGTGAAGATACTCTGCAAAGCTACATGGCAGTGATCTACTTTGTGCAGTTGGCATACACACTTTCAGGCCACATCTCTCATGTACAATCTTACTTGTAATTGCATATTCAAAGTTTGAGATTGCTAACCGGGCCTGCCGCCAGGTCTCATACGACTTGCAAACAAGCAACATATCAACTTCAACACTGTCAAAAAAAAGGTATCGACTTCAGCAATAGTACACATTTCAATTTAAATCGAGGGTCCATAGTGTCATGCTGCAACCATTCACGACAAAGAAAAGACATTATTCGAATGACCGACTGGACCTAGCTAACAACACTTATGACTGCTATTCTTCTAACCTGCAAGCATACTCTGTTTTTATAGTGGGCCTCAAAACGGGTTCGATATGGTGTCATCATGGGAACTGCTGTTGGTTGTAGACAATCAAATTCAAATGTGTAGGCTTGCATAATCATGGATGATTTATGCGACAGGATCACAGGTTGGCCCATGGAGATGCCTTTGGTTCAACTGGAGAAGGGGCACACATATAAAAAGTGACGCTGCAAAATGTATCAATCCCCAGGTTGATGTTATATATCAAGTGCTAGTTGAGCGGTTACCAAAAACAACTCAGAAAACAGAGAAAGAAAACAGGTAGCAGAATTCCGCAGAGTTGAACGCTACTAACAATAATATGTCACAACTTCGCAACCATCAATAGGACAGCAAAACGAACGTTCCGAGAAACAAAGCCAGAGCTGCCCACAATGTTGTACTTGAGCTCTGTCTCAAAATTTACACGATTGAGTCATCCTATACTCATATGCACCATTCGTCGTGGTGTGATGCTTGCAAAAAAATACAAACGGGCATCAGCCTGAAACTAATGTGCAAATCCCAAAGCCAGTACTCTACTAGATAACAGAAAAAACAAAGCCCCATACAGGACAATTGAGCTCTAAACAATGAAGCCTACTGTGAAGCTCTAAATTCCAAAGCCTACTGTGAAACTCTAAACAATGAAGCTACCGAACAAACAATCAACTGAACAGTAGAAAATACAAGAGTTCAAAAGTATTATCATACACAAACAATCAGCACAACATCTGAAAAGTAGCAAATACAGGAGTTCAATGTATTATCATACACAAACAATCAGCAAAAGCATCTGAACAGTAGCAAATACAGGAGTTCAAAAGTATTATCATACACGCATAGACAATTACGGATCATCAACATACTTTGCATTGATTTCAAGGAAATACAAATCCCAGCCTAATATGCTGCTGCATGCTTTTTCAGATCTCTTGTTACTCAATTTGTAGCTTCCTTTATGGCCCACCTTTTCCATGTAAGAACGACAAGCACATACATCTGATCATATGTCTGGTCAACCACATGGAAATAAGCAATCCTCCAAGCTTTCTTAAACAACAAGACGCAGAACACCACCCAAACACCCAGAATAAATCCCAGAGCGAGTCCAAAATAAAAGGTCATTGGCTCAAAGGAATGTTCATTCCTTTTTTGACCATCTTTCCTTGTTGCATTCTTTCCCGGGCAACTGATTGGAAGAGGAGGCCCACAAAGACCACGGTTGCCGCTGTACATGGAAGGTTGCTCTGTGTAGAGGGTGTCAAGCTGACGTCCTAATGGTATTCTCCCTGTTAGATTGTTATCAGACAAGTCCAAGTAGCTCAAATAGGTTATATCTGACAGGCTCGAAGGGATTCTGCCAGAAAGCATGTTCCTTGAGAGGTCAAGTGATTCCAAAGCCTGCAAGGCCCCAATCTTATTTGGGATTTCCCCTCTCAACTTGTTCCATGATAGATTCAAGTTTACCAACCCAACAAGAGCAGCTATTTCTTCTGGTATTTCCCCAGTTAATTTGTTTGAAGATAAGTCAATGCTCAGCATATCCAAAATGCCAATACCATAATTAAGTTCCCGTCCCTTGACGACCATAGAGGAAAAATAATATGAACCGACCATACTTGAGTAATCGCCGTAACCTACTAATGAGTCAAGCATAGAATCCTTTACATACGTTCCTGTCATGGCCGTCAGATTTGAGAGATGCCTTGGTATGGTACCTGATAAGCCATTGCCTGCTAGGTTCAGATGGTGAAGGCGACTAAGATTTGAGATGGTGGCTGGGATTTCTCTGGAAAACATATTTGTGTTTAGCCGCAGAAATCGTAATTCAACCAAATCTCCAATCCAGAATGGCAACCTTCCAGAAAAACTATTATTTGATAGATCTAGTGACTTCAATTGTCTCAAATTTTTACCGAAAAAGGCTCACGCCCCGCTTTATATTATAAAGCCAATGCCAAAGCCAACAACCAACAAGGTTCACACACACACAAAGTCCACACGCACACAGAGTCCAAAAATAAGCAAGCATCAAGGGTTACTGCTGAGGGCACAGCTCAACAAGCCCAACACACACACACAAAAGGCACACGCGCCAGGAGGGAAACATCCTCTAGTCGGGCTCCGGGGGTGGCGGCGGGAGCGGAGGCGCCAGGCGGAAGGCCAACGAACGGAGGTCGGTGAGGAGTCTGTTGATGGCGTCCCGGTCCTGAGGGTGGCTAAGCGGCCGCCAGAGCTGCAAGTAACCACACATTTTAAAGATGGAGTCAGTAGCACGCCGAAGGGGCACCTTCTGAATGACAAGCTTATTGCGAACCGTCCACAGGGTCCAGGCTAGAACCCCGACGCACAGCCATCTAATATGTCTGTAGCGAGGGGGGAGGCTTGAATTTCCGCAAGCAAGTCAAGAAAGTTGGTGTTGCACCACTGCCCCCAACCGTTTTGTGGAAACAAGACCAAAGGAACTGTGCCGTGTAGCACGAGAAGAAGATGTGATTAGCGTCCTCTACCGTGCCACACAGGGGGCACATTCCATCGCCAGGACCATGGCGCTTAAGAACCTCAACGCCGGTCGGGAGGCGGCCGCGGATCCATTGCCAAAGAAAGATCCGAATCTTTAGTGGGAGGCGGATGTCCCAGATCAGACCGAAGGGCTCCGCGGTTGACGAGGGGGCAATAGCCGCGTAGAGGGATTTGGTGGAGAAGCAGCCGAAGGGATCTAGGCGCCAGGAGATGGCATCCGGAGAGTCGGCCACGTCCATAGGTAGCAGGGCTATGTCCTGGAGGAGGACATCCCAGGCAGCCACCTCAGCGGAGCCAAAAGGGCGGCGGAACGCGAGGCGCCCTAAGTCAATAAGGGCCGCCTTGACTGAGACCCGAGGGTCAACTACAATGTCGAAGACGATGGGGAACCGGGCGGCTAGAGGGGAATCTCCAAGCCATCTATCCAGCCAGAACAAGGTCGAGGCTCCAGTGCCCACAGAGATGGAAGTGCCTATACGCAAGACCGGCAACAGCTGGACGACGGCCTGCCAAAACTGGGAACCGCCCGAGCGTTGGCAGAACGCGAGTGGCTGACCACGCAAGTACTTGTTCTGGATGATAGTGAGCCAGAGGCCTCCATCCCCATTGGCAATGCGCCAGAGCCAGCGGGTCAAGAGGGCGATGTTCATGCGCCGAGAGGACAAAATCCCAAGACCGCCCTGGTCTTTGGGTTTGCAGATATCTGGCCAGCTGACCATGTGGTATTTCTGCTTGCCCTCCTCCCCAGCCCAGAAGAATCTGGCCTGGTATTTGGCGACCTCCTGATGGAGCGTTTCTTGAAGGCTATAGAAGCTCATGAGGAACCACAGGAGGCTAGCTAGCGAGGAGTTGATAAGGATCACGCGCGCCGCCTTCGATAGCCAACGCCCTTTCCAGGGCTCTACGCGATGTTGCATACGGGTCACCGTGGGGCGGAGGTCCGCCACGGTGAGGCGCGAGTCACTAATGGGGATCCCCAGATAGGTCGTGGGGAAAGAACCCAGCCGACAGTTAAGCCGGTCGGCAATGGACTGTGCATCCTCTGAGGGGTAACCGAGTACCATCATTTCGCTCTTATCAAAGTTGATGGTGAGGCCCGACATTTGTTGGAAGCACAGAAGAAGGAACTTCAGGTTGGAAATCTCTAGGGCGGAACCCTCGACCATAATAATGGTGTCATCCGCGTATTGGAGAAGGAAAACACCTCCCCCTCCAACAAGGTGCGGGACAAGGCCTCGAATATGCCCAGCAGCCTTGGCCTTATCCAAGATGGCGGCCAGGGCATCCACGACCATGTTGAACAAGAACAGCGAGAAGGGATCTCCCTGCCGGACCCCGCAGAGGGTAGGAAAGAAGGGCCCAAAGTCGCCGTTGATGTTCACCGCAGTCCGACCACAGGAGACGAGCTGCATGACGCGGGTCACCCAACGATCATCGAAGCCCTTGCGAAGCAGGACCTCCCTCAGGAACGGCCAGTGCACCGTGTCGTAGGCTTTGTGGAAGTCCAACTTAAGAAAGACCGCCCTATGGCGCTTCAGGCGGACCTCGTGGAGGACTTCGGGGAACACCAACACCCCATCCAGGATAAATCGGCCTTGAATGAAGGCGGATTGGTTCGGGTGGGTGATTGTGTCCGCAAGGAGGGTCACCCTATTGGCGTACCCCTTAGCTAGGATCCGAAAAATCACATTAATCACTGTGATGGGGCGGAACTGGCGAATATCAGAGGGGCCCGGGACCTTGGGGATGAGGGTCACCACCCCATAATTAAGGCGCCCCAGGTCCATGGAGCCCGAGTAGAATTCCTCAAAGAGAGCCATGACCTCAGGCTTGATGGTAGGCCAGAACGTCTTGAAGAAAGCCACTGGTAGACTGTCAGGTCCCGGGGCCGAGGAGGGGTTCATCCCCTTAATGGCAGCGAGGACCTCGTCCTCGCTAAAGGGGGCAACCAAAGCCACATTGGCTGCAGCCGAGACTATGTGCGCGCCCGACCAAATGTCGGGGGCGAGACTAGCCCCACCGCGCGGGGTGGGGGTAAACAAGGCTCTATAGAAGCCATCCACATGAGAGCGATTGGCCGCGGGGAGAACTAACGGCGTGTCTCCATCCCACAGGCAGTGGATGGAGTTGCGACGGCGCCGGCCGTTCGCGACCGCCTGGAAATAGGCGGTGTTGGCATCGCCCTGTAGCACCCACCTTTGGGTACCACGCAAGCGCCAGTAGGCCTCCTCATCCGTGTAGATGGTGGAGAGCTGGTCCTCCAGGTCGTATCGTAGCATCCACTCGTCCGAGGAGAGCCCGGTCGAGTCCGCGCGAGCATCCAGGGCTTGAATAGCAATCAGGATGGTCTTCTTGCGCTCTCTAAGGTCCCGGCCAAGGTTAGCCCCCCAACCCTTCATGAACTGGCGGGCCAGCTTGGCACAAAAGTGCCACGAATCGACCGCGGACATGGAGCGATGGGGTGTCGCCCTAGCGAAAATCCAGCGGGCGACGACGGCCTCCCGGAAGCCGGTCTGGTTGAGCCAGAAGAGCTCGAACCGGAACCGCGGCGGGGAGGGGGGGCGCTCGTCGGCGGTGGAGAGGAGAAAGGGGACATGATCGGAGCCAATCCGGGTGACCGCCCGGAGCGATGCCAAGGGGCATCGCAATTCCCACTCCGGGGAAACTAGGACATGATCCAGCACGGATTGTGTCGGGACAGATTGCCGGTTGGTCCAAGTGAACCTAGCACCTGTCCGGTCAAGCTCGCGGAGCCCCAGCTCCGCGATCCAATCGTTGAATAATTGCATCCGGGGAAAATTAATCCGGGAATTATTCTTCTCATCCGGGGATCGGATGAGATTGAAGTCGCCCCCACTAAAACTGGGAGGGGGGAGTTAGAGATCTTCAGCTGCAACTCGTCAAGGAAGGCCGGGGAACGGCAGTGGTCCGCCGGTCCGTAGACAACAATGACCTCCCATTTGAAGTTCAGGGCCCGCTCGAAGATCTCCATACTAACGAGAATTCCCCTCTATCCATGCCTCCCACCTCAAATGTGGCATCCTTAACCCCTAAGAGGATGCCACCCGAGTGGCCTGAGGTCCCACTAGAAGGGAGCCAGTGCCAAGCGAAGAGGTGGGGGCTCAGGTGTTCAAGCTCCTGCAGGGTGAACTCGGAGCGAAGGGTTTCTTGGATGGCCACGATGTCAATGTGTTCTTCCCGGATGTACTCGATGAGCTGGCGGCGACGACCATCATGGCCGAAGCCGCGGAGGTTCCAGAAAAGGGCCCGCATCTAAACCCCCATCGGGGGGCTGCTTGACCCCAGGACACGAGAGGCGCTTTGCGCGCGAAGGGCGGCCGTGCGAGACCGAGTGCGTCCACGGATAATCCCGTCGGCCACCGGAGGAGCCGGAGCCGGGGGCCGATGCAGGCGGGCACGAGTCTCAGCTAGCCTGTCGTCGAGGATCTCCCGGGCCCTAATGGCCGCGATCTGATCTAAGGGGGGACCGACCTCCCCCCTAAAGACAATGGCCGAGTCATTGGCCACCTTAGCGAGGTGGCCGAGAGGAACGGCCTCGAGAGCAGAAAAGGAGCAACGAGAAGAACTGGGAGGGGCGGGGTCCGCACCTGACTCGAGGTTCCGGACCGCGGCGCGGAGCTCCGCCCGCTCGGCGACGGAAGGCGCAGGGGAGTCGCCCGGCCGCGCCACCTCCAGGCGGGCGCTGCGGCGAGAGGACGTCACCGGCGTCGAGGTGGAGCGGGGCCTCCTGGCGTACGCCACCGTCGGAGGGGGGTACGCGGAGGCCGGGGAGGAGACGTCCACCGCCACCGAGGCGTCCGGGGAAGCCGGCGAGGCGAGGTGGGAGCCGGACGGCACCGGCGCGGGGTGTGGATCGGACGGCCCCAGAGGCGCCCCGACCGTGGCCCCCGAGGGTGGAGGAGACGGGGCAGGGGCGACGGGCTCCCCAACACCGCCAACCCCGGAAGACACCGGAAAAGGCGAGCCGGCGGAGGCCGTGGGCCCAGCCCCTGGCGGCGCGAGGCGGCGGGCAGAGGCGGCGCCGGGGGAGCGGGGGTACGATGGAGGGGCGACGAGGAGGCTCACGCTGGAGATGTCGCCGGTCGACGCCGACGGAGACGGGGAGGGAGCCAGCGGGGTGGCCAGGCGGAGGGCCACCGCGAGATCGGCGGCCGACACCCGGGTACGCCCCGACCCCGACCCGCCCCGACCCGCGGGAGGGTTGGGGGGGTCCCGAGACGGGGAGCGAGAGTGCTCCGACTCATCCTCATCCTCGGCAGGGTCGTCGAAGCGGGAGGAGCGCGAGCGGCGGTGGTGGGAGTCGTCAGCATCAGCAGGCCCCCCCCCCATGAGGCTGCCAGCAGAGAGGCGGGGGCGGCCGACGTGGGACGGAGGCTCGGGGCGGATCTTGAGGTCGTAGCCGTCATCGTTGAAGAAGACACGGATCGTGACGTGGAGCTTGGAGGAGTCCAGGCATTTCACCTTAACCCGGACCTCCTCCTCCTTGCGCAGGGAGAGCTTGTCAACCACCACCACCCTGCCCAGGATCTTGGACATACTGCGGATGACCCGCTTGGACCGGGCAACATCAGGGAGGCCAGATATGAGGAGCCAAGCCGTGTCCAGGGTAGCGACGGCTCTGGGATCCCACTGCGGCTCAGAGATGTTCACCACAATGTCGTTGAGAGCCAGGGTGATGTTGTTGCTGCGCGTGCAGAAGCCCATGCTCATCGCGTCAGGGAAGACCACTGAGAAGGCGCTGGGAGCCGTGGGGGTCACCTGCCAGTCCCACGTGCATCTGCACAAGTGGTTGAGCTCAGCCTCAATCAGCTCCGGGGTGGCGACGGCATCGCCCACAACCGTCACCAAAGCCAGCAGCGAGGGGGATGGCGGGGCGAGCTCGGGCACCTCGATGTGGAAGAAGGCCAAGTCCTCGATGCCATGCCCATACATCATGAGCTCCTCAGTCACCGGGCGGTCCGGACAGAGAATCGCGGGGTGCCCGGTATCCTTGCACAGGTAGCACGTCGGTGGGTTGGGGCACGCCACCTGGAAGTGTCCGGTCAAGCCGCAGTTGAAGCACGGCTGAACCACGGCCGAGGCGGTGGTACCCGGAGGAGGAGCCGCGATAGCGGTGGCGGCGGCGGCTTGGGAACGCGGAGGGCCCTTCTTCTTCTTCTTGGAACCCGGGCGTCCCCAGTTGCCGTTGCCGCCGTTGGACGGCGGAAACGCAGCCTGGGAGCGGGGGGGCTGGTAGCGGCGGGCGGGAGGGGCGTCGGCGTCGGTGTTGGTGGGGAGCGGGCGGGGCGGCGAAGGGGACCGGTCCCGGCGACGGGTCGGCGAAGGGGACCGACGCCGAGGGGGCGGCCGAGCCTCCCGGGCCGGAGACCGGCCCCGGTCACGCGACTCCCCCCGCGGAGAAGAGCGGCGTGCGGGCGAGCGGGAGCGTCGGTCGCCGCGGGCCGAGGAGCGGCGCGAGGGGCGAGAAGGCGAGAGGCGGGTCTCGCGCGCCGGAGAGGGCCGCGCCGGCCGGGAGGAGAGCTGCTGCCGCAGGTCCTCCTCGCGCCGGCGACCCTCGGGGGAGGGGCGTGGGGGATTGCGGCGGTCGTCCGCTTGACGCTTGGGGCGCCCCGCGTCGTCCCCACATTCCCGAGGCATGGGTGGCGCGGAGGGGGAAGGAGGCGAGGGAGGGCCGGTGGCGCCGGCGAGGGGGAGTCGAGGCGGGACGGCAGCGGCCGAGGGGACGAGGCAGGGAGCAGGCGGCGCAGGGGTGGGGAGGAGTGGAGGGCGAGGGAACCCTACCGGCGGCCAAACGGACCGTCGCGGTGGGCCTGCGGTCGCCTTGGGGCGAGATTGGGCCAGGCGGGGCCCATCCGGCCTGCCAAGCCGGCCCACCCAAGCCACCGAGGTCGGTTGCCCATGGGCCGCACCCACAGCTGCCGTCCCGAGAGGGGGCCCAGGAACCAGGTCCGTGGGCCGGCCCAAAATCACCGCGGCCCGAAACGTCCACCCCGGAGTGACCAAGCGGGGCGCTAGGGTTTCCCCGAGCACCACCGCGGTGGCCGCCGGCGGGGGCGTACGGGGGAGGCGAGGAGGAGGCGGGCCGGAGGTACGGCCGTGGGGATGGGGTCCGGCGGGCCGACCGGAGGGAAGGAAGGGGCGGAAGGGGTTCCGGCAAGGGGGGGCCGGAGCGAGCGCGGGCGGGGACGCCGGGGTCGGGCCGGCCGGTGCAGGCGAGGTCGGAGCCGAGGGGAGGTCGGCGACGGGCGTGGGCTTCCAGGAGGCTAGCGCCGGGCCCCAGTCAGCGCGGCCGGCAACTCCCCAGCTGCCCAGCCCCAAAGGTAGAGCCTTTCGCCACCCGAGCCGGGGAGGCGGCCGGGGGGAGATGCCGGCGCCGACCCGACCCGCGGGCGGCCGATCCCCCACCCCTTCGCCACCCGAGCCGGGGAGGCGGCCGGGGGGAGATGCCGGCGCCGACCCGACCCGCGGGCGGCCGATCCCCCACCCCTGGGAGAAGGGCCACCGGCGAGGTCAGGTGGCGGCGCCTTGGGGGGGACCCGATCCCGGCAAACGACGGGGCGGCCGGCAGCCAAGTCGTCGGCCTCGGCGATGTCGGCCCACAGCTGCCGTGGCGAGCCGGAAGGGGCCGGCGAGGAGGGGGCGGACGCCGGCGGGGGGGGGGGCTCGAGGGCGGGGACGGCGGAGGGGGCGGCTGGGCGGCCACGGCGCCCGCGCCGTCGGGGGCGTCGCCAGTCGCTAGAGCGTCGTCCATCGTTACTCCGTCTCTTCCGCTCTGGTCTCCAATTTTTTAGAACCGATGGGAAGTTGCCAGAGAATCTATTGTTACTCAACATGAGAAAGTACATGGAATTCCCCCCAAAACATTGAGGAAGTTGTCCCTCGATCCGCTTTGCAGACAGATTCGGGAATACGACCAGTTATTTGATTGGAGCGCAGCACTAATGAAATCAAATTTGTAGTCCCAATGTTTGATGGCAATTTTCCAGATAGAGAGTTTTCAGACATGTCCAGGCAGGTAATATTTCTTGGTAAATTGGGGATTTCACCAGTTAGTTTATTTGAACTGATAAAGAAATTTTACAGTGACATGAATTCCATGTTTCTTGGCAACCTGCCGCTGATTTCATTGTCGGAGATGTACAGAAACTCGGCCTTTGCAAATGTAGTGGTGAACCAGTCAGGAAGCCTATCAACTATACCTGTGATTGATATATCCATTGAGGGAATGTCAACTTGGAAACTAAGCCATGCAGGAAACGAAGGGCCAAGTTGGAAAGACCAAAGACCTATCGTTTCTAAAGTAAAGGGTGGTATCCAATCGGGACCAACTCTAAACCTCAAGGAATTCCCACTTAATAGTAACCTCTTTAACCTTGTTAGACTTTTAAAATGTTCTTCAGTGAAGTCACCATTCAAGTTGTTGCCTCTGAGATCCATTGTGGTCAAATTGCAGAGCATGCCGATCTCAGATGGCACAGGTCCAATGAGATTGTTGTCTCGAAGAACCAATATGGTCAAATTACCGAGCATGTCGATCTCAGATGGCATGATTCCAGTAATATTGTTGGAGCGCAAGTGCAACTCCTGCAGCTCGTTTAAGGGACACTGGGGCATCCTCCCTATAATATCCTTTATATTTCCTTCAATTTGACAATAAGAAAGGTCCAGGATTCTCAGATTGCATAGGTTTTTGAAGCTTGTAGTCATAGTCCCCATGTTACGATTATATGACAAATCAAGGACTTGGAGGGACGTCATGTCCCAGTGCATCAGGAGCTTAACCGTACAGTTGAGTGTCGGCAAGGTAGAGATGCTGGAGGCTTGTCAAATTCCAAAACCAACTCCGTGCCATTGAGGGGGCAAAAATGTTGCTAGAGAGATGAAGCCTCTCGAGTTTGGTAAGGTTAATATGTGAGAGCGAATGATTTGCAGTTGGAAGGGAGCAAGAATCAAGGTCGAGGGCCTTCAAACAAGGAATCATGTTGACAACATAAGGCCAATCAACTATTGTGCTGAGGTCTACAGTATTCATTCCAAGAGACTGCAAATTTGGGATGCGTGCTACCCACGAAATGTCTCTTGAATACATATATTCTTTGCAAAATTGGCATGAGAGGTCAAGATGCTGCAGGTTTGAGAGGTTGCCGAGCTGAGGGGGCACTCTGCCAGAAAATGGTATGCCGGAGAGGTTAAGATATCTCAATCTCGTCAAAGAGCCCAAGAACTCCGGCATGCGGCCACTTGAGCCGTTGAAGTAATTCATGCTAAGATCAAGGTGCACTAGACGATCCATGGAGAGAAAAGAACTACTTATCTGGCCAACCAACGCTGTGTCTCTGGTGTACACACCCATGATCTCCTCATCGGAAGTGTACGTGTCTGCATGCAGATTACGAAGATCAAGCCTAAGGACATGGCCGGTCCGGTTGCTGCACTTGACGCCCCTCAACTGGCAGCAGTCTTCCTTGTGCCAAGAGTCAAGGACACCCATGGGGTCGCTGGTGATGCCACGCTTGAAGGACAGCAGGGCGTCCCGCTCCCGCGGTATGCAGCTTGCGCCGACCGAGTCGCCGGCCGGCACGAGCTGAAGTGCATCCGTGGCCAGCAAGTTCGCAGCAGATAGAACGCATATGAGCAGGAGCTTGGCAGTGGTGATACGCATGGTGAGGAAGATGATGGATCTGTGCCGGCCGCTACGAACGGGCAATTGTAAGCAATTGTAGTTCAACGTTTCTGACCGAGTCCATGTTCCCTGACTGACCGGCAATCTGACAGCAACCCTGTGAGCAAGCATGCACACAAGGTTTTGTCCAAGTTCAGGTCGGGAATGGAGGATTTCCACAGAAACTCCAGGCCTGAACTCGTCCCCAGTCAGTGAATTTGACCGACGTGCACTTTAGGCAAGTGAAGAGGACCACTTGGTTTAGTAGTGGTGCAGGTTTTTCCTTCCATTTCTCAACTCACTGAATGATAATATAAATGAAGATAATTTCAGGGAAATTTTACTGTTTCTTTTCGTCCTTGTTGCTTCAGTTATCCCTGAGAAGTGCGCTGATGAGAATTTCTGCAGGGTTGTACACTGATTCACCTGGAGCTCGGGGTATGGTGGTACTAGCTAGATAGAAGAGATGAAAACTTATGAAGCTTCTGCTAGTAAATGAACTTTGAATTTTTAAGCTCCTTAGTGAGGATGAAAAGAAAAGGAAAAATTTAATTATCAAACCAATATTAATAATTTTAACTTTTCAATCTTGTCATGAGCAGTTGCAGGCTTTGAGATGCTGAAACCGTACATGTTCACCCGGAGCCAGTGTCTGCTGTCAAAAGTGAGGCAATGTTGTTCCGATCGAAAATGAAGACTGCCCTAATGGGAGAGAAGGAAGGGATGCGCTGGAGAAGCCCACTGGAGGTCTTTCCAAGAGCATGTAATGTGCAGCGGCAGCTTCAACTCAGCTCTCTTCTTTTGAGTGAGCTCATGGCACTGTCGGCTGTTCTGAATGAACGAATGAACCTCTTCAATCACAGCACAGGAGAGGACCGTTGCTGCGCGGCGACGCTCGCTGAAGTGCCTAGGATCGTGTGCAGCTTTGGTTGAAGCGGACGGGCAACTGCCATCCTGGAAAAGATCTCGTGCCTTTTGGGGTTGGATATGGTTGGTCCCTCTCGAGCTTCACACCTGAGAAATACGTAGTTCTGAACTTGTCTTCACTTCCGTTGTGTGACAGCCGAAACAATCCCCTGCACAAAGAGGCAAAGCACTGCAAACTTTAGACCCAAGGCTACGGGCATACGGCCACATGATATAGAGGATTTTACATGTTTTTCAAGCCATCTTTTAACTCAAGTAAAACTCAAGAAGGAACTAGCAGCAGTTACAATCACCCTTTTGGTCAGAAGTATCAATTAGGGAGGACTTTTCAAATGCATTCGGTTTAGCATAGGTGCAGGCTTGGCTGGTGTTATTAAATCAGATTTCTTCTTACTCACATCTACTCCCTCCGTTCCTAAATATTTATCTTTTTTAGAGATTTCAAATAGACTATCACATATGGATGTATAGAGACATATTTTAGAGTGTAGATTCACTCATTTTGCTCCGTATATATCTCTAGTAAGACAAATATTTAGGAACGGAGGGAGTAGTACTCTATTCGACTCTAGTGTAGTGTTAAAAAACATCTTACATTATGGGACGGAGGGAGTAGTAGTTAACAGAAAAAACAGTCTCATACAGGCTATTGTGGACTGAGTCAGCATCCGTTGTCCAACTGTTTGATTTCAATTATATTATAATGGTGTGTGATTCTGCATCAACATGGGTCCATGCTTCACAGTAACTGAATCCATGTGTTCTCTGCAAGTTTAGTGTAATTAAAGATTAAACAATTAGCTGAACGTTAGTCAACTAGGCAGCTAGCAATCCTCCCATTAGGTTCAGGCAAGTCTTCACTAATTCACAATCTTGAATAACATTGCAAAGACATCATGGGGATCGTTAAGAGTCTGCAGGGTCACTTAATTTGTATACTTGCGCCCCTTGTACTCGAGCTGACTGAACCAAGAGAGCCTGGCGCTGAACGACCAAAGAGGACAAGAGAGAGCCTGTACTGAACCAAGGCATGCATCTCCAAGGGTCCTGTGAATTCATCGATCCTGCCGCAAAGTTCGTCGGTTTCATCCATTGGGATTGGGCCACCTAAGGCCAGCAGCAGTCACCGTGGTCTTTCTGCTAATCCTATCTTTCATGCAAGGACCAAACACATCGAAATCGATTTCCATTTTGTCAGAGAAAGAGTTGCTGCCAAGAAGTTGGACATTCGGTTCATTCACTCTCAAGATCAAGTTGCAGATGGTTTTACCAAAGCCTTACCTACAAGAAATCTCGAAGAGCTCAAACGTAATCTCAACTTGACCAAGTTGTGATTATGGGAGGGTGTTAAACACGATATGCAAGGCGTGCTAGGCTGGTCCCACCTGAGCCGAACTAGGTTAGTTAGAGATAGAGTTAGGCAATATTCTTGTAACCTCTTTCATCTCTATCTTCTCTCTTTAACTTGGTTCTCAAGATGTAATCGTAACAACCTGTATGCTTATCTCACGGATACGCCCCTGCCTATATAACACGAAACCGTCGCCTCCAACGAGGCACGACGTTCCTCGCATCTTTACAAATCCACAATGGCAACCTTCCGAAAAAACTATTACGTGATAGGTCTAGAGATGTCAATTATTTCCAATCTTTTAGAAATGATGGGAAGTTGCCAGAGAATCTATTGTTACTCAACATGAGAAAGGAAATATTCTTGCCCCAAAACACTGAGGAACTTGTCCCTCGAAAAGATTGCTGCTTAATTCCAGCGCCTCCAAGAATTTCGCTTTGCAGAAAGATTCGGGGATACTACCAGTTATTTGATTGGAGCTCACTGCTAATGAACTCAAATATTGAGTCCCAATGTTTGATGGCAAATTTCTAGATAAACAGTTTCCAGACATGTCCAGGAAGGTAATATTTCTTGGCAAGTTCGGAATTTCACCAGTTAGTTTATTTGAACTGATAAACGAACTTCGAAGTGACATGAATTCCATGTTTCTTGGCAACCTGCAAACATAGTGTTGAACCAGTCAGGAAGCCTATCAACTATACCCGTGCTTGATATATCCATCCACCAAATGTCCTCTTGGAACTTAAGCCATGCAGGAAACGAAGGGCCCAGTTGGCAAGAGCTAAGATGTGTGTATTCTAAACTGAAGGGTGGTATCCAATCGGGACCAACTGCAATCCTCAAGGAAATTCCACTTAAATCCAGCTCCTTTAACCTCATTAGACTTGTAAAATGTTCTTTGGTGAAGTCGCCATTCAAGTTATTGCCTCCGAGATCCATCGTGGTTAAATTGCAAAGCATACCGATCTCAGATGGCACATGTCCGCTAAGATTGTTATCTTCAAGATCCAATATGGTCAGATTATGGAGCATACCGATCTCAGATGGCACAGGTCCACTGAGATTGTTGGAAGAGAGATCAAGTCTGCTTAAACTAAAGAGCAGCCCCACCCCGTGCGGTATGCCTCCATTTAGGTTGTTCACAGAGATATCAAGAACGACTAAGGTGGTCAAGTGTGCTGTCTGATCCGGCATGTTTCCGCTGATATTGTTGTAGCCCAAACGCAACACTTGCAGTTTGTTCAAGGGACACTGTGGCATCCTCCCTATAATATCCTTTATAGTTCCAACAATTTGACACCAAGAAAGGTCCAGAATTTTCAGACTGCATAGGTTTTTGAAAAATCAAGGACTTGGAGGGACGTCATATGTGCCAGTGCATCAGGAGCTTGACCGTACAGTTCAGTGTCAGCAAGGTAGAGATGTTGGAGACTTGTCAGTTTCCAAAAACAACCCCTTGCCATTGGGTGGGCAAAGATGTTGTCGGAGAGATCAAGCCTCTCGAGTTTGGTAAGGTTAATATGTGGGAGTGAATGGTTTGCGGTTGGAAGAGAGCAAGACCTAAGATCAAGGGCCTTTAAAGAAGGACTCATGTTGACAACATAAGGCCAATCAACTATTGAGTTGAGGTCTACAGAATCCATTCCAAGATACTGCAAATTAGGGATGCACGCTACCCATGAAATGTCTTTTGAGTACATAGTTGGGAATTGGCATGAGAGGTCAAGATACTGCAGGAAAGAATTGGCACTCTGCCAGAAAATGGTATGCCGGATAGGTTGAGATATCTCAATCTCGTCAAAGAGCCCAAGAACTCCGGCATACGGGCACTTGGGCCCTCGAGGTAATTCATGCTAAGATCAAGGTGCACAAGACGATCCAGCGAGAGCAAAGAATTACTTATCTCGCCAACCAAAGCTGTGTCTCCGTAGTACCAATCAATCGTGTCCATCTGCAGATTACGAAGATGAAGGCTAAGGACATGGCTGGTCCGGTTGCTGCACTCGACGCCCCTCCACTGACAGCAGCAGTCTTTCTTGTGCCAAGAGTCAAGGACACCCATGGGGTCGCTGGTGATTCCGCGCTTGAAGGACAACAGTGCGTCCCGCTCCCGCGGTATGCAGCTCGCGCCGGCCAAACCGCTGGCTGGACCGAGCTGAAGTGCATCGGAGGCCAGCAAGTCGGTGGCAGCTAGGACGCATATGAGCAGGACCTCGGCAGTGGTGGTACCCATGGCGAGGAAGACCATTGATCCGTCTCTATGCCACTGCTAACGGAGTTTCGTGATAGTTGTAAGCAAATTTTAGTCCATGTTTTATGACTGAGTCCATGTTCCCTGACTGACTGGCAATCCGACGGCAACCCTGTGAGCAAGGATGTACACATGTTTTTGGCCAAGTCCACATCAGGAATGGAGAGTTTCCACACGCTCCCAAGCCTGAAATTGACCGACGTGCATGTTATGCAAGTGAACAGTACCACTTGTTTTGGTAGAGGTGCAAGCTTTTCCTTCGATTTCTCAGTTCACTGAACGATATATAAGTAAAGATAATTTTGCTTTGACACATATAGTTTTGAGCGTAACATATGGTCTGTTCGCTATAATTTCCTTTTGACATTTGAACTTTGACACGTATAGTTTTGAGCGTAACATATGCTGTGTTTGCTTTGACACGTAGCTTTTCTCGGGGCAAAAGTTTATCATCAGAGGGACTAAATAACTTGCAACACTAGTAGATATGTCAAAACGAGATGGGTGGAAAAGAAACGAATCAATGAGATTTATATCATTCAACCAACGCAAGGGTCACGCATATCCGGCACATAATTCCAACAAAGAGATTGTCCCTTTTGGGATGGATTCGCCATGCTGTCTCTCAAGTTTCACCTCAAAAGCACTAGTGAACCACATCAATGAGAGCACAGGCCAATGTCCGAGCACGCAGCGGTTGGACTGTGAGCAGGGAGGACGTCATGGTTAGCTCCTCGGCACTGCAGCACAAGTACAGGGGAAGACAACAGCAGCTGCAGCGCAGGGTTTCAGAGACCGACCGCATGCAGCTGAAGCGCATCGGAGGCCAGCAAGTCGGTGGCAACTAGGACGCATATGAGAAGGAGCTTGGCAGTGATGGTACGCATGGCGAGGAAGATGATGGATCCGTCTCCGTGCCACTACGACCAGGCATTTGGAAGCAAATTTAGTCCATGTTTTATGACTTGAGTCCACGTTCCCTGACTGACTGGCAATCTGACGGCAACCCTGTGAGCAAGCATGCTCACATGTCTTTGGTCAAGTTCACGTCTGGAATGGAAAATTTCCACACATTCCAAGGCCTGAATATGACCAACGTGCACGTTATGCAAGTGAACAGCACCACTCGGTTTAGTAGAGGTGCAGTCTTTTCCTTCCATTTCTGAGCTCACTGAACGATATACTATAAGTGAAGATAATTTCAGGGCAGTTTCTTTTAGTCCTTGTTGCTGCAGTTGTCCCGGAGAAGTATGCTAACGAGAATTTCTGCAGGTTCATCCGGGATGAGCTGAACAAAACTTGACAGGAGCTCAGGGTATGGACGTATGGTGGTACTCGATAGAGAAGGCGAGAAGTTGTGAAACTGTCATTAGTAAATGGCTTTTGGAGCTCCTTGCAGTTGGAGGCTTTGAGAGGCTGAAACTGTACGTACGTGTTCACCCGGAGCCAGTGTCTGCTGTCAAATGCGAGGCACTGTTCTACCGTACAAGCATCCGAGTAAGATTTGGGAAGGCTAGAATTGGCCAGGGAGAGAAGGAAGCCAGTATCCCTGGGGCACTCACCAGTTGTATCCCTGGCCGAAGAAACAACGATCAAGGAAGACTGCCCAAAAGGGATGGATGGAAGGGGACATATCCTCCTCCTTGGGAGTAAATTGCTGAAAGCCACCACATTTGTGGCACGGATACTGCAAAACCACCACTATTGCCGAAAATTTCAAAAAAACACCACTTCCTCGGCAAGTGAGTAACAAAAAGCACTAAACGTGCTGTGAGCCGCGACTAACTGAAAACCTGACTTGTCGGGCCCACCTGTCGGAGCCACGTGGCAAAGGGGAAACGGCCGTTTGGACACCGCTAGTTAAGCGCTGGTCGCGCGCGCGTTAGGGCATTCCTCCCCAACCGCTCTCTTCTCTGCTCTGCTCGTTCCTTTCTCGCGCCGCCGCCGCCACCGCCGTTGCGAGCAGCTTCGCACCACTGACGGGAGGGGAGACATGGTTTCTTGGTCTGAGCCTTCCGACTGTTCCGACTCTTCCTCTGACGGTGTGAGCCGGGTAAGTTTCTGCTCATGCGCATCGCATCTAGGGTTAGGGTTAGGGAGAAAGGGGAATTTCTTCCCGATAGCATGTGAATTCATTTTCCCTGTGGTTAGGTACCTGCCAAAATGGAGTCCACTGACTGTAGCGGCATTGCTTTGAATCACCCTGCACGTTGTGAGCATCGTGCCCCGTGTGAGAAGTTTGTTGCCTTTGAATGGACTGATAGCGGCAGGAGGTTCCTGGTGTGTGCAAAGAAGGTGATTTTCTTACCAGTTCAATTAGTTCTTAAAGTGTTGAAGTGATTTTGTGAAAATGTGAATTCATTACTCATAGAATTGGTCTGTAATATGTGAATGCACTGAACTGCTGAGTTGTCTGATGCAATAAGTCTGAAATTAGGCAGTTTCCAATTTCTTATATGTTGTGGCCATTGTTTTTTGAAATCATTTTAGCTCTATATTTTATTTCCAGTAGTAGGCAGTTTAGGTACATGTTATTTTATTTCCAGTATGTGAATCCACTGAACTGCTGAGTTCCTGTTATTTTTCATCTAAAAGCAGTACTTCTAAAATGCAGTAGTAGAAATTGGTTTAATTATATTTCCTTTCTTCACACATTCATAGGATGTACCAAAGTGCAACTTTGTGGACTGGATTGACCCTGAGTGGCCAGTCCAATTGAAGCAAGCTTTAAATACCATCTGGACTATGTATGAGGAGGAGACGACCAATAGGTTGAGGCAGAATGTACTTAATGCTGAAGAAGTAGTGAAGGTAATGGAAGAGAAGAGGAAGATGAAACATGACCTCAGGTTTTTTAAAGTTGACTTTGCCAAAATGGTGGCTGACAAGGAGGATGCAATTACCCAGTTAGGCAATGCAAGGTTGGTTATTAGTGACCTGCAGGAACAGATTGAGAAAAAGAACTTGGCTGACAAGTCAGACACTAACATTCATCAAGTGCTGAGGCTCAAAGCAGAGAAAGAGAGAGATCAAGAGAAGGAAGAGAAGGTGAAGCTTGTGCAGGAGATGGACAAGATCAAGCAGGAGAGGTCCATGTTGTTGGAGGAGAAGGAGAAGTGGAAGCAAGAGAAAAGGCACCTGGAGTACACTATAGGTGATCTGTTCAATGAGAAGGAGGCCACCAAGGGGAAGATCAGGAAGATCAAAGAGATAGTTGATGAATGATTCAATGTTATTGTATTTGTATCTGCTAGAGTACTCTATCTGCTATGTGTGTCAGTGTCACTAAAAGTGCAAGACATTTGTACTGATTTGTGTTGCTGGTTAATGCTATTAATTTGTGTTGCTGGATTAATTTGTGATGCTGGATTACTTTGTGTTGCTGGATAATGCTATTTCTACCACATTTTTGTTGAACCTGTTGATGTAGATGTACTCCACGGAGTAGGTGGTAGGTGGTTTTGGTTGTTTCTGTTTAGGTGGTTTTGGTTGTTTCTGTCTATGGAGTAGGTAGTTTAGGTTGTCGTCGAGGCTCGATGACCCCTATTGTATGGTAAGGTAGTTTAGGTTGTCGTCGAGGCTCGATGACCCCTATTGTATGGTAAGGTAGTTTAGGTTGTCGTCGAGGCTCGATGACCCCTATTGTATGGTAAGGTAGTTTTGGTTGTCGTCGAGGCTCGATGACCCCTATTGTATGGTTAGGTAGTTTTGGTTGTCGTCGAGGCTCGATGACCCCTATTGTATGGTTAGGTAGTTTTGGTTGTCGTCGAGGCTCGATGACCCCTATTGTATGGTAAAGTAGTTTTGGTTGTCGTCGAGGCTCGATGACCCCTATTGTATGGTAAGGTAGTTTTGGTTGTCGTCGAGGCTCGATGACCCCTATTGTATGGTTAGGTAGTTTTGGTTGTCGTCGAGGCTCGATGACCCCTATTGTATGGTAAGGTAGTTTTGGTTGTCGTCGAGGCTTTGATCACCCAAAACATTTTGGCTTGACCAAAAACCCACAATAATTCTGCTTCAATAACAACATTTAGGATTGACCCAAAACCAACAATAATTCTAGTATAATAACATCATTTAGGCTGTGTTGGGGAACGTAGTAATTTCAAAAAAATTCCTACGCACACGCAAGATCATGGTGATGCATAGCAACGAGAGGGGAGAGTGTTGTCTACGTACCCTCGTAGACCGAAGCGGGAGCGTTGACGCAACGTACAGGAAGTAGTCGTACGTCTTCCCGGTCCAACCGATCCAAGCACCGTTACTCCGGCACCTCCGAGTTCTTGACACACGTACAGCTCGATGACGCACCCCGGGCTCCGATCCAGCAAAGCTTCGGGGAGGAGTTCCGCCAGCACGATGGCATGATGATGATCTTTGATGTTCAACCGTCGCAGGACTTCGCCTAAGCACAGCTACAATATGACCGAGGTGTAATATCGTGGAGGGGGGCACCACACACGGCTAAGGAACGATCACGAAGATCAACTTGTGTGTTCTAGGGTGCCCCCTTGCCCCCGTATATAAAGGAGCCAAGGGGAGGGGGCGGCCGGCCAAGGAGGGGCGCGCCAGGGGGGAGTCCTACTCCCACCGGGAGTAGGACTCCCTTTCTTTCCTAGTTGGAGAAGGAGAACAGGGGAAAGAGGAAAAAGAGGGGAAGGAAAGGGGGGGCGCCGCCCCCTTCCCTTGTCCTATTCAGACTAGGAAGGGGAGGGGTGCGCGGCCACCTCCTGCCTCCTTCTCTCTTCTCCCTCAAGGCCCATGTAGGCCCAATAACCCCCCGGGGGGTTCCGGTAACCCCCCGGTACTCCGGTAAAATGCCGATTTCACCCGGAACGATTCCGATGTCCAAATACAGGCTTCCAATATATCGATCTTTATGTCTTGACCATTTCGAGACTCCTCGTGATGTCCGTGATCACATCCGGAACTCCGAACAACCTTCGGTACATCAAAATACATAAACTCATAAAGAAACTGTCATCGTAAATTTAAGCGTGCGGACTCTACGGTTCGAGAACAATGTAGACATGACTGAGACACGTCTCCGGTCAATAACCAATAGCGGGACCTGGATGCCCATATTGGTTCCTACATATTCTACGAAGATCTTTATCGGTCAGACCGCATAACAACATACGTTGTTCCCTTAGTCATCGGTATGTTACTTGCCCGAGATTCGATCGTTGGTATCCAATACCTAGTTCAATCTCGTTACTGGCAAGTCTCTTTACTCGTTCCGTAATACATCATCTCGCAACTAACTCATTAGTTGCAATGCTTGCAAGGCTTAAGTGATGTGCATTACCGAGAGGGCCCAGAGATACCTCTCCCACATTCGAAGTGACAAATCCTAATCTCGAAATACGCAAACCCAACAAGTACCTTTGGTGACACCTGTAGAGCACCTTTATAATCACCTAGTTACATTGTGACATTTGGTAGCACACAAAGTGTTCCTCCGGTAAACGGGAGTTGCATAATCTCATAGTCATAGGAACATGTATAAGTCATGAAGAAAGCAATAGCAAGATACTAAACGATTGGGTGCTAAGCTAACGGAATGGGTCATGTCAATCAGATCATTCAACTAATGATGTGATCCCGTTAATCAGATAACAACTCTTTTTCCATGGTTAGGAAACATAACCATCTTTGATTAACAAGCTAGTCAAGTAGAGGCATACTAGTGACATTAAGTTTGTCTATGTATTCACACATGTATCATGTTTCTGGTTAATACAATTCTAGCATGAATAATAAACATTTATCATGAAATAAGGAAATAAATAATAACTTTATTATTGCCTCTAGGGCATATTTCCTTCAGTCTCCCACTTGCACTAGAGTCAATAATCTAGTTCACATCATCATGTGATTAACACCCATAGTTCACATCACCATGTGATTAACACCCATAGTTCACATCGTCATGTGATCAACACCCAAAGGGTTTACTAGAGTCAATAATCTAGTTCACATCGCTATGTGATTAACACCCAAAGAGTACTAAGGTATGATCATGTTTTGCTTGTGAGAGAAGTTTAGTCAACGGGTCTATCACATTCAGAGCCGTATGTATTTTGCAAATATTCTATGTCTACAATGCTCTGCACGGAGCTACTCTAGCTAATTGCTCCCACTTTCAATATGTATCCAGATTAAGACTTAGAGTCATCTGGATCAGTGCCAAAACTTGTATCGACATAACCCTTTACGACGAACCTTTTGTCACCTCCATAATCGAGAAACATATCTTTATTCCACTAAGGATAATTTTGACCAATGTCCAGTGATCTACTCCTAGATCACTATTGTACTCCCTTGCCAAACCAGGGCAGAGTATACAATAGTCTGGTCCATAGCATGGCATACTTTTATAGAACCTATGACTGAAGCATAGGGAATGACTTTCATTCTCTTTCTATTTTCTGCTGTGGTCAGGATTTGAGTCTTACTCAATTTCACACCTTGTAACACAGGCAAGAAACTCTTTCTTTGACTGTTCCATTTTGAACTACTTCAAAATCTTGTCAAGGTATGTACTCATTGAAAATCTTATCAAGCATCTTGATCTATCTCAATAGATCTTGATGCTCAATATGTAAGTAGCTTTACTAAGGTCTTTATTTTAAAGAACTCCTTTCAAACACTCCTTTATGCTTTGCAGAATAATTCTACATTATTTTCGATCAACAATATGTCATTCACATATACTTATCAGAAATGTTGTAGTGCTCCCACTCACTTTCTTGTAAATACAGGCTTCACCGTAAGTCTGTACAAAACTATATGCTTTGATCAACTCATCAAAGCGTATATTCCAACTCCGAGATGCTTGCACCAGTCCATAGATGGATCGCTGGAGCATGCACATTTTGTTAGTACCTTTAGGATTGACAAAACCTTCTGGTTGCATCATATACAACTCTTCTTTGAGAAAACCATTAAGGAATGCAGTTTTGACATCCATTTGCCAGATTTCATAAATTGTGGCAATTGCTAACATGATTCGGACAGACTTAAGCATCGCTACAGTTGAGAAAATCTCATTGTAGTCAACACCTTGAACTTGTCAAAAACCTTTTTGCGATAAGTCGAGCTTTGTAGATAGTAACACTACTATCAACGTCCGTCTTCCTCTTGAAGATCCATTTATGCAATATGGCTTGCCGATCATCGGGCAACTCCACCAAAGTCCACACTTTGTTCTCATACATGGATCTCATCTCAGATTTCATGGCCTTAAGCCATTTTGCGGAATCTGGGCTCATTATCGCTTCCTCATAGTTCGTAGGTTCATCATGGTCTAGTAACATGACTTCCAGAACAGGATTACCGTACCACTCTGGAAGACGTACGAGGTTTTGTAGTAACTTGATCTGAAGTTTCATGATCATCATCATTAGATTCCTCACTAATTGGTGTAGAAATCACTGGAACTGATTTCAGTGATGAACATTTTTCCAATTCGGGAGAAGGTACAGTTACCTCATCAAGTTCTACTTTCCTCTCACTCACTTCTTTCGAGAGAAACTCCTTCTCTAGAAAGGATCCATTTTTAGCAACGAATATCTTGCCTTCGGATCTGTGATAGAAGGTGTACCCAAAAATTTCCTTTGGGTATTCTATGAAGACGCACTTCTTCGATTTGAGTTCGAGCTTATGAGGATGAAACTTTTTCACATAAGCATCACAGCCCCAAACTTTAAGAAACGACAACTTGGGTTTCTTGCTAAACCACAGTTCATATGGTGTCGTCTCAACGGATTTAGATGGTGCCCTTTTAACGTGAATGCAACTGTCTCTAATGCATAACCCAAAAACAATAGTGGTAAATCAGTAAGAGACATCATAGATCACACTATATCCAATAAAGTGCGGTTACGATGTTCGGTCACACCATAACGTTGTGGTGTTCCAGGTGGCGTGAGCTGTGGAACTATTCCACATTGTTTTAATTGAAGACCAAACTCGTAACTCAAATATTCGTCTCTGCGATCAGATCGCAGAAACTTTATTTTCTTGTTACGATGATTTTTCCACTTCACTCTGAAATTCTTTGAACCTTTCAACTATTTCAGACTTATGTTTCATCAAGTAGATATACCCATATCTGCTCAAATCATCTTATGAAGGTTAGAAAATAACGATACTTGCCACGAGCATGATCACTCATTGGATCGCATACATCGGTATGTATTATTTCCAATAAGTCAGTAGCTTATTCCATTGTTCCGTAGAACGGAGTTTTAGTCATCTTGCACAAAAGGCACGGTTCGCAAGCATCAAATGATTCATAACCAAGTGATTACGAAAATCCATCTTTATGGAGTTTCTTCATGCGCTTTACACCGATATGACCAAAACGGCAGTGCCACAAATAAGTTGCACTATCATTATTAACTTTGCATATTTTGGCATTTATATGAATATGTGTATCACTACGATCGAGATCCAACAAACTATTTTCATTGGGTGTATGACCATTTGAAGGTTTTTTATTCATGTAAACAGAACCACAATTATTCTCTGACTTTAAATAAATAACCGTATTGCAATAAACATGATCAAATCATATTCATGCTCAACGCAAACGCCAAATAACATTTATTTAGGTTTCACACTAATCCCGAAAAGTATAGGGAGTGTGCGATGATGATCATATCAATCTAGGAACTACTTCCAACACTCATTGTTACTTCCCCTTCAACTAGTCTCTGTTTATTTTGTAACTCCTATTTCGAGTTACTAATCTTTGCAACCGAACAAGTATCAAATACTCAGGGGCTACTATAAACACTAGTAAGGCACATATCAATAACCTGTATATCAAATATACCCTTGTTCAATTTGCCATCCTTCTTATCCACCAAATATTCAGGGCTTCTCCGCTTCCAGTGACCATTTCCTTTGCAGTGTAATCACTCAGTTTCAGGCTTTGGTCCAGCTTTGGGCTTCTTCGCGGGAGTGACAACTTGCTTGTCATTCTACTTTAAGTTCCCTTTCTTTCCCTTTGCCCTTTTTCTTGAAACTAGTGGTCTTGTTAATCATCAACACTTGATGCTTTTTCTTGATTTCTACCTTCGTTGATTTCAACATCACGAAGAGCTTGGGAATCGCTTTCGTCATCCCTTGCATACTATAGTTCATCACAAAGTTCTACTAACTTAGTGATGATGACTAGAGAATTCTGTCAATCACTATCTTATCTGGAAGATTAACTCCCACTTGATTCAAGCGATTGAAGTACCCAGACAATCTGAGCACATGCTCACTAGTTGAGCGATTCTCCTCCATCTTTTAGCTATAGAACTTGTTGGAGACTTCATATCTCTCAACTCGGGTATTTCTGGAAATATTAATTTCAACTCCTGGAACATCTCATATGGTCCATGACGTTCAAAACGTCTTTGAAGTCCCGATTCTAAGCCGTTAAGCATGGTGCACTAAACTATCAAGTAGTCATCATATTGAGCTAGCCAAACGTTCATAACCTCTGCATCTGCTCCTGCAATAGGTCTGTCACCTAGCGGTGCATTAAGGACATAATACTTCTGTGCGGCAATGAGGATAAACCTCAGATCACGGATCCAATCCGCATCATTGCTACTAACATCTTTCAATACATTTTTCTCTAGGAACATATCAAAATAAACATATGAAAGCAACAACGCAAGCTATTGATCTTACAACATAATTTGTAAAATACTACCAGGACTAATGTTCATGATAAATTTAAGTTCAATTAATCATATTACTTCAGAACTCCCACTTAGACAGACATCTCTCTAGTCATCTAAGTGATCACGTGATCCAAATCAACTAAACCATAACCGATCATCACGTGAGATGGAGTAGTTTTCAATGGTGAACATCACTATGTTGATCATATCTACTATATGATTCACGCTCGACCTTTCGGTCTCCGTGCTCCGAGGCCATATCTGCATATGCTAGGCTCGTCAAGTTTAACCTGAGTATTCCGCGTGTGCAAAACTGGCTTGCACCCGTTGTAGATGGACGTAGAGCTTATCACACCCGATCATCACGTGGTGTCTGGGAACGACGAACTTTGGTAATGGTGCATACTCAGGGAGAACACTTCTTGATAATTAGTGAGAGATCATCTTAAAATGCTACCGTCAATCAAAGCAAGAATAAGATGTATAATAGATAAACATCATATGCAATCAAAATATGTGACATGATATGGCCATGATCATCTTGCGCCTTTGATCTCCATCTCCAAAGTACTGTCATGATCTCTATCGTCACCGGCATGACACCATGATCTCCATCATCTTGATCTATATCAATGTGTCGTCACATGGTCGTCTCGCCAACTATTGCTCTTGCAACTATTGCTATCACATAGCGATAAAGTAAAGCAATTATTTGGCGCTTGCATCTTATGCAATAAAGAGACAACCATAAGGCTTCTGCCAGTTGCCGATAACTTCAACAAAACATGATCATCTCATACAACAATTTATATCTCATCACGTCTTGACCATATCACATCACAACAAGCCCTGCAAAAACAAGTTATATGTCCTCTACTTTGTTGTTGCAAGTTTTACGTGGCTGCTACGGGCTGAGCAAGAACCGTTCTTACCTACGCATCAAAACCACAACGATAGTTTGTCAAGTTGGTGCTGTTTTAACCTTCGCAAGGAACGGGCGTAGCCACACTCGGTTCAACTAAAGTTGGAGAAACTGACACCCGCCAGCCACCTGTGTGCAAAGCACGTCGGTAGAACCAGTCTCGCGTAAGCATACGCATAATGTCGGTCCGGGCCGCTTCATCCAACAATACCGCCGAACCAAAGTATGACAAGCTGGTAAGCAGTATGACTTGTATCACCCACAACTCACTTGTGTTCTACTCGTGCATATAACATCGACGCATAAAACCTGGCTCGGATGCCACTGTTGGGGAACGTAGTAATTTCAAAAAATTTCCTACGCACACGCAAGATCATGGTGATGCATAGCAACGAGAGGGGAGAGTGTTGTCTACGTACCCTCGTAGACCGAAGCGGAAGTGTTGACGCAACGTAGAGGAAGTAGTCGTACGTCTTCCCGGTCCAACTGATCCAAGCACCGTTACTCCGGCACCTTCGAGTTCTTGACACACGTACAGCTCGATGACGCACCCCGGGCTCCGATCCAGCAAAGCTTCGGGGAGGAGTTCCGTCAGCACGACGGAGTGATGACGATCTTTGATGTTCAACCGTCGCAGGGCTTCGCCTAAGCACCGCTACAATATGACCGAGGTGTAATATCATGGAGGGGGGCACCGCACACGGCTAAGGAACGATCACGAAGATCAACTTGTGTGTTCTAGGGTGCCCCCCTGCCCCCGTATATAAAGGAGCCAAGGGGAGGGGGCGGCCGGCCAAGGAGGGGCGCGCCAGGGGGGAGTCCTACTCCCACCGGGAGTAGGACTCCCTTTCTTTCCTAGTTGGAGAAGGAGAAGAGGGGAAAGAGGAGGAAGAGGGGAAGGAAAGGGGGGGGGCGCCGCCCCCCTTCCCTTGTCCTATTCGGACTAGGAAGGGGAGGGGCGCGCGGCCACCTCCTGCCTCCTTCTCTCTTCTCCCTCAAGGCCCATGTAGGCCCAATAACCCCCCGGGGGGTTCCGGTAACCCCCCGGTACTCCGGTAAAATGCCGATTTCACCCGGAACAATTCCGACATCCAAATATAGGCTTCCAATATATCGATTTTTATGTCTCGACCATTTCGAGACTCCTCGTCATGTCCGTGATCACATCCGGAACTCCGAACAACCTTCGGTACATCAAAATACATAAACTCATAAAGAAACTGTCATCGTAACTTTAAGCGTGCGGACCCTACGGTTTGAGAACAATGTAGACATGACCGAGACACGTCTCCGGTCAATAACCAATAGCGGGACCTGGATGCCCATATTGGTTCCTACATATTCTACGAAGATCTTTATCGGTCAGACCGCATAACAACATATGTTGTTCCCTTTGTCATCGGTATGTTACTTGCCCGAGATTCGATCGTCGGTATCCAATACCTAGTTCAATCTCGTTACCGGCAAGTCTCTTTACTCATTCCGTAATACATCATCTCGCAACTAACTCATTAGTTGCAATGCTTGCAAGGCTTAAGTGATGTGCATTACCGAGAGGGCCCAGAGATACCTCTCCGACATTTGAAGTGACAAATCCTAATCTCGAAATATGCCAACCCAACAAGTACCTTTGGTGACACCTGTAGAGCACCTTTATAATCACCCAGTTACGTTGTGACGTTTGGTAGCACACAAAGTGTTCCTCTGGTAAACGGGAGTTGCATAATCTCATAGTCATAGGAACATGTATAAGTCATGAAGAAAGCAATAGCAACATACTAAACGATCGGGTGCTAAGCTAACGGAATGGGTCATGTCAATCAGATCATTCAACTAATGATGTGATCCCGTTAATCAAATAACATCTTTTTGTCCATGGTTAGGAAACATAACCATATTTGATTAACAAGCTAGTCAAGTAGAGGCATACTAGTGACATTAAGTTTGTCTATGTATTCACACATGTATCATGTTTCCGGTTAATACAATTCTAGCATGAATAATAAACATTTATCATGAAATAAGGAAATAAATAATAACTTTATTATTGCCTCTAGGGCATATTTCCATCAGGCTGCACTCAAAACCCACAATGATTCTACTACAATAACATCATTTAGGCTTAACCAAAAACCAACAACAATTCTGCTAGATCAACATAACTCCAGAACAGCATGAAGGCTTGATCACAAATAACATAGGTTCACACATAACATAGGTTCACAGGACTAAAATTACCACATAGGTTCAGTGGACTCAATTTAAACAGGTTCACATGACCTCAATTCAAACACAGGTTCACAGGACTCAAATCATCACACATCCAAGGTTGTCAGGACAGATACAAGGGTTCTAGCCCCAAAAGTTGCAAACACTTGCAGATATCAAAGATCACACATTTCCACTTGCTGTGAAGTAGCTCTGGAGTCTTGCATATTTCTGAGGTTTCTTCCTGGAACCTGTTGCAGCATTAGATGCTCCACCAACTCTTCCACCTCTCACTGACCTCTGTTTTTTAGCAGCAACAGCAACAGTTGATGTAGATGTAGTTGTACCAGCAGCAGATGAAGTCCCTTCTCCACATGGAGGCCTAGATGCTAGCCTTGGTGCTGAGAAAGCAGCCCTTGGTGCCCTACTAGCAGCTCTTGGTGCCCTAGGAGCAGCTCTTGGTGCCATAGGAGCAGCAGTAGCATCAGGTGGAGTGTAGGATTGTGCCTTTTGCCTTCTCTTTTCCTGCAGTTATTAAAACAAACAACAATTAAAATCTAAATAAGCTAAATCAGATACAATGATTAATAAATATGTACCATGCTTCTATTTTTCCTCAGCTGGAGATCAGGCCTCAAAGGTTGTCCACAATTAGTAAACCTGTGGCCCATTAACCTACAGTTGCCACATCTGATTGTAGCCATCCTAGAGGTATATTTTGGTTTAGGAACTTCAAACCTTCCCTTCTTCCTCTTTTCTTCTTTTCTTCCACTCTGGTCCTCTTTGTGGAATACAGGAGGCTCAATATCAGGTTTTCCTGACTTGACCCAAGCATCTTCTCCAGGAACTGGATACACTATTGGTTTGTATGCCTCCAAATACATTGCTTTCCTCAAGAAAGGACTTACAAAATCCTCAGGTTGCATCTTGGCCTTGTAAATTGCACTGCAACCATGGTTGCATGGCAACCCTGACATGTCCCACTTCCTGCATCCACAAGTGTGCACCTCAAGGTTCACAGCATAGGTCTTTGGCCCACTGCTTACTTGCCACAGGTTAGGCCCTGCCCTAATAGCTTTGCAATCTCTTTGATATTTCTTGCTCATCTCCAGTTGCTCTGCATATGTTGGAGCTATTTCCCATCTAGAAGAGGCTGCACTTTCTCTTTTTCCATCAAACCTGACTAGCAACTTGTCTTTGATTCCATTAATCATTGTCACTATTGGTTTATTTCTAACATCCAAGATATATTTATTGAAGACCTCACTTATGTTATTGACCACCAGGTGTGTTTTGCAATTTGTGTCCATTTCATGCCTAGCCCATGTGTGTACTGGAATACCAGATAACCACCTCCATGCATCCTCACACTCATTCTTCAAATTGGCCATGGCTACATCAAAACCATGCTTTGTGTAGGAATAGCTAGCACTGTGCATGCATTTTTTCCAGATCTTCACCAATAAATCCAGCTCTTTGAAAATTTGCATAAATGTGCCTTAAACAAAATCTTTGTGGGCAGTTTGGAAATACAGCATTGACAGCATTTAGCAGGCCCTGGTTTCAAAAGAAAGTAACTAGGTTTCACTAACTAATAAACAAATTGAGCATACTTAAGGCACAAAAGAAAGTAACTAGGTGACAATCTTAAGTTCAAACAATCACTAACTAATAAACAATTAGAGCATACTTAAGGCACAAAACATGAAAATAGATCACTGACCTTCTGCCTATCTGACATGATGGTGTATTTGCCAAACTTTCCCTCTTCTGTGCCTCCCAGAGCATACTTAAGTTGGGTGAGAAACCAGCTCCAACTAGGTGTGTCCTCCACTCCTTCAATTCCAAAAGCAATGGGATACATGTTGTTGTTGGCATCCCTACCAGTAGCTGCTAGGATTTGTGCTCCAGTTGTAAGCTTTATGAAACATCCATCCAAACCAATGAAAGGTATACATCCATTTAGAAAACCCTCCCTAGGTGCATTGAGACAAAAGAAAAGACCATGGAATCTGGGACCTGGATGTGGGTTTTCATTCGTGCCTTTTGGAGTGACAGTTGTGACAATGCATCTAGATCCTGGATTGCATATTTTAATTATTTCAATGTAATCAGTCAACCTATGGTACTGCTTCTTATGATCTCCTAGGACAATTTCATTTGATGCCTTTTTAGCTCTCCATGCCATCATCTTTGGAACTTCAATTCCAAATTTCCTCTTTGCCTTGTCTACCAATGCTGGCACAGTTGTCTTTGGGTCTGATCTAATTGTCTCTAAGATAGTGTTTCCTAGCCACTTTGAGCTCACTTTACTATGTTTGTCACTAGTTGGGCAAGTATGTTCTTCTCTAAACTTCTTTACACAGAATGTTTGCTCATTCTTGATCTGAGAAGCAACAATATAAAAAGGACATCCTTTGTCCTTGTGGTCACACCAAGCAATGACCCTGTCTTTGCAGTTCCTGTGATATCTGAAAGACCTCAGCTGCTTGACGTGAAAGTTAAGTAGAGCACTCCTAAATTGGTACACATATTTGAAACATAGCTTCAAACAAAATTGCTGCACTGGATTCAGTCTGCTTTCATCATACCATTTTCTTGGCTTTGCCTTCTCTGCTCTTGTTTTCCTTCCTGAGGGAATAATAAAAGACATAGGCTCATTGCCATCATCATCCTCTGAGTCCAAAAAACCAAGATTTTGATCCTCATCACCTGAGGGAAACCAATCAGGCTCAATTGGATCATTGGCTGATGAGTGTGTTCTTGTTGTTGGCCCAACTCTCTTTCCAATCCTAAGCTGCTGCAGTACTCCATCTTCAGTGAAATGTTCTTCTTTAGCTACATTTGGAGCTTGTTCAGTGTGCTCTTCCTCTTCCTGCTCCTCAGGAACATCATAAATGTCCTCTGGTTCTGTGTCACCCTCAAAGTGGAGTGCTGCCTTCTTCATATCTGCTACAGTTGCCTGCAGGTCAGCACTATCTTCATTAGAGCTATTTTCCTCCTCACTTTCTGAATCAAGATCCATGTCTGCATAATTGGCACTGTCTTCTGTCTGGGGAGGTGCCATAGTTTGGATGGGCTGGTAATTTACACTCTGCTGTGTGCCAAAGAACAAAAACTCATCTGTGCAAGGGCCTGAACTTGAACCACCATAATCACCAAATTCCTTATGGGCCACACCATCTTCACTGACTGCAAACACTATATCAGGATCATTGCTATATTCTTCATCAGATATCTGAACTAGTTTTGCTGCCTTTCTCTTTCCCTTCTTTGCTGGAGACACAACAATTGCCTGCTGCCTCTTGCCCTTAGTAACTGACAATGTGATCCTCCTGATGTCCTGGTTTTGCCTAAGCATTTCATCCACCTTCATCTGACTGTCAAGCAGTTTGAAACCATCCAATCCTATTCCACCACAGCTCATGTAATAGAGGCAGTCTGAAAAACTATACCCATTGTCAAGCATCACATACATAAGATTGTAATATCTTATGTCTTTCTTAAAGAACTTTGTCCTGATGTATTTAATCCCTTCAAAATCAATATGCACGTCCCACTGCTCATAGCTCGACCTACAATACCAATTAAAATGTACAAGTTACTATAACATAAATTTGAACAACACATTGTACTACTGGAATTTAAGCCTAACAGTGTAATTACCTAAATTTGTACAACACAAGCAAACTGCAATCCTAACAATGTAAATATGCACAAAATATGGAGAACAAAATAATTGTAGGTTCTAATCTGTACTCAAACCCTAGATCGACCTAAACCTGAAGAACGAAAAACATATCATGAAACGAAAGCAGAAGGAGAAGGAGACAGAGGCCGTACGTGTCGTCGCCGGCATTAGTAGGGACGACTGCTGCAGCCGACGGCGTCCGCGCCGCAGCGGTACCCTTGCCTGCACGGCAAGAAGATTGCGGCTCATCCTCATCTCCTTGGTCTCCCGTGCCTTGAGCTTGAATGGATCTGGATCCAAATGGAGTAGCAGGCAGCGTCGCCGCCCCTGCAGCCGCCGCCGCCCCCGCAGCCGCCGCACCCGCCCTCTGCCCGCGCCACGGCGATAGCGGGCTGCCCTCTGAGGAGGACGACTCATAGTCGACCCCAAGCAGGTCCCGCCCGCGACTCCGTCCGGATCTGGAGCCGCCGTCGTCACCACCCTCGACATCGCCGGAGGGAGTACTTGCCATGGTTGCGTGCGCAACAGAGAAGAGAGGGAGGGGAATGAGAGCACCAGGGCCGGCGCGCAGGGCTTAACTAGCGGTGTCCAAACGTCCGTTTCCGCCATTCCGTTTCCCCTTTGTCACGTGGCTCCGACAGGTGGGCCCGACAAGTTAGGTTTTCAGTTAGTCGCGGCTCACAACACGTTTAGTGCTTTTTGTTACTCACTTGCCGAGGAAGTGGTGGTTTTTTGAAATTTTCGGCAATAGTGGTGGTTTTGCAGTATCCGTGCCACAAATGTGGTGGCTTTCAGCAATTTACTCCCTCCTTGGAGAAGCCCACCGGAGGTTTGCTCTGAATCTACGGTTGATCTTGCCAAGAGCATGTAATGTGTAGCGGCAGCTTCAACTCCACTCTCTTCTTGTGGAGTGTTTGACAAAAAACTACCACTTCAGGGGTTGCCGTCTCACGGAACTATCACATTTTAAAAAACTGACCAAAAACTACCAAAAATTTCTAACTTTATGACTAAAACCTACCACATTCAGATAATGGCTAGTTTAGACGATTTAAACATGTTTGTGACACGCGGGACCCATACGTCAGGGCTGACGTGGCAAAAAAGTTAACTCTGGTGCCGGCGATGGAGACGGCCCGGAGCTCGTGCTGCACGGAGATGAGCTGCTGCTTGAGCGCGACGTTTGGTGGCGGCGCTCCTGGATGTCCCGGTCCTGTGCCACGATGCGGTCCTCGAGGGCAGCCACGGGGGGTGCTGGGCGGGGCCTCCGCGTGGGTGGTGGAGGAGGGCGCCGTGCGGGGGTTCGTCGCGGTCGTCACCGGGCTGCTGGTGCTGTGGCGCGCCGGCTGAGGAACGGTGAGCCGGAGTCGTGGAGGCTTGGCGGCCGGCCATGGGGAGGCGGGCTGGAACAGATGACGGGAGCCTTGCCCCGGCGCAGCACCTCCCCGACAGGCAGCACGTGGGTGTCCACATATATGCAAGACGTTGGTAGATACCAAAATAAAAAAGAATGGAGTAGCCTTTTGTGCTCTAATTGAATATGGAGTAGCCTGTGGCAAAAGAGTGGAGTAGCCTTTTGTGCTCTAATGTTCATGACTTTAAAAAAAATGTTAATAACTTTGAAACAAATTGTTCATAATTTCACAAAAAATAGAGTGATAGTGTATCTCGGTGATGCAGCAAAATGTGGTCATGACCATTGAAGATTATAAAAAAAATCTTCCGTTGCAACGCACGGGCCATTTTGCTAGTAAATGTCTAAAAGTAGAAGATTTGCGTTCATTCTCATTTGGATTTTAATATTATAAACATTCTCACAGGCACCCAAATTTGTAGAGTCATCAACGACAACATCAGATTGTTCCATAGCACCCTTTTGAGCTACAATGAATTTATCTACAAGTCACTTCTTTTTCTTTTTTCACAATCCGATAAATGTTTTTTTGGCAACATGGTTAGAAAAAAAGGAGAGAGAACACCTTAATTCTTGGTCTTCGTCTCTCAAAGTAGAAGGCAACCTGGTGCATGTAGCTCCCGCTTGCGCAGGGTCCAGGGAAGGGTCCGACCACTTTGGGTCTATAGTACGCAGCCTTTCCCTACATTTCTGTAAGAGGCTGTTTTCCAGGACTTGAACTCATGACCTCATGGTCATAAGGCAGCAGCTTTACCACTGCGCAAGGCTCCCCTTCTCTTCGCCTCTCAAAGTAAATTAGAAGAAATCCCACGCTGCTCCAGTTATCCACTAATCCAAATTTAAGCAATGCCACAATAGAAAATTCTATCTGACTGCAATGTCGTACAACAAGTACGGAATCAAGTAAGTCAAACACTCTTACATCAATTCATCATTACATAAAATAGACAAGGGAAAAGTTGAGATGCGAATGTTACAAGGAACTGCTTGCCTCAGACGGTTTTACCTTGACCACGACCCTAACCATGGATGTCAAGGCTGCGGGTTGCTGCTCTCCGCATTCTTGCCAGGGCACAGGGAGTGTCGTCGCTGGCCGGCTCGCCTATGTGTCTCCGTCGTCGGGGCCCTTGTGGGTATTTGTAAGATGCAAAGAAATCCATTAGAGTATGATACTAACGAAAATTTCATTGATTAGCTTGGGATTTGGGGTCTTGGCCTCTTGGGAATTTGGGGCAATAATTGGATTTGGGGAAGAGGAAGACGATGAGAACGGGATGGAGATGATGAGTTGGCGGCATGTTCCTGGGGAGAGCCAAAGATTCACAGATTGTTGACTTGCTCGCTTCTTAATGGGCTGGGATGCTTCTCATGCGTACTATTTATTTATTTTTCTTGAAAAATACTCCCTCCGTTCCTAAATATTTGTCTTTTTAATCATTTCAAATGGACTACAACATACGGATGTATGTAGACATATTTTAGAGTGTAGATTCACTCATTTTGCTTCGTATGTAGTCACTTGTTGAAATATTCAGAAAGACATATATTTAGGAACGGAGGGAGTACATACAATAGACATGCACTGGGTATGCCCCCGTTCTCGGCTGGGCCCTAGGCCGTCGCACTCACCGCCATGTCCCAGGGACGGCTCTGGCAAAGAAACAAGAAGTTGCTTCACACCGATGACGCACAACAAACGAGAAAAATACATTTAACATCATAAAGAAAAATGGATGCGATAAAGGTGCACATTTGCTTCTACTCTCTCCCTCTCACAATATAAGATCGTTTTTCAAGCTAACTTGAAAACGATCTTATATTGTGGGACGGAGGGAGTAGTTTTTACTATTAAGTATTCCGGGCTAGTCGCGAGAAGACTACTCGACAACATGAAGAACGCAGCAATGCGCACAGTGCTCTCAGCCTATCACACTCATTTCTCTTTTCCGTTCGTCAAGTCGACATATTTGATCTTTTCGATTTACGCTTTTCTTCATCAAGGATGATTATTGTTCTGGTGCGTTGGTCATGTGGTAGCTTAGCACCGCGGGACAGCCTGTTGTACCAAGGCACTAGTAAAAAAAGGGTCAAACGTGAAGCCCAATAGTGCCGGTTTGAATTTCAGCCGGCACTAATGTGGCCAATAGCACCTGTTCGTGGCGGCGATCAATAGCACCGGTTCGTGGCGAACCTTTAGTACCGGTTCATGCCACGAACCGGTACTAAAGGTGATGTGTCAGCCTGCGGTCAGGCTATGGCCCCACCGTCACCATTTAGTGCCGGTTCGTACCACGAACCGGTACTAATGAGGTTACGGCAAGCTGTTTTTAGTCCCACCTCGCTCCCCTAACAAGCCTTTTACCACCTTAAATATGTTATTTCTCAAACTATCACAAGCACTTGGTCTTCATTGAACTCTATGTGTAGAATTTGTGGCCGTAATATGAGTCTTCATCGGTTTATAAATCGTTGATGACTCATATTGACAATTCAGATTGTACACACAAAGATCATTGATGATCAAAGTATTTTTGATGTTATAAGATCATATTGACAGTTTAGACTGTAAAGAAATATAAGACCATGATGTAAATGCACTTATATTTTTTGCATTCAGTATGCACCATTCAAAGCGACGCCATCAACTTTCAACCATTTCTGCCTTCATTTGCTAATTTTTCATGCATTCAATGATTTGTTTTGAGAACTAAATGACCTGGAAATTGAAAAGCACTACAAATGAACTCTGAAAAAGTTGAAACTTGGCATGGTATCATCATTTCACCCACATAGATTGTTCAAAAAAGTAGAGAGGGTTACGGCAAAAACTGGATGCACTTCGTTTACAAACTGGACAATCTCTTTCGAAGTATTCAGGTTTCTGACGAAATTAAACTCATCTGTTACAAAGACATTTCATTTTTTAAACTTATTACAACTCCAGACTTTTTGTGCATTCAGTATGCATCATTCAAAGCGACGCCATCAACTTTCAACCATTTCTGCCTTCATTTGATATTTTTCATGCATTTAATGATTTGTTTTGAGCTAAATGACCTGGAAATTGAAAAGCACTACAAATGAACTCTGAAAAAGTTGAAACTTGGCATGGTATCATCATTTCACCCACATAGATTGTTAAAAAAAGTAGAGAGGGTTACGGCAAAAACTGGATGCACTTCGTTTACAAACTCGACAATCTCTTTCGAAGTATTCAGGTTTCTGACAAAATTAAACTCATCTGTTACAAAGACATTTCATTTTTTTAAACTTATTACAACTCCAGACTTTTTGTGCATTCAGTATGCATCATTCAAAGCGACGCCATCAACTTTCAACCATTTCTGCCTTCATTTGATATTTTTTATGCATTTAATGATTTGTTTTGAGCTAAATGACACTAATTAAATTTTGTGCAAGCAGCGCACCACCTTTAGTACCGGTTGGTGGCTCCAACCGGTACTAAAGGGTAAGCTGTTTTTTAGTCCCACCTCGCCAAGAGAGAGGGAGTAGGAGCGGTTTATAAGTCCTGGGTGCAGAGACGATGAAGAAGAGGCTCAATGCTCACGTTGCTTAGCTTCAAGCCTTTAGGAATATGGTAGATTGCACGAAGCTACGCGCAGTGCAGTTTACACTATTCCAAAAGGCTTGAAGCAAATTAACGAGCATTGCACCTCTTTTTTATTTTTAATAACTTATTACAACTCCGGACTTCTTCTGTTATGGCAAAAGGAAGGAGGAGAAGAAGAAGAGGAAGAAGAAGAAGAGGAAGAGGAAGGAGAAGAGGGAGAAGAAGAAGAAGAAGAAGAGGAAGAAGAAGAAGAAGAAGAAGAAGAAGAAGAAGAAGAAGAAGAAGAAGAAGAAGAAGAAGAAGGAGGAGGAGGAGGAGGAGGAGGAGGAGGAGCAGGAGGAGAAGAAGAAGAAGAAGAAGAAGAAGAAGAAGAAGAAGAAGAAGAGGAGGAGGAAGAAGGAGAAGAAGGAGAAGAGGAAGAAGAAGGAGAAGAAGAATAAGAAGACGAAGAAGAAGGAGAAGAAGAACAAGAAGAAGAAGGAGGAGGAGAAGGAGAAGGAGAAGAAGAATAAGAAGAGGAAGAGTAAGAAGAAGAAGAAGAAGAAGTGGAAGGAGAAGGAGAAGGAGAAGAAGAATAAGAAGAGGAAGAAGAAGAAGAAGAAGAAGAAGAAGAAGAAAATAAAGCAGAAAAGAAATAACTATATAAAAAAATAACTCAAAAATAAATAGAAGAAAATAAATAATGCAGAAAAGAAAAAAAACTAATATAAAGCAAAAATATTCACAAAGAACCTAAATACGGCAAAAAAAACTACTCAGAAATAAATAGAAGAAAAAAATAAAGCAGAAAAGAAATAACTGTATAAAAAAATTACTCAAAAATAAATAGAAGAAAATAAATAATGCAGAAAAGAAAAAAAATTTAAAAAAATGTTGGGGCACTGCCCGGTGGGCCTACAAGACCTAGGGTGTGCAAATTCAGGCCCAGAAGGTCCAGGAGGCTCACCGGGCAGCGCGCCATAGTTAGGCCCAGAAGCCTGCTATATAGAAGAGTTCGAAAGGGCAGCCGCGGCTGGGTTTATAAACCAGTGCGGCTGCCCTTCGCTCGGCGAGGTGGAACTAAACATAGCGCACCGCGGGTGGCAGCGCACGGCCTTTAGTACCGGTTGGTGGCTCCAACCGGTACTAATGCGTTGCCCTTTAGTACCGGTTGGAGACACCAACCGGTACTAAAGGGCCTCGTTTCCCGTCGCTTGGGCTGGCCAAAATTGGCCTTTAGTACCGGTTGGTGGCTCCAACCGGTACTAAAGGCTCCCCCTATATATATGGCACTTACGAAAAATCAGTTATCGTCGCCACTTCGTTCCACTTTTCTCGCGCGAGAGAGAGTCTCGCTCGATCTCGCCGACGCCGCCGCGCCGCCGTGCCGTCGCCCTCGCCGCCCCCGCCGCCCGTCGTCGTCGTCGCCGCGTGCCCCCGCCGCCCGTCGTCGTCGCAGCGCGCCCCCGGCCCGCCGCCCGTCTCGTCGCCATATCGCCGCCGCCGGCGATCTCGTCGCCGTCCCCGGCCGCCGCCGCCCGTCTCGTCGCCGTCCCCGGCCCCCGCCGCCGGCCGTCGCTGCCCCGCGCCACCCGTACGCGCCCTATATACGAACACACGCACACACACACACACACACACACACACACACACACACTACACACACCTTCACACACACACACACGCATACACACACACTACACACACACACGCATACACACACACATACACACAGACACGTACACACAAACACACACACACACACACACATACACACACACGTATATACACACACACACATATTTTTTTTTACTTATTTTCTGTTTTCTATATATAATGTTTAGATGAATTAGAACTATCTAGTTTATTTTTAGAATATTAATTAGAAATGCTATCATCGATGAATTAATATAATAACTTGTTTATTTTTTGTAAATATAATGCTTAGTTGAACTAGTTGAATTAATATATAGATCAACTAGTTTATTTTTAGAAGATGCTTAATTAGTTGAACTTGTTGAATTAATATATAGAACTAGTTTATTTTTAGAAGATGCTTAATTAGTTGAACTTGTTGAATTAATATATAGAACTAGTTTATTTTTAGTAAATGCTTAATTAGTTGAACTAGTTGAATTAATATAACTAGTTTATTTTTAGTAAATGTTTAGTTGAACTAGCTGAATTAATAGATTTTTCTGTTAATAGATTTTTTTTCTGTTAATAGATTTTTTTTCTGTTAATAGATTTTTTTGGTGATATTATTATTGAATATGCATGTTTGGTGATATTATTGTTAATAGATTTTTTTGGTGATATTTAGATTGTGTAATTAATTTTGTTCATAGAATTTTAATGATTTTTTTGTTCATAGTATTTAGAAAAGGGAAAAAAAGAAGATGTAGTTTATATATAGTTGAACTAGCTAGTTGATTTAATAAACTAATTTATTTTACTATATATAGAAGTAGTTTGTTTTTAGTAAGTACTACTTATTTATTTATAGTAAGTGCTTAGTAGTTGAACTAGATAGTTGACTTAATTAATAAAACTAAATTATGAACGTAGGCCGGAAATGTCGTACTCATCGGACGACGAAAACCGCCCGGGGGAGTGCGACTGGTGCCACGACGACCGAGGTATCTGCGACAGGTTCATTGAGCTGGATGAAGATCGGCGCTTCAGCATTAAGCTCGAGGAGACCTGCGATGTTCATATGGTACGCAACGACAACAATAGTTTTTTTCGTAATTAAGCACGACTTCAACTATTTTAACGTGTATTTTTCATGTTTTCCAATTCGACTAGCTTATCCCATGCTTTGCAAGACGCTATGTCTTGGAGAGGATGGGTTTTGAAGACCATGAAAATTTCGAAACCAAAAAAATTATCCTAAGTACCGAACATGGTGTGGATTTTCAAGTAAAGCTGTACAATGCTCAGAGTGTAACCCATTTTGGTTGCAAAAATTGGGATGCATTTTGCAAGATGTATGGTCTTGATGAGGGTATGCTTGTCACCATGGATCTTGGTGATCCTACAATCGAGCAAGAGACACCTTCGATTTGGGTCCTTGTGGATACACCTCCAGTTCTTCCCTCATGTGAGCTAAACATAGTTATTAAGTAATTTATATTGTTTATTTCAAAATATAATGTTGACAACTTATCTCCATTGACAGCTTATTTTCATTCTTCAAAGAATGTGCGGAAGATGGTAGATAGAACATACTACACTGAAGGCTCCGAATTAACTTATCAGGAGAAAAATCATCTGGTCGGATTTTGTACTGATCTTGAGAATTACAATATCTACAATCAAACTCCTCGACATTATGGTCAATACGTGCCACTAGTGCACGTGTTGAACTACGGTAACTACCATGGAGATATCCTGGTAAGATTATTTTTTACTATTACAACATCCGTGCATCTTTTTGCACACTTCTAAAACTAGTACATCATTGCTAACTACAAAGTTATTATTATGTTTTTCAACAGATAATCCCGAATGATTGTGTGCCTCATCTGATGTATACGCGTGGTAGCCTTCATGTTTTGAACATACGACCAGGTCGTCCTACGAATCTCAACTGTCCATACCGGGTTTCTAAAAGAAGTGGAGACATAACAATCAAAGAATGGAAAAAATGTATGGACAGTCGTAAGGAGCTTCTTGGAAGCAATAAGCAGCGAAAGGCAAGAATTGGAGACAGGATGATCACCATTCTTCATAATGGAGAGTCAGGGTCTATGTTGATTTATGCTATTTTACCTTAAGGGTGTTTAGGTCCTACCTGATACTGATGATCATGTGCTAAGAACAATTATGTAGGGTTGGGTTCGATGACTATATATGAGGATGATGATCGTATGACTTATTATTAATAACGAGTAGAAGTTGTATGATGATGCATGATTAGTAGGACTTGTTATTATATATATATGATGATGTAATGATGCAAAGCATGCATCTGAGCATGTTATATCTGCGGGTGCAATGAACATAGCAGCAGCATTGATAAACAAAGCATGCATGATGTATGATGCATAACGTGTACAATGTGTAGTATCGTAAAATACCAGCAAACGAAAAAGAATTAAAATGGAAACACAAAATTAAATGAAAGAGAAATCATAAACTAAAAACCCACCAAAGCTTATAGTACCGGTTGGTGTTACAAACCGGTACTAAAGGGCTCCAGGCCCCCGGAGCTGGCTCGTGCCACGTGGTTGCCCTTTAGCACCGGTTCGTGCTGAACCGGTACTAAAGGGGGGGGGGGGGCCTTTAGTGACCACAATTTAGTGTCGGTTATGTAACCGGCACTAAAGGGCCTTACGAACCGGTGCTATTGCCCGGTTCTGCACTAGTGGGGTTTGCTCCGCTTTGGCGAGGGGGGGGGGGCGATGACGTGGCGCACATTCGGCTCGCTCCAGTGTTTGTAGTCGTTTTCAGCTGGTCCACAGATCTGTATGTACATTTTGTTACTTTTACTGTATACTACCATGACAGACGATGAATAGATTGGAAGTTTCTCAGAAAAAAATCAGACATAAACAATAGTCTTTTCATGGGATTTTCTTTGCACTCTTTACTTGGGACTTTGATGCATATATGTCACCGGATACTTTGTAAATTGCCTTTTGTTTTGCCATTTCTTACAAGCGGGTCCCACATGAAATCCCGCAAATGCCCCTGCCGACCCAGTTGAGTGACACTGGAGTGAGAGAGGAGCTCGATCGTTCCCCATCTCTCTCGCCTCAGCTTCTCCTTCCGTCGTCGGCGACGCACTCCACGGCGGCGGTTCTCCACCGGCGGGGAAGCACCGGTGCTCCTCCCTGGCGACGCACGGTGAGTCGTCTTCCACCTCGCCCGCTCATCCCCTTCTCCCCGCGGCGGCGACCTAGGGTTAGGTTTAGGAGCTCGCCGCCACCCCGTCCCTCTGTTGGCCGCCCACCCCCGGCCCCTAGGTCATCTCCCACGTCCTCGACCTGAACCGCTGAACGAACGTGCTGCTGCTGCTCGTGACCGGCCCGTGCTGCTCCTGCTGTTCGGTGCCGGCAGCACACTACGGCTGCTTGCTCGGTTGCTCCCCTGACGGCCTAACATGCGTCACCGAATTTGGTGCAGACATGGGGAATTTCGCGTCGAGTGATGCTTCTTCTTCTTCAGTCAAACAGGCGCAAAGGGTATCAGCAACCAGCTCCACGCCACCGGTGAACTACTCCCAGGTGCCCAAGGACTCAAGGTCAAGGACGAAGCAGTGGGACTCTGGGAAAATTCAAGGTAGGTATGCTTCACCTCTTTTAAACAGAGGCCAATTCAGTTGGTATACATTCTCACCACTACCGATTCTCACTGTCTAGCACCAGTGCACAAAATAAACATGTGACAAAGTAAAAAGAATTCAGTTGGTGAATCAGATTGGTTGGAGACGGCGGAATTGGTCGGGTCGCGGGTTTACAGCTGCCGCCATTGCCGGAACCACGTCTGCCTCCACGACGATATCATCTCCAAGGACTTCCAGGTGAACAACTTCAACAAGGATTATTTATTTATTTGGTGAACAACTTGCTTTGCCCCCTGTGTTCGGGATCAAGATTGGACGTACAGAGCTTAATAATCAATAAACAGGAACTTAGATGGACCAGTAATATATGTTGGACTGGTTGGGGATGTCATGCTAAGTAGTATCAACTAGGGATTCTAAATAGGTTCATTCATCGACTGTGGTGGAGAGCTCCAACAATCTGAGAACGAACTTCAAGGGTTATTTATTTGGTGAACAACTTCAAGGGTTAACCAGAGAGAGATATTGTGATCTATCTGTAGAGAATAACTTCAAGGGTTATTTATTTGGTGAACAACTTACTTTGGCCCTTGCGTTCGGGATCAAGATTCGACAGAGCTTAATATTCAATAAATAGGAACTTACATGAACCAGTCAGTTATGTTGGGCTGGTTGGGGATGTCGTGTTAAAATTACTAGTAGTATCAACTAGGGACTTTAAATAGGCACATCAACTGCAGTGGAGAGGTCCGACAATACGATCTGAGAACGTTTCGGTAACTGAGTTTACCTAGCATTTGTGTTTCTATACTTACACAGCGGAGTTTCACTTAACCAACCAGGGATACTGTGATCTATCCATACCGGCTTCAGATGTCAAGATCTCGATACGCTATCATCTGTCTATCTCAATTTTGCTTGTGTTTGGAGGATAAATACCAGTACCTTTGTTCTTTCGTCTGCTGTTGCAGGGGAGGAATGGCCGTGCGTTTCTCTCGTACCACGCCATGAACGTCACCTCAGGGGCCAAGGAGGACAGGCATCTCATGACGGGGCTCCACACGGTCACAGACATCCATTGCCGTGATTGCGAGGAAGTGCTCGGGTGGAAGTACGAGAGGGCCTACAAGGAGTCCCAGAAGTACAAGGAAGAAAAGTTCATATTTGAGAAGGCCAAGATCATGCAGGAGAACTGGTAAGAAATGGAAAAGAGATTTAACCAACCATGTGCCAGCCAGAATGCTGGTATGGATCGGTACTACCAGTCTGTTGGTGTTATTTCCATGCCATTTGTAATTTGTTCTTTGAAATGGTTTATTGTTTGTTGTGTAGGGAGACAAATTATCACGTTCATTTGCGTGGGAACCATTTTCTCATTGATCATAAATAAAATGGATGGTTTAACAATGTGTGGTTGTATTTCCCCAATTGTTCAAACTAGTTGCATTTTATCATTGATCAACAAACAGATGGCTCATGACAAGCAACACAACACAAACACATTTCATCACTCATCAACAGACAGATGGCTGCATATATAAAGTATTGAGCAGAGAGAAGTAGCAATGGTTATTAGTCATATTCAGTCGTCGTTTGGTCATTCCGGTGTATATATTCTACTACTCTGGAGCACTACATACTACTCCCTCCGTTCCGAAATAATTGTCTTTCTAGATATTTCAACAAGTGACTATATACGGAGCAAAATGAGTGAATCTACACTCTAAAACATGTCTACATACATCCGTATGTTGTAGTCCATTTGAGATGGCTAGAAAGACAATTATTTCGGAACGGAGGGAGTAGTACTTGTCCACTATCATTGTGTGGTTGTTAGGTTCCTAATTCAATTGGTGAATCGGATTGTTTGCAGGAGAGAGATGGCGGAACTGGTCGGGCCGCGGGTGTACAGCTGCCACCATTGCCGGAACCACGTCTTCCTCCACGATGATATCATCTCCATGTCCTTCCAGGTGAACAATTTCACCAACGGAAGGATAATTGATTTGCTTCTCCTTGGTCCCTGCGCTAGGCCCTGCGTTAGGGATCAAGAGTGGACACAGACAGAACTTAACCAATAAATAGCGACTTTTATTAGATGGACCGGTAATATATGTTGGACTGGTTGGGGGATGTCGAGCTAAAATCAATAAGAGTACCAACTAGGGATTCTAAATAGAACCATTCACCAATAGTACCTTTGTTCTTTCAACTTCTGTTGTAGGGGAGGAATGGCCGCGCGTTTCTCTCCTCCCACGCCATGAACTTCACTACAGGGGCCAAGGAGGACAGGAAGCTCACGACGGGGCTCCACACGGTCACCGACATCCATTGCCGTGATTGCGAGGAGGTGCTCGGGTGGAAGTACGAGAGGGCCTACAAGGAGTCCCAGAAGTACAAGGAAGAAAAGTTCATATTTGAGAAGGCCAAGATCATGCAGGAGAACTGGTAAGAGATGGAAAAGAGATTTAACCAACCATGTGCCAGCCAAAATGCGCGTATGGATCGGTACTACCAGTCTGTTGGTGTTATTTCCATGCCATTTGTAATTTGTTCTTTGAAATGTTTTATTGTTTGTTGTGTAGGGAGACAAATTATCATGTTCATTTGCGTGGGAACCATTTTCTCATTGATCATAAATAAAATGGATGGTTTAACAATGTGTGGTTGTATTTTCCCAATTGTTCAAACTAGTTGCATTTTATCATTGATCAACAAACAGATGGCTCATGACAAGGAACACAACACAAACACATTTCATCACTAATCAACAGACACATGGCTGCATATATAAAGTATTGAGCAGAGAGAAGTGGCAATGGTTATTAGTCATATTCAGTCGTCGTTTGGTCATTCCGGTGTATGTATTCTACTACTCTGGAGCACTACATACTAGTACTTGTCCACTATCATTGTGTGGTTGTTAGGTTCCTAATTCAATTGGTGAACGGATTGGTTGCAGGAGAGAGATGACGGAACTGGTCGGGCCGCGGGTGTACAGCTGCCAGCAATGCCGAAACCACGTCTGCCTCCACGATGATATCATCTCCATGGCCTTCCAGGTGAACAATTTCACCAAGGGAAGGATAATTCATTTGCTTCTCCTTGGTCCCTGCGTTAGGCTCTGCGTTAGGGATCAAGAGTGGACAAGCAGAACTTAATCAATAAATAGCGACTTGTATTAGATAGACCAGTAATATATGTTGAACTGGTTGGGGGATGTCGAGCTAAAATCAGTAAGGGCATCTCCAGCCGTTCGGCCCCCCAGGGCGACTAAATTGAGCATCCTGGGGGCGTGCCGGCGCTAGTTCGGCCCCTGGGGGCGAGCTAGCTCCCAGTCACGCACCCACGCGCCGGCCCCAGGACGCGGTATATTCAAACTTGGTCGTTCCCGCTCTCAAAAGACGCCGCAAATCCAGCGATCGGGCGTAGTATGGCATTACAAAAAAACAGAGCGCCGCCACCTCGGCGGGGTCGGTTCACTCGGCGGGGTTGGTCCCAGGTGTTGGCGGAGTCGGCGTGCGCGAGCTCGGTGGTGTCGGAGCTGCTTCGGTGTTGGGCTGCGTCGGCGTGGCTTCGACACTGCTGGGCGGCGATGTAGAGGCTTCGCTCGGGCCTTGCGTCCGTTTGGCCGTGGGCGTCGTCGGCGTCGTCGGCGTTGCCGTCGGCAGCTTGTTCAGGATGAGGCTGCGTTGCACCAGGTACCACGCCTTGAGCTTCTCGTCGTTGCTCTGGAGCATGTCCGCCCCGCCCATCAGGAAAGCCATGTCGGTGTTCCTCTTCTTCGCGGCGACGTTCGTCCGGAGCAGGTCGAGTTTGATGGTGTTGTTCTTCATTAGCGCCGACCACCGCGCCTCGGTCTTCTCTTTGCGTAGGACGGCCCGGGCCTGGGCGTCGGCGAGGCAATGTTCGATGGACTCCTGCACTCGCGCGGTTGCCGCATCGGCGTTTTTCCCCTTCTTGGCCAATTTGTGGCCGTCTGGCCTCCCCTCCGACGCGCCCGGAGTCGTCGCGTCCGGCTTGTATGTCTCCTTGGCCTTGTCGAGGGCACGCCGGACTTCCGCCCACTTCTCACACTTGTCAATGCGCTTGTAGACGTGGAGGTGCTTGAAGTCGGCGTCTTGGTTGTCGCCCCGGTACATGGCGAACCACTACAAGAAATATGTTAACTTATGACCACCACTATTGGTCACTGAAAGGTCACAAATTTCCATTTATGACCTTTTTGTGACCAAAAACAGAAGGTCAAAAGCGGGGCGTCGTAAACTGACTATAGCAACCTTTCTTCTGGAATGGTCGCAGACGTTTATGACCAAAATACGTATACTGTGGCGTTTTGGTCACTAGCAACCTCCCCAGGCCACGTAGGCATCCAGCGTGGCAATCTGATGTGGCACAAGATTCAGCCCGGTCCAATTCGATTTTCTACATGGGCAGAGCCCAACAATTCAGCCTATTTGTGTTTTTTTCTCATATTAATTTTGGCTAGGTAGATGGGCCAAGCCCAACAATTAAGCCTTCTCATTTTGGGGCCGTGGCCTTTTCTGCTAGAAAGTTTTAGTTTTTTTCAAATGGGTCCCAGATGTCGGGTTCAGGTACGTGCGTCCCAGCTAGCAAGTTCATATTCTTCATATTTCAATTTAACAGTAAATAAATAACCATTATTTAAATTGGCACAAACAAAAAACACACATAATACTCCAAATATTATCAGCCAGATTTAGTACAGAGCTCCTATTGTACAAATAACATATACTTTACAAGCTCTACACGTGATACTCCAAACATTCTCCAGAAGCTCCTTCGATAACAATCACAAACAGAACGGTGATAGGCCCTGTTCCTACTCCTATCAGGACTGGGACAACAGAATGGTGATAGGCCCTGTTCCAACAGTGCGCATGCTTCTCCTCCACGCGCCCAGGTCAGGTCCAGCAGTAGCAGCGATCAAGGGGCGTTTCTAGCAGCATCGAGGCGGTTGTGGGCGCATCCTGCGGGAATCAACAGCAGGTCCTTCTTCTCCTGAAACAGCATCAACAACAGGTCAACAACAGCATCAACAACCGGTCAGTAACAACATTAACAGCAGGTCAACAACAACATCATAAACTACAACAGTTTGACGGTAGCATCAGTTTGACAGAGGAAACAACAGAGAACAACCTTCCATGGCGTCATGTACTAAACCTACAACATTCTGATTGTCCCATTGGAAACAAAAATTCCAATGGATTAAGCCACGTTTGTACTAAACCTACCATATATTCCCATCTAATTTATTCCAATGGATTATGCAACGTTTGTACTGAATCTAGAACATTCTAATTACTTGCAACAAATCAGTAGCATACATGACATCAAAGGGATGCAAACTAGATAATTTAGTAGTCTTCTACACCACAGAACAGTAGGCATTCTAACTTGCAGCAGCAAATCCGTAGCTAGATGACCACCAACAACACAAATCAGCTCGAACACTTGGTCCTCGACACGACGGTCAGCAAGTAATCAACCATGGAACCGAGGCCAAACTCTAGCATCACAGAAAGCAGAGGGGAACAAAGGGGTGGAGGGGCTCACCATGGGGGTGTTGTTGTTGCTCATCCATGGTCGGTCGTCCGACATCCATCCAGCTATAGCTGCTCATTCATGGCAGGAAACCACATCACATCTCAGTCAAGGGAATGGAGGGTAAGGGAAGAAGAAGAAGAAACTGAAGGTAAGAAGACCTGGGTGGTGTTGGAGCAGTGGTGGAGGGGCATCCTTCATGGCATCGGGGCAGGAGGATGAAGACGACGTCGTCCATGGCGTCGGGGCAGGGAGATGAAGACGGCGTCCTCCATGGTCCACCACAGGGAACATCTCGTTCAGGTCCTTGGCCCGCAACGCCTGCACGCACCAGATCAGGTCACGACGCAGTGTCGAAGCTAGAGATCGATGCATCTTCAATTCAAAACTAGATATCAAAGAACAATGTACAGAAGAACTTGTCATTTAGTTCTGCATGATCATCACGGTCTACAATAACAATACAGCATGGCCTTCTGGTTCTGTAGGTAATTGCAGTGCCTTGCAATGCCCCTAAATGCGACAAAGAAGAGCTTGTTATAGTATTTTTATATTCATTCAGGACAACATCTTTTCTTTTTCTTGCAAAAGGACAGCAGTTAACAAATATAATTACTCCCAAGAGAAGGTTTGAAAAAACCCAACATGTCTAGGAAACAACTGTTCAGTAAAGTGCAGCGGTTGGATAAATCTGTCATGAACATCATTTAAGCGAAAAGTGTTCCAACTAGTATGGAACCACATTTTTTTATCTGTTTATCTACACACATTTTGCTGTCCTTGCATTTTTTCTTCATTCGACTAAACAGGACGGGCTAAATGTTCAGAAAAATGCAAGTGTGTGTGGGCTCTTATTTTGTTTACACTCCATAAACAGAAAGAGGTTCCTTGCAATATGTGATGCTGCTGAAATAGTTGACACTCCACACTTTAGAATTAGGTATGCATAGATAACTAGTTAATAGAGAAGAAAAACACTACTAGTAGATGCCAGTGTTCGATGCCCCACAAAAGAATTAGTCAAGCTGAACACAATCGCCATAATTGAAGTTTGCCAAAAATAGACGTTTCATCAACTAATTGCTCTTGAATTACTAGTAGACAGTAATAGACAATCTCATCAACAGAGAAAAACTTCAGTGCAAGACAAAGTACATAATATCTAGAGTGTGTAGTTTTAGTCAAGAAAATAAACTCTGTAGATTTGGAAATATTGTGATCTCTAAGTTGTAGTGAATGGTACCTACCAACCTAAATTACTTTTTTCTATCTTTATTCTTTTAGGGAATAAGGTACACCTGCCAAATTATATGTCAGACTGAAATTCACTAATGTGGCAATACCTAATCACTAATTCACATGCATATCTACTGAGTACAGATCATGCCAAGTACCAAAAATGAACTGTGACTCAATTAGTAACTAGCTTACTGCTGCTACTCCACATATCTTTGACTATGTACAGAGCAAGATGGAGGGTCTAACTTACTGCTGCTACTCCACATATCTTATTGTACTTAACAGAGCAAGATGGAGTAACCCAAAAAAATTAACAGAGCAAGCAAATGTACTCTAAATGGCATTCCTAAAACTTTCTATCTTTGTTATCAACATGGAGTTCCTAAAACTTTCTGGAATCAACTAATTTATAGAATTAGTTTCAGAACATCGATAGATCCCATGGAGACGCAATTCTCCTTGGAGGACAGGAAGATCTGCGCATCGCCGGTGATGGGCTCCTCCATTTCCCCTGTCCCGCCAGCGACCTTAGACCTAAGGCTGGCGAGAACCTCTGACCCAACCGTCTCGAACTGCAGAAACCCACCACACGAAGAGTTAAACACAGCTCTGAATCAACAGATAAAAGACAGACATGGCATAGTTTCAGATAGCCCGTCAGACAAAAAAAGACAGTTCAAAGAGGGCAACGCACCAGCGGCAGGTAGTCTGTGTGTGCAAAACCACAGGCGGAGCTCCTCTCGTCGGGCTCGGGTGCGGGGAATCGTGGGAGGAGGCTGCTAGGACGGGCGTGCTCGGGCGCTCGCTCAATCTCCTCGGGAGAGGGGAGGCCGTCGGCGGCGAGCTGTGGGAGAGAGGAGGCGGTGGGAGGGTGGCGGCGTGAGGAGGGAAGGAGGCATGGCTCGGGTGCGGCGCGAGGGAAGCTAGGGTTTGGACGAGTGGGTGAGACGGGCGAGGGGTGAGAGAGTGAGGGGGACGAGGGCTGCCGGCGAGGGGTTGTCGGCGACCGGGGTTGGGGGAGAGGACGGAGGACGGCGGCGGCGGCTGGGTGGTTTGGGATCGAGAGATTGAGACGGAGGAGCGAGAGGGTTGGGGGTGGCGGCTGTGGGACGAGAGGGGGAGAGTGGATCGGGGGAGAGGAGTGGATCGGGGAAGTTAGGGTTTTGGTGAGAGGGTGAGGGGGTGAGGGCTGCCGTTGGATCCAGAAGCATCCGACGGTAGTTGATGCATGATCCGCGTGATATGAATTTGGACCAATCAGAGCGCACCAAACAATTTGAAGATTTTTTGACCATATAAATTGGTCATGATTGATTACATACAAATTTTTCATTTCATTTTTCAATGCTCAAAATGAGTTTTTTTAAAGACCTATCAAATATTTGTTCAAATGATGTCATGTTTTGCACAAGTTTACATCTTACATTGGCAAACAACATTTACAAAGGGAGTTTTTATTTCTTTTGCATGAAAAAACAATTTTCCATTTTTTGAGTGCCCAAAATAAGTTTTTTTGTGAAGGACTTACCATATATTTGTTGCAAAATTGTACCAAATCAATTTTCTAAAATACTAGGCCATATATAATGCACAATTGACCAAGTGGTTGGGTGTCAAAAGTTTTGATCCACCTCTCGTGAAAAAGACTAATTTCCGCCGATTCAGCAGGAAGCGGGTAAAATTTCAACTGCAGCTGCCTCGTAGTTTGCTCCTTATTTTTTTTCAAAAATCATTTCTAGGTACATAAGTATCTATTTAATCAGAGAAACACCAAAAAAAATTCCAAGATTCAACCACTAGCTACGAACGGTCATTCCCGCCGTTTTGACCGCATTTTGAAACGGGCATCAAAAATTCAAAAAAAAAATTAAAAAATTGAGAAACCTTCGCATTGTGTCATCATATGTGGCCAAGTTCCCAGGAAAAATAACAAACTTGTAATACAGCAATTATTTTAAAAAAGTGTTCTCAGAAACGAGCTATCACGTGTGGAGATCAATGGCTTTCAAGCCAAATGATCAATCTTATGGCCACATTCATGGCATATTTTGTTCAAATGATCTCATATTGTGCACAAGGGTGCATATTAGAATGGTAAACAATGTTGCCTAAGGAAGTTTTCATTTTCTTTGGACGAAAAAAACATTTTTCATTTTCCGAGTGCCCGAAAGGAGGTTTTTTTGTGAAGGAACTACCAAATAATTGTTGCAAAATTGGACCAAATCATTTTTCTAAAATACTAGGACATATTTAATGCACAATTGACAAATGGTTGGGTGTAAAAAGTTTTGATCCACCTCTCGTGAAAAAGACAAATTTTCGCCGATTTAGTTGGAAGCGGGTCAAATTTGAACTACAGCTGCCTCATAGTTTGCTATTTATTTTTTCCAAAAATCATTTCTAGGTACATAAGTACCTATTTAATCAGAGAACCACCAAAAAATTCCAAGATTCAACAACTAGCTAGGAACGGTCATTCCCGCCGTTTTGACCGCATTTTGAAACGGGCATAAAAAATTCAAAATAAAATCAAAAAATTGGGAAACCTTCGCATTGTGTCATTATATGTGGCCAAGTTCCCAGGAAAAATAACAAACTTGTAATACGGCAATTATTTTAAAAAAGTGTTCTCAGAAACAAGCTATCACGTGTGGAGATCAATGGCTTTCAAGCCAAATGATCAATCTTATGGCCACATTCATAGCATAGTTTGTTCAAATGATCTCATATTTCACACAAGGGTGCATATTAGAATGGCAAACAATGTTGCCTAAGGAAGTTTTCATTTTCTTTGGACGAAAAAACCATTTTTCATTTTCCGAGTGCCCGAAAGGAGGTTTTTTTGTGAAGGAACTACCAAATAATTGTTGCAAAATTGGACCAAATCATTTTTCTAAAATACTAGGACATATTTAATGCACAATTGACCAAATGGTTGGGTGTAAAAAGTTTTGATCCACCTCTCGTGAAAAAGACAAATTTCACCGATTCAGTTGGAAGCGGGTCAAATTTGAACTGCAGCTGCCTCATAGTTTGCTATTTATTTTTTCCAAAAATCATTTCTAGGTACATAAGTACCTATTTAATCAGAGAAACACCAAAAAAATTCCAAGATTCAACAACTAGATAGGAACGGTCATTCCCACCGTTTTGACCGCATTTTGAAACGGGCATAAAAAATTCAAAAAAATCAAAAAATTGGGAAACCTTCGCATTGTGTCATCATATGTGGCCAAGTTCCTAGGAAAAATAACAAACTTGTAATACGGCAATTATTTTAAAAAAGTGTTCTCAGAAACGAGCTATCACGTGTGGAGATCAATGGCTTTCAAGACAAAATGATCAATCTTATGGCCACATACATGGCATAGTTTGTTCAAATGATCTCATATTGTGCACAAGGGTGCATATTGGAATGGCAAACAATGTTGCCTAAGGAAGTTTTCATTTTCGTTGGACGAAAAAACCATTTTCCATTTTCCGAGTGCCCGAAAGGAGGTTCTTTTGTGAAGGAACTACCAAATAATTGTTGCAAAATTGGACCGAATCATTTTTATAAAATACTAGGACATATTTAATGCACAATTGACAACATGGTTGGGTGTAAAAATTTTTGATCCACCTCTCGTGAAAAAGACAAATTTCCGCCGATTCAGTTGGAAGCGGGTCAAATTTGAACTGCAGCTGCCTCATAGTTTGCTATTTATTTTTTCCAAAAATCATTTCTAGGTACATAAGTACCTATTTAATCAGAGAAACACCAAAAAAATTCCAAGATTCAACAACTAGCTAGGAACGGTCATTCCCACTGTTTTGACCGCATTTTGAAACGGGCATAAAAAATTCAAAAAAATCAAAAAATTGGGAAACCTTCGCATTGTGTCATCATATGTGGCCAAGTTCCTAGGAAAAATAACAAACTTGTAATACGGCAATTATTTTAAAAAAGTGTTCTCAGAAACGAGCTATCACGTGTGGAGATCAATGGCTTTCAAGCCAAAATGATCAATCTTATGGCCACATACATGGCATAGTTTGTTCAAATGATCTCATATTGTGCACAAGGGTGCATATTGGAATGGCAAACAATGTTGCCTAAGGAAGTTTTCATTTTCGTGGGACGAAAAAACCATTTTCCATTTTCCGAGTGCCCGAAAGGAGGTTTTTTTGTGAAGGAACTACCAAATAATTGTTGCAAAATTGGACCGAATCATTTTTATAAAATACTAGGACATATTTAATGCACAATTGACAACATGGTTGGGTGTAAAAATTTTTGATCCACCTCTCGTGAAAAAGACAAATTTCCGCCGATTTAGTTGGAAGCGGGTCAAATTTGAACTACAGCTGCCTCATAGTTTGCTATTTATTTTTTCCAAAAATCATTTCTAGGTACATAAGTACCTATTTAATCAGAGAACCACCAAAAAATTCCAAGATTCAACAACTAGCTAGGAACGGTCATTCCCATCGTTTTGACCGCATTTTGAAACGGGCATAAAAAATTCAAAATAAAATCAAAAAATTGGGAAACCTTCGCATTGTGTCATTATATGTGGCCAAGTTCCCAGGAAAAATAACAAACTTGTAATACGGCAATTATTTTAAAAAAGTGTTCTCAGAAACGAGCTATCACGTGTGGAGATCAATGGCTTTCAAGACAAAATGATCAATCTTATGGCCACATTCATGGCATAGTTTGTTCAAATGATCTCATATTGCACACAAGGGTGCATATTAGAATGGCAAACAATGTTGCCTAAGGAAGTTTTCATTTTCTTTGGATGAAAAAAACCATTTTTCATTTTCCGAGTGCCCGAAAGGAGGTTTTTTTGTGAAGGAACTACCAAATAATTGTTGCAAAATTGGACCAAATCATTTTTCTAAAATACTAGGACATATTTAATGCACAATTGACCAAATGGTTGGGTGTAAAAAGTTTTGATCCACCTCTCGTGAAAAAAACAAATTTCGCCGATTTAGTTGGAAGCGGGTCAAATTTGAACTGCAGCTGCCTCATAATTTGCTATTTATTTTTTCCAAAAATCATTTCTAGGTACATAAGTACCTATTTAATCAGAGAAACACCAAAAAAATTCCAAGATTCAACAACTTGATAGGAACGGTCATTCCCACCGTTTTGACCGCATTTTAAAACGGGCATAAAAAATTCAAAAAAATCAAAAAATTGGGAAACCTTCGCATTGTGTCATCATATGTGGCCAAGTTCCTAGGAAAAATAACAAACTTGTAATACGGCAATTATTTTAAAAAAGTGTTCTCAGAAACGAGCTATCACGTGTAGAGATCAGTGGCTTTCAAGCCAAAATGATCAATCTTATGGCCACATACATGGCATAGTTTGTTCAAATGATCTCATATTGTGCACAAGGGTGCATATTGGAATGGCAAACAATGTTGCCTAAGGAAGTTTTCATTTTCGTTGGACGAAAAAACCATTTTCCATTTTCCGAGTGCCCGAAAGGAGGTTCTTTTGTGAAGGAACTACCAAATAATTGTTGCAAAATTGGACCGAATCATTTTTATAAAATACTAGGACATATTTAATGCACAATTGACAACATGGTTGGGTGTAAAAATTTTTGATCCACCTCTCGTGAAAAAGACAAATTTCCGCCGATTTAGTTGGAAGCGGGTCAAATTTGAACTACAGCTGCCTCATAGTTTGCTATTTATTTTTTCCAAAAATCATTTCTAGGTACATAAGTACCTATTTAATCAGAGAACCACCAAAAAATTCCAAGATTCAACAACTAGCTAGGAACGGTCATTCCCACCGTTTTGACCGCATTTTGAAACGGGCATAAAAAATTCAAAATAAAATCAAAAAATTGGGAAACCTTCGCATTGTGTCATTATATGTGGCCAAGTTCCCAGGAAAAATAACAAACTTGTAATACGGCAATTATTTTAAAAAAGTGTTCTCAGAAACGAGCTATCACGTGTGGAGATCAATGGCTTTCAAGCCAAATGATCAATCTTATGGCCACATTCATGGCATAGTTTGTTCAAGTGATCTCATATTGCACACAAGGGTGCATATTAGAATGGCAAACAATGTTGCCTAAGGAAGTTTTCATTTTCTTTGGACGAAAAAACCATTTTTCATTTTCCGAGTGCCCGAAAGGAGGTTTTTTTGTGAAGGAACTACCAAATAATTGTTGCAAAATTGGACCAAATCATTTTTCTAAAATACTAGGACATATTTAATGCACAATTGACCAAATGGTTGGGTGTAAAAAGTTTTGATCCACCTCTCGTGAAAAAGACAAATTTCGCCGATTCAGTTGGAAGCGGGTCAAATTTGAACTGCAGCTGCCTCATAGTTTGCTATTTATTTTTTCCAAAAATCATTTCTAGGTACATAAGTACCTATTTAATCAGAGAAACACCAAAAAAATTCCAAGATTCAACAACTAGATAGGAAGGGTCATTCCCACCGTTTTGACTGCATTTTGAAACGGGCATAAAAAATTCAAAAAAATCAAAAAATTGGGAAACCTTCGCATTGTGTAATCATATGTGGCCAAGTTCCTAGGAAAAATAACAAACTTGTAATACGACAATTATTTTAAAAAAGTGTTCTCAGAAACGAGCTATCACGTGTGGAGATCAATGGCTTTCAAGACAAAATGATCAATCTTATGGCCACATACATGGCATAGTTTGTTAAAATGATCTCATATTGTGCACAAGGGTGCATATTGGAATGGAAAACAATGTTGCCTAAGGAAGTTTTCATTTTCGTTGGACGAAAAAACCATTTTCCATTTTCCGAGTGCCCGAAAGGAGGTTCTTTTGTGAAGGAACTACCAAATAATTGTTGCAAAATTGGACCGAATCATTTTTATAAAATACTAGGACATATTTAATGCACAATTGACAACATGGTTGGGTGTAAAAATTTTTGATCCACCTCTCGTGAAAAAGACAAATTTCCGCCGATTTAGTTGGAAGCGGGTCAAATTTGAACTGCAGCTGCCTCATAGTTTGCTATTTATTTTTTCCAAAAATCATTTCTAGGTACATAAGTACCTATTTAATCAGAGAAACACCAAAAAAATTCCAAGATTCAACAACTAGCTAGGAACGGTCATTCCCACTGTTTTGACCGCATTTTGAATCGGGCATAAAAAATTCAAAAAAATCAAAAAATTGGGAAACCTTCGCATTGTGTCATCATATGTGGCCAAGTTCCTAGGAAAAATAACAAACTTGTAATACGGCAATTATTTTAAAAAAGTGTTCTCAGAAACGAGCTATCACGTGTGGAGATCAATGGCTTTCAAGCCAAAATGATCAATCTTATGGCCACATACATGGCATAGTTTGTTCAAATGATCTCATATTGTGCACAAGGGTGCATATTGGAATGGCAAACAATGTTGCCTAAGGAAGTTTTCATTTTCGTTGGACGAAAAAACCATTTTCCATTTTCCGAGTGCCCGAAAGGAGGTTTTTTTGTGAAGGAACTACCAAATAATTGTTGCAAAATTGGACCGAATCATTTTTATAAAATACTAGGACATATTTAATGCACAATTGACAACATGGTTGGGTGTAAAAATTTTTGATCCACCTCTCGTGAAAAAGACAAATTTCCGCCGATTCAGTTGGAAGCGGGTCAAATTTGAACTGCAGCTGCCTCATAGTTTGCTATTTATTTTTTCCAAAAATCATTTCTAGTTACATAAGGACCTATTTAATCATAAATACATGGTTTGGTGGCGATACGTCGAGGTTTGGGCGGTGGCCGAGGGCCTCAACTCTAGAGCGCGTAAACTCGCATGCCCGTTGCGTGGTCACCGCGTGACCGTAATGTTGCCATGTGTTCTGGGCGGCTTAGGCATGTCTAGTGGGTTGGGCACTCCCCAGGTTGGTGCTAGGAAGAAAACTACAACATAAGATACTCACGAGAAGACCGATCGATGCTCAAACATGAATTAGCAGCCAAGTGTTTGATTAGCGGTACAGGAAATGCACATGGCCAATGGGCGTGAGTTTTGGCTGAGGATTATCGTCTACTAAGGAGAATGTCTTCACAAATTTTTATCTCAAAAGGAGGATCCTATGTGGTACTTGCTTTGCAAAGTACCACGCTGGACAAAAATATGAATGTTGAAGCTGGGCTCGAAATAATGAATGGATTGATCTGAAATTTTGTGGAGGATGGTTATTTGGGCATAGGAAAGCATTGTCGAAAATTGATACCATTTGGACATGCCAAAGTAGTACTTCCTTCACAATGCTCTTCTATGGACAGAAACTTGGGAAAACTAGTGAGAGAGATTGGATGAATGAAATGAGCTCAAAATTGGTGTAGGTAAGTTACTTAGGTATGGTCATGCGCTGGTCAATTTTCATATCATTTGGGTAAGCCTAGCTAGTACTTACTTCACAAAGCTTCTCTCGAGGTAGAAACTTTGGAAATTTCCCGAGAAAGATTTACTAGGAAAATTGAGCTGAATATTATCATGTGGCAATGATTTGGGTTTGGAAGAGTGCCCGAAAAGTTTGAGGGTAATAGGAGGGGTCTATATAACACTTGCTTTGCAACGTGCCAATTTGGCCATAAAATATAAATTGAACCTGGGCTCACATAGATGTTTTGACTGAGCTGCAATTTGGAGGAGGGTGATAATTTGGGCATATGAAGAAACTGTATAAATTTCATGTCATTTAGAGATATAAAAAAGGTACTTCCTTCACAATGCTTCTAGGTGGACAAAAACTTTGGAAATTTGCCGAGGAAGATTTGCTAGGCAAATGGAGCTGAATTTTGTCATGCGGTAATGATTTGGATAGGAAAGAGTGCCCAAAAATTTGTAGGGCAATCAAGAATATATAAATAGCACTTCCCTCATAAAGTGTTGTTGTGAACATAATAGGAAAATGAATATTGTTGAATTAGTTTTGAACTAGACAAGGAAGGATTTTTACATATTTTATGAAGATATGACCCAAAAATTTATGAGATTTTTCGGGGAATTTTGGGAATGATAGAAATGTAGGTTGCTTCACAACCTAGGGCAAAAACTGTCACATGGACATGACACATAGGCAAAACTGATGACATGGCGCCAAGTCATCACAACCCACCACAATCTACAAGGTTATGACCATCTATATTGGTCATTAACAACTAGAAATAAGGCAACGGACTAGCACTGTTTGCTTTGTGACCATTTCGTGTAAGGAAATTACGACCTTTCTGACCAAAATGGTCGCAATGGTTTAGGGTTTGAAGCCCCCTGAACAGCTTTTGACCAATTGGTCTAAAATGGTCATAAATTTATGACCAATTCTTCGAGGGTCACTGACAGAAGGTCATAAGTTGACATATTTCTTGTAGTGAACATACGCAGCAGCTGCGCGGACAGACGAACAGTTGGCGAACGGCGGGCGTAGGGGACGAAGATGTGCGGGCGAACGGCGTGCGTACCTGATCCTCAATGCTGGCGCCGCCCTCCGGCCAAGCCGCGACCTCCTCGACGATTCCATGCCATTTGTTGCACGCCAACTGGATACGCCCCCAATGGTTCGCCATCGCCTTGGACCCGCGCTGCATGTAGACGCCTTTGAAGTAGGGGTCGACGAGCTTCCGCTCGTCGAACTCGGCCTTGATGCGGTCCCAGTACGTCTCGAAGCTCTGGTTCGCGCTGGTGGTTGGGTCGAGGCAGACGACTTTCCACGCTTCGGCGAGGCATTCCTCCTCCTTGGACGTCCACTTGATGCGCGGTTCGCCGGACCTAGCGGCCCGCTTCTTTTTCTGCCGCCCCTTCGTCGGAACAGGAGCCGGCTCCTCCTCCTCGTCCTCCTCCTCCTCCTCGGGTTCCTGCGCGTCGTCACCGTAGACGTAGCCGAGCTCGGCCTCCATGTCGCCGTTGAGGTCCACTACCTCGTCCTGGGTGGCGAACCCGGGAGATGAGGCGGCCGCGGCCGACCCTGTCGCGATGATGTCGTCCATGTCGGCTCCCGTGTCGTCGGCGTCGCGAGGTGCGAGAAGGGTAGCGGACCACGGTAGAGATGGGGCATTGGTGTAGTCGCGTAGGCGGCGGGCGGCGAGTAGTTGTATGGGGGGTATTGCACGCCGACGAAGGCGGGCGAGGGCGTGCGCGTAGCGGGGTGACCATGGGGGAAGGTCACGTTTGGGTTGAACCCGCCGTGCACGTCGCCTTCGGCGTAGCCGGGCGATGATGAACCCCATGGAGATCCGGCGCCTTGCTGTCCCCAGGGCGCGTACTGGGCGTGGCTGACGACGGGTGGATTCATCCCCGCCTCGGCCGACGAGGAAGACGCCGCCGCGCGCGCCGCGTTGTCGCGGGCCTTCTTGGCTATGGCCCTGTTCCGCCTGTCGGCGGTGACTGCTTCTCGCCGCTGAACTTCCACCCTCCACTCGGCATTCGACAGGCCCGGTGGCTTTGATGGCGGCGCCCTCGGCTTCCTCTGCTTCGGTTGGGTCACGGCGCCAGTCGCGGTCGCCGCCGCGCGTGGCATGGAGTATTTCTTCAGCGGCATGGCGGCGGAAGGCGAGCGGGGTTTGGCGGGAGAAAGGGGGAGAATGGCGGGAGGAAGCCGAGCGCGCGGGAGAGAAGAGAGAAAAGCGTCAAGGAAACGGCGGGAAAAGGCCCTCGGGTCGCCTCCAGTGCGGGCCCACGTGCCTTTTTCGCTTGCGCCGGCTCCCCAAGCGCCCCCCAGGGCGCCGGGTTCGTCCTGGGTCCGCCGGCACCAGTTTTGGCCCGAGCCGGCGAAAAACGGGCTTCTGGGGGCGCGACTGGGGCTTTTTTTCGGCGCCGGCACGGCAAAATCGCCTGGGGAGGGCCTGTTGGGGGCGCGGCTGGAGATGCCCTAAGAGTACCAACTAGGGATTCTAAATAGGTCCATTCACCAATAGTACCTTTGTTCTTTCAACTGCTGTTGTAGGGGAGGAATGGCCGCGCGTTTCTCTCCTCCCACGCCATGAACTTCACTACAGGGGCCAAGGAGGACAGGAAGCTCATGACGGGGCTCCACACGGTCGCCGACATCCATTGCTGTGATTGCGAGGAGACGCTCGGGTGGAAGTACGAGAGGGCCTATGAGGAGTCCCAGAAGTACAAGGAAGGCAAGTTCATATTTGAAAAGGCCAAGATCAGGCGAGAGAATTGGTAGGCAAATAAACAAAAGATTCAACAAACAATGTGCCAGCCAGAATGCTCTTATGACTTTGTACATAGCAGTCCGTCCGTATTGTTCTTGAATTAGCTGTCTGTTGGTCTTATTTCCATGCCATTTGTAACTTGTTGTGTGCAGAGACAAAATTATGCTCATTTGTGTGGGAACCATTTTCTCATTGATCATAAATAAATGGATGATTTTAACACTGTGTGGTCGTATTTCCCCAATTTTATTGTGCTTCAGCATCAAATTAAGTAACGTGTCAAGGGTCGGTCGGTACCTTGTTCAGACCAATTGCATTTTCTCATTGACCAACAAATAGATGGCTCATGATAAGCAACACAACACAAACATATTCATCCGTATACCCGAGTAACTTTAACCTTTTCTCATGGCAATAGTTGTTATGTGTGAATGGTATGAAGCGGTTTCTAGAGTAAATTTTCTTAGCTTTGAATTTTGTTCTAGGATCTTGACCGCTTCGGTAATTAAGTGTAGCTGCAGTCAGCTGAAGGAATTGAAATATAATATGTGACCATGCAGAATATAGCAAATAACAATCCTCAGGATGATGGTATGTCAAATAGCTGATCATGTCCTCACACCTAGCAACAGAAATAGTATGTAGAGAAAAACAAGCAGCAGATTCTGCAGAGGGGAACGCTATTAGGAATAGGGATCCCCGGGAATATACCAACTGACAACCATCAATTCAATAGGATGACTCTTTGTGCAGTTAAAGAGGTTATGTGCTAACTGAGGTAGAGAATAGTTGCTTTTGGCTTCAAACCAGTTTTTTTTTTTTTTTTGACTGGGAAGGCAGGAGGTCTGCCACTTATCATTAAAGCAGAGGGAAATACTATACAATCGCTGGCAAAGCAAGTTACAAAGTAATAAAAAGAAGCCTAATACAAGGTCAGATTACCCGCAAAAGATAGGACATACGAGCCGCAGGTCATCACGGATCAAACTTGCAAGCTCCAAAGGCGTGATCGAAGAGTTCTCGAAGATTCTCCTGTTTCTTTCTTTCCAGAGATGCCAAACCACATAGACAGCAAACGTAATTTTGCTCCTCATCTGCCTCTTCTTAATGCCATTCGAGACCTTCCTCCACCATCCACTTGAAGAGGTGCTTAACAGAGCGATCGATGACGCTTGATGGTGCGTCAAGGCGAAGGAAGTCCACACCTGCTTTGCATAAGGACAGTTAAGCAACAGGTGATTTGCCTATTCCATCTCCAGATTACATAGAGGACAAGAATCGATATGAGACCATCCTCTTGCAAGCAACCGGTCCGCAGTCCAAACTCTATTGTGCAGAATAAGCCAAAGGAAGAATTTCATTTTGCCCTCCGCTTTGACGTCCCAAACTTTCTGCAGCACGGGATTTGTGATCTTCCCCAAGAACTGAACCTCATAAAGTCATAAGAAGTTTTGGCCGAGTAAATTCTGTCAGTCGTGAGGGCCCAAGAGATGTTATCGACAGCAACACTGAGAGTGATAGAATGCAATTCGGTCCAAATGGTCACAAAAAAGTCAATCTGCTCCTCATGTTGAATCCTATGAAGCCCTCTTTGTGTGACTTTAATCTGGGAAGTTTACGATTTGATCTCTTTGTGCGACTTTGAAATCTGGCCAAGTTAAGTGGGTACATAGCTAAGCAAATGTGGTGTATTAAAACCCCCTTTGAAAGTAAAAGTGTTTATGTGGTTATAGCTGAAAAAGAAACTGGAAAGTTAAAGATTGTAGATGTAGTTTTTGCGAATGTTATGAATCTATTGAGCACTTTATTCTTTAGATGTACAGTAGAAAGGTATGTCTGGGGTGTGTTTAGGGGCTCTACAAGCTTTAAAGACATGCCTGCAAACTTTGATGGTTTTAGCTCAAGAGTCAAGAATAGAGGAATTCTCTAGTAAAGATATGCAGCTAGTAGTTGTGTGTGTGTATCTGCAGTATTCCAGACTTAGTGGAAAGTCAGAAATGTGACTAGCTGTTGATCATGTTTACCCAAGTGATCCCAGTGTTATTACTTTTCACATCACTCACTGGTTGTCTTATTGGTACAGATTACAGAGAGGAAAAGGGCTCCAGGCACTGCACGCCGTGGCGTCGCTGCTGTCTAAATTTGCCACGGATTTCTTGAACATGAGCAGATGATGGCCACCAATGACTCGCAGACTGGGGGTCGGCTGAAGCTCCTAGTTCGCTGGCTGGTGTTATTACATCAGGTTTCCTCTTACTGGCATCCAATACTCTAGTAGATAACAGAGAAAAAAAACAGAGAAGCATACAGGCTACGACAACCATGAAACCCTAAACAATGAAGCTACAGAACAAACAATCAGCACAACATCTGAACAGTAGCAAATATAGGAGAAATGTTATCATATACCCACATAGACAATTAGGATTCCTCAATATCCTTTACAATAACTTCAAGCAACGAAATACAGGAGTCCCATACAAGCTATGCCAAATGTGAAACTCTAAACGATGAAGTTACGAAACAAATAATCATTACAACATCCGAGCAGTAGCAAATACACGAGTTCAAAAGTATTATCATACACGCATAGAAAATTACGAATCATCAATATACTTTACATTGATTTCAAGGAAATAAAAATCTCAGCCTAATATGCTGCTTCATGCTTTTTCAGATCTCTTGTTACTCAATTTGTAGCTTCCTTTATGACCCACCTTTTCCATGTAAGAACGAGAAACACATACATCTGATCATATGTCTGGTCAACCACACGGAAATAAGCAATCCTCCAAGCTTTCTTAAACAACAAGACGCAGAACACCACCCACAGACCCAGAATAAATCCCAGAGCGAGTCCAAAATAAAAGGTCATTGGCTCAAAGGAATGTTCATTCCTTTTTTGATCATCTTGCCTTGTAACATTCTTTCTGGTGCAACTGTTTCGAAGAGGAGACCCACAAAGACCACTGTTGCCACTGTACATGGAAGGTTGCTCTGTGTAGAGGGTGTCAAGCTGACGTCCTAATGGTATTCTCCCTGTTAGATTGTTATCAGACAAGTCCAAGTAGCTCAAATAGGTTATATCTGACAGGCTCAAAGGGATTCCGCCAGAAAGCATGTTCCTTGAGAGGTCAAGTGATTCCAAAGCCTGCAAGGCCCCAAGATTATTTGGAATTTTCCCAATCAATCTGTTCCACGATAGATTTAGGTTTATCAACCCATTAAGAGCAGCTATTTCTTCTGGGATGACCCCAGTTAATTTGTTGAAGGATAGGTCAATGCTCACCAAATCCCGAATGCCAGTACTATAATTAAGTTCTCGTCCCTTGACGACCACAGAGGCAAAATCATATGTACGGTACATATTGAAGGAAGTGTAATCATACAATGTTTCAGTCGGTGTATAATCCTTTTCATGCGTTGTCATGGCTATCAGATTTGACAGATGCCGTGGTATGGGCCCTGATAAGCCATTGCCTGCTAGGTCCAGATAGTGAAGTCGACTAAGATTTGAGATGGTAGCTGGGATTTCTCCAGAAAACATATTCTGGCTTAGAAGCAGAAATAATAATTCATACAAATCTCCAATCCACAATGGCAACCTTCCAGAAAAACTATTACGTGATAGATCTAGAGACATCAATTGTGTCTAGTTTTTAAAAATGATGGGAAGTTGCCAGAGAATCTATTGTTACTCAATGTGAGAAAGGAAATGTACTTTACCCCACCAAAACACTGCGGAAGTTGTCCCTCAAAAAGATTGCTGCTTAAGTCCAAGGAATTCAATTCTTTCGCTTGGCAAAGCGATTCGGGAATACGACCAGTTATTTGATTGGAGCGCAGCCATAATGAAATAAAATCTAGTGTCCCAATGTTTGATGGCAAATTTCCGGATAGAGAGTTTTCAGACATGTCCAGGACGAAAATTCCTCTTGGTAACTTCGGAATTTCACCAGTTAGATTATTTGAATTGGCATAGAAATATTGAAGTGACATGAATTCCATGATTCTTGGCAATGTGCCGCTGATTTCATTGTTGGAGATGTCCAGTTCTGTGACCTTTGCAAATGTAGTGTTGAACCAGTCCGGAAGTCTATCAACTATACCTGTATTTGATATATATATAAGAAGCGAATGTCCACTTGAAACTGAAGCCATGCAGGAAATGAAGGGCCCAGTTGGCAAGAGCCAAGATCTGCGACTTCTAAACTAAAGGGTGGTATCCAGTCAGGAGCAACTGTAATCCTCAAGGAATTCCGACGTAAATCCTCAAGGAGCCAAGATCTGCGACGTAACGCCCGCCTTGCCCGACCAGCTTCCCCCGGCCGTGGTGTCCGAGTGAGTGCTTGACCGGCTTCCCACATGAAGCGCGTGCTTGTCGTGCCTCTGTGTTGAGCGTGCTAACTGGGTCGTCGTGGGTGCGTGCTTTTGTGTGCGTGATGTGATGTGTGTGTTGTGTGCAAATAGAGAAGTTGAGAGATGGATCTCTTCTGTGTGCTGTGCGTGAGATTGTTGTGCTTGTGTGTACTGCTCATACATGTTAGAATTTCTAACCGATCCCCTATTCGGTTATAAGGGACTACAATTTCGTTTTTTCTTCTCTATGTTGCACCTAGCCGATTCGTAAAACCCGTTAGTGGAGTAAAAAATTAAAGGGATTGCTAAGTCTCAGTCGACTGAGACTTAACCAAGTGTACTGGCGAGGGAGCCTGCGTGCCGTGTACTGGTGAGGGAGCCATGTACCCGACTGTCTACTCTTTCGTTTGACCCGTGGTTGGGGTCTGGCTGTTGTGTGGTCTGTTATGTTATGTGGTGCTACTTGCCTTATGGCATTATTTATAAAGTCGGGCGTATGCCTTTCCTCTAAAAAAGACTTAACAAAGTCTCACTCGATACTATATTCGTTGGATCTTACGCCGAGATCCGTGCAAATATTTTTTTCTAGTTTTTCTTTTTACTTTCTTACTACATGTTTTATCACTTGACTTAGACTTGGTTAAGTCTCAGTCGAGTGATACCTAGACACAACTAAAATTTAATCCATCCCTTGTCCCACAAGTATATTAATTTTGCAGTATGAGATTTTACGGTAGCTGCTAGAGTTGCTCATACGTGTATTATACAGGGTTCCGTTATGCGCGGTGTACCTTCTAGATCGTGGTAGTATACTCAAATGGGTCACCACGTCGCATTGCATGCATGCGGATCTACCCCCTCTCTAGACAGATGAGCTTCATGAGAGAAAATGAATCCAGATCCCATCCAATTTAGTACGTATTGCTGTTGTTGGTAAGCGGAGAAAGGGTACGGCTGCATCACATCACGTGAACTTGATTTGCGGGAGAACTTGTCTGTCGGGCCCGAAATTGATAATGCTTATCATGTCATCCATCAGATCATCACATCACGTGATGTCCTGACGATCCAATCGCATCTTATCTGAACTCCTTGGGAAGGTATGCAGATCTGAGATACGCTTTTTAATACTGAATAATGCACACATACGTGGCCCTTGGTATATAGGGGCAGCAGCTGGAGCTGGCCAAAGACCCTAGCTATAAATGCAGCAAGGTCGGAAGCATCCACCATCATCATATCATACGAGTAAACACAGAGATGGCCGCCACCACCACCATGCTCAAGCTCGCCCTTGTCATTCTGGTCGCCGCCTTCCTCGCCGGCACCACCAACGGGGACTGTGAGTACCATTACAAGGTCAAGACGGGGGACTGGCCTGGGGACGGCACGGAAGCATTCATCGAGTTCTGGTTGTTTGCCGATAGCCAGGGCGGCGGCGGCCCCATCGTGACACACGAGGAAGACGCCGATGGTGCCAGGTTCAACCGTGGTAGCACCGACGAATTCAGCTTCACGGACCCGAAATGCATCCGGCCGTGCCGCCTCGTCCTCGGCCTTGACGACTCTTCTGGGGAAGGTCAGGACTGGCATTGCCAGTCCGTCGACGTCGCCGTCTCCGGAGACATCTCCTACTCCAAGTCGTTCTATGTGAATCAGATGGTTGAGTCTGCAGGCAGGCCCATCGAGGTCGACGAGTGCACGGACGCCGTGGCCTGAGCTTCAGCCGCCCGTCCGCGTGATTGCATGTGCGTCTTCCCGCGCTTTGTCTTGTTTTTGCCTTTTTGCGATATACATATCGCTACCATAGTTTTGACTTTCGAAACCAACCAAATTTCGCTCACCCTCGAAAGCACCGAAATTTCGGAAATTTCGTAAATTTCGAAAAACGTTTCGAGCAAATCAACGAAATTTTCATTTAAATTTGCTTAAATTCAAATTTACGGTATTGAATATAATATATGTTTGCAACTTCTTAACACAAGAACTCACTGTTGTGGTGGTGCGTCCATTAATTCTATCTCTGTAGACCCAAGTTCAAATCTCAGAGAAGCTATTATTTTTGCCAAATTTTCGTAATACATGAACAATAAAGTACTAAAAAAAATAAAAAGAGAGTAATATGGGAGTCGAACCGAAGACCTGAAGGATGGTATAACAACGTCCTACCACCGTGCTATGGTAAGAAAGTGATTTAGAAGGATACTACCTCTTCTTTATAAGGATGGTTTTGAAATACCGAAATAATTTAAACGAAACACAAATATTTCGAGGACCCTCGAAATGAGCGAAATTTCAAGAAATTTCGGAAATTTCGTCGAAATTCTTTTCTATGATCGCTACACGTTTAGGTTTGTGATCTCAGCTTGTATTCAAACCAAGCGCTGTTATGCTGTTTCCTCAGTTGAATAATTAATAAGCGGGAAGAGTTTTCATTCATTCATTCTTTCTTCCACCATGTACGTTTGAGTTGTGTTGTCGCTCCTCGGCATGATGGGTCGCTGCATATAGATATATTTAGAACACAATATGGACGCCTTGTAGTCGAAGGAAACGTGTCCCCTCACTAAACGCGTATCGTCGAAATCTTAAAATAAATCAGTAAAATGCGAGCACTAGAACTTGAACCTTAGTGGGCTGCGGATACTAACCATCCAACCACAAGTTAGTTCGTAGTAGGTTCATACATGAAACATTCTACTCCGTCTATACCTCTTTCCTAGCTACCATGCGTGGTGTGCGTGTGATCCAGCAAAACAAAATGTTACTGGCTAAAGCCAACCCAACCATGTGCTTGACCCAAGGTGGCAAGGTAATCGCCACAAATACGTGGTGTGCGTCTGATCCAGTACTTATTTCCTCAGTTGGATTGAATAATTAATAATAACCCCCGCAAAAAATTAATAATAAGCGGGAACAGTTTTCAATCATTCACCGTTTCTTCCGCCATGTACAGTGACTGCCAGCTCTTGCAGCTGCATGGCAGGAGTATCTGCTAAATGGATCTCATGTAAGGATATTTTTATTTATGCATTCTAGATGCAATCTTGCAACCGGATGGCAGGAGTATCTGTTCAATGGATCTCATGTATACATATATTTATGCATGCATTCAAAATGCAATCATATGGATACGTAGATCCCTATTCGACAAGTTTTTTCTTCGACAAACAGGGATAAGAGCATCTACACGCAAAGTGTCGATCGGCTGACTATGCGAATAATACCAGGTACGTGTCTCCTCAGGCAGCCGCCTCCTCTCCAATTAGGGTTTCTCTGTCTACCGCACCGGCCCCGGTCCGTCTCGTCTTCGGTGGCCTTAGGGACACAGAAGTGCGGTGCCCGGCCCTTGCCGGTGAGAGGGCTCCGTTTTTAGATGTGTGTTCGAGATTTGTTAGGGTTTATGTCCTGCTCAGGAAGGCGAGACGACAGTGATCTCTCTCTCTCTCTCTCTCTCTCTCTCTCTCTCTCTCACACACACACACACACACACACACACACACCCTTCCCATTTCATTTAAAAATCTAGAACTGACATGTTGGCCTTTATGACTTCGATGGGAAATCCTGGCGGGAGAAAAATATTACGAAAGGTTGTAAATATGGCTACTTTGATTATGGCTGAAACAAAGATGGATTATGCCATTTCCATATAAATCACGGTGGCATCGTCATGTCATCTACGATAGTATACATTTGAGTCACATGTCTTGGTGTTGAATTTTTATTCGCTCAATTGTGAAACAATGAGAAGCTTCCATAAAAAAATATTGAATGTAAGAATGTTCTATATATCCATTGAGAAAAGTGAGACATCGGTGGAAAAAGTACCATCTGAAGTCACATAAAATAGTAGAGCACAAGATTAAAGGAAAGGGTGTCGATGATATAGACATGGAAGGAAGGGCTTGGCCAAAAAGGGCGGCGGAGGGAGGCATGATTGTCTACATATAGCAAATGAACCCCTAAAAGTATTTCAATATAGCAAACAGAGGGCGTCGTAAGTGCGGTGATGTCGGCGGTTCTCTAGATCTGGGTTGTTCGATCGAGGTATTCTTTCGATCGTCGCAAGTGTTGGGTTTCGTTTGGTTTGGTTTGGTGGGTTGTGTTTTCACTTTGGCTCAAATATTCCATTCCAGCGACCGAGCGCGGGCGTCGGCGGGGCAAACCAAATTTGCAGATATACCGAGCACGGGTGCGCCGCCAAATATTTCGGAGCACGGATCCACTCGACATTGACTGATTGGTGAGGCTAGAGTTCCCCCACGGATTAATGTCTCCCTTGAGTCGATCTCAACCATCCATCTTTTTTCCCTCATATGCATATAGTGACAGATACTCGAGCCATGTCACGCGGATCGTGAGCGTGATGAGGAGGGAAGGGAGGCGCACTATGGCGGGTGGAGGGAGGAGGGCGCGGCGGGAGTGGTCCTCCCCTGCCGGTGCGTTCTAGACCGGGTTTGGGGGCTTCCGCTGCTCCCTATGAGGAGAAGAATAGGGTGGTGGGCGCGGACGATGGGGTTGGAGGGTTGGGAGAGGGAGATCCGAGGTCACGGGAACCAGCCAGGACCCGCGATGTATTAGGTAATTTTTTAGGTCAAAATCAAAATTCCAAAAAAAAAGAAACGTGGAATGGAATGTACATGCATGCATGCATTTAGGTTGAACCGTGTGCAGGCACGTACGCGTGTACTCCCTCCGTTCCGATTTACTCGTCGTGGTTTTAGTTCAAATTTGAATTAAAATCACGACGAGTAAATTAGTTGGCCAGCGTAGGTACTGTACCTTCATTTTGGTTGAACGTACGTGAGCATGGGAGCCGAAGCCGATTGATTGATTTATTTTTTTTATCGTTTCGAGGAAGGAATAGCGGCAGAACGTGTTTGAGGATGTACGTACGTACTCTACGTGCACCCGCCAGCTAACGTGCCTAATCCAAACACCTACTATGTCAAAGGTAGTAGAAAGATCGATGACATGGCACAGGATCCGCATGCTCAGCCTTGATTCGGGGAGGACGGAGGACCTGCGGATCGGTGACATGGCACCGTGCTTTGCCCAGGTCAGGCCAAAAAGGGCTACTTATTTATTGCGACAACAACCGCACAAACTGGCACAGTTGACTCCTCTAAAATTTTATGTTGGTATGGTTGATAAATATTTTATCCATGTACCCACTAGAAATAAATTGCTAGTCTAGAAAAGCTTTGCCGAGTGTTTTTCTTTAGGGGGGTAGTAACAAACAAAGATATGTCTTTAAAGAGTGTTTCTCTATCTAGTATAGACTAGCTAGGCAAATATTGAGTTTAACTATTGTCAAGTTTAAATGCACTAATTAAAAGGTTTACATATAGCAAATGAACCCCTAAAAGTAGTTCAATATAGCAAATGGAGGGCGTCGTAAGTGCGGTGGTGTCGGCGGTTCTCCATATATAGTTGGGTCGGTCGAACGAGGTACTCTTCCGATTGTTGCAGGTGTTGGGTTGGGTCAGGTTGGCTTGGTTTGGTTTGGTGGGGTTGTGTTTTCACTTTGAGTCAAATATTCCATTCAAGAGACTGAGCGGGTGAAAGGAGGAGGGCGCGATTGCGTTCTAGACCGGGTTTGGGGCTTCCATCCCAGTGAAGAGAAGAATAAGATGGTGGGCGCGGACGATGGGGTAGAGGGTTGGGGGATCCGAGGTCACTGAAGGCCGTGGTTGAGCAACCTCTTGGGGTGCGTTTGAGGTCGAACCCTTGAGACGGCCCTAATTAAGGTGTAATTAATGTTAGTTTCATTGAGCGACATCTATTGAACTAACTTTAGGTCGTCCGAGCCACAACTCCATGGAGGTCGAGGGTAGATGGCTGACTACGAGGGGGCATGTCCCATGGCCGTGTTGGGGGTGGCGGTGGCGCTGGACGTGGAGGCATGGCAGTCGTGGAGGGCGAGCGGGGAAGCGGAGATGCCCGATAGATTTTTGTGTAGAAATAAGTCCCGGTCGAAATAGGTACTCTTCCGATCATTGTAGGAGTTGGGTTGGGTCGGGTTGGCTTGGTTTGGTTTGGTGGGGTTGTGTTTTCACTTTGAGTCAAATATTCCATTCAAGAGACTGAGCGGGTGGAAGGAGGAGGGCGCGATGGCGTTCTAGACCGGGTTTGGAGGGTGAAGAGAAGAATAGGATGGTGGGTGCGGACGATGGGGTAGAGGGTTGGGGGATCCGAGGTCACTGAAGGCCGTGGTTGAGCAACCTCTCGGGGTGGTTTTGAGGTCGAACCCTTGAGACGACCCTAATTAAGGTGCAATTAATGTTAGTTTCATTGAGCGACATCTATTGAACTGACTTTAGCTCATCTGAGCCACAACTCCATGGAGGTCGAGGGTAGATGGCTGACTACGAGGGGGCATGTCGCGTGGCCGTGTTGGGGGTGGCGGTGGCGCTGGACGTGGAGGCATGGCAGTCGTGGAGGGCGAGCGGGGAAGCGGAGATGCCCGATAGATTTTTGTGTAGAAATAAGTCCCGGTCGAATGAGGTACTCTTCCGATCGTTGCAGGTGTTGGGGTTGGGTTGGTTTGGTTTGGTCTGATGGGGTTGTGTTTTCACTTTCGGTACAATATTCCATTCCAGAGACCGAGCGAGTGGAAGGAGGAGGGCGCGACGGCGTTCTAGACTGGGTTTGGAGGGTGAAGAGAAGAATAGGATGGTCGGTGCGGACGATGGGGTAGAGGTTTGGGGGATCCGAGGTCACTGAAGGCCGTGGTTGAGCAACCTCCGGGGGTGGTTTTGAGGTCGAACCCTTGAGACTGCCCTAATTAAGGTGTAATTAATGTTAGTTTCATTGAGCGACATCTATTGAACTGACTTTAGGTCGTTCGAGCAACAACTCCATGGAGGTCGAGGGTAGATGGCTGACTACGAGGGGGCGTGTCGCGTGGCCGTGTTGGGGGTGGCGGTGGCGCCGGACGTGGAGGCATGGCAATCGTGGAGGGCGTGCGGGGAAGCGGAGATGCCCGATAGATTTTTGTGTAGAAATAAGTCTCGGTCGAACGAGGTACTCTTCCGATCGTTGCAGGTGTTGGGTTGGGTCGGGTTGGCTTGGTTTGGTTTGGTGGGGTTTTGTTTTCACTTTGAGTCAAATATTCCATTCAAGAGACTGAGCGGGTGGAAGGAGGAGGCCGCGATGGCGTTCTAGACCGGGTTTGGAGGGTGAATAGAAGAATAGGATGGTGGGTGCGGACGATGGGGTAGAGGGTTGGGGGATCCGAGGTCACTGAAGGCCGTGGTTGAGCAACCTCTCGGGGTGGTTTTGAGGTCGAACCCTTGAGACAGCCCTAATTAAGGTGCAATTAATGTTAGCTTCATTGAGCGACATCTATTGAACTGACTTTAGCTCATCTGAGCCACAACTCCATGGAGGTCGAGGGTAGATGGCTGACTACGAGGGGGCATGTCGCGTGGCCGTGTTGGGGGTGGCGGTGGCGCCGGGCGTGGAGGCATGGCAGTCGTGGAGGGCGAGCGGGGAAGCGGAGATGCCCGATAGATTTTTGTGTAGAAATAAGTCCCAGTCGAACGAGGTACTCTTCCGATCATTGCAGGTGTTGGGGTTGGGTTGGGTTGGTTTGGTTTGATGGGGTTGTGTTTTCACTTTCGGTCAAATATTCCATTCCAGAGACCGAGCGGGTGGAAGGAGGAGGGCGCGATGGCGTTCTAGACCGGGTTTGGAGGGTGAAGAGAAGAATAGGATGGTGGGTGCGGACGATGGGGTAGAGGGTTGATGACCCACAAGTATAGGGGATCTATCGTAGTCCTTTCGATAAGTAAGAGTATCGAACCAACGAAGAGCAGAAGGAAATGATAAGCGGTTTTCAGCAAGGTATTCTCTACAAGTACTGAAATAAGTGGTAACAGATAGTTTTGTGATAAGATAAATTGTAACGAGCAACAAGTAACAAAGGTAAATAAAGTGAAGCAAGGTGGCCCAATCCTTTTTGTAGCAAAGGACAAGCCTGGTCAAACTCTTATAATAGGAAAAGCGCTCCCGAGGTGGGAATATCGTCAAGCTAGTTTTCATCACGTTCATATGATTCGCGTTCGGTACTTTGATAATTTGATATGTGGGTGGACCGGTGCTGGGTGTTGTTCTTACTTGAAAAAACATCCCACTTATGATTAACCTCTATTGCAAGCATCCGCAACTACAACAAAAGTATTAAGGTAAACCTAACCATAGCATGAAACATATGGATCCAAATCAGCCCCTTACGAAGCAACACATAAACTAGGGTTTAAGCTTCTGTCACTCTAGCAACCCATCATCTACTTATTACTTCCCAATGCCTTCCTCTAGGCCCAAATAATGGTGAAGTGTTATGTAGTCGACGTTCACATAACACCACTAGAGGCTAGACAACATACATCTCATCAAAATATCGAACGAATACCAAATTCACATGACTACTAATAGCAAGACTTCTCCCGTGTCCTCAGGAACAAACGTAACTACTCATGTTCATAATCAGAGGGGTAATAATATGCATAAAGGATCTGAACATATGATCTTCCACCAAGTAAACCAACTAGCATCAACTACAAGGAGTAATCAACACTACTAGCAACCTACTAGCCCCAATCCCGGACTTGGAGACAAGAATTGGATACAAGAGATGAACTAGGGTTTGGAGATGAGATGGTGTTGGTGAAGATGTTGATGGAGATTGCCCTCTCCCGATGAGAGGAGCGTTGGTGATGATTATGACGATGATTTCCCCCTCCCGGAGGGAAGTGTCCCCGGCAGAATAGCTCCGCCGGAGCCCTAGATTGGTTCCGCCAAGGTTCCGCCTCGTGGCAGCGGAGTCTCGCCCCGAAAGGTTGCTTCCTATTTTTTTTCTCAGTGAAAGACTTCATATAGGAGAAGATGGGCATCGGAGAGCCACCAGGGGGCCCACGAGGTAGGGGTCCGCGCCCCAGGGGGGGCGCCCCCACCCTCGTGAGCAGGGTGTGGGCCCCCTGGCCTTCATCTTTGGCGACGATTTTTCTTTATTTCTTTTAAGATATTCCGTGGAGTTTTAGGACTTTTGGAGTTGCACAGAATAGGTCTCCAATATTTTCTCCTTTTCCAGCCCAGAATTCCAGCTGCCGGCATTCTCCCTCTTCATGTAAACCTTGTAAAATAAGAGAGAATAGCCATAAGTGTTGTGACATAACGTGAAATAGCAGCCCATAATGCAATAAATAACGATATAAAAGCATGATGCAAAATGGACGTATCAACTCCCCCAAGCTTAGACCTCGCTTGTCCTCAAGCGAAAAAGCCGATAACAATAAATATGTCCTCATGTTTAGAGGTAGAGGCGTCGATAAAAATAAAATAAAATACGGACATGAATGCATCATGATTATTCTCATAACAGCAACATATATAGATTTTGTCATATGATTACTTATGTTCAAGTAATGATCTTTTCACAATGCAAAAGTATGAATCAGAAACCTTATTGGGCACCAACAAATTATAACCTCAGTCATTGAAGCACTTGCAATTTATCATAACATCGGAAAGAGTCTATGTCAGAGCTTAAAAGCAAGTCCACATACTCAACTATCATTTAGTCCTTCATAATTGCTAGCACTCATGCAATACTTGTGGTTACGGAGTTTTAATCGGACACAGAGAAAGATAGGGGCTTATAGTTTTGCCCCACAACCTTTTACCTCAAGGGTAATGTCAACAATAACAATTCATGCTCCCCTACATCCAATTAGATACATATATCATGTTCTTTCCAACATGCTGGGCTTGCCAAAGGATAAAATGAAAAAGGAAAGGTGAAGATCACCGTGACTCTTGCATAAGGTAGAGGATAATAATAAAAGATAGGCCCTTCGCAGAGGGAAGCAGAGGTTGCCATGCGCTTATGGTTGGATGCACAAAATCTTAATGCAAAAGAACGTCACTTTATATTGCCCTTGTATGTGGAACTTTATTATGCAGTCCGTCGCTTTTATTACTTCCACAACAAGTTCGTACAAAGCTTATTTCTCTGCACTAATAAGTCATGCATATTTAGAGAGCAATTTTTATTGCTTGCACCGATGACACTTTACTTGAAGGATCTTACTCAATCCATAGGTAGATATGGTGGACTCTCATGGCTAAACTAGTTTAAGGGTATTTGGAAGCACAAGTAGTATCTCTACTTGGTGCTGAGAATTTGGCTAGCATGAGGGAGAAAGGCAAGCTCAACATGTTAGAGGATCCATGACAACATACTTTATCTCAGATATAAGAAAACATAACTCATCACGTTGTCTTCCTTGTCCAACATCAACTCTTTAGCATGTTATATTTTAATGAGTGCTCCCAATCATAAAAGATGTCAATGATAATATATCTATATGTGAAACCTCTCTCTCCTTATTACTTCCTATTAATTGCAACGATTACCAAAGCTATATTTGCCAACTCCCAACAACTTTTAATCATCATACTCTTTCTATGTGAGGTCATTACTCTCAATAAGATCAATATGAACTCTTTGTTTCTTTTTATTCCTTTTCTTTTATTCACCCAAGATCATGGCAAAACAAACAAGCCCTTGACTCAACACTAATCTTTATTATATATAGCTGACTGACTCGATTACATAGAGGGATCATAAAGCAAAACTCAAAACTAGATCATGCCATAACTTTATTCTACTAAATCAAGATACTACTAATAGGATCGAACTAAGAAAAATGGTAAAGATAGGAGTTGTGATGGTGATACGATACCGGGGCACCTCCCCCAAGCTTGGCAGTTGCCAAGGGGAGTGCCCATACCCATGTGATTATATCTCCTTCTTTGTTGTTGGTGTAATATTCTTGGCGATGATTCCCTTCAAGATATGGTTCTCCTCCTCGAGCTTATTGACTTGCTGCTTGAGGTCCATTATTTCCTTGCGAAGCTTTCCTGTAACGGCTAAAGCTCCTTGCACCCAAGGGTGTTGCATAGTTGTGGGAGAACAAGAGACACTCCTCCTCATATTTTCATAAGAAAGAAATCTAACATTGGAAGGGATAACCGAGTTTGGAATAGCCGAGCTCTGTAGTTCCCCCATCGTAAACCCAGCTCGGAGGCGAGAGGTGACTTCTTGATCCTCCATGGCATCTACCCTCATCAAGTCGGCCTCCATCTCTTCCTCCGTTGCTGGCCCAAAGTGGTCAGCATCGCTGTTTGCCCTTGGTTCCGGTGCCGGATTAGATACCCGGCTCTCCCCGTCTGACTCTTGAGAAGACATCTTGCTCTAATTTGCAGCAGCAACAGCTCGAAAACAAGAACAGAGGATATTTGCATGATATGAGAGTCAAAACCTTTGGGAGAATATATAATGAATTTTTACCGACCAAAATACGCATCGTGCAAGAAAACGTGGTCCGGAGGGCACACGAGGTGCTCACGAGGTAGGGGGGCGCGCCCAGGGGGTAGGGCGCGCCCACCACCCTCGTGGGGCCCTCGTGTCCTTCCCGGACGTCCACTTATTTTTCTATTTTTCTAAATATTCCAAAACGGAGAAATATTGCCTTAAAAATTGTTTTGGAGTCGGTTTACTTACCGTACCACATACCTATTCCTTTTCGGAGTCTGAAACGGTCTGGAAAGTGTCCCTTATGTATTCCTCCGGGGTTATTGTTTCAATAATATTGGTTTCAACATTTATGGGATTACCTGAGATATAATGTTTGATTCTTTGACCGTTTACCACCTTCGGATTTGTACCTTCGAAGTTGTTGATTTTTATGGCACCGGGACGATAGACCTCCTCGATAACGTAGGGACCTTCCCATTTAGAGAGAAGTTTTCCTGCAAAAAATCTTAAATGAGAGTTGTATAGCAATACATAATCACCTACATTAAACTCACACTTTTGTATCCTTTTGTCATGCCATCTTTTAACTTTTTCTTTAAATAACTTGGCATTTTCATAAGCTTGGGTTCTCCATTCATCATGTGAGCTAATATCAAATAACCTCTTCTCACCAGCAAGTTTGAAATCATAGTTGAGCTCTTTAATATCCCAATATGCCTTATATTCTAGTTCGAGAGGTAAGTGACATGCTTTTCCATAAACCATTTTATACGGAGACATACCCATAGGATTCTTATATGCAGTTCTATAGGCCCATAATGCATCATCAAGTTTCTTGGACCAATTCTTTCTAGACCTATTAACAGACTTTTGCAAAATTAATATGAGCTCTCTATTACTCAATTCTACTTGACCACTAGACTGCGGGTGATAAGGAGATGCAATTCTATGATTGACGTCATATTTAGCAAGCATTTTACGGAAAGCACCATGAATAAAATGTGAACCACCATCAGTCATTAAATATCTAGGGACTCCAAACCTTGGAAAAATGACTTCCTTAAGCATTTTAATAGAGGTATTGTGATCAGCACTACTAGTTGGAATAGCTTCTACCCACTTAGTAATGTAATCAACAGCAACTAAAATATGTGCATATCCATTAGAGGCAGGAAAAGGTCCCGTATAATCAAAGCCTCAAACATCAAATGGTTCAATAACAAGTGAATAATTCATAGGCATTTCTTGACATCTACTAATGTTACCAATTCTTTGACATTCATCACAAGACAAAACAAACTTACGGGCATCCTTGAAGAGAGTATGCCAATAAAAACCGGATTGCAATACCTTATGGGCAGTTCTATCTCCAGCGTGGTGTCCTCCATAAGCTTCAGAGTGACACTTGCGTAGGATCTGTTCCTGTTCATGCTCAGGCACACAACGTCTAATAACACCATCTACTCCTTCTTTATAAAGATGTGGGTCATCCCAAAAGTAATGTCTCAAATCATAGAAGATCTTTTTCTTTTGTTAGTATGTGAAGCTAGGTGGTATAAATTTAGCAACAATATAATTAGCATAATCAGCATACCATGGAGTGCTACGAGAAGTGCTTATGACATTTAGTTGTTCATCAGGAAAGCTATCATCAATAGGTAGTGGGTCATCAAGAACATTCTCTAACCTGGATAAGTTATCTGCAACGGGGTTCTCAGCTCTCTTTCTATCAACAATATGCAAATCAAATTCTTGCAGCAAGAGAACCCATCTGATAAGCCTAGGTTTAACATCTTTCTTTTCCATAAGATATTTAATAGCAGCATGATCAGTGTGAATAGTTACTTTAGAATCAACAATATAGGGTCTGAATTTATCACAAGCAAATACAACTGCTAAAAGTTCCTTTTCGGTAGTAGCATAATTTCTTTGAGCATTGTCTAGAGTCTTACTAGCATAATGAATAACATTTAATTTCTTATCAACTCTTTGCCCTAGAACAGCACCTACAGCATAATCACTAGCATCACACATAATTTCAAAGGGTAAATTCTAATCAGGTGGCTGAACAACAGGTGCAGAGACTAATGCTTTCTTAAGTATTTCAAATGCTTCTACACAATCATCATCAAAGACAAATGGTACATCTTTTTGTAATAAATTGGTCAGAGGCTGAGAAATTTTTGAGAAGTCCTTAATGAACCTCCTATAAAATCCGGCGTGACCAAGGAAACTTCTTATACCTTTGATGTCCTTGGGACATGGCATCTTTTCAATAGCATCAACCTTGGCTTTATCAACTCCAATACCTATTTCAGAAACTTTGTGCCCCAAGACAATACCGTCATTAACCATAAAGTGGCACTTTTCCCAATTCAAGACAAGATTAGTTTCTTCACATCTCTGCAAAACTCGATCAAGATTGCTCAAGCAATCATCAAAAGAGGATCCATAGACGGAAAAGTCGTCCATGAAAACCTCACAAATCTTTTCACAAAAATCAGAGAATATAGCCATCATGCATCTTTGAAAGGTAGCAGGTGCATTACATAAACCAAAAGGCATACGTCTATAAGCAAAAGTACCAAAAGGGCATGTAAAAGTAGTCTTTGATTGATCTTTGGCCGACAAAGGTATTTGAGAGAAACCAGAATAACCATCTAGAAAGCAATAATGTGTATGTTTGCACAATATTTCTAGCATTTGATCAATAAAAGGTAAGGGGTAATGATCTTTCTTAGTGGCTTTATTTAATTTGCGGAAATCAATTACCATCCTATAACCTGTGATAATTCTTTGCGGAATCAATTCATCTTTATCATTAGGGACAACAGTAATACCTCCCTTATTAGGGACACAATGGACAGGTGTCGGTGTCAAAACCGGCGGATCCCGGGTAGGGGGTCCCGAACTGTGCGTCTAGGCGGATGGTAACAGGAGAAAAGGGACACGATGTTTTTACCCAGGTTCGGGCCCTCTCGATGGAGGTAAAACCCTACTCCTGCTTGATTGATATTGATGATATGGGTAGTACAAGAGTGGATCTACCATGAGATCAAGGAGGCTAAACCCTAGAAGCTAGCCTATGGTATGATTGTTGTAATGGTTGTTCGTCCTATGGACTAAAACCCTCCGGTTTATATAGACACCGGAGAGGGCTAGGTTTACACAGAGTCGGTTACAACGGTAGGAGATCTACATATCCGTATTGCCAAGCTTGCCTTCCACGCCAAGGAAAGTCCCATCCGGACACGGGACGAAGTCTTCAATCTTGTATCTTCATAGTCTTGGAGTCCGGCCGATGATGATAGTCCGGCTATCCGGACACCCCCTAGTCCAGGACTCCCTCACCCCGTGTAAGTGCCTTCACCGTAGCACAAGGGAATTTCTGCTCCCATTCGACGCTAGCCAGAACCTGATCCAACTTCTCAAACGTCGGATTAGGTAGTGCATTAGCCCAGGTGAACTTCCTGCCCGAAAGCTCAATCTCACGCAGATCCAGACTTTCAATGATGGTGTTAAACATGAACGACCATCTTGTTGGGGACGTAGTAATTTCAAAAAAAATTCTACGCACACGCAAGATCATGGTGATGGCATAGCAACGAGAGGGGAGAGTATTGTCCACGTACCCTCGTAGACCGTAAGCGGAAGCGTTATGACAACACGGTTGATGTAGTCGTACGTCTTCACGATTCGACCGATCCAAGTACCGAACGTACGGCACCTCCGAGTTCAGCACACGTTCAGCTCGATGACGATCCCCGGGTTCCGATCCAGCAAAGCGTCGGGGATGAGTTCCGTCAGCACGATGATGATGTTCTACCGGCGCAGGGCTTCGCCTAAACTCCGCGACGATATGACCGAGGTGGAATATGGTGGAGGGGGGCACCGGACACGGCTAAGGAACGATCCGTAGATCAACTTGTGTGTCATGGGGTGCCCCCCTGCCGCCGTATATAAAGGAGCAAGGGGGAGGGGGCCGGCCAAGGGGAGGAGGCGCGCCCAAGGGGGAGAATCCTACTCCAAGTAGGATTCCCCCCCTCTTTCCTAGTCCAAGTAGGAGAGGGGAAGGAAGGGAAGGAGAAGGAGAAGGAAGGAGAGGGAGGAAAAGGAGGAAAGGGGGGCCGGCCCCCTAGTCCAATTTGGTTTGGGCTAGGGGGGCCGCGCGCCCTGCCTCCTCTCTTCCACCACTTGGCCCATGAGGCCCATTGCTTCTTCCTCGTATTCCCGTAACTCCCCGGTATCCCCGAAAATACCCGAATCACTCGGAACCTTTCCGAACTCCGAATATAGTCGTCCAATATATCGATCTTTACGTCTCGACCATTTTGAGACTCCTCGTCATGTCCCCGAACTCATCCGGGACTCCGGACTCCTTCAGTACATCAAAACTCATAAACTCATAATATAACTGTCATCGAAACCTTAAGCGTGCGGACCCTACGGGTTCGAGAACTATGTAGACATGACCTAGAACTATTCTCGGTCAATAACCAATAGCGGAACCTGGATGCCCATATTGGCTCCCACATATTCTACGAAGATCTTTATCGGTCAAACCGCATAACAACATACGTTGTTCCCTTTGTCATCGGTATGTTACTTGCCCGAGATTCGATCGTCGGTATCCAATACCTAGTTCAATCTCGTTACCGGCAAGTCTCTTTACTCGTTACGTAATGCATCATCCTGCAACTAACTCATTAGTCACATTGCTTGCAAGGCTTATAGTGATGTGCATTACCGAGAGGGCCCAGAGATACCTCTCCGACAATCGGAGTGACAAAACCTAATCTCGAAATACGCCAACCCAACATGTACCTTTGGAGACACCTGTAGTACTCCTTTGTAATCACCCAGTTACGTTGTGACGTTTGGTAGCACCCAAAGTGTTCCTCCGGTAAACGGGAGTTGCATAATCTCATAGTTACAGGAACATGTATAAGTCATGAAGAAAGCAATAGCAACATACTAAACGATCAAGTGCTAAGCTAACGGAATGGGTCAAGTCAATCACATCATTCTCCTAATGATGTGATCCCGTTAATCAAATGACAACTATTTTGTCCATGGCTAGGAAACATAACCATCTTTGATAAACGAGCTAGTCAAGTAGAGGCATACTAGTGACGTTATGTTTGTCTATGTATTCACACATGTATTATGTTTCGGTTAATACAATTCTAGCATGAATAATAAACATTTATCACGATATAAGGAAATAAATAATAACTTTATTATTGCCTCTAGGGCATATTTCCTTCAGTCTCCCACTTGCACTAGAGTCAATAATCTAGTTCACATCGCCATGTGATTTAACACCAATATTCACATCTGTATGTGATTAATACCCATAGTTCACATCATCATGTGATCAACACACAAAGGGTTTACTAGAGTCAATAATCTAGTTCACATTGCTATGTGATTAACACCCAAAGAGTACTAAGGTATGATCATGTTTTGCTTGTGAGAGAAGTTTAGTCAATGGGTCTGTCATATTCAGAGCCGTATGTATTTTGCAAATATTCTATGTCCACAATGCTCTGCACGGAGCTACTCTAGCTAATTGCTCCCACTTTCAATATTTATCCAGATTGAGACTTAGAGTCATCCGGATTGGTGTAAAAGCTTGCATCGTTGTAATTTTTTACGACGGGCTCTTCCATAATCGAGAAACATCTCCTTAGTTCTCACTAAGGATATTCTTGACCGCTGTCCAGTGATCTACTCTTAGATCAAAATTGTATTCCTTTGTCAAACTCAGAGCAAGGTATACAATAGGTCTGGTTCACAGCATAGCATACTTTATAGAACCTATGACTGAGGCATAGGGAATGACTTTTCATTCTTTTTCTATTTTCTGCCATGGTCGGGTCTTGAGTCTTACTCAACTTCACACCTTTGCATCACAGGCAAGAACTCTTTCTTTGACTGTTCCATTTTGAACTATTTCAAAATCTTGTCAAGGTATGTACTCATTGAAAATCTTATCAAGCATCTTGATCTATCTCAATAGATCTTGATGCTCAATATGTAAGTAGCTTTACTGAGGTCTTTCTTTTAAAGAACTCCTTTCAAATACTCCTTTATGCTTTGCAGAATAATTCTACATTATTTCCAATCAACAATATGTCATTCACATATACTTATCAGAAATGCTGTAGTGCTCCCACTCACTTTCTTGTAAATACAGGCCTTTCCAAAAGTCTGTATAAAACCATATGCTTTGATCAACTCATCAAAGTGTATATTCCAACTCTGAGATGCTTGCACCAGTCCATTGATGGATTGCTGGAGCTTGCACACTTTGTTAGCATCTTTAGGATTGACAAAACCTTCTGGTTGCATTATATACAACTCTTCTTTAATAAATCCATTAAGGAATGCAGTTTTGACATCCAGTTGCCAGATTTCATAAAATGTGGCATTTGCTAACATGATTTGGACAGACTTAAGCATCGATACGAGTGAGAAAATCTCATTGTATTCAACACCTTGAACTTGTCGAAAAACCTTTTTGCGACAAGTCGAGCTTTGTAGATAGTAACACTACTATCAATGTTCGTCTTCCTCTTGAAGATCCATTTATTTTCTATGGCTTGCCAATCATCGGGCAAATCCACCAAAGTCCACACTTTGTTCTCATACATGGATCTTATCTCAGATTTCATGGCCTCCAGCCATTTCGTGGAATCTGGGCTCATCATTGCTTCCTCATAGTTCGTAGGTTTATCATGGTCTAGTAACATGACTTTCAGAACAGGATTACCGTACCACTCTGGTGCGGACCGTACTCTGGAAGACCTACGAGGTTCTGTAGTAACTTGATCTGAAGTTTCATGATCATCATCATTAGCTTCCTCACTCATTGGTGTAGGAATCACTAGAACTGATTTCAGTGATGAACTATTTTCCAATTCGGGAGAAGGTACAGTTACCTTATCAAGTTCTACTTTCCTCCCGCTCACTTCTTTCGAGAGAAACTCCTTCTCTAGAAAGGATCCATTTTGAGCAACGAATATCTTGCCTTCGGATCTGTGATAGAAGGTGTACCCAACAATTTCCTTTGGGTATTCTATCAAGACGCACTTCTCCGATTTGGGTTCGAGCTTATCAAGTTGAAAACCTTTTTCATATAAGCATCGCAACTCCAAACTTTAAGAAATGACAGCTTAGGTTTACTGCTAAACCATAGTTCATACGGTGTCGTCTCAACGGATTTAGATGGTGCCCTATTATACGTGAATGCAGGTGTCTCTAATGCATAACCCCAAAACGATAGTGGTAAACTGATAAGAGATATCATAGATCGCACCATATCTAGTAAAGTACGATTACGACGTTCGGACACACCATTACATTGTGGTGTTCCAGGTGGCGTGAGTTTGTGAAACTATTCCACATTGTTTTAATTGAAGACCAAACTCGTAACTCGAATATTCGTCTCCGCGATCAGATCGCAGAAATTTTATTTTCTTGTTACGATGATTTGTCCACTTCACTCTGAAATTCTTTGAACCTTTCAACTATTTCAGACTTATGTTTCATCAAGTAGATATACCCATATCTGCTCAAATCATCTTGTGAAGGTCAGAAAATAACGATACTTGCCACGAGCATCAACACTCATTGGATCGCATACATCGGTATGTATTAGTTCCAATAAGTCAGTAGCTCGTTCCATTGTTCCGGAGAACGGAATTTTAGTCATCTTGCCCAAACGGCACGGTTCGCAAGCATCAAAATGATTCATAGCCAAGTGATTCCGAAAATCCATCTTTATGGAGTTTCTTCATGCGCTTTACACCGATATGACCCAAACGGCAGTGCCACAAATAAGTTGCACTATCATTATCAACTTTGCATCTTTTGGCATCAATATTATGTATATGTGTATAACTACGATTGAGATCCAATAAACTATTTTCATTGGGTGTATGACCATCAAAGGTTTTATTCATTTAAATAGAACAACAATTATTCTCTGATTTTAAATGAATAAATGTATTGCAATAAACATGATCAAATCATATTCATGCTCAACGCAAACGCCAAATAACATTTATTTAGGTTTCACACTAATCCCTATAAGTATAGGGAGTGTGCGATGATGATCATATCAATCTTGGAACTACTTCCAACACTCATCGTCACTTCCCCTTCAACTAGTCTCTGTTTATTCTGTAACTCCTGTTTCGAGTTACTAATCTTAGCAACCGAACAAGTATCAAATACTCAGGGGCTACTATAAACACTAGTAAGGCACATATCAATAACCTGTATATCAAATATACCCTTGTTCAATTTGCCATCCTTCTTATCCACCAAATATTCAGGGCTTCTCCGCTTCCAGTGACTATTTCCTTTGCAGTGTAAGCACTCAGTTTCAGGCTATGGTCCAGCTTTGGGCTTCTTCGCAGGAGTGACAACTTGCTTGTCTTTCCACTTGAAGTTCCCTTTCTTTCCCTTTGCCCTTCTCTTGAAACTAGCGGTCTTGTCAATCATCAACACTTGATGCTCTTTCTTGATTTCTACCTTCGTCGATTGCAACATCATGAAGAGCTCGGGAATCGTTTTTGTCATCCCTTGCATACAATAGTTCATCACGAAGTTCTAGTAACTTAGTGATGGTGACTAGAGAATTCTGTCAATCACTATCTTATCTGGAAGATTAACTCCCACTTGATTCAAGCGATTGAAGTACCCAGACAATTTGAGCACATGCTCACTAGTTGAGCGATTCTCCTCCATCTTTTAGCTATAGAACTTGTTGGAGACTTCATATCTCTCAACTCGGGTATTTGCTTGAAATATTAACTTCAATATCTGGAACATCTTATATGGTCCATGACGTTCAAAATGTCTTTGAAGTCCTGATTCTAAGCCGTTAAGCATGGTGCACTAAACTATCAGGTAGTCATCATATTGAGCTAGCCAGACGTTCATAACGTCTGCATCTGCTCCTGCAATAGGTCTGTCACCTAGCGGTGCATTAAGGACATAATTCTTCTGTGCAGCAATGAGGATAAACCTCAGATCACGGATCCAATCCGCATCATTGCTACTAATATCTTTCAACACAATTTTCTCTAGGAACATATCAAAATAAACATATGAAAGCAACAACGCGAGCTATTGATCTACAACATAATTTGCAAAATACTACCAGGACTAAGTTCATGATAAATTTAAGTTCAATTAATCATATTACTTAAGCACTCCCACTTAGACAGACATCCCTCTAATCCTCTAAGTGATCACGTGATCCAAATCAACTAAACCATGTCCGATCATCACGTGAGATGGAGTAGTTTTCAATGGTGAACATCACTATGTTGATCATATCTACTATATGATTCACGCTCAACCTTTCGGTCTCTGTGTTCCGAGGCCATATCTGTATATGCTAGGCTCGTCAAGTTTAACCTGAGTATTCCGCGTGTGCAACTGTTTTGCACCCGTTGTATTTGAACGTAGAGCCTATCACACCCGATCATCACGTGGTGTCTCAGCACGAAGAACTTTCGCAACGGTGCATACTCAGGGAGAACACTTCTTGATAATTAGTGAGAGATCATCTTAAAATGCTACCGTCAATCAAAACAGAATAAGATGTATAACAAATAAACATCATATGCAATCAAAATATGTGACATGATATGGCCATGATCATCTTGCGCCTTTGATCTCCATCTCCAAAGTATTGTCATGATCTCTATCGTCACCGGCACGACACCATGATCTTCATCATCTTGATCTATATCAATGTGTCGTCACATGGTCGTCTAGCCAACTATTGCTCCTGCAACTATTGCTATCGCATAGCAATAATGTAAAGCAAATATTTGGCACTTGCATCTTTATGCAACAAAGAGACAACCATAGGGCTTCTGCCAGTTTCCGATAACTTCAACAAAACATGATCATCTCATACAACAACTTATACCTCATCACGTCTTGACCATATCACATCACAACATGCCCTGCAAAAACAAGTTAGACGTCCTCTACTTTGCTGTTGCAAATTTTACGTGGCTGCTACGGGCTGAGCAAGAACCTTTCTTACCTACGCATCAAAACCACAACGATAGTTTGTCAAGTTGGTGCTGTATTAACCTTCGCAAGGACCGGGCGTAGCCACACTCGGTTCAACTAAAATTGGAGAAACTGACACCCGCTAGTCACCTGTGTGCAAAGCACGGCGGTAAAACCAGTCTCACGTAAGCGTACGCGTAATGTCGGTCCGGGCCGCTTCATCCAACAATACCGCCGAACCAAAGTATGACATGCTGGTAAGCAGTATGACTTGTATCGCCCACAACTCACTTGTGTTCTACTCATGCATATGACATCTACGCATAAAACCTAGGCTCGGATGCCACTGTTGGGGAACGTAGTAATTTCAAAAAATTTCCTACGCACACGCAAGATCATGGTGATGGCATAGCAACGAGAGGGGAGAGTATTGTCCACGTACCCTCGTAGACCGTAAGCGGAAGCGTTATGACAACGCGGTTGATGTAGTTGTACGTCTTCACGATTTGACCGATCCAAGTACCGAACGTACGGCACCTCCGAGTTCAGCACACGTTCAGCTCGATGACGATCCCCGGGTTCCGATCCAGCAAAGCGTCGGGGATGAGTTCCGTCAGCACGACGGCGTGGTGACGATGATGATGTTCTACCGGCGCAGGGCTTCGCCTAAACTCCGCGACGATATGACCGAGGTGGAATATGGTGGAGGGGGGCACCGCACACGGCTAAGGAACGATCCGTAGATCAACTTGTGTGTCATGGGGTGCCCCCCTGCCCCCGTATATAAAGGAGCAAGGGGGAGGGGGCCGACCAAGGGGAGGAGGCGCGCCCAAGGGGGAGAATCCTACTCCAAGTAGGATTCCCCCCTCTTTCCTAGTCCAAGTAGGAGAGGGGAAGGAAGGGAAGGAGAAGGAGAAGGAAGGAGAGGGAGGAAAAGGAGGAAAGGGGGGCCGGCCCCCTAGTCCAATTCGGTTTGGGCTAGGGGGGCCGCGCGCCCTGCCTCCTCTCTTCCACCACTTGGCCCATGAGGCCCATTGCTTCTTCCTCGTATTCCCGTAACTCCTCGGTACCCCCGAAAATACCCGAATCACTCGGAACCTTTCCGAACTCCGAATATAGTCGTCCAATATATCGATCTTTACGTCTCAACCATTTCGAGACTCCTCGTCATGTCCCCAATCTCATCCGGGACTCCGAACTCCTTCGGTACATCAAAACTCATAAACTCATAATATAACTGTCATCGAAACCTTAAGCGTGCGGACCCTACGGGTTCGAGAACTATGTAGACATGACCTAGAACTATTCTCGGTCAATAACCAATAGCGGAACCTGGATGCCCATATTGGCTCCCACATATTCTACGAAGATCTTTATCGGTCAAACCGCATAACAACATACGTTGTTCCCTTTGTCATCGGTATGTTACTTGCCCGAGATTCGATCGTCGGTATCCAATACCTAGTTCAATCTCGTTACCGGCAAGTCTCTTTACTCGTTACGTAATGCATCATCCCGCAACTAACTCATTAGTCACATTGCTTGCAAGGCTTATAGTGATGTGCATTACCGAGAGGGCCCAGAGATACCTCTCCGACAATCGGAGTGATAAAACCTAATCTCGAAATACGCCAACCCAACATGTACCTTTGGAGACACCTGTAGTACTCCTTTATAATCACCCAGTTACGTTGTGAAGTTTGGTAGCACCCAAAGTGTTCCTCCGGTAAACGGGAGTTGCATAATCTCATAGTTACAGGAACATGTATAAGTCATGAAGAAAGCAATAGCAACATACTAAACGATCAAGTGCTAAGCTAACGGAATGGGTCAAGTCAATCACATCATTCTCCTAATGATGTGATCCCGTTAATCAAATGACAACTATTTTGTCCATGGCTAGGAAACATAACCATCTTTGATAAACGAGCTAGTCAAGTAGAGGCATACTAGTGACGTTATGTTTGTCTATGTATTCACACATGTATTATGTTTCCGGTTAATACAATTATAGCATGAATAATAAACATTTATCACGATATAAGGAAATAAATAATAACTTTATTATTGCCTCTAGGGCATATTTCCTTCACATCTACCATCGAAATTATCATTATTCTTCTCATCACGCCTTCTGATAATATTAAAATCACCCCCTACTAGGAGAGGCAGTTGCTCGGAACCACAAATCCTAACCAAGTCAGCCAAAAAATCTGGTTTAAGCTCGGGCTGTGCGGCTCCATAAACCGCCACCAAAGCCCAGTTAAACCCATTGGCCTTCAACCTGACCCTAAACTTAACTGCGAAATCCCCCATGACCACGGTTCGGACTTCTAACGAGTCACATCTAACCCCGAGTAAAAGCCCCCCCGATCTTCCTCGTGGGGGAAGACAATGCCAATCAAACTCAATACCTTCCAACAACGTGTTGAGAAATTGAGGCGAAAAGTCGGCTCTACCAGTTTCTGATAAAGCGATAAAGTCCGACTTATGCTCAATAGAAGCCTCAGCAAGAAACCTTCTTTTAGCCAAGTCTTTCAGACCTCTGCTATTCCAAAAGATTCCTTTCATAACTCGTCATGGAATTTTTTAGCTGTTCTAATCCGTTCGCTCCTACGCACTGCGGAAGCCGGGTAAATCTTCCGCTTCCATTTGCGTTTAGGCATATTAAAACTCTCCAGCTGGTCCTCACAACCAGTCTCAGAGGCGCGCACTTCAACAAAATCCACTCGCTCATCTTCCTCCTTAGGAGCGAGATCCGCACACAAATTATCGAGTATCCTAACCCCCAAAGCATCAATCTCGGAGTTATTCATATTAGCATCGAGCATATGCCAGGGCTTAGAGAGATTTCCACAAAATTTGGTGGCACAACTTTTGATCTAGAGTATGCCTCGAGGACTATTGTTAGTAACCATCCAAGCAATCCTACAATCAAGATGCAATTGGTAGGTTATAGTTCCAATGTTGACAGAAGTACGAAACAAAAACAACAGCCAGATGACATTCTGGAGGAACAACCAGATGGTGAATACGACAAGAGATTGGAGAGATCAGCTGATCAAAGGTATCAATAATCCTTACAAACGAGGAAGTATGCCCTCCTTTACTTCGACTAGGATTCCACAATTAACAAGATTCAATCTGTCATGTTCTAGTGAAGCTAATTAAATGGTTGTTGTAATCAGGATTTCAACGTCACTTGAGTCTAATTCGCGGTTGGATGTTCCAGGTATATCTGTGTCTGTCTAATTGGAAGTTCTTCCATCAAGTTAATAAAGTTACATCACCAAATAAGACGCACTGACTGGCCATTATTTTTCCAGAAATTACACCAACACTTGTGCAGATTACGGGCGGCGGTGATGATGTGCGGGAGCACATGTTTGACAAGGTGGTGACAGCAAGTGACGTGGGGAAGCTGAATCGGCTGGTGGTGCCCAAGCAGTTCGCTGAGAAGTACTTCCCACTGGATGTGGCGGCGAACGAGAAGGGACTCCTGCTCAATTTTGAGGACCGTGGGGGCAAGCTCTGGAACTTCCGCTACTCCTACTCCAACAACAGCCAGGGCTACATCATGACCATGGGGTGGAGCGCCTTCGTCCACGACCACCACCTCGCCACAGGCGACATGGTCTCCTTCTATCGTGCCGGCACACGCCTCTTCATCGACTGCCGGGTGCGCGGCCAGATTTTAGCGCCCGTGACACAAGCCGTCATTCCGGCATCGGCTTCACCAGCCCTCAAGTAGGATTCTAACAACTGTGTCTCGAGCCTGATGCAACTGTTAGAATCAGAAGGCACATGATGATCTTGCGGGACAATCAATCACACCAAAACGACACTGAGATTTGTCAACGACGTCTCTTTGACACACCTACATCCAGGGTTTTTTTGTTCCCATCAATTTTCATTTTCCTCCTTCACCAGAACCTCCCCCCCCCCCCCCCCCCCCCCCACCTTATACTTCCTCTACAAACTAATATAAGACGCTTTAGATCACTACTTTAGTGACCTAAAAATGTCTTTTTTTTTTACAGAGGGAGTACTTCTCAAGGGTTTTGAGGATAACTCATAATTTCTAGCTATTGTGCGTTTTGTAACTCCCTTGGAAATGGATTGGATTCAGCTGGGTACCTTACTTTATGATTTATCTGTCGTGGTAACATGCCAACTATGAAGATTCTGGTCGCTGCCTGTGCCAAGATGGAGTATAATTTAATTCTTGTACACAAGATAAGAGTTTGTGCAATGATGTCTGCTACTCTCAAATAAATTTCAAATATTATTATCTGCTAGTCTTTACATGAAGATGGCCTTTGTTCCAAAATATATACTTCTTCCATCGCCTGTCTATATTTGGTAAGTAAATTAGATTCATTAGGATCATACAAAAAACAGAGATACATCTACATCATCTGTCTAATATTGGTAAAAATATAATTAGGGGGTTCATACAAACAGTAGAGATCTCTTAGCCTTTACTAGCAACAATATGCTCTACTACATTCCCTCTTTTCGGACAATGTCCAAAAATTTAACTGAAGAGTTCAAATAGCAAATGCTAGTAGAGTTACCTGTGTACGTGTGCCTTAGAAAAACAAAATCACATGTGTAGGTGACCTTTTTTTTGTTTTGAGAAACACCTGTAACTTTATTCATACCCAACTACACGTACAATGATTTGGGCCTAAAATCCAAGAAAATATAAATAAGTCCTATGACTAAGAATTACAATGAAATCTCTTGAAAACACCCTCTTCGCGGTATCAACCTCTGCTCGAAGTAATACTCCAAAGACTTCGTTAAAGAGGCTGTGATTGGACTGGAGCAACGATGTTGTCACTCTTTTACCCACACGAACATTACCAATAATGGTTTTTCAAAGCGCCTTGAGTCACTCATCCAAAAAGATGGGAAGGCTTGATCAATGAACGTACTTGGGCTAGGGATGATCCCCTAGAAGCAACCATGGTGTCGATTAAAGATTTTCACCTCCACAAAGAATCAGACCAATAAAAAAACTAGACACAGCAACATAAACTCATCATATCCGAATAATCGGATCCGCGAGGACAAAAAACATTCTAACCTCATGGTATTCAAAAAACAAAGCGTAAATGACGGTGACATAATTTTGACAATAAATCATATTAAATGTTCATCTATATAAAAGTAAATAATCACGTGTCTTAAGATTTTTTTTGGATGGCACATAATTTTTTGTTTTGTATATCAACCATGCCACATAAAAAAAATGTTCATCTAGATAAAAAGAAGTTCAAAAGAATCAATAAAAAGGCTCCTTGTAGCATAAAAATTTCATGAGAAAAAGAATATCCGTTGTGTATTGAAAATGTTTATCGGGCACAATTTTTTGTCAAGTACTCAAAATGTTCAGCATGTATTAAAAAATGTTTGTTGTATATTTGAAATTTGTTCATTATATGAAAATGTTTCTCTTATGTACTAAAAATGTTCCTAAGATATTTAAACAATGTACATTGTGCAATGAAATTTTTTCATGCACTTTTTTAAAAAAATCCCCGTACTTTTATTAAAAGTCCATGCTGTTTTAAAAATGTTTTCCTACTTAATTTGTTTTTTATTGTCCATTTTTTTATGTACTTTAGGAACAATATTTACATAATTTCAATAAAAACTTCAAGTTGTTTTAAAAATTGTACAAGCTGTTTAAAAATTTGTTCACTATGTTTAAGGAAATGTTAATATAATTTAAGAAATACTTCATGCACGTTTCAGAAATGTTCAAGTACTTTAAATAAAATGATCAAATGTCTCTAGTTTTTTATGTATCTCTAAATCAATTATTGTATTTTTAAACCAAAGAATAAATAAAAGCAAAATGGAAAAAGTTTTAGAAAATAAAATGAAGAAAAATATGCTGAAACAATAATAAAAATAGTTAAATTATATGAAAAAAAAGAACAGTTTTATAATATTCCTCATGCAGTTTGAATATCTTCATTGAGTATTTATAATATGTTTCCATGGATTGAAAAATTGTTCCCGTACATTTAATGTGAAGGTCATGTTGGTTAAAAAATGGTCACTATATTTTTTAAAAATGTTCACATACCTTAAAGAAAATGTTCACATACTTCAAAAAATATTCCCACTGTTCAAAAACATATTGTTATTTATTTAATAAAAAGTTCACATAACTTTAATAAATTAATTCAATCTGTTCTTAAAGTTGTTCACCCTGTTCAAGAAATGTTCACGTAATTGAAGAAAATATCTTATGTGTGTTTGGAAAAATGTTCATCTACTTTAAATACAATAGTCACATGTCTAAAATATTTGTTAATGGAGCTGTAAATGAATTATTTTGTTTTAAACTAAATAATAAAGGAAACTTAAAAATATGAAGAAAAAATAGAAAATAGGGTAAATAAACGCTTAATATACATAAAAATAGAAAGGAAAAAATAAAGTAGAAGAAAGGTAAGTAACAAAAAGGAAATGTGAAAGGATATTAGGGACCTTCCCTAGCCCGTACTCGGGCTGGCCCCTTGGAGAGCTCATTGGCCGGGCCCGTATATGCACCAACCAACTACAAGTACATGGGAGAAGGCAACAGGAGGTCATCCGGTTGGATCACCGCGGCTTCCTCTCCCTCTCCTCTCAATCCCCCTGTTCTTGCTTGTTCATGTAATCTAGCTACCCAAATCCCTGTATCGAAGAGTAATTCATTTGCTATTACTGAGATCGTAGGAAGTCCCTAACAATAAACCATAAAATAGATACAAAAATCAAAAGTTCTTTTTTTGAAAAATAGGAAAGTGAAAAAAGTGGAAAACCAAAACAAAACAGACAGCCAACAAAAAAGGCACATGAGTTCCTGAGGAAAACAGCCCGTACCCTCCTTTGGGCTGCCGGCAGCTCCTGCTTGAACCTACGGCATCACCATTTATCGGCTACCTCTTGCTTGAACCTACCGCATCACCATTTACATGCTACCTTTCGTTCCCCCACCAAATATATGTCCTCATCTCTGCTGGATGATCTTGAGATGATCCAAAACAGATAATAAAACAATTCCCTAACAGGTGTACGCTACATTAGACTTCCAGCTTGATTTAGACTACCAAAACATGTCAAGCAAATCCCTTTCTCCTCCTGAAGACATGTCTTGAGGCCAACCATGCAAAGTGTCTGAAAGTCTGTTGCAGAGTTTAAAATAAGGCATCTATTGCATTTTTATCTGAATGAATTTAAGTAGGAGTATTTCTCAAGGCTGCTGAGTGTGCCATATTCTTCTTCCCAGAGAAGACATATATGATGAGTAGTGTTCCTAGCTTACATTCTGTGGTTATTACCACTTTGAGTCTTTGCTGCCATTTCATGCAAGCTCTATCAGAGATTTTATTCTCTCCTCGGTTTATTCAGTATAGTGAATTGGCACTAAAAAAACAATTTTATTATGGTGGTGTTTTACCAAAATACTGAATGAATAGTCAACTAGACATTGCACCAGTAACCAGTCTGATTGAACCTTGTAGTACACTATCAGGTTCACAATCTGCAGCAGGATTTAGGATAACCATAATAACTGCCCATCTGCATCAGATTCAGATTCAGGGAAGCATAAGCGTGGTTTGAAGGTAACACTACTGCCCATCTGCATCTGCTAATGACTCTGAGAAAAGAGGAACATAGGGTAGAAACTGGTGCCATAGTGTAATGTTTGTCTCAAGATTAAGGATACAGCCAACTTTCTGATGTCACATATACGCTGCCAAGGTATCACCTCCATATGAACCCAGAAAAATGGTATCGCAATCTGGATGAATCTCAGCCACCCTGTACCCCAGCTCGGTTGTGCTCATTAGCTTATCAATGCTGGCAGTGTGCTTCAGGACCAATTATGTACTATCACGATCTTTGAGGCACCAGAGCTCTATCTCAGAAACTAGTTCTTTATTCAATTGATCTTGAGGTGTGGTTTTAGAGTTTTAGAAGCAGTTGATCTTGAGGGGGGGGGGGGAGGTTTCAAGGCTTCAGTCAGTGGCTTCAGTCGCACCTTCAGTTTTTAGGTTTGTGACAAAAGGTAACATATCTACTTGAATTCATTCAGTTGATACCTAGACAGCATCATAAGGCAGGTGGACACAATTGATATATAAAGTTGCATTTTCATGAACCAAAATGAGGTCGGAAAATTATAAGCTATTAGGGCTGATATATAAATGAATGCAACTTCATACTACATATGTCATAGAAGGCACAACGCCTGCTTTTTAAAATAAATGGCGTTCGATGCAAACAAGATCGTAGCTACAGGTTCTACAACCATTCAGTACCTGTCAAACAGTAACGAGCAACCCCTACCAACTAAGCAAAGCAGATTAAAACTAATATCCACGCGTTGTAGAACAGAAATTCAACTACAAACAAACACTTCATTCTCTTCTCGTGCCTAGTAAAATCTTGTTCGTTTCGCAAGTTTATAAATGAAGACTGATCTTAGACAGCGCCTCCTCAGGCCTGGTTTGCTCCACAGTAGGCCAAAGGATCTTCCATTGCAACATGGAGCAGATTATTTTGTAACCACTTCTAAATTTTAATTGAGCATCTTGTAGGCCAAAAAACCATCTGTCAAACCACACATCACTGATTTTTATCCTCTATAAGCATCATCAATTGTGACTAGAGAAACAGAACTAACTATAGGGATCAGGGGCCATTGGTCCTATACCCCATACATTCCACCACATGCCAAAATAATAATTTCTTCTAGGGCCCCTCTGGCATATATGACCAGCATGGTATGTATCTGTGAGGAATATTACTATATGTACTGTTCTAATAATTCATTTCAGAGTGAAGTGATTGTAATACCATCACAAGACACCATTTTTTTTCTCTAATTCCCCAGACAGGAATGCTATGTATAGTTGTTTTTGGACGGCTAATGCCATTTCACAACCTAGTATCCCCTCCTGTCAGTGATATCGAATAAGATATGCATGCATGGTGTGAAATTATTGGCATACACACCATGAATTGTTCAACTGAACAAGTCCTAGCTAAAAGAAAAACCATTCAACATACAATTAACAGTAGCATTACACATTCAGGACTCATGATTAATGTACAACAGCAAATTGACTCGATCTAACCCAACAGCTAAAAATTTCTTGACACTGCCGACATGGAAAACATGTTATGTTCATGCTTGGCCACTCTTAACCATTAATTAGTATACTTAATTACATGCAGTTTTTGGCAGAATAGACAGACGACATGAAGAAAGGAATCTACCAAATGCTGCTGTTTGTTACTAGTACGCACATACCTTGGGCAGCTTCGGAAATAGAAACTGGGATTGAAACCTCTGAAATAGTCCTATCTGCTTCTGCTACACTGCTACTGTGTACTACACTGCTACTGAGTATGCAGTTCTGAAGCTGCAACCACGCTTTGACAATTTTCCTCCTCTCTATGGAATGAACGATTCACTTCAGGCAGCTTTTTTGCCTCTTTACCGAACCATGAAGCACTGGCAACATGATGATTTCCTTAGGTTTTCCTAAAGATAATTTTCACAACTTGTAGGTTTCCATGGTTGTGCAATATCAGCATTATACTGACAATATGATTTTCATTTTTGACAGAATTTTGGAGTCTGGCGATGTACACAGCGATTTCTCTTCCTTCCACATATAGTTCGATGCATACAGCCACAAGGCACATCGACACCGCAATAGCAGGGCTTCAATATATATGGCTGCTAAGGGGAGCCTTGGCGCAGTGGTAAAGCTGCTGCCTTGTGACCATGAGGTCATGGGTTCAAGTCCTGGAAACAGCCTCTTACAGAAATGTAGGGAAAGGCTGCGTACTATAGACCCAAAGTGGTCGGACCCTTCCCTGGACCCTGCGCAAGCGGGAGCTACATGCACCAGGTTGCCCTTTAAGTGCGCACAACGCTAAGCGTCCAAACCAACGGACAAGCCTATATGTTAGGGTCCCTACATTCCTAAAATAGTAAATGACATGTCCTGGCACCTGCCAAAATCCTATTTGGATATGCGAAACACAAGCTTATATGATACGTACCTTCGGTTTATCATCCGAAACAACAAAAACGGACGAAACACACACACCCAGTAGGAAAACTTTTCATGAAAGCTTCCAATGTTATTATTCTTTTTACTGGAATTGATGCAATTTCTCTGGGATTAACAGAACCAAGGCTCTACTGAATTCATTAGCTATAGAAAACATATATAAAAGGAACTTGCTCAAAGGCAGTGTTTTACCAAAATACTGAATGAAAAAGGTCAACTAGACATGGCACCAGTAACCACTCTGATTGAAACTTTTAGTAGTATACTAACAGGTTGACAATATGCACTAGGATTTAGGATAATCATAATGACTGATTGTTATCGAAAGAAGACCAATTACAGTATAATTTAGCCCCATGCAACAAATACATGTCCAGAACAACAACCAGTGCTAGGTAAACAAGAACATGGGTAACAATGTTCTTCGGAAATGACATTATGCTTAATCTATAGGTTTACCAGGCATTGCTCTGAACTGGAAATCAACCAAACAGGAGTGCAAGCACCAGCAAATTGGGCAGCATGATTCAAGCAGATTCAGAGGTACACAAACAAGTACTTCAACCGACAACAGATCCAATTTTTGGAGGAAGCACAAGGTGGTTCAAAGGTCACACTATTGCCCATCTGCATCTGCTAATGACTCTAAAAACAGAGGAACATAGGGTAGAAATCGCTGTCGTTGTCCATTCTTTATCTCAACATTAAGGATACAACGAACTTTCTGATGTTGCATATCGTACGCTGCCAAGGCATCACCTTCCCATGAAACCAGGAAAATGGTGTCACAATCTGGATGAATCTCAGCCACACTGTACCACTTCCTAGTCATGCTCGTAAGCTTATCGATGCTGGCGGTATTCTTCAGGACCAATTCTTTACTGTCACAATCCTTGAGGCACCAGAGTTCAATCTCATCAATGGAAGAAGCTATAGCAAAGTGTAAGCACCCCTGCGATGTTCCAAGCGTGCCAACTCTTGAACTGTGCGGCACACGGATAATCTTCCACACTTTCACCTCCATGTCCACACCCACCAGCACATTCTCTTCGTTAATGCCTTTATGAATGCCCATCAAGTACATCATGCCGCCGACAAATACACATCTAGTAAGATAGAACAATGCCACTTTCTCAACCATCCCACTATCCTTGCGAGTCCAGGCTCTTGTCCGCGACGAGTAGATGTTCACTGCTGTGATGTAAGCTCCCTGAATGGTCTGCTCGAAGTGAAGAACGTAGAAATGGGATGAGACCGCGGGATCAAAAGCCAGACCTGCAATACAGCTAAATCTGTTTTCCGGTGACTGTGGTGAAGGGGGCAGCTCCATCCACCTCCCGGTGACCGGATTGCAGACGACAAAACGGTAATCGTCCTTTGCCCAATTGCAAGTGACCAACTTGTTGTTGCTACCGCAATAGAGAAGGAGGCCATTGCAGGTGTCCACCTGGGTCATGTCCTTGTACTTGTCAGGTTGCAGGTAAGGGAGGCAAGGGTCGAACAGGGGTGCCCCGCCGGAGACGCTGGCGAAGTGGTGGTGATGCCCGCTGTCATCGGTGGTGAAGTAGAGGAAGCCAGCGAGGGTTTGGGGGAGCTTCTTGCGGTTGGCGGGGTCGGCGATGAGGTTGCGCCAGGACAAGGAGATGCACTTGAAGCGGTGGACAGATCTGGCCGGGAGGCGGGAGAGGATCTCTAGGATGATGTCATCCGTGAATAGGCTGGCCGCCTCTGCCGTCGCCTTCGGATCGTTATCCAACCTCAACTTGGTGTTTCTCTCGAAGACCTCACCCTTCTCCGCTTCCTTCATGGAGCTCGGCTTAGTGTTCATCTTGAAGATCTCCCCCTTCTCTGCCTCCTTCATGGAGCGGAAGAGGAAGGGCTAGGCAGGGGACATGGTCAGGTCAGATCTACAAATGGAGAGAGGAAATTAGGGCTGAAAAAAAAGCTCGAAGCTCGCGAGCTAAACAAGTAGCTCGTGACTCGGCTCGAATCGACTCGAACTCGAAGAATAACGAGTCGAGCCGAGCTTTAGTTTAAGATCGTTTATAGACCAAGTTAAATGAGCTAATCTCACGAGTACTCATGTAACTCGTTAGGCTCGATACAATAGATCAACCACTCCCAATACAAAGAAAGATCAGCCACTAAACAGCCTACATCCCAGGCGCACAACCCAAGGCCGAGCAGTTGAAGGCCTAGCCTCCTAGGAGACTCACGTGTTACAAGAAAATTACAATTGTATAGTGATATATATGTTCAATATATACATAATCATTTTTATCATATTTGAGGGCTTTATGTTTATATCTTAAACGATCTTAACAAGCTAAACGAGCCAGCTCGCGAGTTATACGAGTCGAGCCAATCTTGGGTTTGAGCTTGTTATAGTAACGAGTCGAGTCGAGCTAGCTCGTTAACGAAACGAGCTTTAGCGAGTCGAGCCGAGCTGGCTCGACTCGGCTCGAATTCCAGCCCTAGAGGAAATCATGGATCTGGCTGAGGAAAATCAACCCGGTGGTGATGCTCCTGCTATGCTGTGTGGGAAAAAGTACCTTCATTTGGTTTACGGCGGCGACTGGCGCCGGCGGCTGGCGCCAGCGGCTAACGGGGATGTGACCGGCGGCGCTTCCCTTCTCGAAGGACAATGGGGAACAACTGCACGCCCGCTGGACCCCCTCTTTTCTAGACTAGACAAGACGAAGAGGAAACGGGGATGCTTGGATTGCATAGAGTCGTACATATACAAACATAAAAATGGTATGTTTGTAAAGGAGTCACAACTTTCATAATTTACCTTTTTTCAAACATGATTCTTCCTTTCTAGGCAAATAAGAAAGGAAAACTTTCACTTAGACCGACTGATTTCTAGCTAGCGCAAACCTCCCAGTGAGCTGTCCGATCAAGTTTGATCATGCGGCGCTAGCGTCTCTCACGTGTCTATCGGGACATTGTCGTTGGCTCGACCCACGCTCACCTACATCAAAGCAGAGGCGTCAGATCCAGCTGATGCGAGAGGCAATGCGGCGGTGAGCATCCAGAACGGCAAAGCCATGGCGACAACGGGAAGTGGAGGCGTGCATGGCGGCGATTGAGAGCATCGACTGAGGCACTGCGCTCAGGTATTTTCACACCTGCCTCAAAATTGAGCTGAAATGCTAAGTTTCGATACAAAATTAGGGGTATGCATACGAGGGCTCAACGAGCGGCGCTCTTGGGGCGGGGGGAGGCCGACGGCGCGACGATTGTAGGGCGGAAGGGCATGTCGGGAGAGTTTAGGTTAGAGACGATTAGGTCGAGGGGGGGGGGGGGGGGGTGCTGCATAGATCATGCGTGTGTGGTGGATTTGCTTTGGTTCAGATCACGGGATCCACAACCAGCGCAGCAATCCACTACGACAGGGGCGTGTGATCTGTGGTTTCACAGCAGCAGAATATTGTGTTCATTTTCATAGCAGCAACAAGAATGTTGATCTCCAGACTGGGAGTGGTGCTTCATTTGCAGCGGATTATTGTTTTTTTTTTTTGTTCATTTTCAGAGTAGCAGCAAGAATGTTGTTCTCCATACTGGGATTGGTGCTTCATTGCAGCACAGAGTAGGCCGGTCGGCAGACAGACATATGATCTTGTGGCTTTGTGGCATTTAATTTGCAACTTCCTGAAAAGTATATACAAAAGAAACAAATTAATTCACAACAATGGTATGAACCAAAAAATATATAATATAAAATATCATAAAACAAAAATAAAAAATGATGTGAGACTCGCATTTTATAACTCCCTCTCATCTTCCATCTTCTTAAATAGTTTAATCACGACATCATTTGTAATAGCAGAACATATATCTTGTCTACATAGCAAACTGGTTACCCTTGGAAGTTCATGACTAAAACTTGATCGGAACGAATGATAAATTCACTAAGTTTCATAAACTAAAACTTAAAACCGTGCAGGAAATTGCGGGAAATCAAACGTGTTTGTGGATCGCGTGGCAATCTTGTGGCTGGACGTGCCCTCGTGAATTTCCAAGATTGTTAGTATATTGTGGTATTCCTTTTTACTCAGATCCATCCGTAGAAAGTTCATCTAAGTTATTTTATGCCGGAGTAGTAGGACCAATGATACTCTTTGCCAATACGACGACCCAAAGGAGTGGCTCTTTGCCCTACATGAAACTCTGAGTGCAGACGATTTCCTTCGATTAGTTGTGTCAGCATGGGCAATATGGGGTGCGAGGAGAAAAGCAATATATGAAGATATTTTCCAGTCACCCTTTGCTACGAACAGTTTCATATCAGTTTACCTGGATGAAGTTCGCCAAGTCAACACCCAAACCCAGAGGCCAGCTAGTGCACCCGTTGTAAGGAGATCATTATGGATACCTCCGGACCAAGGGGGAGCTAAAATAAATGTGGATGCAGCTGCGTCAGCAAGAAGGAAATTCGGAGCCGTCGGGGCGATTTGCAGAGATCAAAATGGTGACTTCCTCGGGGCCTCGGTGGTGGTTATCAAGTTCATCACAGATCCTCCCACACTTGAGGCAATGGCTGTTCGGGAAGGGCTATCCTTAGCTGAGGATTTATATGCCCAGAATATTCAGGTTGCTTCTGATTGCAAAACGGTGGTTGATGAAGTGAGAAAGGGGTCTCATGCGGCCTATGGAGCAGTGATCCAAGAGATATCTGAATGAGAGGCGTTTGCTGTGCCTTCATGGGTCGCGTAGGCTTCGTGGACTCCGTGCTATGCTATATGGGCTCCGTGCTATGCTTTCTTGACGGCTGTAATTATCTAACTAAGCTAAGACTTTGGGCTTATGTTCTACGGTGGGCTGGTGTCAATTGATTTTTTTTGCTGGGGTCAAACACACAAATCGCTCAGGCTATTAGCTTGATGAAGCATCGAACGGTTGACACCAGTGCCCTGCACGTGAGCTCCGTCCCTGCCGCCCTATCACACTCTGTGCGGCTATAGTTTGCCGATTGATCTGCTACACTATTGTATTATTACTAGCAAAAGAGCCCGTGCGTTGCAACGGGAGAGAAAACATAACACACGCTCTTAACCCAACAACCATCACTCAAGACCACAATAGGTCCATCTTCTTTATTTTTGCGAGGCATCATATTTGTGTTGCCGCTTATCCTCCTTCTCACCCTCGCCGGGCAATGGTCTCGGTGTTCACTCAAAACAAAACAAAAACGTGTTTGAATATGTTTAATCCTAAGGCGTCTCTCTCTCTCTCTCTCTCTCTCTCTCTCTCTCGCTATCTCTCACTCCCGCGATGAGAAATCTATTGTTTTCCCTTGTGACATTTTTCAGATGTATGCATGTGTAGTTAGCGATATTTTCTTTTCCCTATATGGTTATAGTGGGTCGTTTATTTAGATCTTGCGCTATAAATTATAAGTTTGCTTCTAAAACGATATTTTAAAAATATTTAAAGGTAAAATTAACAACATATTTAGATTCCACACATTTTTCTAATAAAATTTCATATATAATATGTTAAAATCGAAGTTACGGTTTAAAAGATACGGATAATTTAGAAAATCATTTGTTTGACTTAAATATATTCCAAAATAATATTTAAAATATTTAACAGGTAAAAATAATCTCATATTCATATTCTACATATTTTCTAATCAAATTTCATATATAACATGTTTAAATCGGAGTTACGGTTTAAAAGATATGGATGATTTTAAAAAGCATTTGTTTGATTTAGATATGATTTGCAGATGAATTACCTAAAACATCGGGGGGGTTTGAAAAATGTAAAATAACGGTTCGGGTGTGACTTAAATCCGGACCGCGGGTTGATTTCATCAGAACACAGGGACTTTTCTGAAAAATGCCATGACGGACGACCGAAACTCAATTTGCTTTATTATTAGGTAAAGATAAAGATATCTGTAGGCCGAAAAAATAACCATCTGCTAGGCTTATGGTCATCTTATTTTATTCCCTTGGGGAGTTCGGCTTCCACAGCCTCATTACAGTTAAATAAAACTTTGTAGGCCAAAAAAAAAATAACCGTACCGTCAGGCTTTCTCAGAATCATGCCAGCTACGGCTGCGCCATCAGAAGACATGAATGAACCATCCACTGATAGGGCCAGTTACCCGCCGGTGGTGAAGGCCACGGAGGGGCCGCCGGAGGCGCAGTCACCACATTTGGCATCGGAACCTCCAGAGCAGGCATCTTCCCCTTTAATAACACATCCTCGACAGTGTATCTTTGAGCTGCTGCAAAAGATTTCATATAGTAGTTACCTCTACTAGGTGGGTCTCTTTGCCATGAACCAAATCAGTACGGCAGCTGAAGACGGGGAGACAAGGTTACAAGAAGAAAATCAGCAGAGGGAGCCGAGGTACAGAGCAGATCCACCTAACAAAACTACAGGTCAGCAGCTGTCCATGCACGCACATGATTCCCTAATACACTGGGTCAATGAGTGGACGCCGCTCAGCGGGCATGCAGGCGGTGCCGTTATCAGGCCAACCACGCTCGTTGAAGATTGTCAGCACCAAATATGAACCACTAAAAAGTTGCACTTCGCATGTTTTAGTAGCATCAACTTGGCACCGGTTCACCATTTACATGCTACATTCATTCGGCCAAATATGCCATCTGCATCCACAAAAATCCTCTGCTAGTGAATTTCTGAGATGATCATGTGTACACTTCACAATACAATACAGGGGAGGCAAATTTGGCTATACTGTCTAGAGACAACTAAATAACAATGAACATAAGAAAACTCCCAGCTCAGCTTTATTTAGACCACATAACATGTCAGGCAGATTTCTTACTTCTCCTTTTTTCTGCGGAGAGATTCCGTACTCCTCCTGAAGACATCTCTTGAGGTTAACCATGCTGAAGTATCTGGAAGTCTGCTGCAGAGTCCAAAAAGTTTTTCTTCAGAGAACAAACGATCTTCTTCTGTCGTAATAATATTTCTCAAGGCAGTTCTAGAGCCAAAGCCTGGGGAAATCTAGACTTCAGTGGTATCTCGTCCTCCCAGGTGGCCAGCGAGTCGGGGAAGCCAGACCAACGCACGAAGACTTGGTCCACTTGGCGAGCTCCACACGTCACCGAGCGGCGCTGCAGGATCGCCTCCCGCACTTGAAGAGGAAGGAGATCGTCGTCCAGCGTCGGGAGCTCCGGCATGACATGGGTCGATGGAGGAACACCCAGCCGGAGTTGGGAGACATGGATGACGGGGTGGATTCTCGCCGTCTCCAGGAGTGCCAGCTTGTACGCCACCTCGCCGACTCGACCCAGTACCTGAAAGGGGCCAAAATAGCAAAATGCCAACTTGTGATTAGCGCGCGTGGCCATCGATGACTGCGCATATGGCTGAAGCTTGAGGTAGACCCAATCACCGACGGAGAACACCCGATCAGAGCGCTTGCGATCAGCCTTGCTTTTCACCACTTGTTGCGCTCTGTGTAAGTGTTGTTTGATCAGTGCCATAACTGTTGCGCGCTCTTTGGTCCAAGCAGCCAAATCAGTCACTGCTTCATCCGCGATATTGGTGATCCCAAAGAACCGAGGCTTATGCCCATACAGAACCTCAAATGGAGACGACTGGAGAGCTGAGTGATAAGACGTGTTATACCGGAATTCTGCCAACGCCAGCCAATCCGCCCACTTGCTTGGACAATTGTGCACGAAGCAACGGAGATATAATTCCATGCATTGGTTGACTCTTTCTGTAGTGCCATCAGTCTGAGGGTGTCGAGCCGATGAAATGTTCAGCTTAGTGTGAGTCAGCTTGCACAGTTCTTGCCACACTCGGCTGGTGAAGATGCGATCGCGGTCTGACACCATCTTATCCGGAGGTCCATGTAGCTTGAAGACATTTTCTAGATAAGCTTTCGCAACTTGCAGAGCAGAGTATGGATGGCGCAAAGGAATGAAGTGCGTGTAGCGCGTCAGCTTATCCACCACCACCAGAATTGAGTTGAACCCATGAGAGACAGGCAGACCTTCAACAAAATCCAGAGTGACCATCTCCCACACTTGCTCGGGCACCGGCAATGGTTGGAGGGACCTGGATACTTCACATGCTCGGGCTTGGCCTTTTTGCACACCGCACAGTTTGCCACAAAGTTTTTGACAGTCTGTTTTAGTTTGGGCCATGCAAAGTGCCGGATAATGCGATTGTAGGTAGCATGCACTCCAGAGTGACCCCCCAAACCTCCCGCGTGTAATTCTTGCAGCACCAACCTCTGTGCCTTTGAGTTAGCGCCGAGTCAGACCCGGCCTTTGTAACGAATCAGTCCATCCACTACTGAAAATGGTCCTTCCAAAGATGCTCCCGTGGCTGCAGCCCCCAGCTTATCCGAGCAAGACGGATCTTTCTGATATCCCTTCTTCACTTCTTCCAGCCAAGTGGGCACACAAACTGACACCGTAAACACATTGCTTGTTGGCATACGTGAAAGTGCATTAGCCGCCAGATTTGTAGCCCCACGACGATACTCAATCTTGTATTGAAGCCCCAAGAGTTTGGTGAGCGCCTTATGTTGCCATGGCATAGTGAGTTTCTGCTCATCAAGGCAAGACAAGCTTCTGTGATCAGTCCTGATTGTGAATTCCGACAGCAGCAGATAAGAACGCCATTGATCCACAGCCATAAGAATGGCGAGACACTCCTTCTCATATGTTGAGAATTCTCGATGGTTAGGGCCCAGGGACTGGCTGAGAAAGGCAATTGGGTGCTGCTGTTGCATGAGCACCGCGCCGATGCCCACATTAGACGCATCTGTTTCAATCACGAATGGCTTGGAGAAATCTGGCAAGGCCAGCACGGGCGCGATTTTGAGCAGTCGGAAGGCCTGGTCCTGAGTGGGGGTCCAGAGGAATGGAACACCTTTCTTAAGAAGATCTGTGAGTGGTCTGCTGATAATCCCAAAGTACTTGACGAATTTGCGATAATAGCCGGCCAGTCCCAAAAAATGACGCAGTTCTTTGACTGATTCTGGCTGCTTCCAAGCTTTCACCTTATTGGTGTTCGTGGGGTCTGTGCTAACACCCTTCGAGCTGATGATGTGACCAAAATTACGCAGTTGCGGCTGTGCGAAAGTACACTTTGACATTTTCACTTTCAGGGAATACTGCTGCAATCTCTGGAATACCTTCCTGAGCAACACAATGTGTTCTGCCATCATTTTGCTAAACACCAGAATATCATCAATAAAGACCAAGACTCCCTTCCGAATCAGTGGAGCGAGAACCACATTCATGCCTGTCTGAAATGTTGGTGGCCCCCAATTAACCCCGTAAGGCATGACTTTGAATTCGAAGTGCCCATGGTGAGTTTGAAAACCAGTTTTGTGCTCATCCTTGGCCGCATGCGAATTTGATGATACCCTGCCCTTAAGTCCAAACTGGTGAACGCCGTTGCTCCATGCAACTCATCCAATAACTCATCAATGACTGGAATGGGGTATCGATTCTTCACAGTGATGGCATTCAGAAAGCTATAATCGATGCAAAATCGCCACTCACCATCTTTCTTCAGGACAAGCAACACGGGCGACGAAAAGGGACTGCGGCTCACTTGAATTATACCTTGCCGTAACATTTCTGCCACCCGAGCTTCGATTTCGTCCTTCTTGGCTGGATTGTATCGATAAGGACGATGTTTCACTGGTTGAGCCCCTGGAATGAGCTCGATCTCATGATCAAACTCGCGTTGAGGCGGTAAGCCTTTGGGTTCCTCAAACAGGGTGGTAAACTCCTTCAGTAACTCCTCCACTTCGGCTGGAATTGGCTCACGTTCCACATCCGGCTTCCTTGCTACCAAGAGTATAACACGTGCCAACTCAGTACGCGCCTGCATCAAGTTCAGTTGTGCTGCAGAGATGGCTTGACAGTGGGGTATTTCTGGCGTGGTCCCGGTCAATTGAATGTACTCCCCCTTGTGCTTGAACACCATTTGCTTCTCCCCCCCAATTAACAGTCATGAGGCCCAGCGACTCTAGCCAATCCATGCCCAACACAATATTGTAGCTGCCCAGCGGGAAGAGTTTCAGAGTTGATCGGAACTGGTGGCCTTGTATAACATACTCACAGACTGGTATTTCTTGATCACAGATCGTTACCGCTCCATCAGCCACCTTGACCTTCAATGGTGTTCGCATAGTCTGCACCCCAGTCCATTCTTTGGCAATCTCTGTGTTGACAAAGCTGTGAGAGCTTCTCGAGTCCACTAGCATTAGCAGGACCTTATTACAAATCCTGCCAGACAAACTAAATGCTTTGGGTGCCTCTGTGCCTTGAACTGCTGCAGCTGATAACAGGCACAGGTCGTCCTCCGAGGTTTCCATCAGCAGCCACGGCCGAACCAGGTGACACAGGAGGAGAGATCATCCCCACCAATTCTTCCACCACATGTAGATGCACTGTAGAGGCACAAACATGCCCTGGACCCCAGCGTTCGCCGCATGTGAAGCATAGGCCTTGTGCCTTGCGAAAAGCTTGGAGAGCCTTGAGTTTGTCGTCCGTCGATGTGCCACTCGTGCCTGAGGGTAACTTGGCGATGTCGAGGTCGCGCCGTGTCTCCAACGGGGTGGAGACAGGCAACGATCCAGCCGAACGCCCCATCGAAGATGCTGGGGGCACAACCACTGCTAGCGCCAGGCGCGAGGGAAACCGCCCAGCCCTGCTACTGGGTGGTCCGGCACGATGTGCTGCCGCAGCCTCTTGTTCCTGGCGCATCATTTCCACCACCTCTTCCTGCAATGTAGCCAAGGAAACAACAGTATCAAGGTCGGGCGGGCGATGTAACATAACAGCTACTTTAATTTCATGGGACAACCCTCAATGAACTGGGTAGTAAAGAACAAAGGATCCCATGAGGTGTGGTGTGCTAGTAAACAATGCATAGACACATTGAACTCCTCAGCATATTCCAAAACCGAGCCCTCTTGGTTAAGTTTGGAAAACCGACGCAACAAATGCTGAAACTCAGGTCTACCAAACTTCTCAAGGACAACAGTGCAAAAGGCGTCCGAACTAGTAGCCTTAAGATGCATTTTGGACCATTATAACGACAGAGCTGTAGCACCAGTGAAGTGCACCACTACCGTATCGACCCATACGGCTGGATCCACACCACACACGCGAAAATATGCCTCGCGGCGAATTCGCCATCCCGTAGGGTTTTCCCCATCAAACGGTCAAACCCCGGACACTCCATATGCTTATGGTACCCTCGATGCCCACTACTACAGCCAAAATCAAGTGGAGGAGGTGGGGGTATGGGCACAGTGGGAAAGGGAGTGCGGACCGTACCGTTGGCTGGGACCGGTGTGGGGAGGAGAGCCCCTCCCCGACCAGTTCCCATGGAATTGAAGCCCTGCGGTGGCCATTGGGCCCAAAGCCGTCGCCACAGTGGGTTTCCCCGAGCTCTAGCGCGTCCGCCACTGCCGAACTCGAGGGCTCAATCATCTTGTCGCGGAGCGGTGCTTGCCGTGCCATCTTCTCCAATTCCGCGCGGATCTCGCCGAGATCGACACGGAACTGCCCCATCGTTGTATCCATGCCTGGGCGCCACGCCGCGAGGTCGTCCACCACGGGCTCCAGGGAGGCGAGCGTGGGCTCCATCTTCGCGACCGCCAGCTCCATCTTTGCGACCGCGGGAACCATCCGATCCAACGTCTGCTGGATCGACAGGAGGGCCTTGGCGATGCCGCTTCGCTCCGCCGCCGCTTCCTACAACTGCTTCTGGACATCCGTCCCCGCCATGATCTCCTGAATGCCACGGGTCTTCGGCGCCAGATCGAAGTATGGTGGAAATTTTTTTTGGGGAAAAGAAGGCTCTGAATACCAGATGTTACGGTACTTGTGGTGGATCAACCCGGTAATCTCACCCATGGGCAGCCGCGCCCATGGGCACCCGACCCTAATGGGTAGGGTATGGGTCATCATATTAACCCATGGGTAAGCCCGATGGGTAACCCGATTAGTCATGGGTAGGGTAAGGGCACAAGGTTCTACCCGTGGGTCGCCCGATGGGTCACCCGATTAATACTATTGATTAAAATATATTTTTTATTTTATATGATGTGTAGACGTTTTGCTGAAGATGTGCTAATTAATTTAGTTAGAACAACACAACGCTGGCAGTAGCAATTTTTAGTGAACGCTGCACTAGCGATGCATGCATGTTTGTGATAAGGCCCATCTCAGAGTTACAAGTTCAGCCTAATAAAAGGAGTACTAGTTTGGCCTATTGGGCCTCCAGTGGCTGAAGGTCATGCACGACTGATGTGTTGTGTGTGCGTGGCAACGAATGGGAGGTGCTCTTTTAGTACCACCTCGCTTGCGGGAGCGCAGGGTAGGCCGAGCTTAGCTATAAAAGGAGGCGGAAGGGCATCGATACAGAGGAAAGGCAACGACAGCCAAACTCCAGGCATGCAAGCAGTCTGTTAAAATTAAAAAATCAATTAAAATGTTAGACCCAATGGGTGCCCTATTGGGTCGGGTCACCATTCGGGTTCAGGCATGGGTCTCCTCCTCTACCCATGGGTAGGGTCGTGGACCCGTATAATATTCGGGCATGGGTCTGTGAAACCTTCACCCGGTCAAACCCGACCCGACTGCCAGGTTGAGTGGTGGATCAGGTCGGGTTACTCTCAATCGCTAGGGAAATACACGAATTCACTCTTTAGGGTTCTAAGCCTAGAGCCACTCCGCTTACTTATACCTACTTAGCCCACTCTCGTCCTTGCACCAACGGGTTGGGCCTTGCCTCCCTCCTGGGCCGTTCCAGCTGGGCTGGGCTTCTCTTGACGAGGCGTGCTGTTCCCGTGACATCACAGCAAGGACAAGAAAGGAAGAAGAGATCACAGCAAAAGTACAAGCGGCCTCCTGAACTTAAATATGCTGGGAAAATAGAGAAAATAGATTCTGCTCTCGTTGTTTTGCTTTTACCATAATTTTCCCCGTCTTTGTAATTATAAAGGGCATACTAAAATCTACGTTGAGTTCCAGACTCTCTTGTACTTGATTGGCTTGGACTGTATAGCGGGTAACTAATCTGCTGTAACATGTCAATTATTTTCTAACAGAAAACATGTCAATTCTTCTCTCAATTATCAAAGGAGCTTCTGCTACGACAGGAGGAGTCAGCCGGCGCTCGAGTCTCGACCTGCTTTGGTCTGGATGATGGACAGCCAAACAAAAAGACGCTCCAGCAAATGACAAGTATGGCAGAGCTGCTCCCTGCTCAAAAGTTTGCGACGCTGCAATGTTTGGAGACATGGTAATACAAAGTTGCTTCATCCAAGATGGGCCACACAGTTTGCAAGTGAGAGCTGCTTGCAGTTACTACCAGCTTCCAGTTACTTACAGTCTTTAGTTCAGTCCCGAAGAACATTAATATCAGACTGAGACAAAACTTTTTTCAACCTTTCAGAAGTTTTTTTAGGAATAAGTAGTATTTACATGCATGAACAAATAGATTGCACAAGTTTTCCCTTGATGAGATTCTGTTTAGAAGTTATTAAAAAGAGAGAATAGAGATTCAGTTTCAGGCTTAAAAAAAAGTGCAAGCTGCTGACGGTTGAACAGCTGCATCAATACAAAAGAGGAGTAGCAGAAACTCATGCATGTAAGCAAGTTTAATAATTGGGACGATTTTACCACTCATAAAATTCTTCCCAGTAATCACGGCTAAATGACAGTGTACCTGAGGAACAAGCTGCTTCATACTACTAGTTAAGAATAACATGCATTAGATTAACTCCATATACACATCACATATGCAGCTAGACTGTCTAGAAGATACTGTGTGATACTAGCTGGGATTCAATCCTCTGCTCACTGTGGCAAATGTTAACACTGACAAACAAATGGTCAGCTCTTTATTGATATAAAACTTCTTAGTTTAAAATATATAATCTGTTCTAGAGCAGCTTCGGGGCTTTTCTTGGAACAAAATGGCATTCTTGGGTAACTGATCTGGAGTGTTTTCAGTTCATATTGTCTATTCTCATTCCATAGTCTAAAAAATAACAGTTCAAGAATCAGGTATCATCACATCACAAACACATACAGAAAGAACACTGGTTGAGCCGACTCAAACAGGTTAGCAGCTCAACCAAATCAATCAACACAGCGCTCATTAATCAACCACACCAAGAGGGCTTATTTTTGGTGGTCATTCAGCCATGTTGACAGACAAATATCGTGCATGACCTCGAAGCTGCATCTCTACAATATTATTGTCACCACTGTCACTAAAAACTCTTGTACATACTCCAACTTTAGATTATTTATATTGATACAATTTCTCTGTCGTTAACAAATCCAAAGCTCTACTGAATACATTAGCTACAGAAATTACAAATAAAAAGAACTTGCTCAAAGGCAGTAGTGTTTTACCAAAATACTGAATCAATAAGGTCGACTAAACGTCACAACAGTAACTAGTCTGATTGAACCTTTTACTACACTACCAGTAACAGGATTTAGGATAAGCATTGTAACTGATTCCGTTTTAGCCACATGGAACTAATACATGTCCATGACAACAACCAGTACTAGGTAAACAAGAACAAGGGTAACAATGCTCTTTGGGAATGACATCATGCTTAATTTATAGGTTTACTAGGCATTGCTTTGACCTGAAAATCAACCAAGCAGGAGAGTAAGCACCAGCAAATTGAGCGGCATGATTCAAGCAGATCCAGAGGTACACAAACAAGTATTTCAGCCAACAGAAGAGTCAATTCTCGGAGGAAGCACAAGCGTGGTTTGAAGGTAACACTACCGCTCATCTTCATCTGCTAATGACTCCGAGAACAGAGGAACATAAGGTAGAAATCGTCGTGTATTCTTCTCAAGATTAAGGATACAACCAACTTTCTGATGTCGCATATCGTACGCTGCCAAGGTATCACCACCAAATGAAACCAAGAAAATGGTGTCGCAATCTGGATGAATCTCAGCCACCATGTACATCTTTCCGGTCATGCCCAGAAGCTTATTGATGTTGGCAGTATGCTTCAGGACTAATTCTTTACTGTCATGATCCTTGAGGCACCAGAGCGCTATCTCAGTAACCTGGATTGCATTGTAATCACCGACAGAAGCTACAACATAGTGTAAGCACCCCTGAGACAATCCAATCGTACAAAATCTTCGACCATACGGCGTGCGGATAGTCTTCCACACTTTCACCTCCATGTCCACCCCCACCAGCACATTCTCTTGGTTGATGCCTTTATGGATGCCCATCAGGTACATGATACCACTGACAATTACACTTCTAGTAAGATAGAGCAACGTCACATCCTCAACTACCCCACTATCCCTGCGAGTCCAGGCTCGTGTGCGCGACGAGTAGATGTTCACTGCTGTGATGTAAGATCCCTGAAAGGTCTGCTCGAAGTGAAGAACATAGAAATGGGATGAGACTGCGGGATCAAAAGCCAGGCCTGCGATACAGCTAAATCTGTTTTCCGGCGACTGCGGTGAAGGAGGCAGCTCCAACCACCTCCCGGTGACGGGATTGCACACGACAAAACGGAAATCGTCCTCCGCCCAATTCCAGTTCTGATGGGCCATCTTCTTGTTGCTGCCGCGGTAGAGAAGGAGGCCATTGCAGGCGTCCACCTGGGCCATGTCCTTGTACTTGTTAGGCTGCAGGCAAGGGAGGGAAGGGTTGAACGGGGCTGCGCCACAGGAGACGCTGGCGAAGTGGTGGCAATGCCCCCTGTAGTCGGTGGTGAAGTAGAGGAAGCCAGCGAGGGTCTGGGGCAGCTTCTTGCGGTTGGCAGGGTCGGTGATGAGGTCGTGCCAGGACACAGAGACGCACTTGAAGCGATGGACCGATCTGGCGGGGAGGCGGGAGAGGATCTCCAGGATGAGGTCATTGGTGAAGAGGCTAGCCGCCTCCGCCGTCGCCCCCAGATGGGTTTCCAGCCTCGAATTGGTGTTCCTCCCGAAGTTCTCCCCTGTCCCCGCCGCCTCCATGGATCGGAAGCGGGAGAGCGTATGATGCAGGGGATCTGCAAATAGAGAGAGGAAATCATCGATCTTGCAGGTAGAAGTCGAACAGAGTGCATAGTTGTGGTGATCTTTTGGTGGTGTGGTGAGTCGAGGAAGATAGATAGTACTACGTACCTTGGATTTGGATGAGGGCGGCGACGGCGGCCAGCGAGGGAGGATTCGCTTCTGACGGAAACCAAGGAGAATTCTCCTTGGATTAGTACCTTGGACTCTCTCCAGCGGACCCCTTTCCGTACTACTGGCGAAGGGTTTAGTTGAGTTGGCAAAAGAGAAAAAAAAGTCCGGACATATCTCTTTTTCCTGTAATGTTTTGGTCCTTACTGAAAACTCTCAACTCTCCCTATAATATCTCTACGGGTCTTCCCTCGACCCCTCCCCTCCGACGTATCAACAGATTGACCTGGTTCCCACACGAAACAAAAAAACAAAAAGAAAAGATAACAACCCACATACACACGTCCCACCCACCTCCCACTCTCGATAGAAATTACCTCTGCCGACCGCTCTTCTTCGTACTTCGACTCGTCAACCGACGGCTCAATCTTTCTTTAAAACCTACTGGGCTCTCTCTTTCTCGCCGTTGACCCTTGCTCCACCGCACAGTCGTCCCCTAGCTCCGAGGCAGCTTTGGCGGCGGACTAGTAAGAGCACCTATAGCCACATATGGCAAATCAGGCCCCTCAAGCGCCCGCAGACGCGTCCGGGCACGTCCGCGGTGTTGCCGCCTCTCGCAGCAACGCTTCTTCTTCTACCTTGAGCTGCCTCGCACAACTCTACCTCAATATCTATCTCTCAAGAACACACTACGCACACATACAAGCACCAAGGAAGAAGAACACATGGCTTTGCCAATAGACACCTCCTTGATGCACACCGTAGCTACATTGTTCTCCCAGCCCTCTCGGCTCTTTTTCATTAACTCAATGCAATGCTTATATACACGGGAGGGGTTTGCCACACGCACTAACTAGCCGGCATTCACGGCCACTAACCCACTAATCCATGCAATGCCGCACGTTCACCTCTTCCTGGATTCTCTCTAGATCAAGGTGACTCGGCAACTAACTTGGCCAAGCAGCACTAACAGACTTGCACGTCGCATGCAACTAACTAGTACGAGTAATTAACAGAAGTCAGCAATTCAGTCGGCTGCAACTCCTTGCTGGCCGTTGGCTCCAGGTCTCGTACGTCGGCTTCACACGGTACTCGGCATCTCGCGTCTCCGCCGCCTCACACAGAAGTAGCATCTCACCATGCACGCTCTCCGGCCGGCGACTCGCCCCTTTGTACGCATCGCATGCGCACGTGCACCTTACCGACATCGACTACACCTAGACTAAACTACATGAAAAGCTACATATGCAGATACGTAAATCAATATTAAACCTAACACGCGGGTAGTGACCAGGCACACCTTAAATTTCACTTTTTGCATCCGGACATCTCATACTCGAATCTTATATCCATACAAACCCATGCAAAAGGAATAGAACCTACGTACTACGTCGATTCTAGCTACTCCTCGTCGGAGATCACGACGATCTCCGTGCACGGCTCCGGCAGCATGGACGGCAGCTGCAGCTCCGGCTGCTCCGCTCCAGTATCCTCCGCCTCTATCTCCGTGTCGAGCTAGGCGAAGAGCGCGTCGGACTCTGCCTGCTGCCATCGGAGGAACGCCTGTTTGGCCTCCACATAGGCCTCATGCTGGATGGACTCCAGGATGGCTTGCTACTCGGCCATCTCGTTGGACTGGGGCAGCAGGCAGCTGAAGATGTTGCGAGAGCACAACCGTGCCTCTCGGGCAGCGTACCCTTAATCCCTCTGGGGCAGCAGGCAACTTAACATATATGTGATACCTTGGCAACGTACGATATGCGACATAAGACAGTTGGTTGTATCCTTAATCTTGAGAAGAAAACACGATGGTTTCTACCTTATGTTCCTCTATTCTCGGAGTCATTAGCAGATGAAGATGGGCGGTAGTGTTACCTTCAAACCATGCTTGTGCTTCCTCCAAGAATTGGCTCTTCTGTCGGCTGAAGTACTTGTTTGTGTACCTCTAAATCTTCTTGAATCATGCTGCTCAATTTGCTGGTGCTTACACTCCTGCTTGGTTGATTTCCATTTCAGAGCAATGCCTAGCAATGCCTGGTAAACATACAGATTAAGCATAATGTCATTTCAAAAGAGCATTGTTACCCTTGTTCTTTTTTGCCTAGCACTAGTTGTTGTTCTGGACATGTGTTAGTTCCATGTGGCTAAATTATACTGTAATCACTCTTCCTTTCCATGAAAATCAGTTATAATGCTTATCCTAAATCCTGTCACTGGTAGTGTGGTAAAAGGTTGAATCAGACTGGTTACTGTTGTGATGTTTAGTCGACCTTATTCATTACTATTTTGGTAAAACACTACTGCCTTTGAGAAAGTTCTTTTTATTTATAATTGCTGTAGCTAATGGATTCAGTAGAGCTTTGGATTTGTTAACGACAGAGGAATTGTATCAATGTAAATAAAGTAAAGTTGGAGTAAATACTCTTCTACAAATAGCACCGTGCAGGTGAAAGAAATTAGTATGCCAGAGTTTTTACTGACAGTGGTAACAACAATTTTGTAGAGATGCAACTGCGAGGTAATGCACGATATTTGTCTGTCAACATGGCTGAATGACCACCAAAAATAAGCCCTCTTGGTGTGGTTGATGGATGTCCGCTGTGTTGATTGATTTCGCTGAGTTGCTAACCTGTTTGAGTCCGCTCAACCAGTGTTGTTTCTGTATGTGTTTGTGATGTGATGATACCTGATTCTTGAACTATTATTTTTGAGACTATGGAATGAGAATAGACAATATGAACTGAAAACAGTCGAGATGAGTTACCCAAGAATGCCATTTTGTTCCAAGAAAAGTTCGAGCTGCTCCAGAACTGATTATATATTTGATTTTAAACTTGGCTTGGATTGATTAAGAAGCTTTATATCAATAAAGAGCTGACCATTTGTTTGTCAGTGTTAACATTTTCCACAGTGAGCAGAGGATTGAATCCCAGCTAGTATCACACAATATCTTATAGGCAGTCTAGTCATTCTTAACTAGTAGTATGAAGTCTGCTTATTCCTCGGGTACTGTGTCATTACCCGTGATCTTGGGAACAACTTTATGAGTGGTAAATTGTCCCAATTATTAAACTTGCTTAGATGCCTGAGTTTCTGCTACTCCTCTTTTGTATTGATGTAGCTGTTCAACCGTCAGCATTTTGCACTTTTTTTTAAGCCTGAAAGTGAATCTCTACTCTCTCTTTTTAATAAGTTATAAACAGAATCTCATCAAGCGAAAGCTTGTGCAATCTATTTGTTCATGTATGTAAATACTACTTATTCGTCAAAACAAATCTTCTGAAAGGTGGGAAAAAGTTTTGTCTCTGTCTGAAATTAATGTTCTTCAGAACTGGGCTGAAGACTGTAAGTAACTGGAAGATGGTAGTAACTGCAAGCAGCTCTCACTTGTTCAAACTGTGTGTCCCATCTTGGATAAAGCAACTTTGTATTACCATGTCTCCAAACATTGCAACGCCGCACTCTTTTGAGCAGGGAGCAGCTCTGCCATACTTGTCATTTGCTGGAGCGTCTTTTTGTTAGGTTGTCCATCATCCAGAGCAGGTTGAGACTCGAGCTCTGGCTGACTCCTCCTGTCGTAGTAGAAGCTCCTTTGATAATTGAGAGAAGAATTGACATGTTTTCTGTTAGAGAATAATTGACATGTTACAGCAGATTAGTTACCCGCTATACAGTCCAATCCAATCAAGTCCAAGAGAGTCTGGAACTCAACGTAGATTTTAGTATGCCCTTTAGAATTACAAAGACGGGGAAAATTATGGTAAAAGCAAAACAACGAGAGCAGAATATATTTTCTCTATTTTCCCAGCATATTTAAGTTCATCAGTCCGCTTGTACTTTTGCTGTGATCTCTTCTTGTTTTCTTGTCCTTGCTGTGATCTCTTCTTCTTTTCTTGTCCTTGCTGTGATCTCAACCACAGCCGGGTTCATTTCAAACATGGCCCGAAAGTGCACCCCCTCTTTTGCATTCAAGGTGACCAACAGAACAGTTGAAGACCCAGTGGGTTGTACATCATATTTTCTGATTGGGGCAGCAGGGGCCTGCCCCCCCCCCCCCCCCCCCCCCCCCCCCTAACGATCGATGATTTATTCAGAAGCGACGTGTAATTAGCGACTAGACTGAGAAATCTACGTACCTGGCCCCCCTTAACCCAAACGGAGATTATGAAGAATTCCGGGGAAAAAGGCCCATACAAAAGCCCACTCGTGGCCATAGACTAGTACTTGGCCCCTGGTGTTACCCTAAATCAAGCCAACCCCAACGTGATTAACTTGTGACCTTGGGAGATTAGCGCTGCCGGCGGCCGCTGCCTCGTGCCCTCACTGCTCCCGAAGTCGATTAAAATCAGGCGACACCGGCTCCGCAGCTGGCGAATCATCCAGACTGCACTCTGTCAATCCTCTAGGGGTTCAGCCCCAAGGTTGGCACTCTATATTGAGAACTACTCTATCTCTACTGATCCCTATCATCTCTAATCTTGTGCATGTTGAAATTGTACATTCAATTTTAGTTATTTTGATTGATGGTGTGATTTATGATTCTAATTCAGTTTCAATTTGTTTCCATTGTTTGATTTGTGATGTGGTCATGAAGAGAAAAGAGCTTCAAACACCATAAAGATTCATTCTCTTTTAAAGTACTCCCTCCGTCCCAAAATAGGTGTCACTGATTTGGTACAACTATAGTACAAAGTTGTACTGAGTCTGCGACAGTTATTTTTGAACGGAGGGAGTATCTTGTTTCGAGTTCTCGACCTAGTAATACTGTAAATGAGGCTAATGTGCACTTCTTTTACCAATCCCGGTTCAATGGGAATGACTTGCTTCGAATATATAGGATAATCTGTATTGAAAGGAAATTGCTATCAAGCAGTATAACTACTCGTGAAATCGTTAATAGTTTAAATATTCATGTTTCATATAACCAAAACCTCATTGAAATATAGCAAAACATCGAGTTATTGACGTAAAAATACATCTAGTTATTAACAATATTACGGTACTTATTTTTTCGCGGTGATCACTTTTCTTTAGTCAACGTGGCTCGGCCCCCCTATACCCAAATCCTGGCTCCGCCCCTGGCAGCAGGCAGCTGAAGATGTCAAATACACCAGACATCTTAATATGGACAGAGATAACGAGTGTTGTGGAGATCATGGCATCTGCCGTTGATAGGTTGCTTGGAGGACTGAAACTGCATCCTTAACCCGGTTGAATGGGGGTCGTTTTCACAGACTGAAACTTCGCTTTTATAGTCCGCGTTGGATCACAGCAGTTTGTAACAAGTGACCAACATCTGCAACAGTTTTATATCCATAAAGAGCTGGCCATTCATTGCCTGTCTGAACATTTGCCACAGCGAGCAGAGGATTGAATTCCAGGTAGTACCATGTACTTCCTCCGTTCCTAAATATAAGTCTTTGTAGAGATTCCACTAGATGGACTATATACGGAGCAAAATGAATGAATCTACACTTAAAATACATCTATATACATCCGCATGTAGTTCATAGTGAAATCTCTACAAAGACTTATATTTAAGAACGGAGGGAGTATTTCCGAATAGAGGGAAAGGGATCCATACTAAACATGCTTAATGGTAAAGGTATGGCTTATTTTTAATATATGTGCATCGGTTGATATAACCGATGAAAACAAAAGTATGCATTTCCATATCAACTATGCCCACTGAGATAGTATTATCTGATTCATAATTTCAACTTTTTTATGCCTCTCTTTAGTTTGGCCCGTCCAGTCTTTTGTTTCCAGCTCCGTCACTGAGGGAGAGAGAAAGTAACTAATTTTGTTGCCTTCCTCTCGGAGATGAAGAGGCCAAACATTGAACGTCATGCGTGCATGCATGTGCATAGAGACACTTTCGTTGGTGCATGGACAGAGTAATGTCTTTCTCGAGAAAAGAAATGGATAGAGTAAAGTCAGAATAAAACCTCGTTCAGTACTCCTACGCACGTACAAGGCCATGGTACTCGTATGTACGGTCCTACCTACGCACGGAAGTTGCCTCGGTCGCTTTCGTCAGCGAACTTTTGTTTTCAAGCATGGTTAATAATGGGATCCTAAAAAAAAAGCATGGTTAATAATGCGAACCAATTCAGCCCATCAGGGTTCAAATCTCGCATTTATTTCTGGATTTATTTCAGAATTTCTGGCGATGCGCATTCAGTGGGAGGAGGCGTTTCCGTTGATGACGAGGCGCCTACGGTGACTTCGTAAATCTCAAGATAATATGTCGGCTCAGTCTTTTGGAGGTGCTCATAGGGGTAGGATGTGCATATGTGCATTCATATGGATGAGTGTATGCGCGTGTATATGACCGCTTGTGTCTACGTTGATGTTCAAAAAAAAGCATCGTTACCAGCATCTATATCTATATCTATACCAATATAAAAAAACACAAAGGGGCAGATCCAATTAATCTCGGTCATCAAATCGTGTCAATCCAACGACGTAGACTGTTTCAATGTTGAGCACTCAACACGTTTAACGTGCCATTAATTTCATGCCAAATATAGTGCTAATCACATGATAACACATAAATAATATCCTACTTAATATCCGCATGCACTTAATATACTTCCAAATTAACGTGCAATACATTGACTAGTGACTATAAAGAGTTGCCATGTCATCTCTACTGCCTCTGTACCACAATACTTGTCGTTGGGGGAAACTTGTAAAGCCTAATAACTGACACATACAATGGAAATTTTTAAAGGGACGTGCTATGCGTCAACCGGTGGATCTTTCGAAAGATCCGCCGGGTTGGGAGCCGTCGGATTGGCGTAACCTTGTGGTTGAGCGTTGTCCTCACTTTTTGTAACAGAGGTCGTGTTGCAAGTATCTTTTTCCAACATAAGTCTTGTTGCAAAAATATTTGCAGCGAAGGCTGTCCTGTAGATATTTTTTTTCAATATAATTTTGTTTGCAACAGAGATCTTGTTGTAGAATTTTTCTTTTGCTTCTCCCTTTTTTCTGCAGTATAGGTGTTGTTGCGGAAAGAATTTTTGCAACATAGGTGATGTTGCAGAAAAATTACAACAAAGATGTAGATCAAATAGTGTGGTGCGTGAGCCACACATAGGATATGCATCACATGTTAGAGGCCACAGACACCCCGTGCCGGATGAGCCGGTTGTTCCCAAGCTTTACCTATTTCAAATATGTACTACTTTATTAACAATTTGTCCACCATACAATCTGACAAAGTGTCTTAAGACTCGTACTGTAGCTAGCTACCTGTTTCTCTTCTTTCTCATCTTCTCTCTCCTCCACCTAAGTAAAGATATAGGAGTACTATTTTAATCCTTATAGCCAGTGGCGGAGCTAGCCCATCCATGGAGCCCGGGCAAAATACAAAGGGATTTGCTTCATGAGTATTTGGCTACAAAAACTAGTGATTAATTATCAAGCTCTTACTATAAGCTAATGGAAGTATTTGGGCAGAGCCCGGGCAGCTGCCCAGGGTCGCCGGGAGGTGGCTCCGCCACTGCTTATAGCCTGCTTGTGTTGCCTTATTGTATTTGCTCTTATATATTCTCGGTGTGCACATTTCAATCTCCACCAGGCGCAATGCATAGTTAATTTGGATACAGATGGTTTATTTTGTTATGTTGGCTGGCTGTCAAGCATGCGTCACCAATGTTGTCATTGCCCAATGACCTCGCTTCATTATCTGGTGTACACTCCCATGATAGAGAGTGTAGTCAAGATCAGGCCGGGTCGCAGAGTTTAAAATCATATCGCTGGTGTATCTCGTGGTTTGTACAAAATGCCCGCTTCCATTGAGAGGAGGACACCCAAAGCTAAACCTCGGACCTGATATCTGATATTTGGGTACAGTGTCGCCGCACCAGAGATTAAAATCTAAAATTTGCCATGTACGTGTTTTGTCAAGACAAATTATTATCCTTCATAGGAAATGTGTTTGTGTTTACTGGTAGCTAGCATAGCAAGGAGTCAATTTTGAAGCTCCAAAGATCCAGTCTTGAGTGAGAGTACGCTTGTGTCTCACACATAACACTTAGTCATTGCCCTCCCAGCCTGCAATTCTTCAGAGGATACGTCAATAGTATATACGAAGAAAATATCAATTACACCCAACATCTTGATATACCAGTCATTCATAACAACGATATGAACAAGATGGCTTTTAAAACGGCCGGCATGAGCTAGCTAGCCCCGGCGACGTCCACTAGCTAGCTAGCCAGTATATTACATACTATAAATAGGTGTATCTAGTCAGTGTACACATACATACATACAGTGCAGAAATATACAGGTATGGTCGTCGGAGTGAGGGCAGCAATGGCTCCGACTCCACTTATTCTTCTTCTTCTCCTTCTTCCTCTGGCTCCTGCGCCTGTCTTGTCGGCCGCCATCGGACCGGCTACCAAGACCGGCAAAGTCATCACCAAAGAGCTCCGTAGGAGTACGACAATCAACAAATCCGTCAAGGATTACATGGGACTGAGGGCGCAGCAGGGCCAGCGCAAGGACGGCCAGCAGACGGGCAGCGCGGCGGCGGACAGCTACGTCCCCTTCATCCTCGACCTCTCCATCGGGACCTCGCCGCAGACCCTCCCTCTCATCATGGACATCGCCAGCGACCTCGTCTGGGCGCACTGCGATCCCTGCCCCTTGTGCCACACCCTCTCGCCGCCAGCGCCGATGCCCACGTTCCTGCCCGAACGCTCCAAATCCTTCGCCGAGGTCGGCTGCGCCACCCAGACTTGCCAGCGCATGAGAGACCACGACTGCGCCGGACACGACCTCTGCAGGTACAGAATGAGCCATATGTCCGGCTTCCTCGCCACCGATACGTTCAGCTTCGGGAACATCACGGGACCGGGGCGTACAGACGTCCCGGGCGTGGTGTTTGGCTGCAACGTCAACATCACGTTGCCGGAGATCGAGGGTGTCTCCGGCTCCGCCGGCTTCAGCAGGGGGCCCCTCTCCCTCGTGTCGCAGCTCAACATCTCCAGCTTCGCCTACTTCATCGCGCCCCCCGAGCACGACGCCGCCAAGAGCTTCGTCAGGTGGAGCTGGGGAGGCGCCACAGACGACAATGCCACGGCCGTGCAGACCACGACTACGGGAAGCAGCACCAGCACGCCGCTGCTGGTAGCCACAAAAGGCCAAAACCCTTACTGGTACCACGTTAATCTCACCGGCGTGCAGGTCGACGGCAAGCTCCTGACCGCCATCCCGGCTAGGACCTTTGACGCCCAGCATTCCGGTGGGGTGTTTCTCAGCACGAGTATTGCCGTCACCTTCCTCGTCGAGGACGCGTACATGGTGCTGAGGCAGGAGCTGCTGAGCAGGATCCAGTCCGAGGGCGTGGCTACGGTGAACATCTCCTCAGGCGACTGGGACCTGTGCTTCCTGACGGAGCACTTTGCGAACGCCAAGGTTCCAACGCTCGCACTTGTGTTCGACGGCGCTGACGCGGCGATGGAGCTCAACGTGGACAACTACTTCCAAGATTTCGGCGACGGGAGCACGTGCCTCACCATATTGCCGTCGCCTCACGGCTGGCCGGGCTCGGTCCTGGGCAGCCTGCTGCAGGCAGGCAGGACCATGGCCTACGAGATCCACAGTGATGGCGGCGGCGCGCTGACTTTCGAGACGTTCGAGACGGCAGCAGGTGCCCCGGCGCCGGCGAAGCTGCCGCTCATGATAATGGCCACTCTTCTTCTATGGGCGATCCTTTATTAGCTATATTATTACTGCTTTATATAAATAAATTCTCTCTGTTGGCTTCTGCATGTGTTCTACACTAGCCATAGGGCAACAGCAGGAGAAAGCGGTCAATCATATGTGGCTAATAATAATCTCTTCTTTGCTTAAGATATCTATATTCTATACTATCTAGTATCTATCTATCTAGATTCTAGATACATCCTCTTTGTTCATTCTGATGACAAGTATTTCCGGAGGGAGGGAGTATCTATTTTGAGTGAGGCGTTTTGGAGCTTCGCCTCCATGGAGGCCGGAATTTTTGAAAAAAAAATCAAAATTCGAAATTTTCGGAAAAATCTGAACAAAATGTGCAAGCAAATAAGGATGTGATGTGTATGTGTGTAAAATTTCATGATGAAATACCTTAGAATGCGATCTCTAAGTATATGTGTATTTTGTTTCAATTTTTTAAACGTGGAAATTTGAATTTTGATCATTTGGAATTCGGTCTCCATGCATGGAGGCCGAGCTCCATCGGTCATTTTCGTCTATCTTCTATATCTATCTATCTAACATATCACTTCAACTAAACGCAAGTCGCTTGATTTCTCATTTTGGGTCAATCAAATTTTAGCCTTTCAATTTTTTTTCCAAGATACGTGCTCTCCTTTGGAGGGGTTGGGGACGTTCTCCGCTTGCTTTCCGCCCTTATAGGTGGCGAGTCCGGCTCGAACCGTGACCATGAAGGTTGGGGGAAGAAATCCCTTTGTTTGGAGCGCCACCAGCTCACTATGCGGGACGGAGCATCTCTCCCAATCTCCAGGCTGAGGGCTGGGAGGGCGAGAGGAGGAGCCGCGTCGACTGTCCATGATGGAATGGATTTCTATCATATGCACTCTGATGAATGCTCGCGGAGGGAGGATGGTGTGATTCGGATCTAGATCCTCGTCTCTTTTATAGACAGCTCATTTGCGCAGCTAGGGGGGTAAATGTAAAAATACCCTGACTTTTCGCATTCGTTCAACACGTGGAATACGGCCATTATTGGGTGTGGAAGCCAAGGAGCGCACTATTCACAGGAAGCCGGACGCTATTCAAAAGGTACACAGAATTTGGAGAAGAACCCGCCTTGCAATGCCGAAGACAATCTACGCGCCGGACTCATCGCCATTGAAGCCTGGTTCGGGGGCTACTGAGCGAGTCCCGGATTAGGGGGTGTCCGGATAGCCAAACTATCACCTTTTGGCCGGACTCCTGGATTATGAAGATACAACATTGAAGACTTCGTCCCGTGTCCGGATGGGACTTTCCTTTGTGTGGAAGGCAAGCTTGGCGATACGGATATGAAGATCTCCTATCATTGTAACCGACTCTGTGTAACCCTAACTCTATTCGGTGCTTATATAAACCGGAGGGTTTTAGTCCGTAGGCCGAACAACAATCATACCATAGGCTAGCTTCTAGGGTTTAGCCTCTCTGATCTCGTGGTAGATCTACTCTTGTACTAACCATATCATCAATATCAATCAAGCAGGAGTAGGGTTTTACCTCCATTGAGAGGGCCCGAACCTGGGTAAAAACATCGTGTCCCTTGTCTCCTGTTACCATACGCCTAGACGCACAGTTCGGGACCCCCTACCCGAGATCCGCCGGTTTTGACACCGACAATATTCTCTGGAATTGACATTATGCTTAATCTGTAGGTTTATCAGGCATTGCTCTGAACTTAAAACCAAGCAAGCAGGAGTGTAAGCACCAGCTAATTGAGCAGCATGATTCAAGCAGATTCCAAGATGCACACGCAAATACTTCAGCAGACAGAAGAGCCGATTTTTGGAGCAACCATCAGGGTGGTTTGAAGGTAAAAAAACTAATGCTCATCTGCATCTGCTAATGGCTCTGAGAACATAGGAACATATGGTAGAAATTGTTGTGTATTGTTCTCAAGATTAAGTATATACCCAACTTTCTGATGTCGCATATCGTACGCTGCCAAGGTGTCACCATCATTTGAAACCAAGAAAATGGTGTCGCAATCTGGATGAATCTCAACCACCCTGTACGTCTTCCCAGTCATGCTCATAAGTTTATCGATGCTGGTCGTATGCTTCAGGACCAATCCTTTACTGTCATTATCCTTGAGGCACCAGAGTGATATCTCAGAAACTAGGGTTTCATTGTTATCATCGACAGAAGCTACGGCATAGTGTAAGCACCCCTGCGATGATCCAATCGTACCAAACTTTGAACGGTACGACACGCGGATAGTCTTCGACACTTTGCCCTCCATGTCCACCCCCACCAGCACATACTCGCCATTCATGTCCTCCAGGTTGCCCATGAGGTACAGCATACCGCCGACAAAGACACATTTACTCCTTAAAAGGGTAGCTTTCTCAACCATCTCACCGTCCCTACGACTCCAGGCTCTTGTACGCGAAGAGTAGATGTTCACTCCTGTCAAATAAGTTTCCAGATTGGTCTCCTCGAAAGTAAGAACATGGAAATGGGACGAGACCACCGGATCAAAAGCCAGACCTGCAGTAGGGCTATGTATGTTTGCGGGCGTCGGCGGTTGAGATTGAGGGGGCAGCTCCACCCACCTCCCGGTGGCGGGACTGCACACAACAAAATGGAAATCGCCCTCTGTCCAAGGGGTCACCATGTTTTTCTTGTAGCGGCGGTAGAGAAGGAGGCCATTGCAGGCGTCCACCTGGGCAATGACCTCGTCCTTGTTAGGCTGCAGGTAAGGAAGGGAAGGGTCGAAGGGGGCTGCGCTGCCCGAGACGCTGGCGAAGTGGTGGCGGTGCCCGCTGTGGTAGGATATGTAGAAGAAGCCGGCGAGGGTCTGGGGCAGCATCTTGCGGTTGGAGGGATCGGCGATGAGGTCACGCCAGGCCACGGAGACGCACTTGAAGCGATGGACGGATCTGGCAGGGGGGCGGGACAGGATCTCTAGAATGAGGTTATCGGTGAAGAGGCTGGCTGTCGCCCCCGGATGGCCCTCAATCCTAGACTTGGTGTTCCTCTCCGTGCTCGCCTCCTTCTTCGCTTCCATGGAGCAGGGACAGGGGCAGGATTAGGGTCAAGGTGGGATCGATCTATGAATGGAGAGAGAGGAGATCGTCAATCTGGCAGAGGAAATTCGACCTGAGTGGTCGGCGCTGATCTCTGCCGTGGGGAGTCGGGTCGGAAAAGGTGGGTGCCAACGACGATGGCTAACGGAGACGCTCGTGGATGGCGGCAGTTGGATTCTCGGAGGCAGACGCTGACCCTGACCAACGTGTTTTTATTGGAGGAAAAAATGCCCTTCGCATCAAAATTCTCAGGGCCACTTAAATGGGCTATCGGAGAAGCACAAGCATGGCCCATGTGCTAATAGTCACTCCTAAAAAACGTGCTAATGTTGCTCAAAAAAAAAATGTGCTAATAGTCCAGCAACCGCGGCCGCTTCCAACACCCGGAATCACCACCACCGCCATCATCGGCGCTGTGCTGCGGTACGCAGTCTTGAACTCTGGATGATCTCGCCTGAACAGCCGGTTGCGGCAAGGACACATTGCCCTGCGTCCTCAGCGCCCCCACTGGACACCTGCCTTGCCTTCTTCCTTTCTCTGGGTTGCTTGTCTGAATTATTTTTTTATCTGGAACACCTTGTATTCCAATTACTTTGGACCAACCAAATCGGCAGTCAAACACGAAATACATCGTCAGGTATATCCGAGTACCAAACATGTTGGCCGTCGGTGGAACCCTTTGAACAAAGAGAGGCCAGCACACGATGATCTATGAAACTAGTATGGAGCTGGAACTTTGCTTCCCGGAACAACACACCAAGAGGTTCACGATCGGCTGCATCGGTGACAATCGCCTGCTGCAGAGCCCAAAAATCAGTTTCAAAAATAGTGCGGCCCATACCATGTTGCTCTGGGTTAATTGCTCGTCTGAAATTTAAGGTCACTAGAAGTTCGTCAAAGTAAACGCATGTGTAGGAATGGTGGAGCCATCAAATGCCTGCAAAATAACGCATTTTAATTGCCCCGATTGAATAGACACAAGGAATAAGCAGCCATGTTTAATAATACATCTTATTATCTCAACATGCATGCAGAAAATACGGACCGGTGGCAAAACTGCAGCAAGACCCATGAACATCCAGCAATCAATCAAGGTTGCAAAAATAAACATCGCATATATAGCAAAACTTCAGAAAGATGTACGACAATTTGGTCAGTGCTCCAAAAGCACTAGCAGAAAGACCCATGACACATTGCAAAAGCATCAACATTCAGTCAGCAATCAGGGTTGCGGAAAACAATATAAAAATATACCTTAATATACATGATGATAAGTCGGAGCATTGTTTCGATCTGCCAAGCCTTCATAGTTCTTGCATCAGCATATTTGTCCCCTGGAGCACACTTAGCTAGCTCGGCAGATGGAAATTAAGAGTTCAGTAGGGTCAAATAGTTCAGGCATGCCAGGAACAACCGAACAGTGGTACCAGGTGGTGGCCGTACTAGTTGTAGCCGCAGCCGGCTGATAGCCATAAACCGAGTGCTTCAACAGGGAAGTGCATAGTTAACTACTCGTAGTCAACAGGGAAGTGCATTCCGATCTCAAACGATGGTACCCATCATACAGCTAGATCAGAACGACCCAATGACCAAGCCAATTTTTTTCCTGACAAAAGGTAATATATCCACTTGAATCTGTTCATTTGATACCTAGACAGCATCATAGGATAGGTGCAGAAATAATCAATTGATAACTAAAGTTGCATTTTCACTTACATACGTTCTGCCAAAATGAGGTCCGAAAATTATAAGCTGGCAGGGCTCACGAGTTAAGGACAATGCATGGACTATACTTTGGTCGGTGGCTGAAACGAGCAGAAATAAGGTTGCACTCATTCTCCTACTGTGAAATAAGATGGCAAACAGAGTTGTTATGCATTACAGAGAATGAAGCTGAAGTTCCATCAAAAGCAAATGAAACTTTGGTCGGTGGAACAACTTTTCAGTTTTAGTTTACAAACAAGAGCACCCCTATACGAGGGTCTCCCCCCGCTTTATATTATAAAGCAACCATCACCGATCACAGAACATTTGCTGGGGCGAATAGCACATCAAACCCAAAAGAAAAGAGAAAGAAAGGAAGATAAAGTAATGCCAACAACAGCAGCTCGACGAATGGCGGATGACTCACCCCAGCTGCGCCCTCCGGAGTTGTCCCACCACCCTCCTAGACTCCGGACCTCCGTGTACCAAGCAACACCTTCAAGAAGGAATGCAACGTTGACGACACTGCTGCCCGGACATGTCCTAGGGTTTTCCCCGGCACGTGGAGAGGATTGGGGAATGGGTACATCCGACGCCCTTCAGGAAGGAATGGTGGCACCCGCAAGGCGTCACTGCATCGGTGCCGGATGAGCCGGCGGGGATTTCTCCCAAACCCAAACCACGACTACCCGGCCGATCCGAAGCCTTCTGGCCAGTTAGCCACCCACCAGCGTGCGCCACCACGGACTTGACGCCACCCACGTCGTCTCAAAGAGACCGCCACCGCGAGGCCAAGAGGAAGGGACGAAGGAAGAGGGAGCGGCAGCACCGAAGCTGCGCAGGAAGGAACTACCTCCTCGGCCATCATGCGGGAGGCCGCAGCCTCCGGCACCGTCGCCATAGCCGACCGGATACGGCAGCAGGGGCATACCATGCCACCCGGGGTAAGCCGGGCCGAAATCGGGCCCGCAAATTAACCACCGCCACGCTGCAGCAAGCCGTCGACAGCATCACCACCACCAAGTATCCCAACGCAACCCCGCCGCCTCAAGGGAGCAACATCGCCGATAGAAGAGCCGTCGGCCTGCCCAGGCCCAGATGGGGCCCAAGGGGCCCAGATCTAGGCCGAGCGGGCGTCGCCAGCCAACGCCACCGAGCACCCCGCTACCAACGACGGTGCCGCCGAGCAGCAGATCCCCCACGCCAGCGGCAAGGTGTCCCGCCGCTACGCCAGACCGCCGCCGCCTGGTAGCAACCCTCAGAACCCCGCCACCCCGCCTAGGAACAACTCCGAGAGGGGAAAAGTCGGGGGCCACCGCCACTGGCGCTGCCCAGGCCTAGATCCGCGACGGATAAGGGAAAAGGGGTGGGCGGAGGACTCGAGGGGAAGGGTTGGCGGCACAGTCGGTCGCCTGAGGGGGGGCGACGCGGTCGCGCGAGAGAGAGGGGTCCCCCCTTAGTTCACTCCTATAGTGCTTTGGAGAAGACGATTGCCGTCAACCGAAAAAAAAGAACTGTCAAAGGAACTTCGGCAAATCAGGGTTGCAAAAGCATTAGCGGAAACACCCATGATCATTCCGCAGGCAGGGTTGAAAAAAAACTACTCCCTCCATCCGAAAATACTTGTCATCAGAATGGACAAAAAATGGTGTATCTAGAACTAAAACACATCTAGATACATCCCCTTTTATTCATTTTGATGACAAGAATTTTCGGACGGAGGGAGTATATAAAAACATAAATATCTTAATAGACAAGATAGTTTAAGTTGGAGTAGTATTTCGATCTGTCGAGCCTTTGTACTTGTTGCGTCAGCATATTGGTTTTGTCCCCCAGAGCACAATTAGCCAGCTTGGCGTAAGCAAATTAACATTACAAGAGGGCTGAATAGTTCGGAAGGTATCAGTGGTGGCGGTGGTGGTGGCAGGTAGTAAGAAATAGCCGTCCACCAGAGTGGCCAAGCATGCTTCAACAGGGTACTGCATTTAGATCTCCATTCTTGATGCAAACAATGGTAATCATCAGGCCGCTAGATCAAAATGCCCCAACGGGGAAGCCAAAATATTCAACGTTTAGAACAAATCATCAAATGTTTAGAAGAAATCATCAATCTCAGAGAGTTGCTACATGAGTCCACAAACAATTTCTTGAACTGGTAACTAGTGAATAAGACTACAGAACAGGGCATAGTGTGCATTCACCAAAGCCTTCATACTTTTTGTATCTTCAGATATACCGACGCCGGAGCCCGCCTAGCCAGTTTGGTGGAAGATGGGAGATATATGTATGCATCCATGATCCAATTTACCCCTTGAGAGAAAATTGCTCAGTCATTTGGAAAAGGAGGGAGGTAATGGGCCACAACAGTCAAGCGGGCCTCAACGGAGCAAAGGAGTGTCTTCAGATCTCCATTCTTAGTGCAAAGGTAATCATTAGACTGGCTCAGCACACAATGTTTCTGATTTGATTTAATGAGCAACAGATATTCTTGTCTTAGCTTCTCGGCATATGCTACTCTTGGTCATGTCGAAAGATGGAAAGTATTTTAATTCACGAATTCTTCATGTCTTACCAATGAAAAGACTGAAAAACGACCAATCAGATTCCAGCAAATCTATCCACGATGATTTGAGAAAAACCTCTGGTGGCATATCATGGATTGTGCGCAACCTCAAGAAAATACCAAATACGCCTTATTCCTTAAGCGAGTACCTTGAATCAAGTGAGGGTACTCATCCGATCTGCCAAAGTCTACATAACTTTTGTTTCTACACATCCATTCCCAGAGCCCATTTAATGTGTGCCCATGTTGGCGTTTTGTAATTCACTCCCGAGAGAAACCCAGCCAGGAAACCAAGAAAGGCATCAAGCACAGTGGCCGAGCGGGATTCCCAGAGCGCATTTAAGGTCTCCATTCTTGAGGATAATCATCAGGCTTGGCATCTCAGTGCACCCCCATACCTGAATAGCAAAGTTTCAAGTGCCTCGGATTAAGCATTTATCAAACACGGTTACAAGCGTGTAAATCAAAATAACAGAAGAATGGAGACGGAAAACACAAGGAAAAAAAGACTGAAAGGGGAGTGAGAGTAGCATCAGAAATTCCCCTAGACAGACGCATCATTCGCGCATCGCCGCCTCCCTCCTCCAGTCCCCACCCCTCTCCTTCCTCCTGCCGCCGTCGCTGGCGCCCGCGGCCGCCCTGGCCCCGGGGTTGCTGGTGACGGCGACCCCCTAACCTTCCCCTCCCGGTGGCTCTCCGGCGCGGGGCGGAGCTGCACTGGGGGGTGCTCCTAGGCGGCGACGGACCGGGTGGCGGCGGGGTTCCTTGGCGCGGCGCGGGCGGGCGGCTGGACGGTGACGGCGGCCCCCTGACCTTCCCCTCCCGGTGGCTCTCCGGCACGGGGCATAGCTGCACCTGGGGGTGCTCCTAGGCCGCAACGGACCGGGTGGCGGCGGGGTTCCCTGGCGCGGCACGGGCGGGTGGCTGGACGGCGGCGGCGTCGTTGGCGGCGGGGTGGCATAGCGGTGGGTCCTGGCGGCGGTGTTCGGCCCAGATCTGGGCCTGGGCGGGCCGGCGGCGGGGCGGATCCGTGGCGAGGCTTCCGGGAGGCGGGGGAACATCGCTGAGCGGCGAGGTGCTGGCGGCGCCAGCGCCAGCATGCTGCAGCAGTGGCCGGCGGGGCTTAGTGGGCCCGTTGCGGGCCTGGCCGGGCCAGGGGTGGACTTGTTTGCCCCACTGCCGTGTCCGGACAGCAATCGCGACCGTGGCGGAGGTGCGGGCCTCTGGCACGACGGCGGAGGAGATGGTTCCCTCCCGCTCGGGCTTGGTGTTGCTGCTCCTGTGGCTTGGCTCTTCTCTCCGGTCTTCTTGGCCTCGTGTTGGTGCTCGTAGCGAGACAGCTTGGGTGGCAGCGCAACCGCGATGGCGCATGGTGTTGGGCGGTGGTTTGGCTGGTCGACTCCGGTTGGGCAGTGGGGTTGCTGTGCGGGAGAAATCCTTGCCGGTTCGGCCGGCTCCGATGCGGTGATACCGACGGAAGCCACCATTCCTTCTTGGAGGGTATTGGTGGTAGCCCTCCTCCACTTCCCTCCACGTACCGCGGGAAACCCTAGTACTCGTCCGGGCGGCAGCGTCGTCGGCGTCACATTCCTTCTTGAAGGTGCCGCTTGGTACACGGCTGATCGGAGCCTCGGGCGGTGGTGGTTTTTCTTCGGAGGGCGCAGCGGTGGCGGTTCATCCATGCTTTGTCGATATGCCGTTGTTGGCATTTATTTATTCTTTTCTTTTGAGCTTGATGTGCTGCTCGCCTAGCAATGCTATGTGTATGGTGTTCGTTGCTTTGCAATACAAAGCAGGGGAAACCCTTTTTCGGTAAATCGGGAACCTGTCGTGCTTGTCGTCATATACTCATCATGCCACTAGAAATAAAAACAAAAAATTGAAGCCGCGGGTGGGCTAGGAAGCACCTACGCGATGTCACGAACTTGGTGGCATGCTTGGCTGGTTCGGAGGAGCACCATGGTGACAGCACGGTGCACGGAAGTGGAGGCGATCTCAGGCAACCATGGCAGCAGCAGAAAACAACAACATATCGAGGGGGAGGCAGAGGGGAACGGCGCGGTACTCACCTAGGAGCACACGATGGCTCAGCGGGAGGTTTAGGAGCAGCAGAGATGATGGATTGTCGGAGAGGCGCCGGTGACACAGGAGGAAGAAGCGGTCCATCCGCTCGAAGCAGGGGCGATGAGCTGGAACCCGCGGTCGTAGACGATGTAGCAGAGGCAGGGGTTCTTCTGGGCACGGTGGCTGGGCGTGGGGGTGGCGATGGCTGCAGCTACGACGGGGCCATGGTGACGGTGGCGCTCGGGGGTCGACCAAATCGAGAGAGAGAGAGAGAGAGAGAGAGAGAGAGAGAGAGAGAGAGAGAGAGAGAGAGAGAGAGAGAGAGAGAGAGAGAGAGAGAGAGAGAGAGAGAGAGAGAGAGGATGGGGACTAGGGTTCGTCCAGGGGCTCGGCCTCGGCCTTATACATCATAGGAAGACGTCGGATGGCCGACGTGCATGACTTCGGCGGCTGAGGCGCGTGCCGCATCCTGCGGTGGGGTAGTAGCCCTCCCTCCATGCTCCAGTGGTGTCGGCAATGGCCGGAGCGTCAGGATACACCGCGGTGGCAGTGCAGTTATGGATGATCGTCGGATCTAGGTGTCCAGCTCCGGGGCTTTGAAGGTGGTCTTCCAGATGCACAGTTTGTCGGTTGGATGTTCTTGGGATGGCTCCGAGTGAAAACCTGATCTTCGGCCGGTGGGCGGAGCCGGTGAGGGTGACGCTCTTGGCGTCGTTTCCCTCATGAAGGCATCATCGAGGTGAAGCTCCCAACTCCTCCCACTACCTCCGGGGGAAACCCTTGATCAGTTGATCAGATGATGGCGGCGCTCTTGTGTTGTTTCCTCCTTGGGGCGTCATTCTTGGGGTTGTGCACTGGTTCGAGGGACCAGTGGGCGGTTTTAGTGATGGAGCGGCGTTTCATGTCACGCATCGATGATGTGGAGTCTCCGCGACGTGGCGCAGCAGGGTCTCGGCGATGTTATATGATGATGGACGCCCGTAGGAAGATGGCGTTGTCTGGCGTCGATGGCAAGGTCGATGCGTCAGTACCTGCTCTGAAGATGGATCAGTGAAAGACAGCGGCGATGGCCTCTAAGAGTGCACCGGACCGGTGTGTGTCTCAGACCCGGCAATGGGGTTCGGTTGGGGCCTCCGGTTTTAGATGTTAGGCTTTGGTGCGAGGCCTGTTTAATATTCGGCTCGGACAATCGGCCCCCCTTTATCAAATGGATAGGAGTAGCGACAGATGTTGTCGAGATGGTGGCTTCAGACTTAGTGATGTATTACTTTGTAAGGTCTTAGTGAATAATTAATAAAACTAGTCAGCAACCCGTGCTACAACACGGGCTAGGTATTTTGCAAAACTTATAAAATACGTGAAGCCACTATTTGAATTTGCAAGGTAGTTTAAATATAGCATTCTTCACCAATATTGCTTTCGTTTTTTCCTTTATTAATAAGTAGTTATATTTATTGCCTTCATATCATCAGTAAGCCAATTGAAAGTAAGAAAACTTGAATGCCAACTGAACATTTGTAAATGTAATTAATTTATAAGCTAAATTTGTGAAGCACAATCACAGTTAACTATGGAACAAAACATAGCAGTTGTGGCGCATTGCCTCCCTGCCTTTCACAATTCCTCTCCAACTGTGTCTTCTCAACCATCCATTGGTAATAATTCAGACATTCTTATGTGTTGAGATCTTTAGGAACGGAATATATGACATGGAAATCATGTATTTGTTTTCTGTTCCAAAGATATCCTGTTCCTCATGTGGCTTTAATATGATTAACTCTCTTGCATGTAATTGGCAAATGGGGTATTGAGAGATATGAGCGTTATCTATGTCATTTATTCATATATGTCTCTTGGACCACAACTTAAAGTGTGATGTTAATAAAATACCAAATGTGCAATGAAGCTTCATCTAAGTCAAAATAGTGAAATGACCAACAAACATCATAAGTAACCTGATCTTATAAGAAATTGGACAATTATCGCAATATATGATTGCCATATGTGACTATATTCAAGCATCTACACTGAATGTTTCAGGAAATATAGTGAGCTCTATGTGTGAAAAGAAACATAGGTGGAGATAGCCATGTCCGTCTTATCTGCTTTATTGCTACTGGGGATAGCAAACATGTGTTGCCATCTCCATTAGCTTGTCAAAATGAGGATTATGGTTAGAATCTAGACATATGCATTCTGATTACTCATATAGTAATGTCATTGCTGTGTCCGTTGACTGGTACACACATATACATTTCCTTTTAAGTTCAAGATTGGTAAATATAATATTTAGAATCAAAAGAATCAGCAGAAAATGAGAGTTCAAAAGTTATTGTATAAAGGCAAACTTCTTTTGGGTGGACTCAAATCAGGAGTCATCGTCCCACGTTGGAGCCGCTGGTGAAGCCCCACGACGCCATCGTCTTGAACTCTGGCGACCTTTGTTTTCTGCCGCTGCTGGAGAGCTTCGTTCCGACCCCGTCCGGCCACCCTAGCCACGCTACGGGTACGGGCAGGTGCGCCTCGATCTCCTCTAGCTTCCTATCCTTTGAGATCTAGCCGTCGGGCACTCCTCGCCAGAGAACGCGCCGCCGACGCGCCGCCCGTCTCTGTTTCTCTCCCCCTCTCCCTCCGACCTGACTAGTGGGGCCTGCTGTCAGCCTCACATAACGTGGCCGAAGCGGTACGCCCGCTGACGTCACCCACTGGTCTTTTCTTTTTCTTTTTATTTCAAATTCAGATTTTAATAGAAACTTTAAACTGCCATAACTTTCTAACCACAAGTCCAAATGAGTTGATTCCTTTTGCATTGTGTTCTTACTGGTCAAACCTAGTAGCACACCAAAAATGAGATTTTTCTCTGCTGTCTAGATTTTCTGGTAATTTTCAGAAGTGTTTTGATGTTTTCTTTTTGTTATTTGAATTATTTTTCAAAAGGAGGAGCTTGTCTTGAAGATATCCAGGAGGAGTGTGAAGCTCCTCTGAACTAAGGCAAACCACACAAACATTTTCATGGTGTCTTTGCAATATCCATGATTTTCCAACTTGAATATATGATATTTCTTTCATATAATTATGAAATGAATAATACTTGTGTTTGTTATTTTGTCATGATATAGATGCTTAGTTTACATAAATGAGTGCTTGAACTAGTGAGATATAGCATGAGTAGTTTGACTATGTGATTTTGTTAAGACTATGGTATGATGAGCATCGGTATTATTTTCATATATGCATGATGAGTTTCATATGGTAAATGTCAACTAAAAATGATGAGTTTCATATGGTAAATGACAACTAAAAATGATGAGTACAAATGATCAGTAAGAAAGAACTAGTAAAGTTTAGTGATGATCTGTGCAAGTAAAACTTTGATGAGGTGGATCTGTTATTTCTAAGTGATATGAGATGCATGTCATATGGTGGCATGAGCATGGCACATGATGACTCAAGCATTTTATTTCAAATTAAACATGATGTTAATTGAACTTGAACATAAAGTTGATCGGGTCATGGTGCCACTGAATCGGGCTGACCAGTGCAACCACATTTGCCTTTTATGGGAAGGCCGTTAGTCGATCTGTTGTCATGCCTCTTGTCGGTGCCTCCAACGAGGGAAGGTTATGGGCGTGTGTTACCCTGGCCCGGTAAGCAGACATAACCTTGTGTGCTCATTGTTGTTGAGATGGTACCTTGTCCCCGTTTGGGACCATTTTGTTTTGCCACGACGGTGGCCGTGATGCCTTTGATAGGCACGGGGCCATCCATGACTTAGCCCAGTGGGGAGTTGGTCGGAGTGGCCGAGAGAGTGTCATGGCAATGGGAGAGTTCTGTCGGAATGCCGTTGGTTCATCCGAATGGGAGTGCGAGGCCATGGGTTCCGTGGTGTGGGTACAGTGCGCTACCTCTGTAGAGTATATTAATCTATCGATAGCCGCGCCCGCGGATAAGGGCCCAGTTCATAAGTAAGTCGCACCATGTATCAACTTTTATAAAGTAAATCTTGAAAACTAAGTTATTTGCATGGCACTGGTTAAATCGTGATGATGTCAGTGAGACTGACTGTTGTGGTTCCATTTGTGATCTGTGAATGATCACCGTTTGGCTCAAGGTAACCCGTTGAACTGAGTATGGTTCCGTTTGTGATCCGTGAATGATCACCGTTTGGTTGCGAGGCAACCCGTTGGTAAGAGAGTCCGAGGGAGTCGGTGCACAAGTTTGGTTTCATGACATGAGTAGCATGTTGTTGTTTGCATTTAACTTGATTAATGTCATGATATTGTTTGCCATTATGTTTATGCTTGTTGTCAGCTTGCAAATACATTCAATGTACTGACCTGACATGTTATGCCAGATTTCAGGAAAGTCTAACTGGATCGGAGTGCTGTCGTGTCTAGATCGTGTCCACATCGGTGTCCCTGTGGTATGGAGTCCCGCTACGTCATCGTTCCGCTGCCGTGTAGTTGTCGTGATCGAGGCCCCTTTATATTCACTAAATAATGTACATATTGTTCAGCCACATCAAGTGTGTCACTTGGCCACGCTACTTGATGTAATATCGCGCTATGCTTCCGCTAGTCTCAATAAAGCGGTTGTTTCTGTACCAAGATGTTATGTGTTGCCAGAAAACATGATCTCTGGGTTGGCAATGCAGGGTAAACCAGTTGCTCTAAGCCGGGGTGCCACATTAATCATAGTCATGAACTCCAATCTATGAACTATTGCCGGCCAACTACAACTACATAAGTATTTATTGGTTTCCCACATAATCTCCCCGCCACAACAGTTCTCACTCTCTCATTCTAAGGAATTTTTTTACTGAATAATCAGTTATGAATGAATAATAATAGTAATTTGAAATAAAAGGAACGTGTCCATTACATGTAGATATATCTACCTTGGAAATATAATGGAGATCCTCATTATCTATTTTTTAAAACAGCAAGGCTAGCATATACATGGATGGTAAATACATGGCCTTGTCAATGGGTTGTTAATTTCGTAGGAGCAAAGAACTATGACAAGCATCACACAATACACAGAAGTAAGTCCATATTTTTACGGGAAAAGAAGTAGTTTCGTATGGTGCTCGGATGAACATATGTTCAGTAGGTGTTCTGCTGATTTAATTATACTTGTCCGAAAGTTGTGCTTAACTGAATATATACTGATTGCCAAACATGTTCCAGTAATCCATCAAATGGATGATCATAACTGAACATATACTGATTGCCTAACATGTTCTAGTAACCAATCAAGCGAATGATCTACATGGATTAGAATCTGGATCACGTAATTAATAATCTCCAGAAATAACAGAACATGTAGATAGACCTGCCTTGGGAATATAATAGAGATCATCTGTCTATTTTTTTAAAACAGCAGGGCTAGCATGTACATGCATGGCAAATATATTGCCTTGTCAATAGGTTGTTAACTTCCTGGGAGAAAGAACTATGTCAAGAATCACATAGAACACAGAAATAATTTGATTCTTACATCAAAAGAAGTAATCTTGTATGGTTCACGGATGAACGTATGTTCAGTAGGTGTTCTGCCTGTTTTAATAATAGTTGACTGAAAGTTGTGCATAACTGAACATATGCTGATTGCCTAACATGTTCGAGTAATCCATCAAATCAATGATCTACATGAATTGGAAGTTGGATAATGTAATAAACAATCTGTCAGAAATAACAGAAACTATTTGCCTATTTTTCTGTAGCAGCTCATTTTTATAAGCATTAGATGGGTATGTAAAACATGGGAAAAAGTGGAACCGATCTACCATGAAGTAACTAATTCAGCATTAGCTATATATACCACCTGTCCCAGGTTGCCCACGATGTGCATCGGGATCACATTATTGAGTTACAAGATTGATGGAAGAACTAAAGATCAAAATTGTGGATGTAGCATGAACGACGTGGATAAAACTTATATGAGTAAAATATATCTAAAGCATAGATTCCAAGGAAACAAAGTTACTTTCCTGTTGAGTGGGAGCGGGAGTGTCTGACAACAAAACTGAATGTCAAGGAGGTGAACAACTTTTCTGCTAGTCAACTGGCTGCAGTATTTTAATTCAGCAGTGTCACCAATGGTGGAAGCTACTCTATCTACCTCAAATAATCGTTTATACACCCCCTCTACTCCAAGAATCATCTGGAAATAAATTCATGAACTGAAAGTGTTGGACTGATGCATGTTCAGAACTTGGAAGGTGTGGAAATTCAAAGGATTCAGGCTGTAGAACAGATCAAAGGTTTATGGTTTAGGCCAAGAACTCCAGTGTAGGGTTGGTAAACCTGTGCGCCATTAATCTGCCATAGCTGCTCCACTCTGCAATCTGACCCACAACGGCATCCATCTGATTTGGTTCTTCAAACTGCCTTGGATGCACACCTCCTTCTCCAATTCATTGCACATCATGGATTGCAGTCTGGTTGGGGGATCTCAGCTGAGGGGACTGCACGACCTTTTCCTTAGCCAGGATGCGTTGCTGCATGATTGGAGTACAGATTCAAAGGTCGTGGAGGAAGGGTTTGGGGAATAGGTTAGTTGGATCGTTCTAGATGACTGCTAGGTTAAGACCACAGATTAGAAGGGAGGTGGAGGAGACCAGATGAGGAGGATAAGTGCTAGGGTTTGCTGCATCGCTGGGCACCAGATGAGGAGGTGCAACGCTAGGGCTTGTTGCATCTGTGGTGTTTTTTCTATGATTGAGGTGGTGCGTCTTGAGGGGTTAGATTGGCGGAGGAAGGAGACCGCGGGAGATGTTTTTTGTTTTGCTTTTGCTGATGCTGATGATGAAGAAGTTGCAGGAGATGTTTTTTTTTTCTTTGCCAACCAAGATGCTTTAAGGTGGGACAACGGTTGAGGACTCCTTGAGGCATCACATGTTTTTTTTCTCCTCAAGAAGATGCTTTAAGGTGGGACAACGGATGAGGACTCCTTGAGGCATCGCATCCAGCGGTGGTAGATAACTAATTTGGAGATCGGACAGCTACTTTGCTTAGTTTCCGAGGATTAACATGAAGACCGTATGATGCTTCCAATTAGTAAATATAAGATATAAGATATAAAATGGTTGCATGAATCGCCTAGATGCAGAGGCCGGGGTCATCCTCTTTTTTAAAAAAAAATCAGTGCAGGTCGTGGCCGGCTTCACGCACGCACGACACGGCACGACCGGTGGTTGTCCACGCATAGTCGCACACGCACACGCAGCAGCACACATGCACAAACGCAGCAGCTGCAGCACACACACATGAGCACGCGTACACACCCACCCACCCCCCCACACACACACACGAGGTGAAGGCAACGACGTCGTGCGGCAGGGACAAACGGCGGCGCGGGAGTCGCTAGAAAGTGCGGGAGGATGAACATCACGAATTTATGAAGTTCCTCGCCGCTGGCGATAATCTGGCGCCAGCGAGCATCCCCGGAGTTGCGAGGGTGTTGGGGGGGGAGGTCCATTTTCCCGTCACCAGGGCGGTCTACAGTAGACCTGAGAAAAAGGACTCCAAATTTGTAAGGAGTGGCGTCACGGAGGAGTAAAAATAGGAGAGTTGGACGATTTAAGGGATCGGTTTGGGGTGGTTAGCTGTCAATTTTCCTCCTCTAATGGGTTTTACGGGATCGGTTAGAGATTCCCTGACAAGGATATGTTGTGATAGTAACCAGCCAGACACACTTGCTTGGTGATAGAGAAAAGTATGTTTTTAGTCCCTCAAGTTCTCAAAAAGTACAGACTTGGTCCTTTAAATTTTTTGGTATACATTTGGTCCCTCAAGTCTCAAAACCGGACAAATTTAGTCCAAAACCAGATTTTGACCAGGTTTGACGGGTTTGACTGCGCTGACTTTGACCAGGTTTGACTGATGAACAGTAAATTCGTAAAAAATTCAAAAATAGTTCAAAGAAATCTTAATTTTTTTTGCCATGCAACATGCTTACATGTGCAAGGTGCGTGCCAAATTTCTTGGTCTTTCAACACCTAAGGCGCCCGTGGGAAAAAAAAATCCACTCCTGATGAACAGTAAATTCAAAAAAATAGAAAAAGAATAAAAAAATATGAACTTTTGTGGGGTTCAATATACTAGTCTCCACAAGGCACGTGCATAATTTTGACATCTTTCGACATTCGAGGAGCTCGTGGCAAAAAAATAAATTTTTGCTTTTTTGAGCCAAAATTTGTTTTTTTGGCCACGAGCTCCTCGAATGTCGAAAGATGCCAAATTTTTGCACTGGCCTTGTGCACACCAGTATATTGAACCCCCACAAATTTTAAGATTTTTTTGCTATTTTTTCAAATTTACTGTTCATCAGGAGTTGATTTTTTGTTTTTTGCCACGGGCGCCTCTGGTGTCGAAAGACCAGGAAATTTGGCACGCACCTTGCACGTGTAAGTATGTTGCATGACAAAAAAATTCAGATTTTTCTGAAATGTTTTTGGAAATTTTTATGAATTTACTGTTCATCAGTCAAACCTGGTCAAAGTCAGCGCGGTCAAACCCGGTCAAAATCTGGTTTTGGACTAAATTTGTCCGGTTTTGAACTTAAGGGACCAAATGTATACCAAAAAATCTTGAGGGACCAAGTCCGTACTTTTTGGGAACTTGAGGGATTAAAAACATAATTTTCTCTTGGTGATATGATAGCTCTGCAATTTAATGTAATTAGCTTCTTTGTTGTCTTGTGTGAGGGTCCGAGGCAGGCAGATAGCCATGCTGGCTCATGTCCTACCAAACTGTGTCTATGATTTCAGTATCCACTCTCTTGTTGGTGATATAAATGAATAAAATTGGATCATTTGCTTAAAAAATAAAATAAGGATAACAAAAAACTTCTGAAACTTCCTAGAACTTCAGCTCTACTGCTTGACATGAAGCATGAAGCAATGTTGCCTGGATGTGTGTAGTTTTGAGAATGGATAAACAATTACAGTGTTTCATTTCTGAAACTTTGTACACCTTCCTCTTTGTCAAATATTGCAGAACAACATGTTTCCGCACTTATTTGATATAGTTGTACAGAAAAGAACAATTACTAGCTGAAACGACACATAAAGATTTTACTAATGCATGAGTATTTCTTGTACTAGCTTGTTTATCCAATGCTATTCTGAATTTCTTGAGTTGAGGCTTCTCTTTCTGGTCCATGCTCCCCTGTAAACTTGAGGTATGCATCTCTGATTGCATGCATCTCGGCTGCTGCATCTTTTATCAGTGCTCGGTCTCGAGGTTGTTTCTTTGAGCATGATATGCCAAGCCTTAAGACCGAAACCAATACCTCCTGGATTCTAATATTAGCAGTGTTATTGTGTCGTCCGATGTGCAGCCACAATGTTGGGTCGGCTATCTCCAAGGTTCTGTTTGGGATTCCATCCTCAACAAACTTATGCAGATCCAATGAATCTTTGAACATGCCTTCTGTTGGGCTCCTTCCGGTAAACATCTCAAGCAATAATATGCCAAGACTATAAAGATCACCAGCTGTTGAGACAGCAGAGCATTCACCGTACTCTACAATTATGCAATGTTTTGTGGTTAGCATGCCATATTCGAGTGAAAAGTAAAATATGAAATTAGAAGAGTTTCAATCACCTGGAGCAACATAGCCTATGGAACCTCTAATTCCAGTTGAGCTATATGAAGTTTGCATCCCCTTGCTTGTATTTTCTTGCAGAATCCTTGATATGCCAAAGTCTCCAACTCGTGCACTCATGTCTTCAGCAAGAAGAATGTTTCTTGGCTTAAGATCGCAATGGATTACCAATGGTTGACAGTAGTTGTGTAGATATTCTATTGCATCCACAATACAGACAGCAATATCAAGCCTCTGAGCAAGGCTGAGTGTGTTGTTTGTAGTAGGTTGGTGAGATTCTGGATGAAGCCAACCATCCAAGTTACCATTGCACATGAACTCAAAAACCAATGCCTTGAACTCCTGACCTTGGTGGTTGACGCTCGAACAAGAAGTAATGATCTTAATGAGACAACGATGTCGCATCCTTCTCATGATCTCACACTCAGCCTCAAAACTCTTTGAATACCTAGATTGACCAAGATTAAAAACCTTGACAGCCAATGTTCTTTCTTCAGTGTTCAAAACACACTTATAAACTGCACCATAACTTCCTCTCCCAAGCAAGTTGGCTTCTGAAAATCCGTTAGTTCCTTTCCATAATGCATGATAGGGGATTCTATTGTAACGGTCACCAACAATTGAATTTTGTGCTACTGTCTTCTGGCTTGGTTTGAGATTCTTGCAAAGCATCCAAATAAGAAAAACAAGTGAAAGTGACAACAAGATTGCTCCAACTGTCGCTAAAGAAATGACAAGGGACTTTGGCATCTTTCTAGTCTTCTTGCTTATGGAGCATGGAGCCAAATCCAGTTGAGGTGTACCACCACACAAATTGATATTCCCGGCAACCGCTAAGTAAGTGATGTTTCTAAAAACACCTTCATGTGGCACCTCGCCTTGCAAATTATTGAAGGATATATCCAGTTCAGACAATGATGACAAATTTTGTAGGACTAACGGGATTGACCCTGACAAGTTGTTATGTGCTAGGTATAGTCCTTGCAGGTTTCCAATATTACCAAGGGCATCAGGAATATTACCAAAGAACTTATTCATGCTGAGGTCTAGTTTAATGAGCCCCTTTATATTTGCCAGTGATCGAGGTATGACTCCCTCGAATGAATTATTGTCTAATGATAGCAGTACCAACACTATGCAATTCTGAATACTATCAGGTATCTCGCCAGACAAGCGGTTTCCTGATAGAATAAGTCGGTTAAGGTTTGACAAGCTACCAACTTCATTGGGAATGGGTCCAGAAAGGGAATTGTATGACAAGTCCACATACCAAGAGAGGCTGGTTAATTTTAAAATCTCTCTTGGTATTGAACCATTAAGATGGAAATTCCTTGACAAATCAAGCATAAAGATATTTTTCAACTCTCCCAGGCTTGCTGGAATTGGCCCCTCCAAATTGCAATCACGTGCACGAAGGCTAATCAATTGTGAAAGGTTTCCTAGCGATGGAGGTATGAGACCCGACAAGGTATGGTTGATCAAGTTTAAATTGACCAAGTTCTCTAGCTTACCGATGCTATCTGGAATCACTCCAGATATAGATGTAGCTGCTATATCAAAAACTTTGAGACCAACCAGATTACCGATGTCAGCAGGAATAATTCCAGAGATCATACTTCCACCAAAGTATAAGGACTGGAGAGTCGTTGAGAGGTTTACAATTGAACCTGGCAGTTGTCCTTCAAAAGCATTGTTGCTGAATGACAGTAGCTGCAGTCTGCTGCAGTTTGCCAAAGAAGTGATGAATTCCCACCCCTTGTTGTCATTTGCTTCAAGCTTATTGTTACTCAAGTTCACAAGTTGGAGACGTCTGAGCCTCCCCAACGTGGGAGGCACATACCCACTAAATTTGTTTGACGCGAGCATAAGTACTTGGATGGAAGATATGTTGGATATTGAGGAAGGGATGGTTCCTGTGAAGTGATTATTAGGCAAGCCAAGATGTCTCAACTTGGAGGACTTGCTTCCGATATCATCCGGAATGCTTCCGTACAACATATTTGACCCTACACCAAATACTTCCAGGGATGACCAGTTGTAGAGAGAAGGTGGAAGCGTACCAGAGATGTTATTTGCATAGAGAGTGAAAAAACGCATGCTCCGGATGCTTCCCAGCCCTGATGGGATTGAACCAATGAGCTGGTTCTCAGTGAGTTCAAGGAACTGTAGATTGGACAGGTTGGCCATCGATGCCGGGATGGCCCCTGTGAAGTTGTTTTTTCTCAGCGAGATTGTTGTCAGGGACGTGAGCTTCTCGCCAAGCTCAGCCGGGATGTGCCCGCCAAGCTTGTTGTAGTCCAGTCTCATTTCGGTCATGCTGGTGCAAGAGCTCAAGTTAGCAGGGAATGTGCCAGAGAAGGAGTTGTAATTCAAGTAGAGCCTCTGCAGGCGGTGGAGTCGGCCGAGGCTCGCCGGAATGTCTCCGTGGAGCGAGTTGGAGCCTAGTTCGAGCGTCTGCATGGACGTGAGGTTCCCAATGGCTGGGGAGAGTGCTCCGACGAGCCCGGCGCCGTTCAATCTCAGCGCCGCCACCCGCGCTGGCCTGCGGTGGCTGCACGTCACTCCTTTCCAGCTGCAAAAGTCAGTGCTGCTGTTCCAGGAGGCTAGCGAGCCACCATGGCTAAGCTGCGCTTTGAAAGCAAGCAACGCGGCCTCATCGGCGCTCACAAGGACGATCATCAGGACGACAACAAGTGAGCATAGCAAGCTCATGGTGATGCGATTATCACTATTGTTGTGTCCCTCTTTGCATGCTCTCTTGGTTTGGCTTCCAAGTAGAATTTCTCGTTCCATATATACTAGCTTAGCTTAGCTTAGCTGGTCCTGTGGGTATTGCAAAGTGATGTGCTCTTGGTTTGATGAGAGTTTACCATCTGCCAGCAAAGCAAAAGCTAGGCTGTTATATCAGCAGAGCGATATACTAATATCATATCATGGGATATAGTATGTGGGCAAGAAGATCGTTTCAAAAGGCACGGCCATATGTAGGTCAGCTTTTTGTTCAAAATATATATATAGGTCTGTCTCTGATGTCTGATAATTATCAAGACATTGGGTCATAGAAGTCCCTGATGAAACATGTTGCAACGCAGGGAGGCCGGCAGAGTCTGGAATAGAATAATGGCTGGCCGGCCGAACCTGGGATAAAATTGGCGGGGCTGAACGGCAGGTTGCCGGCCGCGCGCGTTGAGACCTTCGTCGTCGCTTCCATCTGGTCTTCATCATGGTCGTGCATCATCGTGTACAAAATAAAGTATATATGATGCAAGAAAACAAACAAACAAACAAAAGATGAGATGGATGCAGGAATTATGAACAAACCTGTATGTAGAAAGAGAAAAATCCTCCCACGATCCCAGAACTTGAGCCGGTGCTCACTTTGGTACCCTTACTTCAATGTACCCGAAATACCATCTTTGAACTTGTCATGGGGGTTCACATACGGTCCAAAATATGGTTTTACGTACATATTTCGTTGAGCTGGCATATGGCTGACCGGTCAACTGCCAATTGGCGATGACTGTGTGGACAAAGTGGCATCACATTTTGCAAAAGAAAAAATCCTGCATGCAAGGGCCCACCTATCAGCTAGAATAGAATAATGGCCGGCCGGCCAACCCTGGGATAAAATTGGCGGGGCTGAATGGCAAGTTGCCGGCTGCGCGCGTTGAGACCTTCGTCGTCGCTTCCATCTCGTCTTCATCATGGTCGTGCATCATCGTGTACAAAATAAAGTATATATGATGCAAGAAAACAAACAAACAAACAAAAGATGAGATGGATGCAGGAATTATGAACAAACCTGTATGTAGAAAGAGAAAAATCCTCCCACGATCCCAGAACTTGAGCCGGTGCTCACTTTGGTACCCTTACTTCAATGTACCCCAAATATGATCCCTCAACTTGTCATGGGGTCACATATGGTCCAAAATACGGTTTTACGTATGTATTTCCTTGAGCTCGCATATGGTTGACCGGTCAATCACCACGTGGCGATGACTGTGTGGACAGCATGGCATCACATTTTGCAAAAAAATCCCTGCATGGGGTGGCGGAGCTACACTTAAAAACCTAGGAGGGCCAAATTGAAGAGAAGTCCAACTATATATTTTAATTCCATGCCCCATTTGCTCTCATATCCTAGTGTATTTCCACTAAACATGGGAGAGCCATAGCACGGTTTTGCTTGGCTGTTGCTTCGCCGGTGCCTGCATGCAAGAGCCCACCTGTCAGCTCGAATAGAATAATGGTTGGCCGGCCGACCATGGGATAAAATTGGCGGCGTTGAACTGCAGGTTGCCGGCCGCGCGCATTGAGACCTTCGTTGTCGCTTCCATCTCGGTGAAAAACCACAAAACTGGCCCTTTGGTCAAAGTTTAGTACAAAATGGCCCCGTTTTCAAAAGATTTCGCAAAATAGTCCCTTTGGCATGACACCCGCACCCAGGGCGCCATGTTTGACTACATAACGCCCTGGTCAAGGGCGCCATACGACGGCGCTAACCTGCCACGTCGGCGATTGTTGGGCATGCATGACGCCCCAGTCGGGGGCGCTATGTAGGCAACCATGACGCCCTGAACCGGGGCGCCATGCCCCTTCGCTGTATTCTCGAGCCACAGGCCGCGAGGAGGCCCGAGCCATAGGCTTTGTTCTGTTCGCCCTGCTCTCTCCCCCAGCCCGTCGCCCCTCCCTTCCCCCTCCAAATCCGTGGCATAGAAGTGCGGATCGAAGGGGAAAAGTGGTGGATCTTCTTCCCCTCCCAATCATCAAGGTAATCCCCAACTTTCTCCTCTTTTATTTGTTTTTTTTGCATTGACCCCATGTGTAGAAACCCTAGTTCATTCCCTTTTTCAAAATTTGTTAATATTTGCACTTGTCTTAGAAATGTATGGGTAGGGACTCGTATGATTAGGATTTATTACTTATAGTAGGTTTTTTTAGTTTTTATGTATGGGTTACTCTTTGTAGCAAATTTGACATAGGGAATACTAAGGTTGTTTGCAAATGTGTGGATGCATGTTCACTTGTATGGAAGATTTGGCTTAGGTATATATTTACAGTTGTATGTATCCATTTGTTGTATGGATATGGATATTTGCACATGTATTTATGTTTGTACTTGCACAACTCCGGATATTTACAAATGACAAGGAGGCTTCTGATATACATTGTAATTTTGTAGGATGGCTTCTCTTATCCATCCATCGTACGATCAATGGCACCATGGGCGGTTCAAGGCAAATGAAGGAAGGGTTTTTAATCAACTTCACCTGAGGTCCGGTTCGGTTCATGACAAGATGTAGTACGATGAGTGATACACGGAGTATATCCGGAAGACTGGGTTTCTCCCTTTCATCTCACTTGTGTCTCGTTCGATGCCGAAGATGAACCCTTGTGCGATCGCGATACTCGTTGACCGATGGCGCCCTGAGCCACATACTTTCCACTTCTTTGCTAGGGAGATGACAGTCACTTTGCAGGATGTTTCTCTGATCACTGGACTTCTCATCAAAGGAGAGCCTATTTGTTTTAGCACATATTCTGATGGATGGCGTGAGATTATGGTTGGACTCATAGGGAGGGAGCCAGGGGTGCAAAGGAATCCGCCGGTGCAAGTTATCATTGGATTGCTCAAAACTTTTGCGAGTTACCGGATGATGCTGATAATGAAAAGGTGCAATAGTATTGCAGGGCATACTTGTGGTATGTAGTTAGCCGGACTCTTTCCTCAGACGGCACTGGCGTGAATGCTTCCTTTATGTGGCTTAATTGTTTCCTGGGTGGGAGCATGGACTAAGTTGGGGTATGGTGGCGCTATCTTATTTGTATCGCTAGGTAACTAGTTTTGTTTGTAATATGTGTTCACAATGTAGAAATTTGCTTTGTTTTGTATTGACATATTTGTCGTTTGTGTGTATCTGGACGAGGCTTGCCGTAGGGGCACGAATGCAAAATATGTCGCAGAGTCAAAGGAAGCCAATATTGGTGGTCCGATGCTTCTCTTATCGATTTGGAGTTGGGAGCACTTGCCAATTGGGCGGCATTTGCCTGCGGGTTACGAGCCATGGGATGATCATGATGACCTAGACCGTGTGCCTACATGGGCGTATAAGTGGGACAAGGTTGAAGATTTTGTTGTCAATTCAAAGACCACGAACTTGCACTACTGCAACGAGCTCGACATCATGACCTCGGAGCAGGTTATCTTAGTAGCTTGTTGCCTTTATTTTCTATTCGATTTTCCAAATATCATACTAACAATGTAGTTTATTGTTAATCTTTGTTTATAGGTGATGTAGGAACCGTACGGAACCGCGGGCAATATTGGCAGCGGAGCAGGTTATCTTACTTTCACACTAAAGCCAAAGTGTCTACAGGAAGCACACCTATGGCGGATGCGTTGCCCGTTGATACGTCTCCAACGTATCTATACTTTTTGATTTTTCCATGTTGTTATATTATCATTCTTGGATGTTCTACAATCATTTTATAGCAACTTTATATCATTTTTTGGGACTAACCTATTGACATAGTGCCCAGTGCCAGTTGCTATTTTTTGCTTGTCTTTTTCTTCGTAGAAAATCAATACCAAACGGATTCCAAACGTAGCGAAACTTTTTGGAGAATTTTTTTGGGCCAGAAGACACACGATGGGCCAAGGAAGTACCCGAGCGGGGCCCCGAGGGGAGCACAACCCACCACGGTGCGCCTGGGGGCCCAGGCACGCCCAGGTGGGTTGTGCCCACCTCGGCCGCCTCCCGCACCGCCTCTTTGCTCTATAAATACCCTGGATAGCCAAAATCCCTAGGGGTGTGGACGGAAATCAATTCCAGCTGCTGCAAGTTCTAGAAACCACAGATCCAATCTAGACACCATCACGGAGGGGCATCATCCTCATTGGTGCCCCTCCGATGATGCGTGAGTAGTTCATTGTAGACCTACGGGGCCGTAGCTAGTAGCTAGATGGCTTCCTCTCTCTCTCTCTCCCCCTCTTTTGATTCTCAATACAATGGTCTCTTGGAGATCTATTTGATGTAACTCTTTTTGCGGTGTGCTGTTGGGATCCGATGAACTTTGAGTTTATGATCAGATTTATGTTTTTATCCTTGGAAGTAGAGTCTTTTGATCTCTTGTATGCATGATTACTTATAGCCTCGTATTTCTTCTTCTAATCTTCGGTTTTGTTAGGCGGCTAGATCGATTTTTCTTGCCATGGGAAGAGGTGCTTTGTGATGGGTTCGATCTTATGGTGCTTGATCCCTGTGACAGAAGGGGAACCGACACGTATGTATCGTTGCCATTAAGGATAACAAGATGCACTAGTAGAAAATGGGGCAATGGTCCAGGCCAGGTCAGCCCATTAGTCCCGGTTCAATCCAGAATCGGGACCAATGGGGGCATTCGACCCGGTTCGTGAGCCCCGGGGGCCAGCCGGGCCACGTGGGCCATTGGTCCCAGTTCGACTGGACCTATTGGTCCCGGTTGGTGGGACGAACCGGGACCAATGGGCCTCGCTCCTGGCCCACCACCATTGGTCCCGGTTGGTGGCTTGAACCGGGACCAAAGGCTGCCCTTTAGTCCCGGTTCTTGCCACGAACCGGGACCAATTAGTTGCCTATATATACCCCTCACCCGCGAGCAGAGCACTCCCACTGCTCTGTTTTTCGTGGCCGGTGAGGGGAGAGCTTTGTGGTGCCCTAGCTCACCTCCTATGCACACGAGCGAGGTGTTCGATGGAATGCCCGAGCCACACTACTTAAGTTTTCTCCTCTCCAAGCTCGACCTCCAAGCTCCATTTTCCTCAATATTTGTCTAGGTTTAGCGGTCCGTCACGTCCCGTCCCCGTCTTCACCGCTGTCGATCGCCCGCGCCGATCTCGTCGCCGGCACCACCGTGGTGAGCCTCTTGTTCTTATCTTCTTTCTGAAAGGAAAAAAATTCTTACTTGTATGTTTATATAGATACTTGTATAATTTTCTTACTTTTATTATTGCATCTTATATAGTGCGATGGTTTTGGTATGCGCCCCCACCGGCGCTCGTCCTATCTATGATTCGGATGTGGTATATATTATCTTTTCATAACTATTGGTTCATTTATTGTTAATGACAATTATGCCGACCAACGTGACATAGATTTTATTTATCTAGGAGATTGTTGAACCAGAAATTCCAACCGACCCTATTGTCGAGAGGTTAAATTTAGTTGAAGAAGAAAACAATTTGTTGAAGGAAAAAATTAGAAAAATTGAGGAGGAGAAGATGATATTGGAGTTGCATGTTGCGGATGTCGTCAATGATCACAAGATCAAGATGGATGCAATGCGCTTGAAGATTAGGAAGATTAGAAAATATGCAATTCATACCGAGGCTTGGTATTATTATGCTGTTTGATCAGTTGTTACATTAGTTGCGATTATGATCGCATTTGTTTTCGCATTGAAATGTTTTACATAGTTTCAGTGTATGGTTTAATTAATTTAGATGCTCTGCAGACCTTTCTGTTGTTAGATGAGAACTATGTATGTACTTTGGTTTTAATGTGATGATGAACTTCTATTAATTTGGTCACTTAATTATCTATTCATGATGTTCTGTAATGATTTTTGACACACTTAATTATATATAATGCACGCAGATGAACCGGCAATGGATGTACGGTTCAAGACACACCTCCGATGCAAACAAGCAGAATGGTTTTATGTGTTGTGCATGCCCTATATGTGGGAATACGAAGTCTTACTCTGACCGGAAAATCCTTCACGCCCACCTGCTTTACAAGGGTTTCATGCCACACTATAATGTTTGGACGAGGCACGGAGATATAGGGGTTATGATGGAAGACGGCGAAGAAGAAGAGTACAATGACAACTATGTGCCCCCTGAATACGGTGATGCTACTGAAGATCAAGAGGAACCAGACGATGTGCACGATGATGCTGCAACGGGCGAAGCTGCAGAAGATCAAGAGGAACCAGACGATGTGCCCGATGGTGATGATCTCCGCCGGGTCATTGTCGATGCAAGGACGCAATGCGAAAGTCAAAAGGAGAAGCTGAAGTTCGATCGCATGTTAGAGGACCACAAAAAAGGGTTGTACCCCAATTGCGAAGATGGCAACACAAAGCTCGGTACCGTACTGGAATTGCTACAGTGGAAGGCAGAGAATGCTGTGCCTGACAAAGGATTTGAGAAGCTACTGAAAATATTGAATAAGAAGCTTCCAAAGGATAACGAATTGCCCGACAGTACATACGCAGCAAAGAAGGTCGTATGCCCTCTAGGATTGGAGGTGCAGAAGATACATGCATGCCCTAATGACTGCATCCTCTACCGCGGTGCATACAAGGATCTGAACTCATGCCCGGTATGCGGTGCATTACGGTATAAGATCAGATGAGATGACCCTGGTGATGTTGACGGCGAGTCCCCCAGGAAGAGGGTTCCTGCGAAGGTGATGTGGTATGCTCCTATAGTACCACGGTTGAAACGTCTGTTCAGAAACGGAGAGCATGTCAAGTTGATGCGATGGCACAGTGAGGACCGTAAGAAAGACGGGAAGTTGAGAGCACCCGCTGACGGGTCGCAGTGGAGAAAAATCGAGAGAAAGTACTGGGATGATTTTGCAAGTGACCCAAGGAACGTATGGTTTGCTTTAAGCGCGAATGGCATTAATCCTTTCGGGGAGCAGAGCAGCAATCACAGCACCTGACCCGTGACTCTATGTATGTATAACCTTCCTCCTTGGATGTGCATGAAGTGGAAGTTCATTATGATGCCAGTTCTCATCCAAGGCCCTAAGCAACCCGGCAACGATATTGATGTGTACCTAAGGCCATTAGTTGAAGAAATTTTACAGCTGTGGAATGGAAACAGTGTACGTACGTGGGATGAGCACAAACAGGAGGAATTTTACCTAAAGGCGTTGCTGTTCGTGACCATCAACGATTGGCCCGCTCTCAGTAACCTTTCAGGACAGACAAACAAGGGATACCTTGCATGCACGCACTGTCTACTTGACACCGATAGTATATACCTAGGAAGCTGCAGGAAGAATGTGTACCTGGGCCATCGTTGATTTCTTCTGACCAACCATCAATGTCGAAACAAAGGCAAGCATTTCAAAGGCGAGGCAGATCACCGGAAGAAGCCCGCCATGCGTACCGGTGATCACATACTTGCTATGGTCAATGATTTACATGTAATCTTTGGAAAGGGTCCCGACGGACTAGCTGTTCCGAGTGACGCTGGGGGACACGCACCCATATGGAAGAAGAGATCTATAATTTGGGACCTACCCTACTGGAAAGACCTAGAGGTCCGCTCTTCGATCGACGTGATGCATGTGACGAAGAACCTTTGCGTGGACCTGCTAGGCTTCTTGGGCGTGTATGGGAAGACAAAAGATACAACTGAGGCACGGGAGGACCTGCAACGTTTGCACGAAAAAGACGGCATGCCTCCAAAGAAGTATGAAGGTCCTGCCAGCTATGCTCTTACCAAAGAAGAGAAGGAAATCTTCTTTGAATGCCTGCTTAGTATGAAGGTCCCGACTGGCTTCTCGTCGAATATAAAAGGAATAATAAATATGGCAGAGAAAAAGTTTCAGAACCTAAAGTCTCATGACTGCCACGTGATTATGACGCAACTGCTTCCAGTTGCATTGAGGGGGCTTCTACCGGAAAACGTCCGATTAGCCATTGTGAAGCTATGTGCATTCCTCAATGCAATCTCTCAGAAGGTGATCGATCTAGAAATCATACCAAGGCTAAGGAGTGATGTGGTGCAATGTCTTTTTAGTTTCGAGCTGGTGTTCCCACCATCATTCTTCAATATCATGACACATGTCCTAGTTCATCTAGTTGACGAGATTGTCATTCTGGGCCCCGTATTTCTACACAATATGTACCCCTTTGAGAGGTTCATGGGAGTCCTAAAGAAATATGTCCGTAACCGCGCTAGGCCAGAAGGAAGCATCTGCATGGGCCATCAAACAGAGGATGTCATCGGGTTTTGTGTTGACTTCATTCCTGGCCTTAAGAAGATAGGTCTCCCTAAATCGCGGTATGAGGGGAGACTGACAGGAAAAGGCACGCTTGGAAAGGACTCAATAATATGCAGGGACGGATATTCTTGGTCTCAAGCACACTACACAGTTCTACAGAACTCTACCTTGGTGACCCCGTATGTCGATGAACACAAGAACAGTCTGCGCTCCAAACACCCGGAGCAGTGCGACGACTAGATTACATGTGAACACATCAGGACTTTCAGCAGTTGGTTGGAAGCACGTCTCAGAGGTGACAACACTGTTTGTGATGAGCTGTACTTGTTGTCCAGGGGACCATCTTTGACTGTATTGATTTGGAAAGGATACAAGATAAATGGGAATACATTTTACACGATTGACCAAGATCAAAAGAGCACCAACCAAAACAGCGGTGTCCGCTTTGATGCAACAACCGAGAGGGGAAAGGACACATATTATGGTTACATAGTGGACATATGGGAATTTGACTACGGACATGATTTTAAGGTCCCTTTATTTAAGTGCAAATGGGTCAATCTGTCAGGAGGCGGGGTACAGGTAGACCCACAGTACGGAATGACAACAGTGGATCTGAAAAATCTTGGGTACACTGACGAACCATTCGTCCTAGCCAATGATGTGGCACAGGTTATCTATGTGAAGGACATGTCTACCAGACCGAGAAAGAGAAAAGATAAGGAAGCGAATACATCATACGATGAGCCAAAGCGCCACATAGTTCTTTCAGGAAAAAGGGACATCATGGGAGTGGAGGGCAAGACAGACATATCTGAAGATTATGAAAAGTTTCATGAAATTCCTCCCTTCAAAGTCAAGGCTGACCCCAGCATCCTGATAAACGATGAAGATTATCCATGGTTACGGCACAATAAGCAAATGACACAAGTGAAGAAAAAGTGAAGACTTTCTCCCGCAACTATTATGATGATACCATGCCAACTTTGTAACAGACGAGTATGATACCATTGTCCGTTTTGTACATGCACATGCTATGTGGGTGAATTTATGATACCATGCCAACTTTCAACTTTTTCAGAGTTCATTTGAAATGCTTTAATGTCTTATGGTTCGGCCCTCGTAATAATTAAAAATAGCACCAATAAGTATTTTGTTTTAAGTAGAAAAAAATAAAATAAATAAAGCAAGAAAGAAAACAAAAAACAAAAAAAGTGTTTTCAAATTTAAAAACTAATGGCACTAACAGAAAGTTTATAATTTTCCTAAAACTAAAAGCAAAAAAGAATTAAAAATAGCAACAACAAGTAAAGAAAACAAAAAAAAACGAAAAAAACTGGAAAAAAAATAAAAATAGCAACAATAAGTAAAAAAACAAAAAAACAAAAAAATGCCTCCTACTGGGCCCCCACGGCCTGAATACGACTAGAAACCCTACCATGGGCCAGGATTCAGGCCCGCAGTAGGCCCAGAAGGCCCATCAGGCAAAGCAGAAGCAAGTAGGCACGCAAGCCTGCGGTGGAGAGGAGCTCGAGAGGGGTGCGGTAGTGGGGCTTATAAACCACTGCACGCCCCTCTCAACTAGCGAGGTGGGACTAAACTTTGGCCCCGACGCGGGCAGCACAGGGGCCTTTGGTCCCGGTTGGTGGCACCAACCGGGACTAAAGTGGGGGCATTGGTACCGGTTGGTGTCACGAACCGGTACCAATGCCCACCCTTTAGTCCCGGTTGGTGCCACCAACTGGGACTAAAGGCTTTGCTATATAAGCAGCACTTAGCAGTTTCTCCAAAATCCATCCCTTTCTTCTCCGCCCGACGCCCGCTGCTCTGCCTCGTCGCCGTCGCCGCCGAGCCGTCAGGCTGCTCCACCTCATCGTCGCCGCCGCCTCCGACGCCGTCAGGCTGGTCCACCTCACCGTCGTCGCTGCCTCCGACGCCGTCAGGCTGCTCAACTTTGCCGTCGCCGCCGCCCTCGACGCCATCTGCCACGACGTCGGCGCCGCTCCCCACGCCCCGACGCTGCCCGCCGTGCCCCGCCACCCCCCTGTGAGCACCTGCCTCGCGCCCTGCCTTGCCTCGCGCACCTGCACCCCTACCCTGCCCCATCGGCGCCACCGCTGCCGCCATGCCCCTCTGCCCGGCTCTGTTTTTTTATTAGTTTAATGTTTTTCATATATATATAAAATGTATGTGTATGTATGTGGCTATATGTTTTTGTTCATATGTTGCTATATGTCTTTTTTTCTTTTTATTAGTTTATTTTTTTGTTCATATGTGATGTATATGTGTATATGGCTATAATGTATATGTGTATGTGATGTATGTGGATAGAATTTGCTAAATATATATGTTAAAAATGTTTTTTTGTTCATAGAAAGTTTTTTGTTCATATATAGAAAGTTACAATTTTAGAAAAGTTTTATATATGCAAAAGTTACAATTTTAGAAAAAGAAGGATAGGAAAGAAGAAAATAAGAAGAGGAAAGAAAGAAGAAGAGGAGAGGAAAAGAAGAGGAGAAATAAATAAGAAGAAGAAAATAGAAGAAAAAGAGAGGAGAAGAAGAAAGGAATAGAGGAGAAGAAGAAAAAATAGAAAAAAAATTTCTATTTTTTCTTCTTCTCCTCTATTCCTTTCTTCTTCTCCTCTTTTCTTCTTCTTTTTTTTTTCTTCTTCTTCTTTCTTCCTTCTTCCTCTTTTCTTCCATTTCCTTAATTATTTTCCTTTCTCGAGGGAGAAGAAGAAAAAGAAGAGGATAAGAAGAAAGAAAGGAATAGAGGAGAAAGAAGAAACTTCAACACGAGGGGGTGGGGGTACCGATACCCCCTCCCCGATAACATTATTTTTCCATGTATATGTATGTCGCGTCGTTCTCGCTATACCCCCCTCGAGATAACTTCGACATGAGGGGCGGTCGATATATATACCCCCTCTCAACCGTGATAACTTATACAACGGCAGCACCCCCCTCGGCCCTCTCGCTTGACCAAAACTCTCGAGGACACCCAAACCCTAGAGAGAAAACGATGTTGGTCTCCTACCCCCTCCCGCCGCGCCCCTACCCGACAAATTAACTCTCTCGAGGCCACCCAAATTTATCAAGTTAAAAGAGCGTTGTCATCGAGGCCACCCCAAACCCTTGAAGCGTTGTGTCGACGCGACCCCAAACCCTAGAGAAGCAGCGTCGAGGCCACTAACATGATTCCTTATTGTGATTAGCTAGCTAGTTCTACGTTTGCCACTAATATATATATCCATCTGTACCATGTTTGAATAATAATTGACAAGTTGTAAATATTTGCAGAAACTATGGAGCACTCCCGAGACGAAGAAACAGAAGCGATGTTGGGGGACATAATCGCACAAGGAAGTGATGAAGTTGCGTCATTTCTCAACGACACCGATGGTCAGGAAGGACTGGTCGAAGAAGAGGGCTATGTTCATGATGGCTTCGGCCCATTAATGCCGGTACAAGAAGAGGACTATGTTCATGATGGCTCTGGCGACACAATGGAGGTACAAGAAGGAGACCGTGCTGACTGCTCCGGTGACTGAACCGAGTCCGGCCAGGTATATATATATATATTAGTTAAGCCCGTGCTGACTAGTTAACTGATGCATCCATTGTTTTGGTATATGTACACATATTAATTACTCTCGTCTTTCTTCCTTATAATTTCTAGCCCTCCGGATCGAGCACAACTTCGGTAAGGAGACGAGGCCCGAAGAAAAAGTTGAGCTCGGATGAAAAGTTTGAGATCATAGAAATCGCGCCCAACGGTGAACCGATTGAACCCATCCGGACAAAGCGCGCATTTTCTGCTCAGTGCGGGTCTCTTGTTAGGGACAAAATCCCGATCAGCATCCAGCAATGGGATAAGCCTAAGGAGGAAGACCCTGAGGTGTCTTATGTCAATGATATGCAGAAAGAAGATCTTTGGACTCAGCTGAAGGCAAATTTCACCCTACCGCCAGAGGAGGATCCGGAGAAGCCAGTTAAAGAGCAATTAATCAAGTCTTGTGCTCTTAAGAAGATGGCAACCCTATTCAGGAGGTGGAGGAAAGAGCTGAACAAGTTTGTCGAAAAAAAAGACACCAGAATTCATCGACAAATATGAGAAGATCAAAGATCACTGGCCCGCATTTGTGGCCCACAAGACATCGGAAAAGTGTAAGAAGATGTCGGCGACAAACAAGCAAAATGCTACGACGAAGATGCTTCACCATCGCACGGGGTCAGGTGGCTACCTCAAAGCCCGGCCTAAGTGGTCTAAGGCTGAGCATGATCTGCTTGAAAAAGGGATCGAACCAGAGACAATGTACTGGTCAGACCGTTGCTGGACTTGGTTCTTCGGGGCTGGCGGAATCTTGGACCCTGTATCAGGGAAGTGCCATTGGATGGACGAGCAACTGCAAATACCAGTCAAGAACCTTCAACACTATATCGATGCAGCACAGCGAGGGACATTCGTTTCGGACAGGGAGAAGGACGAGCTCACAATGGCCCTCGGGAAACCTGAGCACCCTGGACGGACACGAGGCACACCAGGCTCCATTCCGTGGAAGGTTGGTTTTCCGGACGCAGGGGGTTACAAAACCCACGAGAGGAGGAAGAAACTGGAGCAGGGCCAAATGCAGGCGCTGCACGAAAGGGTAATGGGGCTAGAGGAACGAGAAGTGGAACGAGAAGCAGCAGATCGCAGCAAACGACCTGCCGAAGCTTCCCCCGAAGCTACCCCGCCATCTCAGCGGAGAAGCAGCGTGGCTTCCACCAAGCTGCTTCAGCCGGAGCATGTCTTGACGGCTCCTGCCAGCTATCCCGTGGATGATATCACAGAGTCTCAAAATTGCCACATTATGGTGCGATGGATGAATTTGAAGGTCAAGGCGGTTGTTGGCTCTGTTTATCCTTCTGGACCCGGCGCAACTTATCACTGCCGGCCGATTCCAGAAGGATATGCTAAGGTGATGGTGGATGAAATAACAGAGGGATTTGAGGACCTCGTGCTTGACCACCCTACCGGTGAAGGGGAGACTAGGCTGGGTTCTGCTTTGAAGACTCCATGCCTATGGCGGAAGGAGCTCATCAACCTTCCGAACTGGACGCCTCCGCCTCCTCCTCCTCCTCCGGCAAGTCAGGGCACTCTGCCTCCTCCACCGCCTCCTCCTCCGGCGAGTGACGATCAGGGCACGCGTGGCGGCACTCCGCCTCCTTCTCCGGCGCGTGGCGGCACTCCGCCTCCTTCTCCGCCTGCGCCGGCGCTCCCGAGCAGCCAGCAGCCTCCTTCTTCTCCGCCTCGCCAGCAAGGGCGGAAGAGACCCGCCGCCGCCCCGGCTGTTCCGGCGCGTCGTAGTCCTTCTCCTCCGCCTCGTAAGCAAGCACGAAAGAAGACAGACGCCACAGCCGCTCCGTCTGCTCTGGCGTCTAGCAGCACAACCAGAGGCGGGAGGCAATACAGACACGGTCCACCTCTCAAGCCTCTAGAGAAGTTACTGTTGGGGAACGTGGTAATTTCAAAAATTTCCTACGCACACGCAAGATCATGGTGATGGCATAACAACGAGAGGGGAGAGTATTGTCCACGTACCCTCGTAGATCGTAAGCGGAAGCATTATGACAACGCGGCTGATGTAGTCGTACGTCTTCACGATCCGACCGATCCAAGTACGGAACGTACGGCACCTCCGAGTTCAGCACACGTTCAGCTCGATGACGATCCCCGGGCTCCGATCCAGCAAATTGTCGGGGATGAGTTCCGTCAGCACGACAGCGTGGTGACGATCTTGATGTACTACCGATGCAGGGCTTCGCCTAAGCACCGCTACGATATTATCGAGGTGGATTATGGTGGAGGGGGGCACCGCACACGGCTAAGAGATCCAAGGGATCAATTGTTGGTGTGCCTAGAGGTGCCCCCTGCCCCCGTATATAAAGGAGCAAGGGGGGAGGGGGCGGCCGGCCTAGGAGGGGTCGCGCCAAGGGAGTAGGACTCCCTCCTTCCTTGTTGGAGTAGGAGAAGGGGGAAAGAGGGGGAGAGGAGGAAGGAAAAGGGGGCCGCACGTCTTGTCCAATTCGGACCAGAGGGGGGCTGCGCGCCTCCTTCCTTTCGGCCTCTCTCCTCTATTCCCGTATGGCCCAATAAGGCTCATATACTCCCCGACGAATTCCTGTAACTCTCCGGTACTCTGAAAAATACCCGAATCACTCGGAACCTTTCCGAACTCCGAATATAGTCGTCCAATATATCGATCTTTACGTCTCGACCATTTCGAGACTCCTCGTCATGTCCCCGATCTCATCCGGGACTCCGAACTCCTTCGGTACATCAAAACTCATAAACTCATAATATAACTGTCATCGAAACCTTAAGCGTGCGGACCCTACGGGTTCGAGAACAATGTAGACATGACCTAGAACTATTCTCGGTCAATAACCAATAGCGGAACCTGGATGCTCATATTGGCTCCCACATATTCTACGAAGATCTTTATCGGTCAAACCGCATAACAACATACGTTGTTCCCTTTGTCATCGGTATGTTACTTGCCCGAGATTCGATCGTCGGTATCCCAATACCTAGTTCAATCTCGTTACCGGCAAGTCTTTTTACTCGTTATGTAATGCATCATCCCGCAACTAACTCATTAGTCACATTGCTTGCAAGGCTTATAGTGATGTGCATTACCGAGAGGGCCCAGAGATACCTCTCCGACAATCGGAGTGACAAATCCTAATCTCGAAATACGCCAACCCAACATGTACCTTTGGAGACACCTGTAGAGCTCCTTTATAATCACCCAGTTACGTTGTGACGTTTGGTAGCACACAAAGTGTTCCTCCGGTAAACGGGAGTTGCATAATCTCATAGTCATAGGAACATGTATAAGTCATGAAGAAAGCAATAGCAACATACTAAACGATCAAGTGCTAGGCTAACGGAATGGGTCATGTCAATCACATCATTCTCCTAATGATGTGACCCCGTTAATCAAATGACAACTCATGTCCATGGCTAGGAAACTTAACCATCTTTAATTCACGAGCTAGTCAAGTAGAGGCATACTAGTGACACTATGTTTGTCTATGTATTCACACATGTATCAAGTTTCCGGTTAATACAATTATAGCATGAATAATAAACATTTATCATGAAATAAGGAAATAAATAATAACTTTATTATTGCCTCTAGGGCATATTTCCTTCAGTCTCCCACTTGCACTAGAGTCAATAATCTAGTTCACATCGCCTTGTGATTTAACACCAATATTCATATCTGTATATGATTAACACCCATAGTTCACATCATCATGTGACCAACACCCAAAGGGTTTACTAGAGTCAATAATGTAGTTCACATCGCTATGTGATTAATACCCAAAGAGTACTAAGGTGTGATGTGGTTTTGCTTGTGAGAGAAGCTTAGTCAATGGGTCTGTCATATTCAGAGCCATATGTATTTTGCAAATATTCTATGTCTACAATGCTCTGCACGGAGCTACTCTAGCTAATTGCTCCCACTTTCAATATGTATCCAGATTGAGACTTAGAGTCATCTGGATCGGTGTGAAAGCTTGCACCGATGTAACTCTTTACGACGGGCTCTTTTATCACCTCCATAATCGAGAAATATTTCCTTAGTCCTCACTAAGGATATTCTTGACCAATGTCCAGTGATCTACTCCTAGATCACTATTGTACTCCCTTGCCAAATTCAGAGCAAGGTATACAATAGGTCTGGTACATAGCATAGCATACTTTATAGAACCTATGACTGAGGCATACGGAATGACTTTCATTCTCTTTTCTATTTTCTGCCGTGGTCAGGATTTGAGTCTTTACTCAATTTCACACCTTTGCAACACAGGCAAGGACTTTTTCTTTGATTGTTCCATTTTGAACTACTTCAAAATCTTGACAAGGTATGTACTTATTGAAAAAACTTATCAAGCGTCTTGATCTATCTCAATAGATCTTGATGCTCAATATGTAAGTAGCTTTACTGAGGTCTTTCTTTTAAAAGAACTCCTTTTAAATACTCCTTTATGCTTTCCAGAAAAATTTCTACATCATTTCTGATCAACAATATGTTACTCACATATATTTATCAGAAAGGCGGTAGTGCTCCCACTCACTTTATTGTAAATACAGGTTTCACCGCAAGTCTATATAAAACTATATGCTTTGATCAACTTATCAAAGCGTATATTCCAACTCTGAGATGCTTGCACCAGTCCATAGATGGATCGCTGGAGCTTGCACATTTTGTTAGCACCTTTAGGATTGACAAAACCTTTTGGTTGCATCATATACAACTCTTCTTTAAGAAAATCATTAAGGAATGCAGTTTTGACATCCATTTGCCAGATTTCATAAAATGTGGCAATTGCTAACATGATTCAGACAGACTTAAGCATCGCTACAGTTGATAAAATCTCATTGTAGTTAACACCTTGAAGTTGTCGAAAACCTTTTTGCGACAAGTCGAGCTTGGTAGATAGTGACACTACTATCAGCATCTGTCTTCCTCTTGAAGATCCATTTATACAATATGGCTTGCCGATCATCGGGCAACTCCACCAAAGTCCACACTTTGTTCTCATACATGGATCCCATCTCAGATTTCATGGCCTCAAGCCATTTCGCGGAATCTGGGCTCATCATCGCTTCCTCATAGTTCGTAGGTTCATCATGGTGTAGTAACATGACTTCCAGAACAGGATTATTGTACCACTCTGGTGCGGACTGTACTTTGGAAGACCTACGAGGTTTTGTAGTAACTTGATCTGAAGTTTCATGATCATCATCATTAGCTTCCTCACTAATTGGTGTAGGAATCACTGGAACTGATTTCTGTGATGAACTACTTTCCAATTCGGGAGAAGGTACAAATTACCTTATCAAGCTCTACTTTCCTCCCACTCACTTCTTTCGAGAGAAACTCCTTCTCTAGAAAGGATCCATTCTAAGCAACAAATGTTTTGCCTTCGGATCTGTGATAGAAGGTGTACCCAACAGTTTCCTTTGGGTATTCTATGAAGACGCACTTCTCCGATTTGGGTTCGAGCTTATCAGGTTGAAAACCTTTTTCACATAAGCATCGCAACTCCAAACTTTAAGAAACGACGACTTAGGTTTACTGCTAAACCATAGTTCATATGGTGTCGTCTCAACGGATTTAGATGGTGCCCTATTTAACGTGAATGCAGCTATCTCTAATGCATAACCCCAAAACGATATTGGTAAATTGGTAAAAGACATCATTGATCGCACCATATCAAATAAAGTGCGGTTACGACGTTCGGACACACCATAACGTTGTGGTGTTCCAGGTGGCGTGAGCTGTGAAACTATTCCACATTGTTTTAATTGAAGACCAAACTCGTAACTCAAATATTCATCTCCATGATCAGATCGCAGAAACTTTATTTTCTTGTTATGATGATTTTCCACTTCACTCTGAAATTCTTTGAACCTTTCAACTATTTCAGACTTATGTTTCATCAAGTAGATATACCCATATCTGCTCAAATCATCTGTGAAGGTCAGAAAATAAAGATACTTGCCACGAGCATCAACACTCATTGGATCGCATACATTGGTATGTATTATTTCCAATAAGTCAGTAGCTTGTTCCATTGTTCCGGAGAACGGAGTTTTAGTCATCTTGCCCAAAAGGCACGGTTCGCAAGCATCAAATGATTCATAACCAAGTGATTGCGAAAATCTATCTTTATGGAGTTTCTTCATGCATTTTACACCGATATGACCCAAACGGCAGTGCCACAAATAAGTTGCACTATCATTATTAACTTTGCATCTTTTGGCATCAATATTATGAATATGTGTATCACTACGATCGAGATCCAACAAACTATTTTCATTGGGTGTATTACCATCGAAGGTTTTATTCATGTAAACAGAATAACAATTATTCTTTAACTTCAAATGAATAATCGTATCGCAATAAACATGATCTTATCATATTTATGCTCAACGCAAACACCAAATAACATATATTTAGGTTTAACACTAATCCCGAAAGTATAGGGAGTGTGAGATGATGATCACATCAATCTTGGAACTACTTCCAACACTCATCGTCACTTCCCCTTCAATTAGTCTCTGTTTATTCTGTAACTCCTGTTTCGAGTTACTAATCTTAGCAACCGAACAAGTATCAGATATTCAGGGGCTACTATAAACACTAGTAAGGTACACATTAATAATATGTATATCAAATATACCCTTGTTCACATTGCCACCCTTCTTATCTACCAAATATTCAGGGCATTTCTGCTTCCAATGACCATTTCCTTTGCAGTACAAGCACTCAGTTTCAGGCTTTGGTCCAGCTTTGGGCTTCTTCGCGGGAGTGACAACTTGTTTGCCATTCTACTTGAAGTTTCCCTTTCTTTCCCTTTGCCCTTTTCTTGAAACTAGTGGTCTTGTCAATCATCAACACTTGATGCTCTTTCTTGATTTCTACCTTCGTCGATTTCAACATCACGAAGAGCTTGGGAATCACTTTCGTCATCCCTTGCATATTATAGTTCATCACGAAGTTCTACTAACTTGGTGATGGTGACTAGAGAATTCTATCAATCACTATTTTATCTGGAAGATTTACTCCCACTTGATTCAAGCGATTGTAGTACCCAGACAATCTGAGCACATGCTCACTAGTTGAGCGATTCTCCTCCATCTTTTAGCTATAGAACTTGTTGGAGACTTCATATCCCTCAACTCGGGTATTTTCTTGAAATATTAACTTCAATTCCTAGAACATCTCATATGGTCCATGACGTTCAAAACGTCTTTGAAGTCCCGATTCTAAGTCGTTAAGCATGGTGCACTAAACTATCAAGTAGTCATCATTTTGAGCTAGCCAAACGTTCATAACGTCTGCATCTGCTCCTGTAATAGGTCTATCACCTAGCGGTGCATTAAGAACATAATTCTTCTGTGCAGCAATGAGGATAAACCTCAGATCACGGACCCAATCCGCATCATTGCTACTATCATCTTTCAACACAATTTTCTCTAGGAACATATCAAAATAAACATATGAAAGCAAAAACGCGAGCTATTGATCTACAACATAATTTGCAAAATACTACCAGGACTAAGTTCATGATAAATTTAAGTTCAATTAATCATATTACTAAAGAACTCCCACTTAGATAGACATCCCTCTAATCCTCTAAGTGATTATGTGATCCATATCAACTACACCATGTCCGATCATCACGTGAGATGGAGTAGTTTCAACGGTGAACATCAATATGTTGATCATATCTACTATATGATTCACGCTCGACCTTTCGGCCTCCGTGTTCCGAGGCCATATCTGTATATGCTAGGCTCGTCAAGTTTAACCCGTGTATTCCGCGTGTGCAACTGTTTTGCACCCGTTGTATTTGAACGTAGAGCCTATCACACCCGATCATCACATGGTGTCTTAGCACGAAGAACTTTCACAACGGTGCATACTCAGGGAGAACACTTCTTGATAATTAGTGAGAGATCATCTTAAAATGCTACCGTCGAACTAAGCAAAATAAGATGTATAACAGATAAACATCATATGCAATCAAAATATGTGACATGATATGGCCATGATCATCTTGCGCCTTTGATCTCCATCTCTAAAGTACTGTCATGATCTCTATCGTCACCGGCACGACACCATGATCTTCATCATCTTGATGTATATCAATGTGTCGTCACATGGTCGTCTCGCCAACTATTGCTCTTGCAACTATTGCTATCGCATAGCGATAAAGTAAAGCAATTATTTGGCACTTGCATCTTATGCAACAAAGAGACAACCATAGGACTTCTGCCAGTTGCCGATAACTTCAACAAAACATGATCATCTCATACAACAACTTATATCTCATCACGTCTTGACCATATCACATCACAACATGCCCTGCAAAAACAAGTTAGACGTCCTCTACTTTGTTGTTGCAAATTTTACGTGGCTGGTACGGGCTTTAGCAAGAACAGTTCTTACCTACGCATCAAAACCACAATGATAGTTCGTCAAGTTAGTGCTGTTTTAACCTTCGCAAGGACCGGGCGTAGCCACACTCGGTTCAACTAAAGTTGGAGAAACAGACACCCGCCAGCCACATGTGTGCAAAGCACATCGGTAGAACCAGTCTCGCGTAAGCGTACGCGTAATGTCGGTCCGGGCCGCTTCATCCAACAATACCGCCGAACCAAAGTATGACATGTTGGTAAGCAGTATGACTTGTATCACCCACAACTCACTTGTGTTCTACTCGTGCATATAACATCAACGCATAAAACCTAGGCTCGGATGCCACTGTTGGGGAACGTAGTACTTCCAAAAATTTCCTACGCACACGCAAGATCATGGTGATGGCATAGCAACGAGAGGGGAGAGTATTGTCCACTTACCCTCGTAGACCGTAAGCGGAAGCGTTATGACAACGCGGTTGATGTAGTCGTACGTCTTCACGATCCGACCGATCCAAGTACCGAACGTACGGCACCTCCGAGTTCAGCACACGTTCAGCTCGATGACGATCCCCGGGCTCCGATCCAGCAAAGCGTCGGGGATGAGTTCCGTCAGCACGACGGCGTGGTGACGATCTTGATGTACTACCGACGCAGGGCTTCGCCTAAGCACCGCTACGATATTATCGAGGTGGATTATGGTGGAGGGGGGCACCGCACACGGATAAGAGATCCAAGGGATCAATTGTTGTTGTGCCTAGAGGTGCCCCCCTGCCCCCGTATATAAAGGAGCAAGGGGGGAGGGGGCGGCCGGCCTAGGAGGGGGCGCGCCAAGGGGAGTCCTACTCCCACCGGGAGTAGGTCTCCCTCCGTCCTTGTTGGAGTACGAGAAGGGGGAAAGAGGGGGAGCGGAGGAAGGAAAAGGGGGCCGCACCCCTTGTCCAATTCGGACCAGAGGGGGGCTGCGCGCCTCCTTCCTTTCGGCCTCTCTCCTCTATTCCCGTATGGCCCAATAAGGCCCATATACTCCCCGGCGAATTTCCGTAACTCTCCGGTACTCTGAAAAATACCCGAATCACTCGAAACCTTTCCGAACTCCGAATATAGTCGTCCAATATATCGATCTTTACGTCTCGACCATTTTGAGACTCCTCGTCATGTCCCCGATCTCATCCGGGACTCCGAACTCCTTCGGTACATCAAAACTCATAAACTCATAATATAACTGTCATCGAAACCTTAAGCGTGCGGACCCTACGGGTTCGAGAACAATGTAGACATGACCTAGAACTATTCTCGATCAATAACCAATAGCGGAACTTGGATGCTCATATTGGCTCCCACATATTCTACGAAGATCTTTATCGGTCAAACCGCATAACAACATACGTTGTTCCCTTTGTCATCGGTATGTTACTTGCCCGAGATTAGATCATCGGTATCCCAATACCTAGTTCAATCTCGTTACCGGCAAGTCTCTTTACTCGTTATGTAATGCATCATCCCGCAACTAACTCATTAGTCACATTGCTTGCAAGGCTTATAGTGATGTGCATTACCGAGAGGGCCCAGAGATACCTCTCCGACAATCGGAGTGACAAATCCTAATCTTGAAATACGCCAACCCAACATGTACCTTTGGAGACACCTGTAGAGCTCCTTTATAATCACCTAGTTATGTTGTGACGTTTGGTAGCACACAAAGTGTTCCTCCAGTAAACGGGAGTTGCATAATCTCATAGTCATAGGAACATGTATAAGTCATGAAGAAAGCAATAGCAACATACTAAACGATCAAGTGCTAGGCTAACGGAATGGGTCAAGTCATTCACATCATTCTCCTAATGATGTGACCCCGTTAATCAAATGACAACTCATGTCCATGGCTAGGAAACTTAACCATCTTTGTTTCACGAGCTAGTCAAGTAGAGGCATACTAGTGACACTATGTTTGTCTATGTATTCACACATGTATCAAGTTTCCGGTTAATACAATTCTAGCATGAATAATAAACATTTATCATGAAATAAGGAAATAAATAATAACTTTATTATTGCCTCTAGGGCATATTTCCTTCAGTTACCGTACGAGAGGACCGAGGAGGAAAACGATACGATCGTGCGGACCCACGTGAAGGAGTTCTTTGAAGGGGTGAAAGCAAAGAGACATCCACCTCCGGAGCAGAAGGTAGATCCGGCGAAAGCAAAGCGCAATCTCGATGCCTTGAGAAAACTGCCAAAGTCTCCGCCGAGAACCAACTATGAGCGCATTACTGAACAGACATATCTCCAAGCGGAGTGGTCGGGAAGTACTGTCAGACATCAAAGGTCAAGAGACCGAGCAGCTGCGAAAAAAATTGACCAGCTCGGCGAACAAGCAAACCAATCGTGCCCCGCGCTCAATGTGTCTAGTGGCGACATCGTCGCTAATGCTCCGGGGATGGTGGCCGGTTAGGGCAATCTACAAGATTACCTGCCTGACGATGCACTTCCTGATTTCATGGAGGTGGACGAACACAGATACGAGTACGGGAAGCCTCTCGTCAAAGATGAAAAATCTCTAACAACGATGATGCGAAGATTCCATACTTGGTACATGAAAACCTGCAGAGAGTCTGGGGGGCGAATAGTTTGTATCTGAACATTAAAGAGGAGCACGACCTCGTTGGAACTGATCTGTTGTGTGTTCCATTTGAGGAGTTCTTCGCGTTCTTCAATCAAAAGGCCCTCGATAAATTAACGGTCTTTTGCTACTGCCTGTAAGTACTATTTCTATCATTAAGTCTCTATATATAGCTCGGCTCTTTCATTGCATGTATTTATAATTAATTATCCTCAATATATTATGCTGATTGAAGATCGTCGAGTGCAAAAAACAAGAAATTTATGATATTGGGTTCATTAACACAAATATCATAGATGAATTTCTGGTTAAAAAGCACGAAAAAGAGGCCGAGGACAACTTGCTACGATCGTTGATCAAAAATCAAAACAAAGATACCATACTCTTTCCTTACAACGACAAGTGAGTGTTACTGTCGTGTGCATATTCGATTTCCGTCATTACTCGAGCGAGGTTATAGTAATGTAATTGATGAGTTATGCATGCGTGCGCAGGTACCACTATGTTCTTCTGGAGATTAAGCTTGAGCGGGGACTAGTAACCGTCTTAGACTCGAGACGGAAAGATCCCAAAACCTATGCGGACATGACTGAAATGCTCAATAAGTAAGTTCAATCGATCATTATCGCACCATATCGGCAACTTTTTGTTCATTTCCTGATATCTCAAGTAATAATAATTATTTTCTTTGTCTTGCAGGGTTTGGAAATAGTTCATCGCAGAAGCTCCGGGACTGCCGAAGGAGTTGCCATATACATACCCGAAAGTAAGTACTATTGGCTAGCTAGTTGCGCGCATCTCCCGTTGATTCTATAGCTATACTTTCATCAATGCCATTTATAATGCTTCATTATCAGTTTGATTGACCTCTATTTCTCGTAAAGTGCTTGTGGCAGGAACAAGGGAATGATTTCTGTGGATACTACGTGTGCGAGTTCATCCACAACGCGACTTTGAAAAACAAGTGGGGCTACTCTCAAAGACAATATGAAGTGCGTAAGCAATAATATTCACAATTTCATTTTATTACACCATCATTTCTGTTGAGTTTCATTCATATATATGTATCAATCAACCCCCTTCTTCAAATTAGACGTGGCAGATGCGGAATGAACTTCTAGAACCAGATCACATGAAAGCAATTCAAGAGGAATTGGCGGGATTCTTTCTTGACCACGTCATCAATAAAGCCGGAGAATACCATGTGGAAGTTGAGTTCAATTGCTAGGGGATTGTAATTAAGAGATCTTACATATTGTACATGTATGTAGCCAGTAGCGTCGGATACATGATACGAAAACTTGTTGTTCGACCAATCTCTCGGAGAAGGAGAGGTCGATCGATCACTTCTCTCGGTATGCATGACGAACTTCTGTACTCAATGGTTCTCTCGATCACTTATGTATATAGTACGTAGCATCGACCAAGCACGGACATAAGAGAGGACACTTCTCTCTATTAATTAGCTAGCTAACACAATATATGAAACACCTAAATTAACCCCCCAAAACCCCCAACCCCCCCCCCCCCCCTTTAAAAAAACAAAAACCCCAGCCACTGGAATGCTGACGCGTGGACGCCTTTTGGTCCCGGTTGGTGCCACCAACCGGGACTAAAGCCCCCCCTGCCTGGGCTTGGCGCACCGGCCACGTGGAGGACCATTTGTCCCGGTTCGTGTTTGAACCGGGACTAAAGGGGTGAGGTATTAGTAACGACCCATTAGTCCCGGTTCATGAACCGGGACTAAAGGCCCTTACGAACCGGGACAAATGCCCTGTTTTCTAACAGTGATGGGGTCTATTTCTATATAAATAGATCTTGTCTACATCATGTCATCGTTCTTATTGCATTACTTCGTTTTTCCATGAACTTAATACACTAGATGCATGCTGGATAGCGGTCGATGTGTGGAGTAATATTAGTAGATGTAGGCAGGAGTCGGTCTACTAATCTTGGACCTGATGCCTATATAATTATCATTGCCAGGATATCGTGAGGATTATTTGAAGTTCTATCAATTGCCCAACAGTAATTTGTTTACCACCGTATGCTATTTTTCTTGAGAGAAGCCACTAGTGAAATCTATGGCCCCCCGGTCTCTTCTTTATCATATTTGCTTTGAAGATCTATTTTTATTCGCTTTAATTTTCAGATCTATTAATCCAAAAACCCAAAAATACCTCACCGAATTTTATTTTCTTTTATCTGCATCTATCAATCAACTACAATTTTATCCCGTCAGCTCGACAATTTCGGGCACTATTCCCCAAAAGGGATTGACAACCCCTTTAAAACGTCGGTTTGCAAGTATTTGTTCTTTGTGTGCAGGAGCTATTTACGTGGTGTTGTGTGGTTCTCCTACTGGTTCGATAACCTTGGTCTCATCACTGAGGAAAATACCTACCGTTGTTGTGCTGCATCATCCCTTCGTCTTTGGGGAAACAACGGTGCAGTTCAAGCCACATAAAAAGGAACTTCTGGCGCCGTTGTCAGGGAGATATCATCAACATCTACCAGGTCCCTAATCACAAATCTCATCTCCTTGCAATTTACATTATTTGCCATTTGCCTCTCATTTTTCTCCCCCCCTCCCTTCACAAATTTGTCGTTTTATTCGCCCCCTTTTTGGTTCGCTGTTTTTCTTGTCAGATCTATTTTTGAGTGCAATCTTGTTGCGTGGTCATGATGACTCAAGAGAACGCCAAGTTATGTGATATCTCCAACACCAATGACAATGATCTTATTAGTACTTCGATTGCTCCTCGTTCCACTAGTGTGGAGTCTTGTGACATTAATCCCGCTTTGTTGAATCTTGATATGAAAGACCCACTTTCCGGTACTCCTAGTAAGGATATCGCGTCCCATCTTAATACATTCGCAAAATTTGGTGATATGCAAAAGAAAAAAAGATGTGGACAACGATATTGTGAAGTTGAAATTATTCCCGTTTTCTTTGCAAAATTTGGTTTTCTTCTTTGCCTTGCAATAGTATCGATTTTTGCGATAAATGCAAGGATGCTTATAATACTAAGTATTTTCCGCCCACGAAAATTATTTCCCTTGGGACACAAATCATGAATTTTAAGCAACTTGAGCATGAACATATTGCGCAATCTTGTGAAAGAATGAAATTGATGCTAAGAAATTGTCCTACTCATGGTTTAAATCTTTGGATGATCATACAAATTTTTTATGAGGGATTGAATTTTGTTTTTTGAAATCATTTCCGCCGCGGATTGTACTTTCATGGAAATTACTTTGGGTGAAGCTACTAAATTGCTTGATAATATTATAGCTAATTATTCATAATGGCATACCTAAAGAGCTCCTACTAATAAAAAGGTTAATTCGGTAGAAGAAATAAATTCTTTGAGTGAAAAAGTTGATGCTCTTATGAAGTTGTTTGCTAATAAAAATGCTATTGTTGATCTTAATGATGTGCCTTTGTCTACTTTGATTGAGCAAAATAGTGATGCCGTAGATGTGAATTTTGTTTCGAGAAATGATTTTAATAACAATGCTTATAGAGGTAATTTTAATCCTAGACATTTCTGGGAAATTCCTCTAATAATTTTGATAATTCCTATGGTAATCCTTCTTATAATAATAATAGGAACACCTCTGATCTTAAGAATAATATTAAATAACTTATCAATGCTCAAAAGGGTTTTAATGCTACAATAAAAGAAAAGTTGAATAAGATTGATGATATGTCTAGAAGTATTGATATAATTTCTCATGGTGTAGAAAATCTCAAGATGAAATTTTTTTAGCCTAAGGTTGAGGAATAAGTTAAAGCTTTATATGTTTCTATAGATGAAAGTAAGAAAAGAACTGATATGCTTAGAGCTAAAAGAGATTTTTTAGAAAAAGCTTTTCTTTGCAACATAATTTAGCGTTTTCTTTGCAACATATGCTCCAAGTAGGCCGACTGCAATTATATAAAGCGTGCTCATTGGGCCTTCGTTGGGCCTGGAAAAAAAACGACCAACTAAATAATTCGTCTCTTCCATTACCATTAAATAATATCACCTCGTCTGTTTAGAACCAACACCATCAATTTATATACCTCTTGGACTTACTTGTTATCGATCAACTCAATAGATTGGTTTGGGAATCAATAAAAAGAGGATGAGGACAATGATGTGAGAAGAACATAATGATTCCCAAAGAAGACATAAATAAATTTTCGGGTTGGGCCTCCAAACCATGTAGTCAAGTGTCCAGCTCCGCATCTTTTGTTTTCTTTTATTGGGCCTCATGGAGTCACTCCTCTAGGTGGGCCAAGGGGTATGCTCCGCATCTTTTTTCCTCGATTGGGCCACAGGGAAGTAAGTAATACATGAAACTAAACTAGTGTTTCTTTGTAACCTATGATTTCATTATGACGACAACAATTACATAAGGCAAACTTCATAGGGCCTCACCTGGGCCTGAAAAACACACCAACTAAATAAATTGAATCTTTCTATTATCATTAAATAGTATCACATCACCACCTTAGAACCAAAGTTGCCAATTTATATAAGTCTTGGAGTTACCAGTTATCGACCCACTAAGTCGGCTAGAAAATCTATAAAGGGAGGATGAGCATGATAACGTGAGAAGAAGAGAATGAGTCCCGAAGAAGCACGTTGTCTGGGGTACTAGAGGAGCTCTCCAAGAGAGAAAGAGGACAATAGGGTGGACTAACAGAAATAAGTGGACGCATGAGCCGGATAACAATTTCTCCCGTTGCTAGGGGTGGAAACGGATCGGATGCGGATTGGATAGTGCTCTTACCACTTCCGTTTTCATATTTTCAAAATGAATATGAATCCGAATACGGATGTTATCGGATACGGATGCGGCTCGGATGTTATTCGAATACGGATACATATCGGATGTTTTCTTGATTCGGATATTGCGTAAGTAAATTAGTCAATAGCTATGTGACATGAAATAATCAACTTATGACATACAGTAAGTCAATGAAAAATAAGTTTATGAATAAATACTATTGTAATGCATAATAATTTCTATGTTTAATCATACAAAGAATAAAATGTAACCACTTATTTGGCTTTTATGTTGGATAATTGGACTATTGGGGCTAGAATTTTGAAAATTACCTCCCATAATCTTATCCGGATACAGATATATCCACTTCCATATCCATATTTGTGTCAAAATGTCCTACCATATTTTATTTTTTATTTGTTCAATAAACTCGGATACGGATAATTCCCATTCCCATTTCCATTTTGGTACGGATGCGGATGTTTTGGATACAAATAGGCATTTTCTCAGATACGAATATCGGATATTTCAGATTATCCGCTACCACTTTCCACCCCTACCCGTTGCAATGCACGGGCATTTGTGCTAGTAATAAATCATGTTTGGAGAGCATCCCAAATTCACTCCCACACCTGAAGTCTTATGAGCAAGACTAATATTGGAGTAGTATGTCACAATCTTAGGAATGTGAGACTCACCATAATCATATTCTTAGTTGCAACTCTTTCCTTGGCAATATCCTGCACTGTATATGTGGTCCCCTTTATCCTTCAACCGGTAGCATCTCCTTGCTAGGCTGTTCCTCCATATTTTTCCAGTGTTTAATTCCTCTTCCTGAGAGCTTTTACTAAACAGGGTACCAAATGACAGATTGGAATCCTGACTAGGTTCATAATTAACAGGTTCGCTCAATGTCCTCATTAGCTTCCTCGTCATTGAGTCCATCATGTTCTCCATGTGTCGTCCTCCTCTTGATCTCCATCACTTTCCTCCAGATTATTTCCAACCGCAGCCAGGTTGAGAGCCTAAACAGTTTGCCTTAGCTAAGCTCCGTCCCATCTCTTCGGGGTGGATCGCTCGGTCTGCTCCCCCTGTCACAGATAATGTCTTTGATATTCTCCGTTCTATGTCGCCGTGCTCTACTCACTATAGGAATGCCATCGCCCTGACGGCTCAGGGCTGTGATTCCGCCGTGTTGACGCGCGCGCACGTACGAAGCCAAGCAGCCTGCAAATCAATCAAGCGCCGGCAGGATGCGCACGTACTACTACTACCACGGTCTCTTGGCTGATCGATCTAAGCTATCAGGCCAGGGTACGAGACACGAGATTTTATGGCAACAGGTACATATCCTATTCCTGTCCAAGCTGGTTGCTTCCAACACACATGTGCACGGCTTATTGATCTTTTTATCGTACTAACTAACGAACACTGCCAACTAAAATGAAAACGAAGACTGGCCAGGCGTACCTGACCGGCCTCAGTCGATCGACAGGTGCACCTGACCTGCCTGCCTGTACCCGACACATGCACGATTGTGAATCGACCCACCGCACCCGACCGATGATTAACCACACATTAATCTTTATCACGACACATTATACCCAGTCACGCCTCAACAGTTGATTAGCTAAGCACCTACACTCTATGTGTCTGTGTCTGTCAACTGTACGCTACTACATGTCTAGCTGCTCTGCACACACATAGTAGATGTCTGTCTACATCTTGGCTGATCGATGTACTAGTTATCATGCTATCATGCACACAAAGCTAATCTCCTTTATTTCCCTGTCCATGTCTACCTGCTCTTCTTCTCCTTCCTTATAAAGCTAATTTTTTTAAATAATACATTTTTTATTAATTTGCACAAATATTACGCTGAAAAATTATTTTTCAAAAATAATACACCGTCGGCCCGCAGCGGGCCGACTGGGCCTAGTCAGCCAGCAGCGAGCCGAGTGGGCGCAGTCGGCCAGTAGCTGGCCGACAGCTGGCAAGCCTGGCACGTGTCAGCCTCGGATTGGGCTGGCCACGTCGCGAGGGGGAGGGAGGGAGCTGTCGGCGCGGGTGCGCTCCTGTCAGCCTGCCGCGGGCGATCGGCTAGCTGCTGGCCGACAGGGTGCGGCCCAACCTTGCGCGCGGCTGGCCCGGCTCCCTGCGGCCTTATCCTCCCTTTCCTCTACGCTCCACGCCCAGCTTCTGTTGTTCTTCTGTTTCTTGCTTTCTCCTCTCTCTGTACAAAAATGCCACCAATTTGTACACCTAATTGAGCCAGTTTTTTTGCAGTTTTGGCACCGTGAATGGATTCAACTTAGTTAGGGCAGCCAAAAGAGGTATCGATCTACTGATGGGGTAGCTCGTGGTGGTTGTGGTGAGCATTTTGGTAGAGGTGGTGGTGGTGAAGTTGGGGCAGTGTGGTGGAGGTGGTGGAGGTGAAGCTCGTCGTTCGTTATTCTTCGTTGGAGGCAGAGCACCGGCAGTTTGGAGACCGCCGTTCGTCGTTCTTCATTCGCACGCACGCTTCAACGGTATATTTCAGCAAACATTTTATTTTTGGGCCAATAGCTCCTGTGCGACACATTTGAGGTGAATTGGCTTGAGTGCGACGTTGTTCGAACGAATGGCTGTGGTGCGACACATTTGAGCAGGTAAATAGCCCACGCACGACATGGCTGTTTAATGTGGTTAAATTGGTCGTCAACGAAGCCCGTTTATGTTAGGACATGTGGGTCCAACTTAATTGCTCCTCAAAACAGCTGACAGTGCCCTGCCACCCGACCGTGTCTGGCCCGCCACTCTGCCCCCTCCCCCCCTTCTTCTCCAGTGGCGGCGGATCTTGCGTTCTCCGGCGGCGGCGGAGCCCTCCTTCTCAACGGCGGCGGAGCCTTCGCCCTCAAAAAATGGTGAGTGAGAACCCCAGTCCCCCTCCCGTTCCTCTCTCGGCCCCGTAGATCTCAGCTCATTTCCTCTGTTTTCGCTTGTTGAATCGATAGGTTGTGAGGGGAGCCCGTGGGCATACTGAGATGGAGCCGCCAGATTCAACTTCGAATAGGTAATGCTCCTCTCTCCGACCCAATTTTGCATGCAATTAGGGCCTAGTTTGCTCTTTCTCACGGGCTCACACTGTCCTCCACTGACAGAGGGGATGCTGCCGTTCGGACCTTCGAATTGACGGTCAATTTCTTTCCATCGGAGGCAAAATTAGTTGATGGTAGCATTCAGAACATTGAGAGAGACACAATTGTTAAATGGGAGGTTGAGTTTACAGAGATTGATCCACAAGTTCTACAGAACATGGGAGAGAAGGCAGTGAAGAAATGGGTGGAAAAAATTGGGGAGAATGTTGTTTGGGGTCCAGAGCAAGAAGTATCACTGTTGCGGTTTGATGATTGGAAAGGAGAGTATGTTAGAATAGAAGATGGTGAACAGATTGTTGAAGAAATCGATCGGCAAAACGGCTGGACAAGCAAACGGGCTAATTTTTTTGCTGAGCTCGTTGATCTGAACATTTTTTCGAAGGTTGGATATGTGCCATCACAATTGGCTGCGCAGATGGTAGATGATGATTGGGCTACACAGAGGCCATTGATTCCCATGTGTACTGAACTTACAGTAATAGCCGAAGAGGGACATGTGGCTGGAACTGAAACTGAAACTGCAGCAACTGTTGATTGGAATGTAGTTGAATTAGATGAGCCTACTGATTTGGTCATTGCACCAATGCCTGACATTGAGATGGCCAAACTTTTTGGCATTCCAGTTGATGACAGAGATAAGCAGGAGAGGGGCGAATCTAGTTTGCCTGCTAATGCTGATGAAGAAGTAGATGGACAGTTGATGGAACAAGCTGCAGATGAAGTAGATGATGCACATGATGATGAGCTGGTGCATGTGTATGACAAAGGAAACCCTGTCATTGAAGTAGGCAAGTTGTTCCCAAGCATGAAGGAGTTTAGGATGTGTTTCAAGACTTATGCAGTGAAACATGAGTTTGATGCCAAGACAGTTTGGACTGATAGAAAGAAGTTTTATGCGAGGTGCAGAGGATTTGATGGTAGTGTGAAGCCTTGCAAGTGGTACATATCTGCTAGACTGCAACCTAATGGAAGTACTGTCAGGGTTAACCAAATCCCCAATCAACATACTTGTATTACAAGTTCACAGACAGTATCAACCATGACATCACAACTTTGGGTTGCAGAAAAGATCACCCCAATTTTAGCCAAAACACCAAACACTACTGCCAAGAAACTCAAAGTAGACTTGGAAAAGATGTACCCCATTAAACTGAAATATACCACAGTGTGGAAGGCAAAACAAAGGGCAATGAAAAATTTATATGGTGATTGGGCAAATACATTTAGGATGCTTTACAACTTCAAAGCAGAGGTGGAAAAGAGGTCACCTGGCAGTGTTGTGGAGATAGATACAGAGGTATCACCCTCAGGTGAAGTCAAGTTCTCCAAGTTTTTTATGGCTTTGAAGCCTTGCATCGATGGGTTCAAAGCAGGGTGCCGTCCATATTTGAGCATAGACTCATCATTTTTGACAGGCAAGTGGAATGGTCAGTTGGCAGCATGCAATGCTCTAGATGGACACAATTGGATGTTTCCTATTGTTGTTGGCTTGTTTCAGTCAGAAACAGAGGCTTCATGGACATGGTTCATGATCCAGTTGAAAAGATGCCTAGGGCCAGTGTCACCTTTGGCTATACACACAGATGCATGTAAGGGGCTTGAAAATTCAGTGAAAAATGTTTTCCCACATGCTGAGCAGAGGGAGTGCTTCGGTCATTTGTGGATGAATTTGATCAAAAAATTTAGAGGAGAAGAATTTGGGCGCATGTGGCCAGCAGCAAGATCTTACACTAGACAGACACACAAATATCATCTTGATAAGATAATGGCAGCATGTGATGAGTTTGGTCCATGGCTGAACACCTACCATTCTTTGTTATGGTACAGGTCAGCATTCAACACTGCCATCAAGTGTGACCACATCAACAACAATTTGGCAGAGAGTTTCAACAACAAGGTGAAGGAGTTAAAAGATTTGCCTGTGCATGACATGGTTGACCAAATTAGGATCATGCTCATGCGGTTGTGGGAATTGAGAAGAAGGATAGGTGATTGTCTGCAAGGTGATAAGCTTCCAGCAGTGGTACAACAGGTGGTCAATAAGAGCAGAAATCTTTCACATTTGTTTGTTGAAAAATCTTCACCTTGGGGTGCTGAAGTTAGAGATAACAAAACTGGAAGGAGACATGTTGTTAACACTGAATTGCATGATTGCACTTGCCTCGAGTGGCAACACACTGGTAAACCATGTGAGCATGCCATTCTCTTCTTAGCATCCCAACCGAAGATAAACATGCACCCATATTTGCATGAATATTATTCGGTAGCAAGATTCAAAGCTGCATATGCTACTCCAATTCCAGCACTTACAGATCAGTCTCAGTGGCCTGAAGTGGACATTGAATTTTCCATGTGTCCTCCCTTGACGAAAAGAAAGGCTGGCAGGCCTAAACAGAGTAGATTCAAGGCATGGTTTGAGAAAGGTGGGAGTAGTAAGAAGGAAAAGAATGATGGAAAGCCAAAAAGGGCCCAAAAAGGTAACAAAAATAGATGCAAGTTGTGCCAGGAACTTGGGCACAGAGTGGGATCTGTCAAATGCCGTTACACTCCTGATAAGCCAAAGTATGTTCTTGTTTATTTGTCTGTGTTTTTATTTGGTTCTTTTTTCAAATTGCTATATCTATAACATTTTCCCAATGGCCAGGAGGAAGCGAGCAAGTCAGCCCCTTGTTGTTGAACAGTGTTGGCCAACAAAAAAAGCAAGAGTCAATGGCGGTAGAAAGAAGAGAAGTGTGCCTGAGCCTGAGCAGACTGAAGAAAATCCTGCTGCAGTCAACATTCAGACTGAAGAAACTGATGTGGAGGTGCACACTGAAGAAACTGAAATTGCAGTCAACATTCAGACTGAAGAAACTGCTCTCGAGGTTGAAACTGAACCTGAGCTTGTCGAGGTTCAGACTGAAGAAACCCATGTTGAGGTACATACCGAAGAAAATGAAACTGCTGTCAACATTGAAACTGGTCATGAGGGTGTTGGCGAGGTGTTGAAAAGACCGGTGAAGAAAACCAAGATGATCAGTGAACTTGTGTGTGTAGTAGAACCAAAAACAAGAAGTGCTAAGGTGAAGAAGGCCACGCAACGTGGTAGGAAGAGGTAGAACGGAGAACAATTTGAAAATTTGGGGCATGTAATAATATTTGTAACTTGATGCATACTGGTAGTCACTATGTATCCCCGTATTTCTATTCGAACTTGTTTGTTGGTACCTTGTCTAAACCAGCCAAATAAAATTCAAATTTAAATTCCAATTTAGGCTCAAATTTGAATTAGGGATGGGGTATTGATGTTTTAATGCTATCTAAAGTACCTCAACTGAAATTATGTTTGCTTGCTGATCATTCCGAGCCCTTTTGGTAAGTTGAACTCATAGTCATGAAAAGTGTGTCTCAAATGACCTCCAAAGGTAGGGTAAACGGCCTCATATTTAAGCAAGTTTTTTTGGCACCTTGTCTAAACCAGCCAAATAATTTTTCTACACATATATTGTACCTTTATAGTGTAAATCTAAAGTCTCACTATAATTGAATTAATTTTCTATTATTTTCTTTTTTTTTGAGAAAACAAGGTTCAATAGAAAATTATATATAAAACAAGTTTAATGAGAAAAGTAAGTTAAGATCTTTCTTACTCAGTCCAAAATGAAGTTTTGGTGAGGTTTTTACACTTTTCATTTTCAAAACCCCACCTACTCTCTCGGGTGCCCACTACTCTCTCCCTTGAACTCCATACTACATTGTTCGAGGAATGACAATTTTGTGAAGGATTTTTCATAAAAATGTATGTAAACCATATTTATATTTTTTTTCTCATTAGTACACAACATAATAAGACTATGTGCGCAAGTTTTATATTTTTTTGATTTTTTTTGAATTAGTTATGCTCAACCCTAATCAGCCAAAACCCCTCAAAACCCCTCAAAACCCCTCTCAAAACCCCTCAAAGCCCCGCACACTACCGGGCCGTCGATCGTTGTGCGTGGACGGTTGAGATCAGGCGCTAGGGTTAGCTACAGTGTGCATCGATCCGCATGAGACGCGCTGATTGGTTGAATCGGTGGGGTTTGGATCAGCCTCTCTCGTTGGGGCATCAGGACCGTTCATTTGAATCCAACGGCAAGAGTTGACACGGTGCATGGACCAAGCCTACGCAGTGCCCTTTCCATCATTGCATGCGTGCCTGAGCCTGCCCGCCCACCCGCGGCATGCATGCCCACCCGCAGAGCTGCGCCCATGCGTTGCATGCATGCCCCTCGACGTAGCCCTGCTCCGCCACCCCTATCAACGCAGTAAGCTGTCGCATGCCTACCATTAGAACCAATGCATCGTCGCATCAAAGCATGCACTCGGCCACAATGCAGCAGCCCGATGAAGACAACCAAAAAGCCAACGCTGCATGGCGTGCCCGTACATGGCGTGCTCCTCTTTGAGGACGCAATACTGGCATGGGGTATCGAGATGTGGGTATCGATGCAGTTCAAACGGCGTGCTGCCCATTACAAGATGGGCAAATGAAGGCATCCATTATTGTCGTGCAAATTAATGGGCTAGGGCCCGGCATGAATGCACGGGCGGCACACGCAAAGAACCCGGGGCAGGCGTGTCCCCTTGACCCACGACGGCACAGACGCGTGCGTGAGCCCGTCCCCTTGACCCACGCCGCCACCCCATCGTGTACGGGCCGTGTATGGGGCGCCACGCCCCCACCAAACGCCGCCCGCCCATTAATTCTACGGGGTGAAACCACGTCGCACTTGGGCTATTTAAGCCGGGCACTATCGTCTTCCTCTCCCTCCTCATCCACACCCCATCCGCCTCCTCTTCCCTCCTTCTTCCTTCTTCTCCAGCAAACCCGACCGAGCCCTCGAGCCACCCCGCCACCATGCAGTACACCGGCCCCACCTACAGCTTCCCCCCAACCGTGCCGGAAAGGCTCTACCCGGACGGAGTGTATGTAGAAAGAACCCTTAGGGTTTGGGCGATCTCGAGGTGGAGGGGCGCAAGGGGGTTAACGGAGTTCTTCCTTGGTGCCGGCTTCCGCCACCTCCCCCGTGGCTCTCCTCGGATGTACCATCTTGAGGAGGTCAACCACAACGGCATTGTGGTTGCTCTCCTCGCCATGTTCACCAACCCTTTCGATGCTTTCCATCTCCTCGGGCGAGCGTATTGGGTTGGTTGTGAGTTCATAGCTTTCACAACCTACAATATCTACACCGACTTCAACGGCATCTTCCCCAACAACGGCGTTATGCACACGCTCCCGTACCCCATCAACAACGGGTGGGAGGAGTGAAGGGCGACGCCCGGAGGAGCGAGGTGGCCCCGGAGGAGGAGGAGGAGGAGAAGAAGAACCCGAAGAACCCGCGTTTGGTGCCCCCCTATCTATCTAGCGAGATCTATCGTATTAGTTTTTTTAAGTTGTAACCTTATGCTACTATTATTAAGTTTTATTAGTACTTTATAAGTTGTAAGGCTATCATGGAGTTGTAAGGCTATCGTGGAACTATGGGTTGCTATCTTTATGCTTCTATATAATCGTTATGCTACTATATATATTGTGTGTTTCGTGCTATTATTTGTGGATTGCTATGGGTTGTTTTTTCTTATTATTCGTGTATTGCTATGGGTTGCCACGGGCCCGGGTTTCTACACCCCAATCACCACACGGGTGCCCTCACCACACACACCATCTTCAAAATATTGGCCAAACCAATAACCATGGACATGCAACTAGGAGCCCCATGCAAACGGGCGCCCATGCAAACCCACTATGGACATGGGTGCAACTAGGAAATGCAAACTAATTTACTTAGGGCACTTCATGCAAGCATGCAACTCATTTAGTTCATGGAACCGTACACATGCATTAGTTTTAGTGCATCAAAAAAATATCCATCACAAAATTTAGTGCAAGACAAGGGCCCGCAAGAAAAAGGCAAAAGTAAAAACAAGTAACATTTTATTTGCCGAAGTTAGAGGTGGGCTGGTGCCCTTACGCGGGTGGGCTGGTCTCCATTTGGGCATGGTTATTTTCTCAAGGCCCATTTTCTCACGGCCCAACATCTATTCGGCAGCCCATTTTTTTTACTAGAAACTGAATTTGGGTGTGTACTCTGTTAACTGAAGAACAAAAACAGAGGAAACAGAGCATGAACACTGAATAGGGCCCCTGAGAATATCATTACAATAATTCAAGCAAGTTTTGCTTCACACAAATTCAAATTCATCTAACAAATGATCCCTGGCTACTGGGCACCCCTGAAACTAGCTGACTAACTAACTGAAACTCTAACAAATTCTAGCGATTAATGAACATCAAGTAAAATAAACCCATAGCAATGACACAACCATAAAATGCTCCAGCCATCATATTTGCTTGCTGCTTCAAATCAATCAGATGCTTTAGTTGCTTGCCAATTTTCTTCAATTCACACTTCAGTTCTGCACTGTGCATCATCGGATCGGCTCTATCCGCCATATTGGGGGCTTATTCCACGGCAAGCCGCCCCCCCAAAATTGAGCTCTTGGGTTGGGGTTAATCCCTCCAATTTCAACCTTTCAACATAGTCATCGAGCCACTCAAAATGCCCACATTTCTTCAGAACCTGAAAAACAGGGGGCCGACGGCGCATCAATCCTAGATCCACCACCCAGATCCACCGCCCTAATGAAAAAAAGAAAGAAATCGGGAGAAATTAGACCATAGGATTGGTCAAGAACACAGATCTAACCTGCCCCGGCTGTGGCTTGCTCAAACATTTCACAAACTCGCGCCCACAGTTGCCATTTTCTTCCCTCACACAAGTCAAACGCTTCAGAGGCTCCATGCGCGGGCAATCGGGGCATCTTGTCAATGGCAGTGGACCGTACTGCGTCCATGATTGGCGGGTGGCCGAAGTCGAGCTAGACATCACTCGCCGGCGGCGCGCTTCGTTGCCGGAGCAGAGGAAGAAGAAGGTGGGAAAGGAAAGGGGCAGGGCAAGCAATGGAGGGGGGCGGGCTGGCTCGGGCTCGTGGCTGGCTCGGGTCGGGGCACGCTGATGAGCACGGGCATGCTTGTGTGGATAAGTTGTGGGTCCCACCCGCATGCGAGTAACTGGTGGGTCCCGCGTGTCATAACTCAAATCGCTAACCCCTCGTGTTTTTCATTTCACGGGTAAACAGAGCCATGTCGCATTGGAGCTATTGTTGGCTTCAAAGACGTCGCACCACAGCCATTCGCTCGAACAACGTCGCACTCCTTCCAATTCGCATGAAAAACGTCGCACAGGAGCTATTGGCCCTTTATTTTTTGTAGGTGCTCCCGTAGTATTTGTTAATATGTTTCAATGTGAAATAAATTAGGTGTGCGATTATTGTTATTTGCCCTGGTAGTATACGTAAATATATTTAGATGTCAACTAATTATTTGTGTAAAAATGTGTAGTTGTTCCGGTGATATTTAGGAGTGTTAGTATTTGGAGTAGCTCCGGTAAAATCCGTAATATAGGCAGTCAAATATTAAAATATGTAAATATTTGTAGTTGCTCTGGCAAATATTTGTAATATACTTGTAGGTGTGTGAATTGTATTAGTTGCTCCGTTAATATTCTGTAATATATATATAGACATGTCTAATATTTGTTAGTGAATTGTATTTTGTTGTTGTAAAAAAATAGGTGAGCCAAGATGTCTAATGTAGTGAAGTTAAGATTTTACTACGGTCCTGGTACTGTCCAAACAACTGAGATGGGAGCAGATCTGAGTGAATTTACTCACATAGAGGTGCCAATGAGCGCACCTCAAACATGGTCTGTCAGTCAGTTGAAAGAATGGATTGTGGCGAGTTTAGGTCTTGATACTGAAACACACACCGACGGTGTTCATGCATTATGGACACGGTCAAGTACAATAATTTACTTTTATTTGAGGCCAATAGAGCAAGACTCCGATTGGGTGCGGTGGTTACAAGGTTGTGAACGAAGGGGATGCAATCCTATTGCTTTAGTGCTTCCCGTCGTGAAGGAGGTCACTGCACATGAAGGCGAGGGTGGCTACGAACTTGGTCATAGCAGTGTAGAGAGGTAGTTATCTATGTCAAATTCTGGAGATGATGGTTACAAACAAGGACAGAGCAGTTAGGTAGAAGGAGGAAATGCTTATGGTTATGAACCAGGGCAGAGTAGTCAGGTAGAAGGAGGAAATGCCGATGGTGATTACAATGGCGAGGTGGATGCTGACGAGGTAGATGGGCACATGCAGGACCAGATGGAAAAAGAAGACACCGATGTTGAAAGGGGTCATGCCGATGATTCTGACGAGTCAGATGAAGAAGAAAATGCAGAGGAGGTCCCGAATCCTGCATGGTGGAATCATGACTTCTCATCTGCAATGACCGTGAATGATGGACATGACTCAGCCTGGCAATATCATCAGAATAATATTGCAACGGGTGCTATGTATCCGAACAAGCAAGCCCTGAAGGATGCAATAATTAATTGGGTAATGTCCACGCAAAAGGTTTTCACAGCTCAGGTGTCCAGTCAGAAATTCCTGACAATAGTATGCAAGAACGCAGATTGTCCCGCTAGGGTGCACGGCTTTCTCCCTAAGTATGGCACAAGTTGGGTGATAAGTGACTTAGTTAATCACACTTGTCTTATTCCCTGCATCGCTCAAGATCATGCCAACCTTTCATCCACGGTTATTGCTCAGTTGCTTTACGATGAGATAGTGCAGGGCAAAGCTATGGAAGTGAAGGCAGTCCAGACAAAAGTCTTCGCCAGGTTCAAGTACAGAATTTTTTATGGAAAGGCTTGGAGGGCTAAGCATGCGGCGCTTGAGAGGAGATTTGGTTCTTATTTTGATGCATATGACTCTGTTGTCCAGCTCCTCCACACCCTGCAGCAGCGGAATCCAGGCACCTATATCGATATCCAAGACATGTTCATGCCAGAGTTTCCAACTGTGAGGGTGTTGCATCGTCTCTTCTTCTCTTTCGGTGTATGCATCAAAGCTTTCAGGCATTGCCGACCGGTGATATGTGTTGACGGTACTTTTCTCACAGGCAAGTACAAGGGTCAGATCCTGACAGCCATAGGTCAAGACGGCCAAAATCAAGTCGTCCCACTCGCATTTGCTTTTGTGGAGAGTGAGAACATTGAAAGTTGGACATGGTTCTTCAGGCAGTTGAAAATATCAGTTGTGAAGAAGAAACCCAATGTGTGCATCCTTCATGACAGGCATGCAGGTATACTCAGTGCGATAAGGACACTAACAAACCCAGGCCCTGAGGAACAAGTTCCATGGCAGGACTTGCAGAGCCGTTGGTGCATGCGCCATCTGGGGGCTAATTTCTTCTCGCAGTTCAGAAATAAGAACCTGATGAATCTGTTCAAAAAACTCTGCAAACAGAACCAATGGAAGTACAATTTTATACGCGACAGACTTAATGTGTGCACGCAGAGACACGTGAGGGACAGGAAAGCTGCAAGAGATGCAGCGGTGAGGGCACATGTTGAAGCAGTAGCTGCACAGTTGGCAACAGGAACAGCGGCCGTGGAGGAGGAGCCTGTTGGGCTATGTGACTTGCCAGGCTTTGACCCACCTGGTACTAGGAGAAGGCTTGGGAGGTCGATTAAAACCTTCAAGCAGTGGATAGAGCATGAGCCTCTGGAGAGGTGGTCTTTGCTACATGACACACATGGAGCAAGGTACGGTGTCATGACAACGAACCTCGCGGAAACATACAATTTTGTCCTCAGAGGAAACCGAGCATTGCCACTTACAGCCATCGTTGAGGGTATTTTCTATGGCACCGTCAAGTATTTCAGAGATAGACGTCAAAAAGCAGAGCAACATATCTTCAACAACCCGAATACACGGTATTGTGAAAGAGTCACAAAGTACAAGGACAACAAGGTGCAAAAAGCTAGGTCACAAAGTGTAGTCGCCATCGGTAATCAAGAAAGAAGGTTTGAGGTCCGCTTAGCCAACAACAAATTTGGATGTGCAAATGAGTTGAGGACGCATGAGGTGAAAATTGGTAATGAAGCCTGGCCAACGTGTGAGTGCACATGCGACAAACCGAAATTGCTTCACCTACCTTGCTCACATGTACTTGCGGGCAGCTTGGAATGGACGCAATATCGTTTGTGTCTCCATTTTTTCTGAAAGAGTTTGTCTTCAACACCTGGACCGGTGAGCTGATGGGTTTTCGATCAATGGGTAATTTCAACACCGTCAACCCTGCTGAAAGGCGTTACATTCCAAACCCAGAGCATATGCGTACAAGTAGAGGCAGACGGCAGTGTCAGCACATCCGGAATGATATGGATGAATCTGAAGCAGGAGGTCCGACTAGGCAATGCATTCTATGCAATGAATTTGGCCATAGGGACACTAATTGTCCCACTTTCATCACTGGGCGTGGACGAGGCAACCGGGGACAAAGAGGAGCTAGAGGAAACAGAGGAGTAAGAGGTAGAGGAAACCGGGGATGTTCTGTATTTGTATTAAGTGTGACACTATGTTCTGAATTTGTATTAAGTGTGACACTATGTTCTGAATTTGTATTAAGTGTGACACTATGTTCTGAATTTGTATTAAGTGTGGCACTATGTTCTGAGTTTGTATTAAGTGTGACACTATGTTCTGAATTTTTTATGTGCAGGAATGTCGGGACCGTGGTTGCTGAATGGGGGCATTGATAGGGTTCATCGTGCTGCGATATGGTATGAGCGCAAGCTTGAGCCTCTGGTCACTCGCACTCCTAACGAAAACTGGATGATACACCCAGGATGGCTTCAGCGGTACGTGCTTTATTAATTTGCACACTGACATGCATATTAATGGGAGACACTAACTGAAAAGTTCTCTGATGAAGGTTGAAATGGGCTGGCCTTTTACCTTTCACGCGTCTGGTTGAGTCTATCCCGGGTGAGAAACGCCTCGCCATCGACGGGTCCTTGCTGAGCTGCTTAGTGGACCGTTGGAGGCCAGAGACCCACACATTTCCCATCTGACACTAGTGCAGAACCGGGCAATAGCAACGGTTCATAAGGCCCTTTAGTGCCAGTTCCATGACCGGCACTAAATTGTGGTCACTAAAGGCAACCACGTGGCACGAGCCAGCTCCGGGGGCCTGGAGCCCTTTAGTACCGGTTGGTAAGACCAACCGGTACTATAAGGTTTGGGGGGTTTTTAGTTTTATGATTTCTTTTTCATTTAATTTTGTGTTTCCATTTTAATTCTTTTTTCTTTGCTGGTATTTTACGATACTACACATTGTACACGTTATGCATATATATATATATATATATATATATATATATATATATATATAGAATTTCTAGTAGAACCAATCATGCATATATATATATATATATATATATATATATATATATATATATATATATATATATATATATATATATATATATCATCAATGTCTCCCAACAAACCACCATATTAATTAATTCACACATACACACATGTATAGCTATATACAATTTCTCCTACATATGCATGTTGCCTTCGGAGCCAGTGGCATTAGCCTAATTGGTGCCTTCGGAGCACGATGACAATTGGAAGTGGTTTTCATGGGACGGTAGCGGGTAATAGAATTCTCCCTTCGGATTTATGACCTGATCGAGCAAAAATCCCGCTATTTCCTCTTGAAGTGCTTCTACGCGCTCCGTTTCTAGGAGCTTTTCCCGCACCTCTTTGAACTGTTAACAAGGAGATCAATATGCATGTGTATTAGTTGTGTGACTATATATCGATAATGGTGTAAAAATTGTGAATAGTGTTCTGACAAGCGTACCCATTCCTGTCTTTAAGATCTGCTCCTTTCGGACGCCATCATGCGAATGTTCTCGCAAACGCAGAATGCACACAGACCAGTCCCCTCCGCCTGCTTCAGGGCCTTTACGAGAATGGAATTTGATTAGATAATAATTAATCAAGCATGATAATTAAAGAGATGGCAGCTAGCTAGCTAGCTAGTACTACTTAATTACTTACCTTGGGTCGAAACCATTTAAGCTTTTTTTCCATTCGCCGGGCGTGACGCTGATGAACCTTGCCCAAGCCCTGCCCGCCGACAAAGAAAATGAATAAAGGGATTATTAAATAGTTCATATCATGAAATGACGAACTAAATATAGGCCGAGATATATAGTTAATAATGATTGAAATTACCTGTTGACTATCCCAAACAAGATGTTATAGTCAGTTTTTTCTGAGATTAGTGAGTCCAGTACTTCAACTATTCCGGCGTCAACTTTAATGATACACAAGACCCAGTGAAATTTGCATGCACACACGTTTGCCTGTCTTAATTAAGCGGGCATATGTAAGCAAAAACATGTAGCTAGCTAGTAGGAAAAAATAGAGAATTTGTAGTACAAGACAGTGTGACTCACTGGAAGTTGTAAGGAAGTAGTATATCTTCATTGTATTGGAGGCATTTCAAGAACTCTAGCATGTTGTCCTCTACGTTCTTTTGCTGACGTTGATTTTTCTTCCATGTGTATTCATTAAAGGTGTTTGGGTCAATGAACCCAATGCCAAAGCGTCCACCTTTTCTCATTTCATACATCTTCATCCTGCATAATACCACAGAAAAGAATATAGTGAGGATAATTACAGGTAATGATTGATCAAAAGGATCACTACAGCTAGCTTGAGACTTAAATTACAGAAAGAAATCACTTACAGACAATAGCAACTGACGATAGATTTGTCGAGTGCGTCTTGATTGTATAACTGAAACAGTTCTAAATACTCAACGGACACAGCTTTCTCATGGAAGTAATGCTCCTCCTTGACATTCACCATGAGGGACAATCGATCTGAAATCTTGGTAATGTTCATGTACCATTGATGCAATTTATACATTCTCGTTGGGAGGTTCTTGACCTTGTCTGGCTCGACCAAAGGTTGGCCCCGGACATATTTCCGTTTTATTTCATCCTCTCTAAGCAAAGGCATGGGCTCGATCTCGAGGAGTTGTCCAACAGTGATGTTGAGAACTTCAGCCTGCATTATATGCTCCTCCGTTATTACCACATTGCCCACCTCGGGAACGTGCACTCTTTGCCCACAATAATATTGGGCGCGCGTACTGTCACTTGTTGTTGGCACAATAAGCGAGGGGATCGATTGCGCCGCCTGTTCTCCCAGCTGGGGAATGGTTTTCCCGCATTTTTTGGCAGCTGCTTCTTGTTTGCTCGATCCCGATGTAGACGTGCTCGCTTCCCTTTGTAGACGTGCTCGATTTAACTTCCTGATGTGGCGCTCATAGTCTGTGTCAACAGGCTTGGGAGCTGGTGGTTGAGCCACACGAATGAAGTGGTCAATTGTTTCCTCAGGCACTTTCTCCCTTGGCGGCGGTGGCGGTTTCGGTGCAAAATGGGCTTCCACCTCGGCCTTCGATATGGCTGTGATTTCCTCCTCGGACCTGTCATAAGACCTCTGCAGAAGAGGCGTGAGGCTTGGACCATATTTATATCGCTTGCCTCCGCCTGTACTTCCTGTACTACCTCGACTCGTACCGCTACGCACCATAGCCGCGGGGTGTCTCTTCTGCGATTGCTGAGGCGACGGAGACGGCTGACGGGGCTGAGTTGGACGAGGAGGAGTGGCCTGAGGTTGTGCCGGACATGGAGGAGGAGTGGACGTCTGACCCTATGGTGGACTTGGAGGAGGAGGAGTGGCCTGACACTTTGCCGGACTTGGAGGAGGAGGAGTGGCCTGACACTTTGCCGGACTTGGTGGACTTGCAGGAGCGGGAGTCTGCTGACTCGGTGGCGGACTTCGACGAGGAGTCGGCTGACGCGGTGTCGGTGGCCTTTGAAAGATGACACAATCCTTTTTCCATAGGATGATACGATGTTTGGCCTCTCCGAGAAACCGCTCGCCGTCACCTCCAGCAATGTCAAGCTGTAGCTCCGAATATGGTGGGTCCACCACCTTATCAACCAAGACACGAGCATAGCCCGCTGGAATCGAGTTGCAATGGAAGGTTGCCTCGGGGGGATTTGTAAAAGCAAAGCCGTCCGCCACCTTCATGGATATGTTCTTCATTTTGACGTGTAGCTCGCAGTTAGTGTTCTCCGTGATGTCATCCACGGGGTATCTACCCAGCATTGCGTCGTCCGGGATGGAACCCACGCTGCTTCTCGACATGGATGGGCCGGTGCTATCCAATGCTGGATCATCCGCTAGCTGCTGCAGCTGCTGAGACCCCCTTTGCTGGGTAAGTGAGTCGATCTACTCCTGCTGCCGCTGGAATTTGACTGCCAATTCCGCTTGACTTGCTTCTAGGCCTTGAAGGCGTTCATAGTCCTGCTTCCTCTGCTCCTCCATCTTCCTCTTCTTCTCCTCCGCAATCTTCTTTCTCGCACGGGTTCTGTAGTCGGTGTTCCGTTCTGAAAACCCCTCATACCACGGAATAGCGCCCTTGCCTCGTGTTCTTCCCGGGTGTTCAGGATTTCCCAGGGCACGCGTAAGCTCGTCGTTCTCTCTATTGGGCTGGAACACCCCCGATCGTGCCTCTTTTATTGCAACAAGTATCGCATCGTCGGCTCCCTTCAGACTTGCCCTCGTCGAAACATTGCCTGTCTCCGGGTCCAACTCCCCCCCATGCGCATAGAACGAAGTCCTGACCCTGGGGGGCCAGCTCTTAGTAACCGGAGTGACACTTGCATCCTCCATCTCTTTCTCAGACTTATCCCACTTAGGCATTGCCACCGCATAGCCACCTGGCCCCAGCTTATGGAACTTATCCTTTTTTTTGGCATTCTTCTTGTTTATTCTCGACCGTTCCTTAGCTAATTCCGAATCCTTGAATTTCACGAAATCGTCCCAATGAGCACGTTGGTTCTCTAGTGTTCCCTTGAATACTGGAGTCTTCCTTCCTCCCTTGACGTACTTGTTCCATTCACGATTCTTGTGGTTCTTGAATGCAATCGCCATCTTCCTTAGAGTAGCCTCCTTGACTTTCTGCACATCTACTTCTGTGAAATGATCTGGTAGGGTGAAATGTTCCATGAGAGTATCCCAAAGTAGATCTTTTTGATTCTTGTCGACAAAAGTAACATCTGGACGTGGCTTTGCTGGCTCTCTCCATTCTTGAAGTTTGATCGGGAGTTAGCCCTTCACAAGAACTCCGCACTGACGAATGAACTTGTCTGCAATCTTCTTAGGCGCTAATGGTTTGCCAGTAGGGCTGCATGCCTCGATATTGTACTTTACGCCATGCTTCAACTTTTTGTTCGGTCCTCGTTTCGTCATTTTGCCTGAAGATTTGCTCGATCCGGATGGCTGAAAGAACAAAGATCGATTCGTTAATATATCTTCAAGTCATTTAAAACATGTGATGATCACCAGATGCCTGCTTATATAAATATATATACCTCGCCGGTCTTTGTTGTTTCAGGATCAACATGTTCTTCGTCATTGTCATAATCGTAGTTCATGACTTCATCAATTTGGTCGTCGCGATCGAATATCATATCACCCTCTCCGGTGTTGTTTAGAAATTCAGAGCCGTCATAATCTTCTTCATTCTGATCATCATCTGGCCCGTGTATCATATCGAACATGGTCTGTTCTTCCTCTCTGTTGGTATTGTCTGCCATAGCTTTTATTTAACTAATCCAAAAGAAATATAAAACAATTTAGTATTCAAATTACATCGTCTCAAATAATAGATATAATCTCGAATACATCGTCTAGAATAATAGATATAATCTCGAATACATCGTCTCGAATAATATATAATATTAAATAGTACATCACTGGCTATTAGCTAATAAAGATCGAATACTACAGAAGAATCTAGGACACTCGCGGTTCCTGCGGCGCGGGCGGTGGACATCCAAAGAGAAGGAACCCTCACAGGATCATAGCTGAAGTGAGATCCCCGAAGAAACTGCCAGGTATTGGAGAACCTGCCGCCCTCTAACGCAACCATGTAGCGATGGACGTGCTCGTCCTCCTCCCTGACACAACGACGTACCACCTCCGGCGGGGCCGGGTCCCTCCGCACCGAAACTGGCCCACGCGAACGCCACCAAACGAGATCAGGGTCGACGACGGGACCCGGGGCCGGGTTCCTCATCAAGCGGTGCGCCCCTCCAGGCAGCACCTCCCAGTGCCAGCCCGGCGGAGCCCAGTCCCGGACATGGGTCGGCTGGACGTCGTCGCGGACCGGTCGACGGCGAGGTTGCGGGCCGGGCATCGTCGAGAACAAATACTAGCTATATGCCCGCAAAAAGTAACATTTTTTTAATGATTGGATTTTGATAACTAAAATTTCTAACATTTCTATATAACACTAATTATGCTAATCTAAATAATCTAAATAACACTAAAATTTCTAACATTTCTAACATTTCTATATAACACTAATTTCTAACATTTCTATATAACACTAATTTCTAACATTTCTAACAATTTGATAACTAAAATTCCTAACATTTCTATATAACACTAAAATTTCTAACATTTCTATATAACACTAATTTCTATATAACACTAATCTAAATAATCTAAACTAATTAAACATGTGTACGTGTGTGTGTGTGTTCATCATGCATGCTTGTGTGTGTGTGTATGGGCTCGGGGAGGGGCGGCGCCCATGGTGGCCGCTGGGGGCGACGGAGAGGGGTTAGAGGGGGAGAGCTCACAGCGGGGCGACGGCGAGGCGACGGCGAGGCGACGGCTGGGGCGGCGACGGCGGGGACGGCGCGACGGGGACGGGGACGGCGCGACGGGGATGGGGACGACGCGACGGGGACGGGCCCGGGGCGGCGACGGAGACGAGGGCGGCGACGGGGACGGGGGCGGCGACGGGGACGGGGGCGGCGACGGGGACGGGGGCGGCGACGGAGACGATCGAGGGCGGCGGCAACGGCGACGGAGACGGAAACAGAGGAACGAACAGAGAGGGAAAACAAAATTTTCGCACTCTAGCGTATATAGAGGGCACCTTTAGTACCGGTTGGAGCCACCAACCGGTACTAAAGGCCTGTTTTGGCCAGGCCAAGCGGCGGGAAGCGACCCCCTTTAGTATTGGGTGGTGGCACAAACCGGTACTAACGGCCAGTTCTTTTGGGCGGCTTAAAAAATAAGCTGCCTCTCCCTGGCTTAAAAAATAAGCCGCCCCTAAAATTTGTTGAGACTTCTAAATTAGTTATTCCATAACTAGTTTAGAAGCCCCAGTGAATAAGAGAGGCGGCTTATGAGAAAAGCTGGGGAGGAGGCGGCTTATTTTTTAAGCTGCCAAAAGAACTGGCCCTAAAGCCCCCCCCCCCCCTTTAGTACCGGTTTGTGCCACGACCCGATACTAAAGGGGGTGCGTTGGCGCAGGTGCGGTGCGGCAAGTTTAGTCCCACCTCGCTAGTCGAGGGGCTACCGCACTGGTTTATAAGCCCCAGTGCGATAGCTCTCTCGAGCTCCTCTCCTAACATGGCCTACTGGGCCTACCTGTCCTCTTCACCTAGTGGGCCTACTGGGCCTTTGCGGGCCTGCATCCTAGCCCAATGAAAGGTTGTGTCGCCAGTCGTATGCAGGCCGCTTTGGCCCAGTAGGCGGGCTTTTTTTTCTTAATTTTTTTCGCTTTATTTATTTTTGTTTTATTTATTTTTGAGTTGTTTTTTGCTGTATTCAGAGTTTCTTTGTGAATATTTTTGCTTTAGGTACAAAAAATTACAAACTTTCTGTTAGTGCCGGTAGATTTCAAATTTGAATAGTTTAAATTTTGAATTATTTGAAATTTGTGTGAATCACTAGTTTGTGAATAACTTAACTTTGAAAAAAGTTTTTTCAGTGATTCTTTTTTCTTATGTTTAATATTAGTGTGTTTTATCATTATATTCAATTTAGTAATGCTTAGGTCATTTAAAAAATGAAATGCCTTTGTAACAGTTCAGTTTTCGTCGGAAACCCTGATACTTCGAAAGAGATTGTCCATTTTGTACACGAAGTGCATCCAGTTTTTGCCGTAACCCTCTCTACTTTCTTGCACATGCTATTTGTATGAAATTATGATACCATGCCAACTTTCAACCTTTTCTGAGTTCATTTGAATTGCTTTTCAATTTCAGGGTCATTTAGCTGGGGAAAAAATCAGTAAATGCATGAAAAGAATTTCTTCGCGTTTCAAATGCCAAAACACATAACTACCCTAACTATTACAGACATTCCCTCCTGGGTGTGAAACACAGAAGAAAGTGATGATAGTGAAGCCGATCACATCCCAGATCTTTGGGTGTGAAACTTTTTCTTCGCGTGTGTCCCTTTGCGCCGTAACCATTGAAAATCTTCATCATTTAGCGGGATGCTCGGGTCAATATTCACTGTGAATGGAGCAATTTCATTAAACTTTTCATAATCCTCTGACTTGTCTGTCTTGTCATCCACTCCCACGATGTTTCTCTTCCCAGAAAGAACTATGTGCCGCTTTGGCTCATCGTACGATGCATTCGCTTCCTTATCTTTTCTTTTTCTTGGCTTGGTAGACATGTCCTTCACATAGAAAACCTGTGCCACATCATTGGCTAGGACGAATGGTTCGTCTGCATACGCAAGATTGTTGAGATCCACTGTTGTCATTCCGTACTGCGGGTCTTCCGTTACCCCGCCTCGTGTCATATTGACCCATTTGCACCGAAACAAAGGGACCTTTAAACCACATCGATAGTCAAGTTCCCATATGTCCTGTATATAACCATAATATGTTTCCTTTCCCGTCTTGGTTTCTGCATCAAAGCGGACACCACTGTTTTGGTTGGTTCTCTTCTTATCTTGGGCGATCGTGTAAAATGTATTACCATTTATCTCGTACCCTTTGAAAGTCATTATATTCGAAGATGGTAACTGGGACAGCAAGTACAGGTCATCTTCAATAGAGGTGTCATGCATGGTACGTGTATGCAACCAGCTGGCGAAACTCCTGGTTTGTTCACGTGTAATCCTGTCATCAGACCGCTCCGGGTGTTTGGAACGTAGCAAATTCTTGTGTTCATCCATATACGGAACCACCAAGGTGGAATTCTGTACAACTGTGTAGTGTGCTTCAGTGAGAGAATGTCCGTCCATACATATTATTTGTTCCCCTCCTAGCGTGCCTTTTCCATCCAGTCTGCCCTTATGCCGCGATTCAGGAACACCAATCGGCTTAAGGTCAGGAATAAAGTCAATACAAAACTCAATGACCTCCTCATTTTGATGGCCCTTGGAGATGCTTCCTTCTGGCCTAGCACGGTTATGAACATATTTCTTTAAGACTCCCATGAACCTATCAAAGGGGAACATATTGTGTAGAAATACAGGACCCAAAACGTTAATCTCTTCGCATAGGTGAACTAGGACGTGCGTCATGACGTTGAAGAAGGATGGTGGGAACACCAACTCGAAACTGACAAGACATTGCACCAAATCATTCTGTAACCTTGGTATGATTTCTGGATCGATTACCTTCTGAGAGATTGCATTGAGAAATGCATATAGCTTCACAATGGCTAATCGAACATTTTCCGGTAGAAGCCCCCTCAATGCAACCGGAAGCAGTTGCGTCATAATCACGTGGCAGTCACGAGACTTTAGGTTCTGGAACTTTTTCTCTGCCATGTTTATTATTCACTTTATATTTTACGAGAAGCCAGACGGTACCTTAATACTGAGCAGGCATTCAAAGAAGATTTCCTTCTCTTCTTTGGTAAGAGCGTAGCTTGCATGACCCTGATGTATGCCATCTTCTCCGTGCATACGTTGCTGGTCCTCCCGTGCCTCAGGTGTATCTTTTGTCTTCCCATACACGCCCAAGAAGCCAAGCAGGGTCACGCAAAGATTCTTCGTCACGTGCATCACGTCGATTGCGGAGAGGACCTCTAGGTCTTTCCAATATGGTAGGTCCCAAAATATAGATTTCTTCTTCCACATGGGTGCGCGTCCGTCAGCGTCCTTCGGAACAGGTTGTCCGCCAAGACCCTTTCCAAATATCACCTTCAAATCCTTGACCATATCATGTACATCAGCACCAGTACGGTGGCGAGGCTTCGTCCGGTGATCTGCCTCACCTTTGAAATGCTTGCCTTTCTTTCTTACGGGATGCCTGCTCGGAAGAAATCGATGATGTCCCAGGTACACATTCTTCTTACAACTATTCAAATATATACTGTCGGTATCATCCAAACAGTGCGTGCATCCGCGGTATCCCTTGTTTGTCTGTCCTGAAAGGTTACTGAGAGCAGGCCAATCATTGATGGTCACGAACAGCAACGCCTTTAGGTCAAATTCTTCCCCCATGTGCTCATCCCACGCACGTACACCGGTTCCATTTCACAGTTGTAAGAGTTCTTCAACTAATGGCCTTAGGTACACATCAATGTCGTTGCCGGGTTGCTTAGGGCCTTGGATGAGCACTCGCATCATAATGAACTTCCGCTTCATGCACAACCAAGGAGGAAGGTTATACAAACATAGAGTCACAGGCCAGGTGCTATGGTTGCTGCTCTGCTCCCCAAAAGGATTAATGCCATCTACGCTAAGACCAAACCATACGCTCCTTGCGTCATCTGCAAATTCCTTCCCGTACTTTCTTTCGATTTTTCTCCACTGCGACCCATCAGCGGGTACTCTCAACTTTCCGTCTTTCTTACGGTCTTGTCTGTGCCATCGCATCGCCTTGGCATGCTCTTTGTTTTGGAACAAACGTTTCAACTATGGTATTATAGGAGAATACCACATCACCTTGGCATGAATCTTCTTCCTGGGGCGCTCGCCCTCGACATCACCAGGCTCATCGCGGCTGATCTTATAGCGCAATGCACCACATACCGGGCAAGCGTTCAAATCCTCGTACTCACTGCGGTAGAGGATAAAATCATTAGGGCATGCATGTATCTTCTGCACCTCTAACCCTAGAGGGCAGACAGCCTTCTTTGCTTCGTACGTACTCTCGGGCAATTCATTGTCCTTTGGAAGCATATCCTTTATCATTACCAGCAACTTTCCAAATCCCTTGTCAGATACACCATTCTCTGCCTTCCATTGCAGCAATTCCAGTGTGGTGCCCAGCTTTTCCTTGTCACCTACGCAATTCGGGTACAACAATTTTTTGTGATCCTCTAACATGCGCTGCAACTTCTTCTTCTATAAATCACTTGCGCAGTTTCTCTTTGCATCGGCAATGGCCCGACCTAGATCATCAACGGGCTCATATGATGCCTCTTCTTTAGCTTCTTCCCGCATTTCCGGCTCAGCTTCTTCCCGCATTACTGGCTCAGCTTCTTCCCCTATTGTTGTATCATCGTATTCAGGGAACCCATGGCCAGGATAGCTGTCGTCGTCCTCTTCTTCTTCATTGTCTTCCATCATAACCCCTCTTTCTCCGTGCTTGGTCCAAACATTATAGTGGGGCATGAAACCGGACTCAAACAGGTGGACGTGAATGGTTCTTGACGTAGAGTAATTGCGACCATTCTTACAGCCAGCACATGGACAAGGCATAAAACCATCCGCCCGCTTGTTTGCCTCAGCCGCAAGCAGAAAAGTATGCACGCCCTCAACGAACTGGGGAGAGCATCGGTCATCGTACATCCATTGCCGGCTCATCTTCATTACACAACACCGAATAGACCAAATTAATACAAGTTCATACATAAAGTTCATACAACACTTAAATGCAACAAACAAATAACTCTCTAGCTAAAGCATTTAAATGCAACAACAAATGCGATCAAGATCACAACTAAGGTAACAATTGATCCAACAGCATAATGATACCAAGCCTCACTATCGATGGCATATTTTCTAATCTTTCTAATCTTCAAGCGCATTTTCTCCATCTTGATCTTGTGATCATCGACGACATCGGCAACATGCAACTCCAATTCCATCTTCTCCCCCTCAATTCTTTTCAATTTTTATTTCAAGTACTCATTTTCTCTTTCAACTAAATTTAACCTCTCGACAATAGGGTCGGTTGGAATTTCCGGTTCACATACCTCCTAGATAAAAATATCTATGTCAACTTGATGGGCATAATTTGTCATAAACACGAAATGCAACAAATAGTTTTAAAAGAGAATATACCACATCCGAATCATAACAAGGACGAGGGCCGACGAGGACGGATATCAAAACCATGGCACTATGTATAACAAACAACGTACGGGTAAGATAATTATTATACGAGTAACTATATATCCAAATCACACAAAAATCAATTTTTTACATAAAATTTCATGAACAAGAGGCTCACCACAAGGTGGTGCCGGCGACGGGATGGTGTGGGCGATCGACGGTGGTTACGACGGAGATTTAGAAGGCACTAAGTAAACCACACCTACATATGCAAACTAAGTGTTATTTTTGACCTCAAATTGCATATAAATCAAATACTAGCACATATATATATATATATATATATATATATATATATATATATATATATATATATATATATCCTCCCAAATTACTAAACTCACAAATTAATAACTATATAAAGCATTGCAAGAGCTAATCTAGCAATGAGAGATGAAAGGACAAAGTTGCTAACATTTGTGATCACTTGAATGGATGGGGGCCTTCAAATCTTGACAAATTTTGGACAAAATGTGTGATGAGCTCGAGGGGAGAAGAGGAAGAACAGAGAGGAGAGGAGAGGGGAAAGGGGGAAGAACAGAGCGAGATGGAGGAAGGGTTTATATGCAGGAGGACCTATAGTACTGGTTCGTGGCACGAACTGGTACTAAAGGTGCTGGAGGGGGCCCAGACTGACAACATCCTGCCACCACTCTCATTAGTACTGGTTCGTGGCACGAACCGGTGCTAAAGGTTAGCCACGAACCGGTACTAATGAGAGCGGCCGGGCTAGCCGTTGAAACGGGCACTAATGTATACATTTGTGCCGGCTCTAGTACAAACCGGCACTAATGTGCTTCACGTTTGACCCTTTTTCTACTAGTGCGATGGGGAGAGATGGCTCCTACTCTGGAGGATGTGTCACTTTTTCTCGGACTACCATTGGCAAGTCATTCCATAGGACCGTTGGACGCACCGGCTGGTTGGGAGCAAGCTCTTACACAACATTTTCATGGTGTTTTTCCGGATGTTCCGGATACGGTATGGGAGCATCACGGACCTAAGTATGAGTGGTTGCTCAATTTCCGGGTAATTTTCCCTACCTCTTATCTTCAAGTTATCGTGCATACGGTTTTACAAAAAATAATTGTGGCTTACTAAAACTTTCTCTTTGCTTAATGCAGATCCAGAACTTCCGTGCGCCGTTGACTGCGGAACAGATCACTCGGAGCCTGGAGGCCTACTTAATGTGGCTTTTCGGCAAGGTGATGTTCACAGAGAACCATGTCACCACTATTAGCGCGCTCTACATCCTTATGGCACTCGAGATAGCGAGCGCTCAGACGGCGGATCAGATCAGACAGAGGAGTTGGGGTTCGGTGGTCTTGGCGGCTACATACCGAGGTATGTGTAATGCTTGCCAGCTTACATTGAAAAAGCCAGCCCTTCTTGGATGCCCTCTATTCCTACAGCTGTGGTCGTGGGAGAGGTTCTCTATAGGGCGACCAGATGTACGTGTTCGTGAGCCTATAGACGCCATGTTTGATGTTGACGGCATCGACATGCCTACTTTCGGTCTGTGTTGGACACGTCGCGAGGTATGCACTTTGTTGTAGTTTAATGCAACTTTTTTCTGCACAAGAGATAGTTCGATGCTAGCGGATACTAACTTTTGTTTTCTGCAGAGACGCTTTGCTAGTGATCATACCATGTCACCACTATGTACGTGATCAGACCAGGAAAGCATACACAGCATTGAACGAGCAGTTCGATGCATACACCGGGGTCATCTGGAAGCCCTATACGGAAGCAGCCATACAAGCGAGATACCCTGGTGGTATGTCTGTGCTATGCACAAGGGACCGAGATTACTAGATGACAAAATCAAACATTATCTTTGATGTCTTCGTTGAGGAGATGGCACAACAGAGGGTTATGAGGCAATTTGGTCTTCTGCAGTTGGAGCTCCCTCCCCCTATAGAGAACCCGGAGCTAGCACACATCCACAGGTATTAACCGGTTTTTAAATGTTGCATTATCTTTCATAGTACTCCATTCGAAGCTTTAGGTAATTGTTGAACACACACACCACAATTTTAGGACGACAAGGAAGGGCATGACCAGGACAACTGCTGACTGGCTAGTTAGACTAGAGCCGTATGTTATAGAATGAGAGACAGGAAACACAAATCTATGGCACGAGAATCACAATTTTGATCTCAATGAATTCAATCTCTATTTGCGGCGCTACATGACCGGAACACGGTTACGCATCGTTGAGCACTCCCACCCAGAGGAGATACCGGATTCTACTCCGTGGGATATGTACCCGAGCTATGACACTTCGGGCTCTAGGCAGTACGTAGTAAGATATATTTTCTTTAAGTAATGTTGTCACACTAGTAGAAAAACACCTATTAGTCCCGGTTCGTAAGGGCCTTTAGTCCCGGTTCATGAACCGGGACTAATGGGTCATTACTAATACCTCCCCCCTTTAGTCCCGCATTTGCCACGTCTAATTTGAAGAAGGGGGTTAATTAATACATGTATATGAATGAAACTCAACAGAAATGATGGTGTAATAAAATGAAATTGTGAATATTATTAATTGCTTACGCACTTCATATTGTCTTTGAGAGTAGCCCTGCTTATTTTTCAAAGTCGCGTTGTAGATGAACTCGCACACGTAGTATCCACAGAAATCATTCCCTTGTTCCTGCCACAAGCACTTTACGAGAAATAGAGGTCAATCAAACTGATAATGAAGCATTATAAATGGCATTGATGAAAGTATAGCTATAGAATCAACGGGAGATGCGCACAACTAGCTAGCCAGTAGTACTTACTTTCGGGTATATATATCGCAGCTCCTTCGGCAGTCCCGGAGCTACTGCGGTGAACTGTTTCCAAACCCTGCAAGACAAAGAAAATAATTATTATTACTTGAGATATCAGGAAATGAAAAAAAGTTGCCGCTATGGTGCGATAATGATCGATTGAACTTACTTGCTGAGCATTTCAGTCATGTCCGCATAGGTGCTGGGATCTTTCCATCTTGAGTCTAAGACGGTTACTAGTCCACGCTCAAGCTTAATCTCCGGAAGAATATAGTGGTACCTGCGCATGAATGCATAACTCATCAATTACATTACTATAACCTCGCTCGAGTAATAAGGGAAACCGAATATGCAAACGATCAGTAACACTCACTTGTCGTTGTAAGGAAAGAGTATGGTATCTTTGTTTTGATTTTTGATCAACGATTGTAGCAAGTTGTCCTCGGCCTCTTTGACGTGCTTTTCAACCAGAAATACATCTATGATATTCGTGTTAATGAACCCAATATCATAGATTTCATTTTTTTGCACTCGACGATCTTCAATCTGCATAATATATTGAGGATAATTAATTATAAATACATGCAATGAAAGAGCCGAGCTATATATAGAGACTTAATGATAGAAATAGTACTTACAGGCAGTAGCAAATGACTGTTAATTTATCGAGGGCCTTTTGATTGAAGAATGCGAAGAACTCCTCAAATGGAACACACAACAGATCAGTTCCAACGAGGTCGTGCTCCTCTTTAATGTGCAGATACAAACTATTCGTCCACCCAGACTCTCTGCAGGTTTTCATGTACCAAGTATGGAATCTTTGAGGAGAGGCTTCTCGTACTCGTATCTGTGTTCTTCCACCTTCATGAATTCAGGAAGTGCATCGTCAGGCAGGTAATCTTGTGGATTGCCATAACCAGCCACCATCCCCGGAACATTAGAGACGATGTTGCCGCTAGACACATTGAGCGGGGGCACGATTGGTTTGGTTGTTCGCCGAGCTGGTCAATTTGTTTCGCAGCTGCTCGTTCTTTTGCTCTTTGATGTCTGACAGTACTTCCCGATCGCTCCGCTTGGAGATATGTCTGTTCAGTAATGCGCTCATAGTTGGTTCTCGGTGGAGACTTTGTCGGTTTCCTCAGGGCATCCAGAGTGCGCTTCGCTTTCACCGGATCTACCTTCTCCTCCGGAGGTGGATGTCTTTTTGCTTTCAACCCTGCAAACCAGCCATCCACTTTGGTCTGCGCAATCTTCGTGTTTTCCTCCTCGGTCCTCTCGTACGGTAACTTCTCTAGAGGCTTGAGAGCAGGACCGTATCTGTATTGCCTCCCGCCTCTGGCTGTACTGCTAGACGCCGGAGCAGACGGAGCGGCTGCGGCGTCTGTCTTCTTTCGTGCTTGCTTACGAGGCGGAGCAGAAGGACTACGACGCACCGGAGCAGCCGGTGCGGCGGCGGGTCTCTTCCGCCCTTGCTGGCAAGGCGGAGAAGTAGGAGGCTGCTGGCTGCTCGGGAGCGCCGGCGCAGGCGGAGAAGGAGGCGGAGTGCCGGCACGCGCCGGAGAAGGAGGCGGAGTGCTGCCACGTGCCGGAAAAGGAGGCGGAGTGCCACCACGAGTGCCCTGATCGTCACTCGCCGGAAGAGGAGGCGGTGGAGGAGGCGGAGTGCCCTGACTCGCCGGAGGAGGAGGAGGAGGCGGAGGCGTCCAGTTCGGAAGGTTGATGAGCTCCTTCCGCCATAGGCATGGAGTCTTCAGAGCAGAACCCAGCCTAGTCTCCCCTTCACCGGTAGGGTGGTCAAGCACGAGGTCCTCAAATCCCTCCGTTATTTCATCCACCATCACCTTAGCATATCCTTCTGGAATCGGCTGGCAGTGATAAGTTGTGCCGGGTCCACTAGGATAAACTTGGCCAACAGCCGCCTTGACCTTCAAATTCATCCATCGCGCCATAATGTGGCAATTTTGAGACTCCGTGATACCATCCACGGGATAGCTGGCAGGAGCCGTCAAGACATGCTCCAGCTGAAGCAGCTCGGTGGAAGCCATGCTGCTTCTCCGCTGAGATGGCGGGGTAGCTTTGGGGGAAGCTTCGGCAGGTCGTTTGCTGCGATCTGCTGCTTCTCGTTCCTGTTCTCGTTCCTCTCACCCCATTACCCTTTCGTGCAGCGCATGCAGTTGGTCCTGCTCCAGTTTCTTCCTCCTCTCGTGGGTTTTGTAACCCCCTGCGTCCGGAAAACCAACCTTCCACGGAATGGAGCCGGGCGTACCTCGTGTCCGTCCAGGGTGCTCAGGATTCCCAAGGGCCATTGTGAGCTCGTCCTTCTCCCTGTTTGGAAGGAACATCCCTTGCTGCGCTGCATCGATATAGTGTCGAAGGTTCTTGACTGGTATTTGCAGTTGCTCGTCCGTCCACTGGCACTTCCCTGTTACAGGGTCCAAGGTTCCGCCAGCCCCGAAGAACCAAGTCCGGCAACGGTCTGGCCAGTACATTGTCTCTGGTTCGATCCCTTTTTCAAGAAGATCATGCTTAGCCTTGGACCAGTTAGGCCGGGCTTTGAGGTAGCCACCTGACCCCATGCGATGGTGAAGCTTCTTCTTCGCAGCATTTTGCTTGTTTGTCGCCGACATCTTCTTACTCTTTTCCGATGTCTTGTGGGCCACAAATGCGGGCCAGTGATCTTTGATCTTCTCATATTTGCCGATGAATTCTGGTGTCTTTTCTTTCTTGACAAACTGGTTCAGCTCTTTCCTCCACCTCCTCATTAGGGTTGCCATCTTATTAAGAGCACAAGACTTGATAAATTGTTCTTTAACCGGCTTCTCCGGATCCTCCTCTGGCGGTAGGGTGAAATTTGCCTTCAGCTCAGTCCAAAGATCTTCTTTCTGCATATCATTGACATAAGACACCTCAGGGTCTTCCTCCTTAGGCTTATACCATTGATGGATGCTGATCGGGATCTTGTCCCTAACAAGAACCCCGCACTGAGCAGAAAATTCCTTCCTTGTCCGGATGGGTTCAATCGGTTCGCTGTTGGGCGCAATTTCTATGATCTCAAACTTTTCATCCGAGCTCAACTTTTTCTTCGGGCCTCGTCTCCTTACCGAAGTTGTGCTCGATCCAGAGGGCTAGAAATTATAAGGAAGAAAGACGAGAGTAATTAATATGTGTACATATACCAAAACAATGGATGCATCAATTAACTAGTCAGCACGGGCTTAACTAATATATATATATATATATATATATATATATATATATATATATATATATATATATATATATATATATATATATATACCTGGCCGGACTCGGTTTGGTCACCGGAGCAGTCAGCACGGTCTCCTTCTTGTACCTCCATTGTGTCACCGGAGCCATCATGAACATAGTCCTCTTCTTGTACCGGCATTAATGGGTCGAAGCCATCATGAACATAGCCCTCTTCTTCACCCGATCGTTCCTGACCATCGGTGTCGTTGAGAAATGACGCAACTCCATCACTTCCTTGTGCGATAATGTCCCCCAACATCGCTTCTGTTTCTTCGTCTCGGGAGTGCTCCATAGTTTCTGCAAATATTTACAACACGTCAATTATTATTCAAACATGGTACAGATGGATCGATATATATATTAGTGGCAAACGTAGAACTAGCTAGCTAATCACAATAAGGAATCATGTTAGTGGCCTCGACGCTGCTTCTCTAGGGTTTGGGGTCGCCTCGACACAACGCTTCAAGGGTTTGGGGTGGCCTCGACGACAACGCTCTTTTAACTTGGTAAATTTGGGTGGCCTCGAGAGAGTTAATTTGTCGGGTAGGGGCGCGGCGGGAGGGGGTAGGAGACAAACATCGTTTCTCTCAAGGGTTTGGGTGTCCTCGAAAGTTTTGGTCGAGCGAGAGGGCCGAGGGGGGTGCTGCCGTTGTATAAGTTATCACGGTCGAGAGGGGGTATATATATGGACCGCCCCTCATGTCGAAGTTATCTCGAGGGGGTTATATCGACAACGACGCGATATACATATACATGGGAAAATAATGTTATCGGGGAGGGGGTATCGGTACCCCCCCCCCCCCCCCTCGTGTTGAAGTTTCTTCTTTCTCCTCTATTCCTTTCTTCTTCTACTACTCTTCTTTTTCTTCTCCTCCCTCGAGAAAGGAAAATAAGGAAATGGAAGAAAAGAGGAAGAAGGAAGAAGAAAAAAAAGAAGAAAAAAAAGAGGAGAAGAAGAAAGGAATAGAGGAGAAGAAGAAAAATAGAAAATTTCTATTTTTCTTCTTCTTCTCTATTCCTTTCTTCTTCTACTCTTCTTTTTTCCTCTTCTTATTTATTTCTCCTCTTCTTACTCTCCTCTTCTTCTCCTTTCTTCCTCTTCTTATTTTCCTTTTTTCTCTCATTCTTTTAGTATTGCTTGTTTTAAAAAAAATGTTCAAATAGAAAATTTCGAAAAAAATAAGGGTTTTGCCTAATGCATTGTTCATATGAATATACAAACATTTGCATATTCTACAATAATTAATATCACCAAAAAAATCTATGAACAGAAAAAACAACCTAACTTTTCTAAAAATCTATCTTTTTCATATATGAAAACATTAATACACATATGAACAAAAAATACATATATGAACAAAAACATGCTCTGAACAATCTTTTATACATTTTGAACATCTACATACACATAGCCACATACATACACATATACATTATATATATATGAACAAAAAAACTAAACTGATAAAAATGAAAAAAACAGAGCCGCATATATATATATAGCCACATACATACACATATACATTGAACAAAAAAATTAAACTAATAAAAAAAAGAAAAAAACAGAGTCGGTGCGGCGCGGCGGCTCACAGCGGGGGTGGCTAGATGACGATGGCGACGGTGGGGGCAGCGAGGGCACCGGCGTGCGGGGCGGGACGGGGCAGGGGCTCGGGGCGGCGCGCGGGGGCGGGACGGGGCGCGGGCTCGGGGAGGCCGGCGACGAGGACGGCGCGGGCTCGGGGAGGCGACGGCCTTGGCGGCGGCGGTGGCGACGGCGAGGTGGAGCAGCCTGGTGGCGTCGAGGAGGGTCGGCGTCGTCGGGGGCAACTGGCGATGAGATTCTGAATTTTTGCAAAGTGTTTGCTTATATAGCAAAGCCATTGGTCCCGGTTCGTGAAACCAACCGGGACTAATGCACCCTCTATTCCCGGTTGGTGCCACCAACCGGGACCAAAGGCCTCTTTTTCGGCAACCCAAAGGGCGGGAAGCGGCGGCCTTTGGTACCGGTTGGTGCCACGAACCGGTACCAATGCCCCCCCCCCCTTTAGTCCCGGTTGGTGCCACCAACCGGGACCAAAGGCCCCTGTGCTGCCCGCGTCGGGGCCAAAGTTTAGTCCCACCTCGCTAGTTGAGAGGGGCGTGCAGTGGTTTATAAGCCCCATTGCCGCACCCCTCTCGAGCTCCTCTACACCGCGGGCTTTCGGACCTACTTGCTATTGCTTTGCCTGATGGGCCTTCTGGGCCTACTGCGGGCCTGAATCCTAGCCCATAGTAGGGTTTGTAGTCGTATTCAGGCCGTGGGGCCCCAGTAGGAGGCATTTTTTTTGTTTTTTTGTTTTCTTTACTTATTTTTGCTATTTTATTTTTTTCCAGTTTTTTGTTTTGTTTTCTGCATTATTTATTTTCTTTTGTTTTTTGCTTTATTTTTTAATTCTTTTTTGCTTTTAGTTTTAGGAAAATTATAAACTTTCTGTTAGTGCCATTAGTTTTCAAATTTGAAAACACTTTTTTTGTTTTTTTGTTTTCTTTCTTGCTTTATTTATTTTATTTTGTTTCTACTTACAACAAAATACTAATTGTTGTTTTTTTGTTTTAATTTCTGCATTATTTATTTTCTTTTGTTTTTTGCTTTATTTTTCAATTCTTTTTGCTTTTAGTTTTAGGAAAATTATAAACTTTCTGTTAGTGCCATTAGTTTTCAAATTTGAAAACACTTTTTTTTTTGTTTTTTTGTTTTCTTTCTTGCTTTATTTATTTTATTTTGTTTCTACTTACAACAAAATACTTATTGTTGCTATTTTTAATTATTACGAGGGCCGAACCATAAGACATTAAAGCATTTCAAATGAACTCTGAAAAAGTTGAAAGTTGGCATGGTATCATAAATTGACCCACATAGCATGTGCATGTACAAAACGGACAATGGTATCATACTCGTTAGTTAGAAAGTTGGCATGGTATCATCATAATGGTTGCGGGAGAAAGTCTTCACTTTTTCTTCGCTTGTGTCATTTGCTTATTGCGCTGTAACCATGGATAATCTTCATCGTTTATCAGGATGCTGGGGTCAGCCTTGACTTTAAAGGAAGGAATTTCATGAAACTTTTCATAATCTTCAGACATGTCTGTATTGTCGTCCACTCCCACGATGTCCCTTTTTCCTGAAAGAACTATGTGGCGCTTTGGCTCATCGTATGATGTATTTTCTTCCTTATCTTTTCTCTTTCTCGGTCTGGTAGACATGTCCTTCACATAGATAACCTGTGCCACATCATTGGCTAGGATGAACGGTTCGTTAGTGTACCCAAGATTTTTCAAATCCACTGTTGTCATTCCGTACTGTGGGTCTACCTGTACCTCGCCTCCTGACAGATTGACCCATTTGCACTTAAACAAAGGGACCTTAAAATCGTGTCCGTAGTCAAGTTCCCATATGTCCACTATGTAACCATAATATGTGTCCTTTCCCCTCTCGGTTGTTGCATCAAAGCGGACACCGCTGTTTTGGTTGGTGCTCTTTTGATCTTGGTCAATCGTGTAAAATGTATTCCCATTTATCTCGTATCCTTTCCAAATCAATACAGTCAAAGATGGTCCCCTGGACAACAAGTACAGCTCATCACAAACAGTGTTGTCACCTCTGATACGTGCTTCCAACCAACTGCTGAAAGTCCTGATGTGTTCACATGTAATCCAGTCTTCGCACTGCTCCAAGTGTTTGGAGCGCAGACTGTTCTTGTGTTCATCGACATAAGGGGTCACCAAGGTAGAGTTCTGTAGAACTGTGTAGTGTGCTTGAGACCAAGAATATCCATCCCTGCATATTATTGAGTCCCTTCCAGGCGTGCCTTTTCCAGTCAGTCTCCCCTCATACCGCGATTTAGGAAGACCTATCTTCTTAAGGCCAGGAATGAAGTCAACACAAAACCCGATGACATCCTCTGTTTGATGGCCCATGGAGATGCTTCCTTCTGGCCTAGCGCGGTTACGGACATATTTCTTTAGGACTCCCATGAACCTCTCAAAGGGGTACATATTGTGTAGAAATACGGGGCCCAGAATGAAAATCTCGTCAACTAGATGAACTAGGACGTGCGTCATGATATTGAAGAAGGATGGTGGGAACACCAGCTCGAAACTGACAAGACATTGCACCACATCACTCCTTAGCCTTGGTATGATTTCTGGATCGATCACCATCTGAGAGATTGCATTGAGGAATGCAAATAGCTTCACAATGGCTAATCGGACGTTTTCCGGTAGAAGCCCCCTGAATGCAACCGGAAGCAGTTGCGTCATAACCACGTGGCAGTCATGAGACTTTAGGTTCTTGAACTTTTTCTCTGGCATATTTATTATTCCCTTTATATTCAACGAGAAGCCAGTCGGGACCTTCATACTGAGCAGGCATTCAAAGAAGATTTATTTCTCTTCTTTCGTAAGAGCGTAGCTGGCAGGACCTTCATACTGCTTCGGAGGCATGCCCTCTTTTTCGTGCAAGCGTTGCAGGTCCTCCCGTGCCTCAGGTGTATCTTTTGTCTTCTCATACACGCCCAAGAAGCCTAGCAGGTTCACGCAAAGGTTCTTCGTCACGTGCATCACGTCGATCGAAGAGCGGACCTCTAGGTCTTTCCAGTAGGGTAGGTCCCAAAATATAGATTTCTTCTTCCACATGGGTGCGTGATTCTCAGCATCATTCCGAACAGCTAGTCCGCCGGGACCCTTTCCAAAGATTACGTGTAAATCATTGACCATAGCAAGTACGTGATCACCGGTACGCATGGCAGGCTTCTTCCGGTGATCTGTCTCGCCTTTGAAATGCTTGCCTTTCTTTCGACATTGATGGTTGGTCGGAAGAAATCGACGATGGCCCAGGTACACAGTCTTCCTGCAGCTTGCCAGGTATATACTATCGGTGTCAAGTAAACAGTGCGTGCATACATGGTATCCCTTGTTTGTCTGTCCTGAAAGGTTACTGAGAGCGGGCCAATCGTTGATGGTCACGAACAGCAACGCCTTTAGGTTAAATTCCTCCTGTTTGTGCTCATCCCACATACGTACACCATTTCCATTCCACAGCTGTAAAAGTTCTTCAACTAATGGCCTTAGGTACACATCAATGTCGTTGCCGGGTTGCTTAGGGCCTTGGATGAGAACTGGCATCATAATGAACTTCCGCTTCATGCACATCCAAGGAGGAAGGTTATACATACATAGAGTCACGGGCCAGGTGCTGTGATTGCTGCTCTGCTCCCCGAAAGGATTAATGCCATCCGCGCTTAAAGCAAACCATACATTCCTTGGCTCACTTGCAAACTCATCCCAGTACTTTCTCTCGATTTTTCTCCACTGCGACCAGTGGGTGCTCTCAACTTCCCGTCTTTCTTACGGTCCTCACTATGCCATCGCATCAACTTGGCATGCTCTCCGTTTCTGAACAGACGTTTCAACCGTGGTATTATAGGAGCATACCACATCACCTTCGTAGAAACCCTCTTCCTGGGGGGCTCGCCATCAACATGACCAGGGTTATCTCGTCTGATCTTATACCGTAATGCACCGCATACCAAGCTTGCGTTCAGATCCTTGTACGCACCGCGGAAGAGGATGCAGTCATTAGGGCATGCATGTATCTTCTGCACCTCCAATCATAGAGGGCATACGACCTTCTTTGCTGCGTATGTACTGTCGGGCAATTCGTTATCCTTTGGATTCTTCTTCTTCAATATTTTCAGTAGCTTCTCAAATCCTTTGTCAGGCACAGCATTCTCTGCCTTCTACTGCAGCAATTCCAGTACGGTACCGAGCTTTGTGTTGCCATCTTCGCAATTGGGGTAAAACCCTTTTTTGTGGTCCTCTAACATGCGATCGAATTTCAGCTTCTCCTTTTGACTTTCGCATTGCGTCCTTGCATCGACAATGACCCGGTGGAGATCATCATCATCGGGCACATCGTCTGGTTCCTCTTGATCTTCAGCATCTTCGCCCGTTGCAGCATCATCGTGCACATCGTCTGGTTCCTCTTGATTTTCAGTAGCATCACCGTATTCAGGGGGCACATAGTTGTCATCGTACTCTTCTTCTTCGCCGTCTTCCATCATAACCCCTATTTCTCCGTGCCTCGTCCAAACATTATAGTGTGGCATGAAAACCTTGTAAAGCAGGTGGGAGTGGAGGATTTTCCGGTCAGAGTAAGACTTCGTATTCCCACATATAGGGCATGGACAACACATAAAACCATTCTGCTTGTTTGCCTCAGCCACTTCGAGAAAATCATGCACGCCCTTAATGTACTCGGAGGTGTGTCTGTCACCGTACATCCATTGCCGGTTCATCTGCGTGCATTATATCTAATTAAGTGTGTCAAAAATCATTACAGAACATCATGAATAGATAATTAAGTGACCAAATTAATAGAAGTTCATCATCACATTAAAACCAAAGTACATACATAGTTCTCATATAACAACATAAAGCTCTGCAGAGCATCTAAATTAATTAAACCATACACTGAAACTATGTAAAACATTTCAATGCGAAAACAAATGCGATCATAATCGCAACCAATGTAACAACTGATCCAACGGCATAATGATACCAAGCCTCGGTATGAATGGCATATTTTCTAATCTTTCTAATCTTCAAGTGCATTGCATCCATCTTGATCTTGTGATCATCGACGACATTCGCAACATGCAACTCCAATATCATCTTCTCCTCCTCAATTTTTCTAATTTTTTCCTTCAACAAATTGTTTTCTTCTTCAACTAAATTTAACCTCTCGACAATATGGTCGGTTGGAATTTCCGATTCAACAACCTCCTAGATAAATAAAATCTATGTCACTTTGGTCGGCATAATTGTCATAAACAATAAATGAACCAATAGTTATGAAAAGATAATATATACCACATCCGAATCATAGACAGGACGAGGGCCGACGGGGGCGGATACCAAAACCATCGCACTATATAAGATGCAATAATAAAAGTAAGAAAATTATACAAGTATCTATATAAACATACAAGTAAGAATTTTTTTCCTTTCAGAAAGAAGATAAGAACAAGAGGCTCACCACGGTGGTGCCGGCGACGAGATCGGCGCGGGCGATCAACGGCGGTGAAGTCGGGGACGGGACATGACGGACCACTAAACCTAGACAAATATTAAGGAAAATGGAGCTTGGAGGTCGAGCTTTGAGAGGAGAAACCTTAAGTAGTGTGGCTCGGGCATTCCATCGAACATCTCGTGTGCATAGGAGGTGAGCTAGAGCACCACAAAGCTCTCCCCTCGCCGGCCACGAAAAACAGAGCACTGGGAGTGCTCTGCTCGCGGGCGAGGGGTATATATAGGCAACTAATTGGTCCCGGTTGGTGGCTTGAACCGGGACTAAAGGGCATCCTTTGTTCCCGGTTCATGCCACCAACCGGGACCAATGGTTGTGGGCCAGGAGCGAGGCCCATTGGTCCCGGTTCGTCCCACCAACCGGGACCAAAAGGTCCACACGAACCGGGACCAATGACCCACGTGGCCCAGCCGGCCCCCGGGGCTCACGAACCGGGTCCAATGCCCCAATTGGTCCCGGTTCTTGATTGAACCGGGACTAATGGGCTGGCCGGGCCTGGACCATTGCCCCCTTTTCTACTAGTGTCACATACTTTGGCGTGCAAGAGACAGACATTATTAATCTTCATGGAAATTTGCAGGCTTCCTTGACGCACGATATCTACAACGACGTGACCACCTTTGGACGATCACTGTCGTCTGGACCTCTTCTTCAGCACCGTCCACTACTACAACCCTTCTTGGAACGAATTCAGAACAAGATACAGACTGTGTACGAGGCTATCACGTGCACCTGGAGAACCGACGTTGTTCAGCACCAGCAGCAGCAGCCGCGTCACTCCACACACCAACATCAACCACGTCCACGTCTAGCACATCAGCCGACAACCAGGCCACCCCGTCCTGATCAACCTGGCAGTTCAACGTTGCAGCAACCACAGCACTATGGTCCCACGTCGAGCTTCGTGTTTTCTCCACAGCCACAGCAACACGGTCCCTCGTCGAGCTTCGTGTTTTCTCCACAGCCACAGCAGCACGGTCCCTCGTCCAGCTTCGTGTTTGAGCCAGAGCAGTCGTCACAGCTAGCAGGTATGTGTCTTCATATTTATTGTTTTCAATATTAATTGACGCGATCTCATTCTTCATGATGAAACTTTCCATCGCACAGGAGCCTACGGATATCAGGCGTCTATGTCGGCATCACATGATACGTGGGGGAGTGGTCAACATCCCGAGGAGAACATATAGGCTCAGATGTCGCAGCACACCCAGTGGATGAACATGTTTTCGACTCCTCCACCAGGCCCCACACAGGATACACAGCATGACCAGGAAGAGTCTGAGATTCCTCCTCGTCACATTAGGGCACCCGACAGGTGGGGATGGTCGCCGCTTCCAGATCCGCCTCCCCACCAGGCCAGACCTCGTCACTAACGCTTCTATCTATCAGTGGAGACATTACCATCTATTTCTGTGTGAGACTTATGTCTATTCTATGTATGAGACAAATGACTATGTACTTATGTATGAGACATATGCCTACTCTATTTTAGTACTCTGTTATCCAAACTACAAGATCATATTTAGATAGAACATAATGCTCATACAACAAGACATTACAAACAACTAGATAGAACTACATCTAAATTAAACGGTACGTACGACTGAACTCACAACATACAGCATAAAAACTACATGAATTCATCATCGTCATCCTCGATTGATGTAGAACTCTTGCCCTTCGACGATAAAGAACTCTTGCCCTTCGACGATGAAGAACTCTTGCCCTTCGACAATGTAGAAACCTTTCCCTTCGACGATGAAGAACTCTTGCCCTTCGGCGATGCAGAACCCGGAAGCGGCGGCATGAAGATATCATCTTTGTCCTTACTCTCCTCAGTCCATAAAAATAGATTATTTGGTGCAGTCCTTCTGAAAGTTTCACTCTTCGGCACCACTACCTTCTTCCACCTTTCATGCAACCTAAGAAGTTCTTTACGTACCTCCTCATAGGTCCTTTCAGGCCACCCAGACCTACGTAATTGGTAAGCCAACTCATTCATTATGGTGTCACTACCGGTGAGTTCATCCCATGGAACTATCGTGTTGTCCATCCTGAAATCGGTAGCTAGGCTCAGAAGAGTCCTGCTCATCCCAGGGTGAAAACTACGATCGAAAGGATAATGGTACATCTCAACCACACTACACTGGAATGCTTATCCAACTCCGTCTGAAGGGGGTTTTATAGGTGGCGGGAAAGAGTTGGCGGGAACATATGGCGGGAAACGGGTGGCGGGACAGAGTTGGCAGGAACATATGGCGGGAAACGCGTGGCGGGAACATATGGCGGGAAACGGGTGGCGGGAAAGAGTTGGCGGAACATATGACGGGAAACGGGTGGTGGAAACATATGGCGGGAAAGCGTTGGCGGGAAAACATATGGCGGGGAAAGGGTTGCACGAAAAAAACATCATAGTTTTGAAAAACAAATCTGTAATATCATACGGGGCAAAAAAAATTGTAATATGGGATGCATGCACCAATCGTCCCACAGCAGACTAGGGCTGGAAAAAAAGCTCGAAGCTCGCGAGCTAAACAAGTAGCTCGAGACTCGGCTCAAATCGACTCGAACTCGAAGAATAACAAGTCGAGCCAAGCTTTAGTTTAAGATCATTTATAGACCAAGTTAAACGAGCCAATCTCACGAGTACTCGCGTAACTCGTTAGGCTCGATACAATAGATCAGCCACTCCCAATGCAAAGAAAGATCAGCCATTAAACAGCCTACGTCCGAGTTGCACAACCCAAGGCCGAGCAGTTGAAGGCCTAGCCTCCTAGGAGACTCACGCGTTACAAGAAAATTACAATTGTATAGTGATATATATGCTTAATATATACATAATCATTTTTATCATATTTGAGGGATTTATGTTTATATCTTAAACGAGCTTAACAAGCTAAACGAGCCAGCTCGCAAGTTATACAAGTCGAGCCAATCTTGGGTTTTAGCTCGTTATAGTAACGAGTCGAGTCGAGCTAGCTCGTTAACGAAACGAGCTCTAGCGAGTCGAGCCGAGCTGTCTCGACTCGGCTCGAATTCCAGCCCTATAGTAGACCAATTAGTTCCAGTCGGCCCACAGCAGGCCGACTGGACCCTGTCGGCCCCCAACTGGCCGACTGGACTTGAGCTGGCTGCCGACAGGCCAATCGGCCAGCAGCAAGCAGATAGGATGCCAGTCGGCCTGCTGTGGGCCGACTAGATCCAGTCGGCCTGCTGTGGGCCGCCGGTGTATTATTTTTGAAAATTATTTTTTGGGCATAATATTTGTGAAAATTAATAAAAAAATGTATTGTTTAAAAAAATTAGCCCTTATAAAGGCCCGAGCAATCTTTGTGTTGTGAGCCACTGCCATGCATGTGAGACTGAGACCCCGACCCTTCCTCCTCCTCCTCGTCTCTCTCTACCTCGATTGCACGATCGAGACCAGCTAGCTAATGGGGCTCCCGGCGGCGGTGCCCAGGCTGCTGCCCAACCTCGTCTTCCTCCTTGCCCACCTGCGCCGCCTCTCTTCCTGGCTGCTAGGCGCCTGCATCGGCTACCCCAACAACTCGGGCTACGCCGACCACCACCACCACCACCACCAGGGGCAGTACCACGACGACCACGGCCTCAAGGAGCTGGAGGAGCACTGCCCGGCCGTGCGCTTCGACGAGCTCTCCGTAACCAACGTCGGCACCAGCGCCGGGACGCCCATCCACCCAGAGGGATGCGTGGTGTGCCTCAGTGACTTCCACGGTGCCGCACGTGTACGCCGGCCGCGGGGGTGCCAGCACGTCTTCCACTTTGGCTGCCTCGACCGCTGGGCCGTGCACGGCCACCGCACCTGCCCGCTCTGCCGGGCTCCGTTCCTCCCGCCCTTCCTCCTGCCCATGCCGTTCCCGACGTCGTGATTCACGCGGGGTGTTATTTGCTTAATTTCGTGACTGCTGATGGCGAATCCTGAGGAGAAGTTCCGAATTCTTCGCTGCTGGTTAGGCTTTTGTGAAAACAAACCCAACTCACAGCATGGGCCAAGGAGGCCATGGCAGAGAGGTGTCGAAATATATTGTGAGCGGCCCCTCCTTTGTAGAGATTATCACAATATATACGTTCCCCATGGAAGGGGACTGATTCCTTGTTCAAGCTTTGGTTAATTTGGATTTCGCTCTAATGGATTTGGTCTCCAAAGTAAAATCCATAGACCATGAAGAATAAGAAGATACGGTAAAGTTTCTCTGTAGGTCGAGCTACATGGAACCTCTTATCTTCAGCCCTCCAACATTTCTTTGAGATCCGTACTCTCCAACTAACTTACAACAAGAAGATTTCTCTTTTTTGTTTCTCTCAAATGAAACAACATATAGACTTCAAACTTTCCAGATCAAACAAACTTTACAACTTCAATGTGTGAAAAAACTTTCAGATTTTTTGGACCGACATAAATATACAAAATGAGAATTTTCTTGATTAAAAAATATAATTTTTAGCATTTAAAATGCATGAAAAAATCTGAAAGTTTTTTCCCACATAGTAATTAGAATGTTTTGTTGTCCTGCGAAGTTTGAAGTTTATACGTTGTTTCGTTTGAGAGAAACAAAAATGACAAATGTTTCTGCACGGATCCTGATGCAAAAATGTATGGCTAAGATAAGGGGTACTACGTAGCTCAAGCTACACAAAACCGCACTCAGAAGATATATACACAACAGGAAATACGTTAGATTATAGGAAGTAGGTACAGGGGTGAATCTGTATATATGCATTGAGAAAGGATTTTGCTCTGCTCACTTTTAGTTTCCTTTTGTTCTTGCTAAGACTTTAGCAGTGCCATTTATTTCATCTTTTATACTGCCATGAGCAGTTTGGGGCTAACTCTTCTTTAGAGTTTGATAGATATTTTGTGTATTGCATGCTCTCTTCGATCTGCATTTGGATTCGACTAGATTGCCTTATTTAATCTCATATGTCAACTCTAAACTCCGACCTCCGATGATATGGTTGCCGCATACCTACCAAGACATGACAATTTTTGTTTTTGTATACAAAAGAGCCCCTCCACTAATATCTGTTTCACTGACAGATGTGTAAAGTAGAATGTAACCGAACGTCATCGAAACATCACTAAACATTCTGCCGGTTCAAGAATAGAAGCGAAGATGTGGAAACTAATAAATAGGCTAATAATGAAATTTGTGACAAAATAATCACAATAAATTTCTTATACTCATGCATTGTGTAGGATCCTCCATCAAGATATTTATAGACAAAACATGTACAAACGCATTACAATATATATAGAAACGACAGGTACACTGTGTGTGCAGGTCATCCAAACTAGATCCAATATAGGTCATGCTTCTCTTATCTCTAAACAAATGGAATAAAATACTCCATTGATGAATTCATGCGATTTTTTTGTTTGTTGTCTTTATATTTAGATAGACATACTTTATTTCCACAAAACAAAATGGAATGTTTTTTGAAAGTACAACATAAGTTTCATGATGGAAGTTTGTATTGCTATGTGAATATGTGTTAAATACAATGTAAATACTAGTTAATTTTTTTGATAATGAGATATAAAAATAAAAATGTTTAGTATAAGAGTCCCACTTTGGTATTTTTATATGTAGGGTGGGTCATTCGAAATCTCCACTCCTAATGGACGACTTGGTGAATAGTCTGCGCGGTTTTTTTTCGCTGTTTTTTTTCTTCATCCTCCCACCTCCGTTTTATTTTCGTCATCCTCCCACCACTTTCGTCTGGTTTTTTTCGTCCCCCCTCCCACCATCCCATCGGTTTATTTTTTTTCACTATTTCCTTCTAAACAAACACTTTTCTACCATACAAAAAGACACAGATCTAACTTTAATAAATTACCCAAATCAAACGATCCATCTCATCAATGCAATTTGCTTTAGGAAACATATAATGGATGTGAAGGAAACAAATAACAGACTACCCAAATCAACCGATCCATCCCATCAATGCAATTTGATTTAGGAAACATATAATAAATTTTAAGGAAACAAAAAACAGACTTTAAAGAAAAATCCAATTAACTAATCTCTACTCTTTTTTTAGGAAAACTAATCGCTACTCTTAAAGGACCCTCGATTGATTTTTGCCCCTCGCTTCCTTTCCCAGCACTGATACAATGGAAGGAATTATAATCCACCTATTTATTTTCCTATATATCCGTGCAGGCAACACAACAGAAACCGGTGAAAAAACACTCACCTCGCACGTCCCCCTGCCTGCAATCCCGAAACGCCGCTGTTCTCCCCTTCTACCCCACCTCCCCTCCTTCCCATCGGCTCTCTTCATGCCCGACGTGGATGGCATCGCCTGCCTGGGATGGGGCCCTGATCTTGTTCCATCGGTGTCTCGCTACCTTCTCCACGACCCTGGCATAGGCGCACAGCAGGCCACCTAAGGTGAACAGGAACGCGATTTGGATGACGGCCACTAGCGGGTGGTCCTCTTTTTCGAGAGGCAGACCGGCGCTAGTGGCAACCGAGGGATTCACCAAGGTACGTGATGTCCATGCCTGCTTGCCTCCTCGTCTCATCTGGCAAAGCTTATATGTGGACCGAAAGGAAATGATTGGTTTCACGTCCCTTCTTCTATGTCCTTTGTTTCGAGGTCGTACCGTTGTGCGCTGCCATGAGCAGAGAGCGCTAGTGCAGAACCGGGCAATAGCACCGGTTCGTAAGGCCCTTTAGTGTCGGTTCCATAACCGGCACTAAAGTGTGGGCACTAAAGCCCCCCCCCCCCCTTTAGTACCGGTTCAGCACGAACCGGTGCTAAACGGCAACCAAGTGGCACGAGCCAGCTCCGGGGGCCTGGAGCCCTTTAGTACCGGTTGGTAAGACCAACCGGTACTATAAGGTTTGGGAGGTTTTTAGTTTTATGATTTCTTTTTCATTTAATTTTGTGTTTCCATTTTAATTCTTTTTCGTTTGCTGGTATTTTACGATACTACACATTGTACACGTTATGCATATATATATATATATATATATATATATATATATATATATATATATATATATATATATATATAATTTCTAGTAGAACCAATCATGCATATATATATCGTCAATGTCTCACAAACCACCATATTAATTAATTCACACATACACACATGTATAGCTATATACAATTTCTCCTACATATGCATGTTGCCTTTGGAGCCAGTGGCATTAGCCTAATTGGTGCCTTCGGAGCACGATGACAATTGGAAGTTATTTTCATGGGGGCGGTAGCGGGTAATAGTATTCTCCCTTCGGATTTATGACCTGGTCGAGCAAAAATCCCGCTATTTCCTCTTGAAGTGCTTCTACGCGCTCCATTTCTAGGAGCTTATCCCGCACCTCTTTGAACTGTTAAGAAGGAGATCAATATGCATGTGTATTAGTTGTGTGACTAGATATCGATAATGGTGTAAAAATTGTGAATAGTGTTCTGACAAGCGTACCCATTTCTGTCTTTGAGATCTGCTCCTTTCGGACGTCATCATGCGAATGTTCTCGCAAACGCAGAATGCACACAGATCAGTCCCCTGCGCCTACTTCAGGGCCTTTACGATAATGGAATTTGATCAGATAATAATTAATCAAGCATGATAATTAAAGAGATGGCAGCTAGCTACCTAGCTAGTACTACTTATTTACTTACCAGGGGTCGAAACCATTTAAGATTTTTTTTTCATTCGCCTTCCGTGACGCTGATGAATCTTGCCCAAGCCCTGCCCGCCGACAAAGAAAATGAATAAAGGGGTTATTAAATAGTTCATATCATGAAATGACGAACTAAATAGGCCGAGATATATAGTTAATAATGATTGAATTGCCTGTTGACTATCCCAAACAAGATGTTATATTCAACATTTGCTTTGAGTAGTGAGTCCAGTATTTCAACTGTTCTGGCGTCAACTTTAATGATACACAATATCCAGTGAAATCTGCATGCACACGCGTTTGCATGTCTTAATTAAGCGGGCATATGTAAGCAAAAACATGTAGCTAGCTAGTAGGCAAAAACAGAGAATTTGTAGTACAAGACAGTGTGACTCACTGGAAGTTGTAAGGAAGTAGTATATCTTCATTGTATTTGACGCGCTTCAAGAACTCTAGCATGTTGTCCTCTACGTCCTTTGCATGACGTGGATTTATTAGCCATGTGTATTCATTAACGGTGTTTGGGTCAATGAACCCAATGCCAAAGCGTCCCCCTTTTCTCATTTCATACATCTTAATCCTGCATAATACCACAGAAAAGATTATAGTGAGGATAATTACAGGTAATGATTGATCAAAAGGATCACTACAACTAGCTTGAGACTTAAATTACAGAAAGAAATCACTTATAGACAATAGCAACTGACGATAGATTTGTCGAGTGCGCCTTGATTGTATAACTGAAACAGTTCAGAATACTCAACGGACAGAGCTTTCTCATGGAAGTAATGCTCCTCCTTGACATTCACCATGAGGGACAATCGATTGGAAATCTTGGTAATGTTCATGTACCATTGATGCAATTCATACATTCTCGTTGGGAGGTTCTTGACCTTGTCTGGCTCGACCAAAGGTTGGCCCCGGACATATTTCCGTTTTATTTCATCCTCTCTAAGCACAGGCATGGGCTCGATCTCGAGGAGTTGTCCAACAGTGATGTTGAGAACTTCAGCCTGCATTATATGGTCCTTGGTTATTACCATATTGCCCACCTCGGAAACGTAAACTGTTTGCCCACAATAATATTGGGCGCGCGTACTGGCACGTGTTGTTGGCACAACAAGCAAGGGGATCGATTGCGCCGCCTGTTCTCCTAGCTGGGGAATGGTTTTCCCGCATTTTTTGACAGCTGCTTCTTGTTTGCTCAATCCCGAGCTCGTCTCCTTACGTATACGTGCTCGATTTAACTTCCTGATGTGGCGCTCATAGTCTGTGTCAACAGGCTTGGGAGCTGGTGGTTGAGCCACACGAATGAAGTGGTCAATTGTTTCCTCAGGCACTTTCTCCCTTGGCGGCGGTGGCGGTTTCGGTGCAAAATGGGCTTCCACCTCGGCCTTCGATATGGCTGTGATTTCCTCCTCGGACCTGTCATAAGACCTCTGCAGAAGAGGCGTGAGGCTTGGACCATATTTATATCGCTTGCCTCCGCCTGTACTTCCTGTACTACCTCGACTCGTACCGCTACGCACCGTAGCTGCGGGGTGTCTCTTCTGCGATTGCTGAGGCGACGGAGACGGCTGAGGAGTGGCCTGAGGTTGTGCCGGACATGGAGGAGGAGTGGACATCTGACGCTGTGGTGGACTTGGAGGAGGAGGAGTGGCCTGACACTTTGCCGGACTTGGAGGAGGAGGAGTGGCCTGACACTTTGCCGGACTTGGTGGACTTGCAGGAGCGGGAGTCTGCTGACTCGGTGGCGGACTTCGACGAGGAGTCGGCTGACGCGGTGTCGGTGGCCTTTGAAAGATGACACAATCCTTTTTCCATAGGATGATACGATGTTTGGCCTCTCCGAGAAAGCGCTCGCCGTCACCTCCAGCAATGTCAAGCTGTAGCTCCGAATATGGTGGGTCCACCACCTCATCAACCAAGACACGAGCATAGCCCGCTGGAATCGGGTTGCAATGGAAGGTTGCCTCGGGGGGATTTGTCAAAGCAAAGCCGTCCGCCACCTTCATGGATATGTTCTTCATTTTGACGTGTAGCTCGCAGTTAGTGTTCTCCGTGATGTCATCCACGGGGTATCTACCCAGCATTGCGTCATCCGGGATGGAACCCTCGCTGCTTCTCGACATGGATGGGCCGGTGCTATCCAATGCGGGATCATCCGCTAGCTGCTGCAGCTGCTGAGACCCCCTTTGCTGGGTAAGTGAGTCGATCTACTCCTGCTGCCGCTGGAATTTGACTGCCAATTCCGCTTGACTTGCTTCTAGGCCTTGAAGGCGTTCATAGTCTCGCTTCCTCTGCTCCTCCATCTTCCTCTTCTTCTCCTCCGCAATCTTCTTTCTCGCACGGGTTCTGTAGTCGGTGTTCCATTCTGAAAACCCCTCATACCACGGAATAGCGCCCTTGCCTCGTGTTCTTCCCAGGTGTTCAGGATTTCCCAGGGCACGCGTAAGCTCGTCGTTCTGAAAAGAATATAGTGAGGATAATTACAGGTAATGATTGATCAAAAGGATCACTACAGCTAGCTTGAGACTTAAATTACAGAAAGAAATCACTTACAGACAATAGCAACTGACGATAGATTTGTCGAGTGCGTCTTGATTGTATAACTGAAACAGTTCTAAATACTCAACGGACACAGCTTTCTCATGGAAGTAATGCTCCTCCTTGACATTCACCATGAGGGACAATCGATCTGAAATCTTGGTAATGTTCATGTACCATTGATGCAATTCATACATTCTCGTTGGGAGGTTCTTGACCTTGTCTGGCTCGACCAAAGGTTGGCCTCGGACATATTTCCGTTTTATTTCATCCTCTCTAAGCAAAGGCATGGGCTCGATCTCGAGGAGTTGTCCAACAGTGATGTTGAGAACATCAGCCTGCATTATATGCTCCTCCGTTATTACCACATTGCCCACCTCGGGAACGTGCACTCTTTGCCCACAATAATATTGGGCGCGCGTACTGTCACTTGTTGGCACAACAAGCGAGGGGATCGATTGCGCCGCCTGTTCTCCCAGCTGGGGAATGGTTTTCCCGCATTTTTTGGCAGCTGCTTCTTGTTTGCTCGATCCCGATGTAGACGTGCTCGCCTCCCTTTGTAGACGTGCTCGATTTAACTTCCTGATGTGGCGCTCATCGTCTGTGTCAACAGGCTTGGGAGCTGGTGGTTGAGCCATACGAATGAAGTGGTTAATCGTTTCCTCAGGCACTTTCTCTCTTGGCAGCGTTGGCGGTTTCGGTGCAAAATGGGCTTCCACCTCGGCCTTCGATATGGCTGCGATTTCCTCCTCGGACTTGTCATAAGACCTCTGCGGAAGAGGCTTGAGGCTTGGACCATATTTATATCGCTTGCCTCCGCCTGTACTTCATGTACTACCTCGACTCGTACCGCTACGCACCATAGCTGCGGGGTGTCTCTTCTGTGATTGCTGAGGCAGCGGAGATGGCTGATAGGGCTGAGTTGGACGAGGAGGAGTGGCCTGAAGCTGTGCCGGCCTTGGTGGAGGAGTGGCCTGAGGTTGTGCCGGACTTGGAGGAGGAGTGGACGTCTGACGCTGTGGCGGACTTGGAGGAGGAGGAGTGGCCTGACACTTCGCCGGACTTGGAGGAGGAGTGGCCTGACACTTTGCTGGACTTGGAGGACTTGCAGGAGCGGGAGTCTGCTGACTCGGTTGCGGACTTCGACGAGGAGTCGGCTGACGCGGTGTTGGTGGCCTTCGAAAGATGATGCAATCCTTTTTCCATAGGATGATACGATGTTTGGCATCTCCGAGAAAGTGCTCGCCGTCACCTCCAGGAATGTCAAGCTCTAGCTCCGAATATGGGTCCAGCACCTCATCAACCAAGACACGAGCATAGCCCGCTGGAATCGGGTTGTAGTGGAAGGTTGCCTCAGGGGGATTTGTAAAAGCAACGGCGTCCGCCACCTTAATGGGTATGTTCTTCATTTTGACATGTAGCTCGCAGTTAGTGTTCTCCGTGATGTCATCCACGGGGTATCTATCCAGCATTGCGGAGTCCGGGGCGGAACCCACGCTGCTTCTCGGCATGGATGGGGCGGTGCTATCCAATGCTGGATCATTCGCTAGCTGCTGCAGCTGCTGAGACCCCCTTTGCTGGGTAAGTGAGTCGATCTGCTCCTGCTGCCGTTGGAATTTGTTTGCCAATTCCGCTTGACTTTCTTCTAGGCCTTGAAGGCGTTCATAGTCTCGCTTCCTCTGCTCCTCCTCCATCTTCCTCTTCTTCTCCTCCGCAATCTTCTTTCTCGCACGGGTTCTGTAGTCGGTGTTCCATTCTGAAAACCCCTCATACCACGGAATAGCGCCCTTGCCTCGTGTTCTTCCCGGGTGTTCAGGATTTCCCAGGGCACGCGTAAGCTTGTCGTTCTCTCTGTTGGGCTGGTACACCCCCGATCGTGCCTCTTCTATTGCAACAAGTATCGCATCGTCGGCTCCCTTCAGACTTGCCCTCGTCGAAACATTGCCTGTCTTCGGGTCCAACTCCCCCCCATGCACATAGAACCAAGTCCTGACCCTGGGGGCCAGCTCTTAGTAACTGGAGTGACACCTGCATCCTCCATCTCTTTCTCAGACTTATCCCACTTAGGCATTGCCACCGCATAGCCACCTGGCCCCAGCTTATGGAACTTATCCTTTTTCGGCATTCTTCTAGTTTATTCTCGACCATTTCTTAGCTAATTCCGAATCCTTGAATTTCACAAAATCGTCCCAATGAGCACGTTGGTTCTCTAGTGTTCCCTCGAATACTGGAGTCTTCCTTCCTCCCTTGACGTACTTGTCCCATTCACGATTCTTGTGGTTCTTTAATGCAACCGCCATCTTCCTAAGAGCAGCGTCCTTGACTTTCTGCACATCTGCTTCTGTGAAATGATCTGGTAGGGTGAAATGTTCCATGAGAGTATCCCAAAGCAGATCTTTTTGTTTTTTGTCGACAAAAGTAACATCTGGACGTGGAGCAGCGTCCTCTTTGTCTTTTTTTCTTTTGTCTTTTGCTGGCTCTCTCCATTCTTGAAGGGAGATCGGGAGTTGGTCCTTCACAAGAACTCCGCACTGACGAACGAACTTGTCCGCAATCTTCTTAGGCACTAATGGTTCGCCATTAGGTCTGATTGCCTCGATATTGTACTTTACACCCTCCTTCAACTTTTTGTTCGGGCCTCGTTTCGTCCTTTTGTCTGAAGATTTGCTCGATCCGGATGGCTGAAAGAACAAAGATCGATTCGTTAATATATCTTCATTTAAAACATGTGATGATCACCAGATGCCTGCTTATATAAATATATATACCTTGCCGGTCTTTGTTGTTTCAAGATCAACATTTTCTTCGTCATCATCATAATCATAGTTCATGACTTCATCAATTCGGTCATCGTGATCGAATATCATATCACCCTCTCCGGTGTTGTTTAGAAATTCGGAGCCGTCATAATCTTCTTCATTCTGATCATCATGATCTGGCCCGTGAGGATGGCGTATCATATCGAACATGGCCTGTTCTCCCTCCCTGCCTGTATTGTCCGCCATAGCTTTTATTTAACTAATGCAAAAGAAATATAAAACAATTTAGTATTCAAATTACATCGTCTCGAATAATAGAGATAGTCTCGAATACATCGTCTCGAATAATAGATATAATCTCGAAAACATTGTCTCAAATAATAGATATAATCTCGAATACATCGTCTCGAATAATAGATATAATCTCGAATACATCGTCTCGAATAATAGATATAATATCGAATACATCACTGGCTAGGTAGCTAATAAAGATCGAATACTACGGAAGAATCTAGGACACTCGCGGTTCCTGCGGCGCGGGCGGTGGACACCCAAAGAGAAGGAACCCTCACAGGATCTATACTAGTGAAAAAACAATAATCTAAAAAATCTAAACTAATTAAACATACAAAATACTTGTATGTGTGTGTGTGTTCATCATGCATGCTTGTGTGTGTGTATGGGCTCGGGGAGGGGCGGCGCCCATGGTGGCCACCGGGGGCGCGGGAGAGGGGTTAGACGGGGAGAGCTCACAGCGGGGCGACGGCGACAGCGAGGCGACGGCCGGGGGCAGCGACAGGCCGGGGTGTGACGCGCGGGGGCGGCGACGCAGGGACGGTGCGACGGGGATGGGCCCGGGGCGGCGACAGAGACGAGGGAGGCAACAGGGACGGGGGCGGCGACGGGGACGGGGGCGGCGACGGCGACGGGGTCGGTGACGGCGTCGATCGATCGGGGCGGGCGGTTCAATGGGGAAACAGAGGAAGAAACATAGGGAGAATGAAATTTTTCGAAGTGTTGTATATATAGAAGGCACCTTTAGTACCGGTTGGAGCCACCAACCGGTACTAAAGGCCAGTTTTGGCCAGCCCAAGCGGCAGGAAGCGACCCCCTTTAGTACCGGGTGGTGGAACAAACCGGTACTAAAGGCCCCCCCCCTTTAGTACCGGTTTGTGCCACGACCCGGTACTAAAGGGGTCGCGCTGGCGCAAGTGCGGTGCGGCAAGTTTAGTCCCACCTCGTGTTGGAAATATGCCCTAGAGGCAATAATAAAAGCATTATTATTATATTTCCTTGTTCACGATAATTGTCTTTTATTCATGCTATAACGGTATTATCTGGAAATCGTAATACACGTGTGAATACATAGACCATAATATGTCCCTAGTAAGACTCTGGTTGACTAGCTCGTTGATCAACAGATAGTCATGGTTTCCTGACTATGGACATTGGATGTCATTGATAACGGGATCACATCATTAGGAGAATGATGTGATGGACAAGACCCAATCCTAAGCATAGCACAAGATCGTGTAGTTCGTTTGCTAGAGCTTTTTCCATGTCAAGTATCTTTTCCTTTGACCATGAGATCGTGTAACTCCCGGATACCGTAAGAGTGCTTTGGGTGTACCAAACGTCACAACGTAACTGGGTGACCATAAAGGTGCACTACAGGTATCTCCGAAAGTGTTTGTTGGGTTGACACGGATCGAGACTGGGATTTGTCACTCCGTATGACGGAGAGGTATCACTGGGCCCACTCGGTAATGCATCATCATAATGAGCTCAATGTGATCAAAGTGTTTGATCACGGGATCATGCATTACGGTATGAGTAAAGTGACTTGCCGGTAACGAGACTAAACGAGGTATTGGGATACCGACGATCGAGTCTTGGGCAAGTAACGTACCGATTGGCAAAGGGAATTGTATACGGGGTTGTTTGAATCCTCGACATCGTGGTTCATCCGATGAGATCATCGAGGAGCATGTGGGAGCCAACATGGGTATCCAGATCCCGCTGTTGGTTATTGCCCGAGAGTCACCTTGGTCATGTCTACGTGTCTCCCGAACCCGTAGGGTCTATACACTAAAGGTCGGTGACGCTAGGGTTATTAGGAAGACTTATATGTGATTACCGAAAGTTGTTCGGAGTCCCGGATGTGATCCCGGACGTCATGAGGAGTTCCGGAATGGTCCGTAGGTAAAGAATTATATATAGGAAGTGTTGTTTCGGCCATCGGGAAAGTTTCAGGGTCACCCGGTATTGTACCGGGACCACCGGAAGGGTCCCGGGGGTCCACCGGGTGGGGCCACCCATCCCGGAGGGCCCCATGGGCTGAAGTGGGGAGGGGAACCAGCCCATAGTGGGCTGGTGCGCCCCCCTTGGCCCACCCCCTGCGCCTAGGGTTGAAACCCTAGGGTGGGGGGCGCCCCACTTGTCTTGGGGGGCACTCCACCCCCCTGGCCGCCGCCCCCCTTGGGAGATCAGATCTCCAGGGGCCGGCGCCCCCCCTTGGGGGCCTATATCAAGGGGGGGAGGGGAGGGGCAGCCGCACCCTTGCATCTTGGCGCCTCCCTCCCCCTGCTACACCTCTCCTCCTCCGTCACGAGCTTGGCAAAGCCCTGCCGGAGTACTGCTACTCCACCACCACCACGCCGTCGTGCTGCTGCTGGAGCCATCTTCCTCAACATCTCCTTCCTCCTTGCTGGATCAAGAAGGAGGAGACGTCGTCCGTTCCGTATGTGTGTTGAACGCGGAGGTGCTATCCGTTCCGCACTTGGTCATCGGTGATCTGAATCACGGCGAGTACGACTCCATCACCACCGTTCCATTGAACACTTTCGCATGCGATCTACAAGTGGTATGTAGATGCAATCTCTCTCCCTTGACTCGTTGCTTAGATGAACTCATAGATGGATCTTGGTGAAACCGTAGGAAAAATTTTAATTTTCTGCAACGTTCCCCAACAGTGGTATCAGAGCTAGGTCTATGCGTAGTTCTCTATTGCACGAGTAGAACACAATTTTGTTGTGGGCGTAGATCTTGTCAACTTGCTTGCCGCTACTAGTCTTATCTTGCTTCAGCGGTATTGTGGGATGAAGCGGCCCGGACCAACCTTACACGTACGCTTACGTGAGACCGGTTCCACCGACTGACATGCACTAGTTGCATAAGGTGGCTGGCGGGTGTCTGTCTCTCCCACTTTAGTTGGAGCGGATTCGATGAAAAGGGTCCTTATGAAGGGTAAATAGAAGTTGACAAATCACGTTGTGGCTGTAACGTAGGTAAGAAAACGTTCTTGCTAGATCACCTATAGAAGCCATGTAAAACTTGCAAAAACAATTAGAGGACGTCTAACTTGTTTTTGCAGCAAGTGTCTTGTGATGTGATATGGCCAAAGTTGTGATGAATGATGAATGATATATATGTGATGTATGAGATCATGTTCTTGTAATAGGAATCACGACTTGCATGTCGATGAGTATGACAACCGGCAGGAGCCATAGGAGCTGTCTTTATTTTTTGTAGGACCTGCGTGTCATTGAAGAACGTCATGTAAATTACTTCACTTTATTACTAAACGCGTTAGCCATAGAAGTAGAAGTAGTCGTTGGCGTGACAACTTCATGAAGACACGATGATGGAGATCATGATGATGGAGATCATGGTGTCATGCCAGTGACGAAGATGATCATGGAGCCCCGAAGATGGAGATCGAAGGAGCTATATGATATGGGCCATATCATGTGACTACTATATAATTGCATGTGATGTTTATTATGTTTATGCATCTTGTTTACTTAGAACGACGGTAGTAAATAAGATGATCCCTTACAACAATTTCAAGAAGTGTTCTCCCCTAACTGTGCACCATTGCTAAAGTTCGTCGTTTCGAAGCACCACGTGATGATCGGGTGTGATAGATTCTTACGTTCACATACAACGGGTGTAAGACAGTTTTACACATGCAAAAACACTTAGGGTTAACTTGACGAGCCTAGCATGTACAGACATGGCCTCGGAACACAGAGACCGAAAGGCCGAACATGAGTCGTATAGAAGATATGATCAACATGGAGATGTTCACCGACGATGACTAGTCCGTCTCACGTGATGATCGGACACGGCCTAGTCGACTCGGATCGTGTAACACTTAGATGACTAGAGGGATGTCTAATCTGAGTGGGAGTTCATTGTAATAATTTGATTAGATGAACTTAATTATCATGAACTTAGTCTAAAAACCTTTGCAAATATGTCTTGTAGATCAAATGGCCGCCGCTCAGGTCAACATGAACTTCAACGCGTTCCTAGAGAAAACCAAGCTGAAAGATGATGGCAGCAACTATACGGACTGGATCCGGAACCTGAGGATCATCCTCATAGCTGCCAGGAAACAATATGTCCTAGAAGGACCGCTAGGTGATGCACCCGTTCCAGAGAACCAAGACATTATGAATGCTTGGCAGTCTCGTGCTGATGATTACTCCCTCGTTCAGTGCGGCATGCTTACAGCTTAGAACAGGGGCTCCAAAAGCGTTTTGAGCAACACGGAGCATATGAGATGTTCGAGGAGCTGAAACTTGTTTTCCAAGCTCATGCCGGGGTCGAGAGATATGAAGTCTCCAACAAGTTCTATAGTTGTAAGATGGAGGAAAATAGTTCTGTCAGTGAGCACATACTCAAAATGTCTGGGTTGCACAACCGCCTGTCCCAGCTGGACATTAACCTCCCGGACGAGGCGGTCATTGACAGAATCCTTCAGTCGCTCCCACCAAGCTACAAGAGCTTTGTGATGAACTACAATATGCAGGGGATGGTGAAGACCATTCCTGAAGTATTTTCAATGCTGAAGTCAGCAGAGGTTGAAATCAAGAAAGAACATCAAGTGTTGATGGTTAATAAGACCACTAAGTTCAAGAAGGGCAAGGGCAAGAAGAACTTCAAGAAAGACAGCAAGGATGTTGCCGCGCCCGGTAAGCCAGTTGCTGGGTAGAAGTCAAAGAATGGACCCAAGCCTGAGACTGAGTGCTTTTATTGCAAGGGGAAGGGTCACTGGAAGTGGAACTGCCCCAAATACTTAGCGGATAAGAAGGCCGGCAGCACTAAAGGTATATTTGATATACATGTAATTGATGTGTACCTTACCAGTACTCGTAGTAACTCCTGGGTATTTGATACCGGTGCCGTTGCTCATATTTGTAACTCACAGCAGGAGCTGCGGAATAAGTGGAGACTGGCGAAGGACGAGGTGACGATGCGCGTCGGGAATGGTTCCAAGGTCGATGTGATCGCCGTCGGCACGCTACCTCTACATTTACCTACGAGATTAGTTTTAAACCTCAATAATTGTTATTTAGTGCCATGTTTGAGCATGAACATTGTATCAGGATCTCGTTTAATACGAGATGGCTACTCATTTAAATCTGAGAATAATGGTTGTTCTATTTATATGAGAGATATGTTTTATGGTCATGCTCTGATGGTCAATGGTTTATTCTTAATGAATCTCGAGCATAATATTACGCATATCCACAGTGTGAATACCAAAAGATGCAAAGTTGATAACGATAGTCCCACATACTTGTGGCACAGCCGCCTTGGTCACATTGGTGTCAAGCGCATGAAGAAGCTCCATGCTGATGGACTTTTAGAGTCTCTAGATTATGAATCGTTTGACACATGCAAGCCATGCCTCATGGGCAAGATGACCAAGACTCCGTTCTCCAGAACAATGGAGCGAGCAACCAACTTGTTGGAAATCATACATACTGATGTGTGCGATCCAATGAGCGTTGAGGCTCCCGGAGGATATCGTTATGTTCTCACTCTCACTGATGACTTGAGTAGATATGGGTATGTCTACTTAATGAAACACAAGTCTGAGACCTTTGAAAAGTTCAAGGAATTTCAGAATGAGGTAGAGAATCAACGTGACCGAAAGATAAAGTTCCTACGATCAGATCGTGGGGGGGAATATTTAAGTCACGAATTTGGTACGCACTTAAGGAAATGTGGAATCGTTTCACAACTCACGCCGCCTGGAACACCTCAGCGTAACGGTGTGTCTGAACATCGTAATCGCACTTTATTGGATATGGTGCGGTCTATGATGTCTCTTACCGATTTACCGCTATCATTTTGGGGATACGCTCTAAAGACAACTACATTCACTTTAAATAGGGCACCGTCTAAATCCGTTAAGACGACACCGTATGAATTATGGTTTGGGAAGAAACCTAAGCTATCGTTTCTAAAAGTTTGGGGATGCGATGCTTATGTCAAGAAACTTCAACATGAGAAGCTCGAACCCAAGTCGGAAAAATGCGTCTTCATAGGATACCCTAAGGAAACCATTGGGTATACTTTCTACTTAAGATTCGAAGGCAAGATCTTTGTTGCCAAGAATGGGTCCTTTCTGGAGAAAGAGTTTCTCTCGAAATAATAAAGTGGGAGGAAAGTAGAACTTGATGAAGTACTACCTCTTGAAACAGGAAGTAGTGCAACTCAGGAAGATGTTCCTGTGGTGCCTGCACGGACAAGAGAGGAGGTTAATGATAATGATCAAGATACTTCAGATCAAGCTCCTACTGAACTTCGAAGGTCCACAAGGACACGTTCCACACCAGAGTGGTACGGCAACCCTGTCTTAGAAATCATGTTGTTGGACAACGGTGAACCTTCGAACTATGAAGAAGCGATGGCGGGCCCAGATTCCAACAAATGGCTTGAAGCCATGAAATCCGAGATAGGATCCATGTATGAAAACAAAGTATGGACTTTGACAGACTTGCCCGATGATCGACGAGCGATAGAAAAGAAATAGATCTTTAAGAAAAAGACGGACGCGAATGGTAATGTTACCATCTATAAAGCTCGACTTGTCGCTAAGGGTTATCGGCAAGTTCAAGGGTTGACTACGATGAGACCTTCTCTCTCGTAGCGAAGCTGAAGTCCGTCCGAATCATGTTAGCAATTGCCGCATACTATGATTATGAGATATGGCAAATGGACGTCAAAACGGCATTCCTTAACGGCTATCTTAAGGAAGAACTGTATATGATGCAGCCGGAAGGTTTTGTCGACCCTAAGAATGCTAACAAGGTATGCAGGCTCCAGCGATCCATTTATGGGCTGGTGCAAGCATCTCGGAGTTGGAACATTCGCTTTGATGAGATGATCAAAGCGTTTGGGTTTATGCAGACTTATGGAGAAGCCTGTGTTTACAAGAAAGTGAGTGGGAGCTCTGTAGCATTTCTCATATTATATGTAGATGGCATACTTTTGATGGGAAATGATATAGAACTTTTGGACAGCATTAAGGCCTACTTGAATAAGAGTTTTTCAATGAAGGACCTTGGAGAAGCTGCTTATATATTAGGCATCAAGATCTATAGGGATAGATCGAGATGCCTCATAGGTCTTTCACAAAGCACATACCTTGATAAGATTTTGAAGAAGTTCAAAATGGATCAGTCCAAGAAGGGGTTCTTGCCTGTATTGCAAGGTGTGAGATTGAGCTCGGCTCAATGCCCGACCACGGCAAAAGATAAAGAAGAGATGAGTGTCATCCCCTATGCTTCAGCCATAGGATCTATTATGTATGCCATGCTGCGTACTAGACCTGATGTAAACCTTGCCGTAAGTTTGGTAGGAAGGTACCAAAGTAATCCCGGCAAGGAACACTGGACAGCGGTCAAGAATATCCTGAAGTACCTGAAAAGGACAAAGAACATGTTTCTCGTTTATGGAGGTGACGAAGAGCTCGTCGTAAAGGGTTACGTCGACGCTAGCTTCGACATAGATCTGGATGACTCTAAGTCACAAACCGGATACGTGTTTATGCTGAATGGTGGAGCAGTGAGCTGGTGCAGCTGCAAGCAGAGCGTCGTGGCGGGATCTACATGTGAAGCGGAGTACATGGCAGCCTCGGAGGCAGCGCATGAAGCAATTTGGGTGAAGGAGTTCATCACCGACCTAGGAGTCATACCCAATGCGTCAGGGCCGATCAAACTCTTCTGTGACAACACTGGAGCTATTGCACTTGCCAAGGAGCCCAGGTTTCACAAGAAGACCAGGCACATCAAGCGTCGCTTCAACTCCATTCGGAAAATGTTCAAGACGGAGACATAAGAATTTGCAAAGTACATACGGATCTGAATGTCGCAGATCCGTTGACTAAACCTCTTCCGCGAGCAAAACATGATCAACACCAGAACTCTATGGGTGTGCGATTCATCACAATGTAACTAGATTATTGACTCTAGTGCAAGTGGGAGATTGTTGGAAATATGCCCTAGAGGCAATATTAAAAGCATTATTATTATATTTCCTTGTTCATGATAATTGTCTTTTATTCATGCTATAACTGTATTATCCGGAAATCGTAATACACATGTGAATACATAGACCATAATATGTCCCTAGTAAGCCTCTAGTTGACTAGCTCATTGATCAACAGATAGTCATGGTTTCCTGACTATGGACATTGGATGTCATTGATAACGGGATCACATCATTAGGAGAATGATGTGATGGACAAGACCCAATCCTAAGCATAGCACAAGATCGTGTAGTTCGTTTGCTAGAGCTTTTTCCATGTCAAGTATCTTTTCCTTTGACCATGAGATCGTGTAACTCCCGGATACCGTAAGAGTGCTTTGGGTGTACCAAACGTCACAACGTAACTGGGTGACCATAAAGGTGCACTACAGGTATCTCCGAAAGTGTTTGTTGGGTTGACACGGATCGAGACTGGAATTTGTCACTCCGTATGACGGAGAGGTATCACTGGGCCCACTCAGTAATGCATCACCATAATGAGCTCAATGTAATCAAAGTGTTTGATCACGGGATCATGCATTACGGTACGAGTAAAGTGACTTGCCGGTAACGAGACTGAATGAGGTATTGGGATACCGACGATCGAGTCTCGGGCAAGTAACGTACCGATTGACAAAGGGAATTGTATACGGGGTTGTTTGAATCCTCGACATCGTGGTTCATCCGATGAGATCATCGAGGAGCATGTGGGAGCCAACATGGGTATCCAGATCCCGCTGTTGGTTATTGACCGAGAGCCATCTTGGTCATGTCTACGTGTCTCCCGAACCCGTAGGGTCTACACACTTAAGGTTCGGTGACTCTAGGGTTATTAGGAAGACTTATATGTGATTACCGAAAGTTGTTCGGAGTCCCGGATGAGATCCCGGACATCACGAGGAGTTCCGGAATGGTCCAGAGGTAAAGAATAATATATAGGAAGTGTTGTTTCGGCCATCGGGAAAGTTTCGGGGTCACCCGGTAATGTACCGGGACCACCGGAAGGGTCCCGGGGGTCCACCGGGTGGGGCCACCCATCCCGGAGGGCCCCATGGGCTGAAGTGGGGAGGGGAACCGGCCCATAGTGGGCTGGTGCGCCCCCCTTGGCCCACCCCCTGTGCCTAGGGTTGAAACCCTAGGGTGGGGGGCGCCCCACTTGCCTTGGGGGGCACTCCACCCCCCTGGCCCCCCCCCCCCCCCCCTGGGAGATCAGATCTCCAGGGGCCGACGCCCCCCCCCTGGGGGCCTATATAAAGGGGGGAGGGGAGGGGCAGCCGCACCCTTGCATCTTGGCGCCTCCCTCCCCCTGCTACACCTCTCCTCCTCCGTCACGAGCTTGGCGAAGCCCTGCCGGAGTACTGCTACTCCACCACCACCACGCTGTCGTGCTGCTTCTGGAGCCATCTTCCTCAACCTCTCCTTCCTCCTTGCTGGATCAAGACAGAGGAGACGTCGTCCGTTCCGTACGTGTGTTGAACGCGGAGGTGTTGTCCGTTCGGCACTTGGTCATCGGTGATCTGAATCACGGCGAGTACGACTCCATCACCACCGTTCCATTGAACGCTTTCGCACGCGATCTACAAGTGGTATGTCGATGCAATCTCTCTCCCTTGACTCGTTGCTTAGATGAACTCATAGATGGATCTTGGTGAAATCGTAGGAAAATTTTTAATTTTCTGCAACGTTCCCCAACACCTCGCTAGCCGAGGGGCGACCGCACTGGTTTATAAACCCCCATGCGGTCGCTCTCTCGAGCTCCTCTCCAAAGCAGGCTTACTGGGCCTACGTGTTCTTTCCTGCCCTCTGGGCCCACTTGGCCTTTGCGGGCCTGCATCCTGGCCCAACTACAGGTTGCGTTTCTAGTCGTATGCAGGCCGCTCTGGCCTAGTAGGCGGGCTTTTTTTATTTTTTTTTTGCGTTATTTATTTTTGTGTTGTTTTTTGTGTATTTAGAGTTTCTTTGTGAATATTTTTGCTTTAGGTACAAAAAATTACAAACTTTCTGTTAGTGCCCGTAGTTTTCAAATTTTAATAGTTTAAATTTTGAATTATTTGAAATTAGTGTGAATCACTAGTTTGTGAATAAATTAACTTTAAAAATCAGTAAAGGCATGAAAGAATTTGTTTACACATAAAATTTCTTCGCGTTTCAAATGCCAAAACGCATAACTACCCTAACTATTACAGAGATTCCCCTCTGGGTGTGAAACACAGAAGAAAGTGATGATAGTGAAGCCGATCACATCCCAGATCTTTGGGTGTGAAACTTTTTCTTCGCCTGTGTCCCTTTGCGCCGTAACCATGGAAAATCTTCATCATTTAACGGGATGCTCGGGTCAATATTCACTGTGAATGGAGCAATTTCATCAAACTTTTCATAATCTTCTGACTTGTTTGTCTTGTCATCCACTCCCACGATGTTTCTCTTCCCAGAAAGAACTATGTGCCGCTTTGGCTCATCGTACGATGCATTCGCTTTCTTATCTTTTCTTTTTCTTGGCTTGATAGACATGTCCTTCACATAGAAAACCTGTGCCACATCATTGACTAGGACGAATGGTTCGTCTGCATACGCAAGATTTTTGAGATCCACTGTTGTCATTCCGTACTGCGGGTCTTCCGTTACCCCACCTCGTGTCATATTGACCCATTTGCACCAAAACAAAGGGACCTTTAAACCACGTCGATAGTCAAGTTCCCATATGTCCTGTATATAACCATAATATGTTTCCTTTCCCGTCTTAGTTTCTGCATCAAAGCGGACACCACTGTTTTGGTTGGTGCTCTTCTTATCTTGGTCGATCGTGTAAAATATATTACCATTTATCTCGTACCCTTTGAAAGTCATTATATTCGAAGATGGTAACTGGGACAGCAAGTACAGGTCATCTTCAATAGAGGTGTCATGCATGGTACGTGTCTGCAACCAGGTGGCGAAACTCCTGGTTTGTTCACGTGTAATCCAGTCATCAGACCGCTCCGGGTGTTTGGAGCGTAGCAAATTCTTGTGTACATCAGCACCAGTACCCTTTCCAAATATCACCTTCAAATCCTTGACCATATCATGTACATCAGCACCAGTACGGTGGCGAGGCTTCGTCCGGTGATCCGCCTCACCTTTGAAATGCTTGCCTTTCTTTCTTACGGGATGCCTGGTCGGAAGAAATCGACGATGTCCCAGGTACACATTCTTCTTACAACTATTCAAATATATATTGTCGGTATCATCCAAACAGTGCGTGCATCCGCGGTATCCCTTGTTTGTCTGTCCTGAAAGGTTACTGAGAGCAGGCCAATCATTGATGGTCACGAACAACAACGCCTTTAGGTCAAATTCTTCCCCCATGTGCTCATCCCACGCACGTACACCTGTTCCATTCCACAGTTGTAAGAGTTCTTCAACTAATGGCCTTAGGTACACATCAATGTCGTTGCCGGGTTTCTTAGGGCCTTGGATGAGCACTGGCATCATAATGAACTTCCGCTTCATGCACAACCAAGGAGGAAGGTTATACAAACATAGAGTCACAGGCCAGGTGCTATGGTTGCTGCTCTGCTCCACAAAAGGGTTAATGCCATTTGCGCTTAGACCAAACCATACGCTCCTTGCGTCATCTCCAAACTCCTTCCCGTACTTCCTTTTGATTTTTCTCCACTGCGACCCATCAGCGGGTACTCTCAACTTTCCGTCTTTCTTACGGTCTTCTCTGTGCCATCGCATCGCCTTGGCATGCTCTTTGTTTTGGAACAAACGTTTCAACCGTGGTATTATAGGAGAATACCACATCACCTTGGCAGGAATCTTCTTCCTGGGGCGCTCGCCCTCGACATCACCAGGGTCATCGCGGCTGATCTTATAGCGCAATGCACCACATACCGGGCAAGCGTTCAAATCCTCGTACTCACCGCGGTAGAGGATGCAATCATTAGGGCATGCATGTATCTTCTGCACCTCTAACCCTAGAGGGCAGACAGCCTTCTTTGCTTCGTACGTACTCTCGGGCAATTTGTTGTCCTTTGGAAGCATATCCTTTATCATTACCAGCAACTTTCCAAATCCCTTGTCAGATACACCATTCTCTGCCTTCCGTTGCAGCAATTCCAGTGTGGCGCCCAGCTTTTTCTTGTCACCTACGCAATTCGGGTACAACAATTTTTTGTGATCCTCTAACATGCGCTGCAACTTCTACTTCTCCAAATCACTTGCGCAGTTTCTCTTTGCATCGGCAATGGCCCGACCTAGATCATCAACGGGCTCATCTGATGCCTCTTCTTCAGCTTCTTCCCGCATTGCCGGCTCAGCTTCTTCTTGCATTACTGGCACAGCTTCTTCCCCCATTGTTGTATCATCGTATTCAGGGAACCCATGGCCAGGATAGCTGTCGTCGTCCTCTTCTTCTTCATTGTCTTCCATCATAACCCCTCTTTCTCCGTGCTTGGTCCAAACATTATAGTGGGGCATGAAACCGGACTCAAACAGGTGGACGTGAATGGTTCTTGACGTACAGTAATTGCAACCATTCTCACAGCCAGCACATGGACAAGGCATAAAACCATCCGCCTGCTTGTTTGCCTCAGCCGCAAGTAGAAAAGTATGCACGCCCTCAACGAACTGGAGAGAGTATCGGTCATCGTACATCCATTGCCGGCTCATCTTCATTACACAACACCGAATAGACCAAATTAATACAAGTTCATACATAAAGTTCATACAACACTTAAATGCAACAAACAAATAACTCTCTAGCTAAAGCATTTAAATGCAACAACAAATGCGATCAAGATCGCAACTAAGGTAACAATTGATCCAACAGCATAATGATACCAAGCCTCACTATCGATGACATATTTTCTAATCTTTCTAATCTTCAAGCGCATTTTCTCCATCTTGATCTTGTGATCATCAACGACATCGGCAACATGCAACTCCAATTCCATCTTCTCCCCCTCAATTCTTTTCAATTTTTCTTTCAAGTACTCGTTTTCTCTTTCAACTAAATTTAACCTCTCGACAATAGGGTCGGTTGGAATTTCCGGTTCACATACCTCCTAGATAAAAATATCTATGTCAACTTGATGGGCATAATTTGTCATAAATACGAAATGCAACAAATAGTTTTAAAAGAGAATATACCACATCCGAATCATAACAAGGACGAGGGCCGACGAAGACGGATATCAAAACCATGGCACTATGTATAACAAACAATGTACGGGTAAGATAATTATATGAGTAACTATATATCCAAATCACACAAACATTAATTTTCTATATAAAATTTCATGAACAAGAGGCTCACCACAAGGTGGTGCCGGCGACGGGATGGTGCGGGCGATCGACGGTGGTTACGACGGAGATTTAGAAGGCACTAAGTAAACCACATTTACATATGCAAACTAAGTGTTATTTTGACCTCAAATTGCATATAAATCAAATACTACCATATATAATTCCTCCCAAATTACTAAAACCCACAATTAATCACTATATAAACCAATGCAAGAGCTAATCTAGCAATGAGAGATGAAAGGACAAAGTTGCTAACCTTGGTGATCATTTGAATGGATGGGGGCCTGCAAATCTTGACAAATTTGGGGCAAATTTTGTGATGAACTCGAGAGGAGAAGGGAAGAACAGAGGAGAGGGAGAGGGAAAAGGGGGGAGAATAGAGTGGGGGTGGACGAGGGGTTTATATAGGACGACCTTTAGTACCGGTTCGTGCCACGAACCGGTACTAAAGGTGATGGAAGGGCCCCACTCTGACAACATCCTGCCACCACTTTCTTTAGTACCGGTTCGTGGCACGAACCGGTGCTAAAGGTTCGCCATGAACCGGTACTAATGAGAGCAGCCCAACTAGCCGTTCGAACCGGCACTAATGTACACATTAGTGCCGACTCTAATTCAAACCGGCACTAATGTGCTTCACATTTGACCCTTTTTCTACTAGTGGAGCATCGGCGGTGTCCAGCAGATTGGTCTTCCTTTTGAAGAAGACAACAGAGGCCCTCAGCACCATGCCTTCGATTTCTTTTGCTTCAGATCCTGTTTTTGTGCACTTTCTTTTTTTTATCTTTGTGCTTGATCCGATCCTAGATAGTGAAAAAATATTTATGGGAAAAAATGTGTGTGTTCATGACATATATGAGTGTCTGCCTAACTTCTTCCTTTAATTGTTGTTCCAGGTGAGAGCTGAGACTCACGTCCTCGTATTTCCCTAGGTGATGGTCGGCAGCCACCGTCGACAGTTATACTACTCCACCAATTAAGTAAGAGTAACCTGATGTATTTCCCATCTATTATCTCTAGCTAGATACTTTCTCATGGTCGTTTATGTTCTACAATTGTCTCGGTTTCCCTGTACGACGTTCCAACTTGTAGAATACATGTTTTTGAAGAGGTAATTGTGTGTTATACTAATTCATGTACTATCAGAAGTAATGTTCTTTTTCTCTGAAATTGGTCTTTATGTAAATTTTTACTATAATTGTTATGTATTGTGGAAGACTTCAGGAGAAAATTCCACCGAATGACATACATTAAATTTGAAATTGCTAGAGTATTTTTCAAATGAATATAGTTGACGAGCAGCACAATTTAGATATGAGGTATGTAGTGCATGTTAGTTCTTCGATCTATAAAGGAATTTGTGTACTTAGACTGATGTTTTCACGAGCTTCCTGCAAAAAGCTAGCCTTACTAGCTTGTGCACATTTCCTTAACCCAACAGTTTACTTGCGTACTGCTCCATAATCTTGTTCTTGTGCTCGATAGGACAAGGAAAGCAACCGCTTGTTCCTATGCAGACTTCTTTGGTGTACATGATGAGTTTTGGATAGAGGGTTCCGACATTATCAGTTCCTTATTCTTCTGCTACAGGGCACCACCAAATGGGTGCAAGCATTAATCAATATTCTTCTGCTACAGATATGGGTCAGATTTCCTTGTTATTGCCTGGAAATATTCTCGGTATAAGATCGTTTTGACTTGTGCTAAATGGGTTATAAATTATTTAACAAGGAGTTGGCCTTGCAGATAAAACTACTAATTTTTAGGCGTACTCTTCATATGAAGTGTCCATATATAATGGCATGTACCAAGTAGGAATCCTCTCTCGGACATATTTCTCTTCCTTATGTACTCCCTCTATAAAGAAATATAAGAGCACTTAGATAACTACTTTAGTGCTCTAAACGCTCTTATATTTCTTTACCGAGGGAGTACTTATTTGTGACAGACATACATGCTCTATTTTTGAAGGAGAAGATTGTACTTGCAGGATCCAAAACCTAATGATTTTTGTCGAGGGACAGTCATGTGAGTGATTGCACTAAAGATACGGAGAAAAACTGACATTTCTTCTTAGATATTGTATTCAAGTTCTATACTAAATACTATAGGGTGTACTGAAGGTCAATGTTGCACTTAGGCCGGTTGGGTTCTGAATATGCAAGAAAAGGAGGAAAAATTACCAAGGATTACCGATCTTGGTTCAAGAAAAAGTGCTGACAATATGTTTTGGCGCATAATTAGCTCTGACAGGAAAAATATTCTATCAGAATTGCAGGATTCTTCAATCTCCTCATTAGCATATGCCAAAGCCTTGAGGTTACCACTATGAATGAAGCAAAATTGTGAAGATGACTGGGAGAATGATTAGCTTAGCTTGGCTAGCTTGTACGTGCTGGTTTCTCTCAGCCAAATGCGCCAGCTGAAAAATAAATTGCATTGCAAAATAAGTCGGACAAGTACTCAGGCATATAAGGTATGCACCAACAGGCTTCAGGTGAAAGGCCGGAGAGGATCTGGTCTGTGTTGGCCGCACCGAAGTGTGGGAAAAGCTGCATGTAAGGTGGTGGAGAAGGATGTCAACGATGTGCACATTGTCCCGCCGGTGACGCTGGAAGCCGTCCAAGGGTGGAGGAGGTGCGCCTGTGTGACTCTGGCCAGCAGTGAGTGCTTGCTTCCTCATGGTTTGTTTATTCGTTTTTTATGCAGTACATATACAACATTGTGCTTGTTCAATACTATTGTCTAAAAATACAGAAATTTTTGGTGTCCAGTAATGTGTTGCAATTCTGTTATCTTTCATATTTTAGCATTATTCGAAACTTAATGCTAACTTCAGAACCAAAAGATCATAATTTGAGTGTATCTAAGTTGCAGGCTGTTGAACTAATGTTCCTTTTTATTGAGAGCTTTTGACATTGGTCATGGGCTTACACAGTTCAACATTTTAACTGCATTGAAAAAAGTGAGCATGTTTACCTTCGCCTGGGTACTAGGCAAAGGCAATGCAAATTCAGGGACATGAACATTCTCATGATTGTTTCTTCTTCTTGGTTACAAGGATTCCTCTTTTTTAAACTCAAAAAAATGTAATTTTCTTTGTATGGGTAAGGACCTGTGTTACTTAATATTTGGCCTTAGTCATTTTCACAAAAAAAATACTTTAATAAAGTTTCTGGACAAATCCAACTAATATCCTTGGACCGACTTCAAATGTTGTGCTTCGGTAGATTGATAATATGAGCACCCAGGAGGAAGTAAATAGGTTTGCGCTCGAGATTTGCGCTCTGTAGCTCAGTTCAAAGCGGATGGAATGGTTGCAAGCTAAGGGAAGTCGTTTTTTGCCATCCACAATTGATTAAGCATACTAAAAAATACTTAGATAATAGGCGTGAGTTCTCTATTCATACGATGATTCATTTATTAAAGTTTGGTTAATTTTTAATATTTTTAGCACAAAGCTATTATCCTTTATTTCCCTATCCATGTCTAGCTGCTCTGCTTCTCCTTCCATATAAAGGCCGGAGCAATCTTTGTATTGTGAGCCACTGCCATGCATGTGAGACTGAGACCCCTCTCCTCCTCCTCCTCCTCCTCTCTCTAGCATGATTGCACAATCGAGACCAGCTAGCTAATGGGGTTCCCGGCGGCGGTGCCCAGGCTGCTGCCCAACCTCGTCTTCCTCGTTGCCCACCTCCGCCGCCTCTCTTCCTGGCTGCTAGGCGCCTGTATCGGTTACCCCAACAACTTGGGCTACGCCGACCACCACCACCACCACCAGGGCCAGTACCACGACGACCACGGCCTCAAGGAGCTGGAGGAGCACTGCCCGGCCGTGCGCTTCGACGAGCTCTCCGTGTCCACCGTCGGCACCAGCGCCGGGACGCCCATCCACCTAGAGGGATGCATGGTGTGCCTCAGTGACTTCCACGGTGCCGCACGTGTGCGCCGGCCGCGGGGGTGCCAGCACGTCTTCCACTTTGGCTGCCTCGACCGCTGGGCCGCTCACGGCCACCGCACCTGCCCGCTCTGCCGGGCTCCGTTCCTCCCGCCCTTCCTCCTGCCCATGCCGTTCCCGACGTCGTGATTCACGTGGGGTGTTATTTGCTTAATTTCGTGACTGCTGATGGCGAATCCGGAGAAGTTCCGAATTTCTTGCTGCCGGTTAGGCTTTTGTGAAAACAAACCCAACTCACAGCATGGGCCAAGGAGGCCATGGCAGAGAGGTTTCGAAATATATTGTGAGCGGCCCCTCCTTTGTAGAGATTATCACAATATATACGTTCCCCATGGAAGGGGACTAATTCCTTGTTCAAGCTTTGGTTAATTTGGATTTCGCTCTAATGGATTTGGTCTCCAAAGTAAAATCCATAGACCATGAAGAATAAGAAGATATATACACAACATGAAATAGGTTAGATTATAGGAAGTAGGTACAGGGGTGAATCTGTATATATGCATTGAGAAAGGTTTTTGCTTCGCTCACTTTTAGTTTCCTTTTGTTCTTGCTAAGACTTTAGCAGTGCCATTTATTTCATCTTTTATACTGCCATGAGCAGTTTGGGGCTAACTCTTCTTTAGAGTTTGATAGATATTTTGTGTATTGCATGCTCTCTTGGATCTGCATTTGGATTCGACTAGATTGCCTTATTTAATTTCATATGTCAACTCTAAATTCTGATCTCCGATGATATGGTTGCCGCATACCTACCAAGACATGACAATTTTTGTTTTTGTATACAAAAGAACCCATCCACTAATATTTGTTTCACTGACGGATGTGTAAAGTAGAATATAACCGAACGTCATCGAAACATCACTAAACATTCTGCCGGTTCAAGAATAGAAGCGAAGATGTGGAAACTAATAAATAGGCTAATAATGAAATTTGTGACAAAATAATCACAATAAATTTCTTATACTCATGCATTGTGTAGGATCCTCCATCAAGATATTTATAGGCAAAACATGTACAAACGCATTACAATATATATAGAAACGCCAGGTACACTGTGTGTGCAGGTCATCCAAACTAGATCCAATATAGGTCATGCTTCTCTTATCTCTAAACAAATGGAATAAAATACTCCATTGATGAATGCTTGCAATTTTTTTTGTTTGTTGTCTTTATATTTAGATAGACATACTTTATTTCCACAAAACAAAATGGAATGTTTTTTGAAAGTACAACATAAGTTTCATGATGGAAGTTTGTATTGCTATGTGAATATGTGTTAAATACAATGTAAATACTAGTTAATTTTTTTGATAATGAGATATAAAAATAAAAATGTTTAGTATAAGAGTCCCACTTTGGTATTTTTATATGTAGGGTGGGTCATTCGAAATCTCCACTCCTAATGGACGACTTGGTGAATAGTCTGCGCGGTTTTTTTTCGCTGTTTTTTTTCGTCATCCTCCCACCTCCGTTTTATTTTCGTCATCCTCCCACCACTTTCGTCTAGAGTTTTTCGTCCCCCCTCCCACCACCCCATCGGTTTATTTTTTTCACTATGTCCTTCTAAACAAACACTTTCCTACCGTACAAAAAGACACAGATCTAACTTTAATAAATTACCCAAATCAAACGATCCATCTCATCAATGCAATTTGTTTTAGGAAACATATAATGGATGTGAAGGAAACAAATAACAGACTACCCAAATCAACCGATCCATCCCATCAATGCAATTTGATTTAGGAAACATATAATAAATTTTAAAGAAACAAATAACAAACTTTAAAGAAAAATCCAATTAACTAATCTCTACTCTTTTTTTAGGGAAACTAATCTCTACTCTTAAAGGCCCCTCGATTGATTTTTGCCCCTCGCTTCCTTTCCCAGCACTGATACAATGGAAGGAATTATAATCCATCTATTTATTTTCCTATATATCCGTGCAGGCAACACAACAAAAACCGGTGAAAAAACACTCACCTCGCACGTCCCCCTGCCTGCAATCCCGAAACGCGGCTGTTCTCCCCTTCTACCCCACCTCCCCTCCTTCCCATCGGCTCTCTTCATGCCCGACATGGATGGCGCCGCCTGCCTAGGATGGGGCCCTGATCTTGTTCCATCGGTGTCTTGCTACCTTCTCCACGACCCTGGCATAGGCGCACAACAGGCCACCTAAGGTGAACAGGAACGCGATTTGGATGACGGCCACTAGCGGGTGGTCCTCTTTTTCGAGAGGCAGACCGGCGCCAGTGGCAACCGAGGGATTCACCAAGGAACGGGATGTCCATGCCTGCTTGCCTCCTCGTCTCATCTGGCAGAGCTTATATGTGGACCGAAAGGAAATGATTGGTTTCACGTCCCTTCTTCTATGTCCTTTGTTTCGATGTCGTGCCGTTGTGCGCTGCCATGAGCAGAGAGCATCGGCAGTGTCCAGCAGATTGGTCTTCCTTTTGAAGAAGACAATAGGGGCCCTCAGCGCCATGCCTTCGATTTCTTTTGCTTCAGATCCTATTTTTGTGCACTTTCTTTTTTTTATCTTTGTGCTTGATTCGATCCTAGATAGTGAAAAAATATTTATGGGAAAAAATGTGTGTGTTCATGACATATATGAGTGTCTGCCTAACTTCTTCCTTTAATTGTTGTTCCAGGTGAGAGCTGAGACTCACGTCCTCGTATTTCCCTAGGTGATGGCCGGCAGCCACCGCTCGACAGTTATACTACTCAACCAATTAGGTAAGAGTAACATGATGTATTTCCCATCTATTATCTCTAGCTAGATACTTTCTCATGGTCGTTTATGTTCTAGAATTGTCTCAGTTTCCCTGTACGACGTTCCAACTTGTAGAATACATGTTTTTGAAGAGGTAATTGTGTGTTATACTAATTCATGTACTATCAGAAGTAATGTTCTTTTTCTCTAAAATTGGTCTTTATGTAAATTTTTACTATAATTGTTATGTATTGTGGAAGACTTCAGGAGAAAATTCCACCGAATGACATACATTAAATTTGAAATTGCTAGAGTATTTTTCAAATGAATATAGTTGACGAGCAGCACAATTTAGATATGAGGTATGTAGTGCATGTTAGTTCTTCGATCTATAAAGGAATTTGTGTACTTAGACTGATGTTTTCACGAGCTTCCTGCAAAAAGCTAGCCTTACTAGCTTGTGCACATTTCCTTAACCCAACAGTTTACTTGCGTACTGCTCCATAATCTTGTTCTTTTGCTCGATGGGACAAGGAAAGCAACCGCTTGTTCCTATGCAGACTTCTTTGGTGTACATGATGAGTTTTGGATAGAGGGTTCCGACATTATCAGTTCCTTATTCTTCTGCTACAGGGCACCACCAAATGGGTGCAAGCATTAATCAATATTCTTCTGCTACAGATATGGGTCAGATTTCCTTGTTATTGCCCGGAAATATTCTCGGTATAAGATCGTTTTGACTTGTGCTAAATGGGTTATAAATTATTTAACAAGGAGTTGGCCTTGCAGATAAAACTACTAATTTTTAGGCGTACTCTTCATATGAAGTGTCCATATATAATGGCATGTACCAAGTAGGAATCCTCTCTCGGATATATTTCTCTTCCTTATGTACTCCTCTGTAAAGAACTATAAGAGCATTTAGATAACTACTTTAGTGCTCTAAATGCTCTTATATTTCTTTACCGAGGGAGTACTTATTTGTGACAGACATACATGCTCTATTTTTGAAGGAGAAGATTGATCTTGCAGGATCCAAAACCTAATGATTTATGTCGAGGGACAGTCACGTGAGTGATTGCACTAAAGATACAGAGAAAAACTGACATTTCTTCTTAGATATTGTATTGAAGTTCTATACTAAATACTATAGGGTGTACTGAAGGTCAATGTTGCACTTAGGCCGGTTGGGTTCTGAATATGCAAGAAAAGGAGGAAAAATTACCAAGGATTACAGATCTTGGTTCAAGAAAAGTGCTGACAATATGTTTTGGCGCATAATTAGCTCTGACAGAAAAAATATTCTATCAAAATTGCAGGATTCTTCAATCACCTCATTAGCATATACCAAAGCCTTGAGGTTACCACTATGAATGAAGCAAAATTGTGAGGATGACTGGGAGAATGATTAGCTTAGCTTGGCTAGCTTGTACGTGCTGGTTTCTCTCAGCCAAATGCGCCAGCTGAAAAATAAATTGCATTGCAAAATAAGTCGGACAAGTACTCATGCATATAAGGTATGCACCAACAGGCTTTAGGTGAAAGGCCGGAGAGGATCTGGTCTGTGTTGGCCGCACTGAAGTGTGGGAAAAGCTGCATGTAAGGTGGTAGAGAAGGATGTCAACGATGTGGACATTGTCCCTCCGGTGACGCTGGAAGCCGTCCAAGGGTGGAGGAGGTGCGCCTGTGTGACTCAGGCCAGCACTGCGTGCTTGCTTCCTCATGGTTTGTTTATTCGTTTTTTATGCAGTACATATGCAACTTTGTGCTTGTTCAATACTATTGTCTAAAAATACAGAAATTTTTGGTGTCCAGTAATGTGTTGCAATTCTGTTATCTTTCATATTTTAGCATTATTCGAAACTTAATGCTAACTTCAGAACCGAAAGATCATAATTTGAGTGTATCTAAGTTGCAGGCTGTTGAACTAATGTTCCTTTTTATTGAGAGCTTTTGACATTGGTCATGGGCTTACACAGTTCAACATTTTAACTGCATTGGAAAAAGTGAGCATGTTTTCCTTCGCCTGGGTACTAGGCAAAGGCAATGCAAATTCAGTGACATGAACATTCTCACGATTGTTTCTTCTTCTTGGTTACAAGGATTCCTCTTTTTACAACTCAAAAAAATGTAATTTTCTTTGTATGGGTAAGGACCTGTGTTACTTAATATTTGGCCTTAGTCATTTTCACAAAAAGAATACTTTAATAAAGTTTCTGGACAAATCCAACTAATATCCTTGGACTGACTTCAAATGTTGTGCTTCGGTAGATTGATAATATGAGCACCCAGGAGGAAGTAAATAGGTTTGCGCTCGAGATTTTCGCTCTGTAGCTCAGTTCAAAGCGGATGGAATGGTTGCAAGCTAAGGGAAGTCGTTTTTTGTCCATCCACAATTGATTAAGCATATTAAAAAATACTTCGATAATAGGCGTGAGTTCTCTATTCATACGGTGATTCATTTATTAAAGTTTGGTTAATTTTTAATATTTTTAGTGTTATTAGAATATCTTTTCTATGCATGGGAATTCTTGTTTTTGATGGTGATAAAGGCAGGAAAAGGAATCATGGAGATTAGTGGACGTTAAGAAGAGGCAACACATTGTGTGTAGTGGAGATAATTTGAGAGGTATGAAGAATGAGAATATGGGAGGACAAATACAATGCCTTGTTTTGTTCAGGGTTGCGCATCTGAGGATGCACATTTACTTGGAGCCCGAAACAATTTCAGATGTAAGAAGAGTGAGAATTTGGGAGGACAAATACAATGCCTTGCAGGGTTGTGCATTTGAGAAGGAGGCACTTGGAATTGGGAGAAAAAAAATGAAGGGATGTGGTGGCTGCAAGAGAGAAGCGAGATGGTGTCGACATTGTTTGGGCCTGAATCTTACATTGCATGAGGCTCTGCACTTGTGGTTGTAGAACCGGCTCACGCTTCCTCCACCCCCACCCCCTTGTTGGTGGTGTTGAATTGGCACGGACACATGGGGAGGGGGTTAGGGCGGAGAGCGGGGTGGTTGCTGGGGGACTCCTTGGCAGTTTGTGGAGAAGTATGGTTTGAAGGAGAGAGGTTGCGATGGCGAAGATGAGAAGGACTTGAGAAATGTCCTGGTGCTCTGGTAAACTGAGTGGGAAGGGAAGGGTCCGGTAGGAACAGGGAAGGGTGCGTCTTAGGGTTGGTTTTAGGTGTTGGGCCCATGTGTTGGAGATAACATGGCGGGTAGTCCAAACAACCATTTTTCTTCCACACATATGGTCTGTATTCGATGGAGTCCGGACTGTCCAGACGGTTTAATTTTGGGGAGCCCACTAGGTGCCCGTACATGCCCGAGCGTATAAGGAAAAATGAGCGTCAACTTACAAACGACCTTAATCATTTTTATTTATTTATATGCATTGTAGCCCGTAGCAACGCACGGGCGTCCTGCTAGTATTCTATAGGACGCGACTAACATCCTATCAGTCGGGCTTTAAGCAACGTATTCGCACGATCGAGTCAATCTCCTTCGATCCACTTCTCCTGCTTCGTTCCCCTCCCCTTCTCCCATTTTTTTTCTAGCGACGATCCGCACGATCGAGTCGATCTCCCTGGATTCACTTCTCCCGCTTCATTTCCCTCCCCTTCTCCCATTTTTTTTTCTGGCGTAGTAAAAAAAAGATTTGCGAAGTGGGAGTCGAACCCACTACTTATGGTAAACCATAGATGTGCGTAACCAGCTGACCTAGCTTAAATTCTATCTATAATGAGGTCGGACAATATTTATACCTGTACGTGACGTGACCATGGGAAAAATAAACAATTTTCTTACTTTTGTTTTTTAGCAATTTTTTTGTTCCCTTTTGCACTGTCTTTTGTTTTCTTTTTCTACATAGTCAGCTACTTTGTTAGTATATACAACATAGTGGTAATTCTTTTTTCTAAAGTACATTGTGGTAACTTTAATCTAAAAAAAGTTGTTGACATACCTCGGTAACTTATGTGTAATAACATGATAATTTTTGCACCATAGACCTGGTAGTTATGTGCAAAACAGACCTGGAAACTTGGGCACAAACACCGAGGAAAATTTAACCCTAGGGAAAAAATTGTTGTAACACACTTCCATAACTTTCTCCGTAAAGAGCATGGTAATTTATAAGCTCCGAACCTGATAACTCACATACAAACATCACGGTAACTATTGACCTAGAGAAAAAAATTGTTGTAACACATCCCGATAACTTTTTCATAAAAAGCATGGTAATTTATACGCCACGAACCTGATAACTCATGGACAAAAAAAACATAAGTTATCGAGGGTATGTTTTCAAACAACTCCCTCCCTACGATCAAAGTTATCATGGTCTTTGTACATGAGTTATCAAGTCCACGATGTGTGCGAAGTTATCAGGAGGGTGGGTATGTTTTCAAACAACTTCCTCCCCTCCCACCACCCCCGGACCAATGTTACCGTGGTATTTACGCGCAAGTTATTACATATATGGTGCCTACAGTACCACACTATTTAAGCGAAAGTTATTAGTGATGTTTTTAAACAGCTCCTCCCCGGGTCAAAGTTATCATGTTGTTTGCGCATGAGTTGTCAGATTTGTGGTGTGTGAAATATCATGCTATTTACGCAAAAGTTGTAGCCTGTAGGAGGATGTCTTCTACTTTTTCTCCTAGGTCAAAGTTACCACCGTGTTTGCGTATGAGTTATCTGGTTTGTGGTGTGTGAAATGTCATGCTATTTATGCAGAAATTGTAGCATGCAGGAGGATGTCTTCAACTTTTTCTCCTAGGTCAAAGTTATCACCATGTTTGCGTATGAGTTATCAGGTTTGTGGTGTGTGAAATATCATACTATTTACGTAGAAGCTGTAGGGGGATGTCTTCAACTTTTTCTCCTGGGTCAAAGTTATCACTGTGTTTTTGCATGAGTTATCAGGTTTATGGTGTGTAAATTATCATGCTATTTACGCAGAAGTTGTAGGGGATGTCTTCAACTTTTTCTCCTGGGTCAAAGTTATTACTGTGTTTGTGCATGAGTTATCAGGTTTATGGTGTGTAACATGCTATTTACACAGAAGCTGTAGGGGATGTCTTCAACTTTTTCGCCTCGGTCAAAGTTATCACCGCGTGTGTGCATGAGTTATCAGGTTTATGATGTGTAAATTATCATGCTATTTACGGAGAAGCCGTAGGGGATGTCTTCAAATTTTTCTCCCTGAATCAAAGTTATCACCGTGTTTGTGCATGAGTTATCAGGTTTATGGTGTGTAAACTATCATGCTATTTACACGGAAGCTGTAGGGGATATCTTCAACTTTTCGTCCTAGATCAAAGTTATCAGGTTTATGGTGTGTAAATTATCATGCTACTTATGCACAAGTTATTGAAGGGTGTATTATCCCACATGTAGCTCGATAACTACAAAAATTAACCATGTTGATAAGTATATTACATCTAACCCAATAACTGCATAGTAACCATGTTGGTAACTATAATACATCTAGTCCGATAACAACAAAATAACCTTGTTGGTTACTATTACGCATAGTAGCTATGTTGTGAGATGGTGCAGCCACTCTTCAAAATTTTGGTGCGGGAGAGGACGGGCCGTGGACACTCCCAATTTACTCAACTCCTCCCAAATCAAGTACACGCTGAAGCATTATTTTCATAATTGATTGAACATTCTTTTCCTTGATCTAAGATTATTTCTTACGAATCCTCATCATCACCTGATTACAGAAAAATAAAAAATAAAAAATCTCCGGAGTCAAAGTAACCGCGGTATTTATACTAGTTTGTTATGACTACGTCAATTAAATTACCATGCGATTTACATCAAAATTACTGAGGGTATGTTACAACAATTTTGCTTGGATCAACATTTGTGTAGGTACAAAGTCTCGACAATAGCTTTAAATTTCAGAATTGACTAAGGTAGATGCTTCGTTCTGTTTTTAGCAAATTTATTGTCTGTATAGCATACAATTAAAATGTGTAGTTTAGATGTGCATCAAATGGTGTGGTAGCGTACTCGGCAGTGCCTCTTTGTCTCACGTAGTTGGCATGGGTTCGAATCCTGTCATTAACATCGTTTTTTAATGTTAAAACAATACAACGGCAAGAGAGAAAATGGGCTACCTCGCCCAAAAATCACGGCAACCTCCCACTAAACGCTCCCTATGAAAATCGCGGCAACCTCCCACTAAACGTCGTCAACGCCCACCGGTCCCGCCGCATAAATCATCAATTAATTAATGGCCATGCGTTGCAAAAACCAGGACGACAAGATTTTAGCTTTGTCGTATTCTATATACGTAAGAGATTCATCCCACTATCCTATTTATCTAAATATGCAAGCTATCTATGTCACCAGCCAAGCCACATCAGCGTTTGGTACACGCTTACAGAAGGGATCCACTACTGGCACATTAGCGTTCAGTAATAAGTAAGAGGTCTCACCACAAGCTAACCACACACGTTATTTTTGACAAACCACACACGTAATCGTCCAGCCCACACTTTGCCCATTTGCTTGCCTGTTTACCTTCCCGCGTGGCCCATGTGGAGTAAAAATGGGAAAGGTAGAGAACTCGCTGGTTTCACCTGTGATTCCATCTTCTCCTCATTTATTTTCTATCTCCCGTGTCTAATTCATATCTGTTTCGCGAAAAAGAAACGCTCCCCGCTAAGGGGATAATTTCCTAATACGTAACGACAATACGGTAAAGGTTGCGGGAGTGCCGGTACACACTTGTATACAAATAAATAAAAGAGACACACAAGATTAGGGAACTCTGTATTTCATTAATTCTTTCAGGGAACTCTGTATTACATCAAATGGTTCCACACAAGTACATCATGTTTCTCTATGCAATCTGACTAAGTTAAGCGACTGTGTAGCTTCAGGTTCCCGGAACCTCAGAAGACAGTGCGGTTAATTACATCCACAAGACACATCTTGTAGAACACCTCCGATTAAGCTGTTCTCGATGGTCGTCATTTTCAAGCCTGTGTGAAGTGTTCTCCAAATGTGCATGAACAATGCAAACATGTATTCTACCAAAGCCTTGTCGGTCAATGGTGAACGTCATCCGGCACCGCTGGTGGCAGGATTTTGATGAAGTCTACGAGGGAGAAGTGTCCGGCCTCGCCGGCACCGAACAAATAAAAGTCCAACCTCGTCGGCTTGGACCGTTTTTTGGCCTCGTTGGTCGTGGAATGCAATTAGGACTTCATGGCAAATCGCAAGAGCCATACTCGGCTGCGGATTAATAATTGTCAACTACAAACATCATGTGTTTGCACTATGCATGCATGTATGGGATGACAAGGCTTTGAGTCTGAGAGGCACACCACAAATCATCATGATGGTGAGTGCCAACACTTTGCACAAAATTTATGAGAGCTGCTCCATACGGTCATGCACCACTCTTTACTAATTCAAGTACTAGATTGCTGCACTTATTCCGTGAACGCAACTTATAAAAATTGCCGTTCTCTATAGCTTGGAGCATTTGAGCCCAAACTTTACAGATGCTTCTTTGATAACTTAACTTGTTCTTACAAAAGTTTCAGGCTTAATCGCCTAACAAATAAACTTACACAAAATCATCAATCGGGTGTACTAATCTGCTTCGCCCGGCATTATGATCTGACTTGTGCGCACTGCTGCGCCTATTCTCTTGGCTCAAAAAATTCTAAAAAAATTACTGAACATATCTGGGCGTCTCTAGTTCGCCTCAGAAAATTTTTAGATCAAAACTCTTTCAGATTTGGCCGGCGTGATTTTCTGAAGCTGACTGTACCACCGGGCACGTATTCTGTTTTCGGCAAATTTTTGTCTAGCCTTCCTATTTTCCATATGACCTGAAATTTTAACAAGCTCGCTAGAGAACAAATACCTGATGCATGCATGTATCCACACAACTTTGCCATCATTGTCCATTTCGACGAGCAGTGAAGTGACCCGGCTCGTGGCTCGCTGTGGATGCATGGCGGCAGGGCGCACCTGCCCTGCGCCCGTTCCATCGCGGCTCGCCGAGTTGCCTTTTTCCTGTAATTTGCCACCGGCCGCCTCACACCGTGGTGGCAGGGCTGCCCCCTCCTCATGTGGCGGCAGGCGCGCCACGTCCAAGCCGGTCTGTTTTAGCAATTCGTCTCGGAGGTGGTCTTTTTTGTCAATTCCGTTGGGTAGGTGTTCTTTTTGGACAAAAATTCCATCCCTCAATCCCACATACAGAGTCGTGAAGCAACAATTCAGGCTATGAACCACAAGCAAACCAACGAAAAGATCGACCCAAAGGCCAAAAACCATTGCCTTTGATTAGCACACTAGTCTACTCTAACTTGTACAAGGCAATTATGGGCCAAGAAGGAGTAAATAGTATAAAACTACTAGTATACAGGCTAGGGTTCCAAAAACTACCATTTTTTAATTTTTCTCAGAAAGCTACCAGTCGAGCAGTCCGATGTTTCAAAAAACCCAAAACGCCCGTGACTAGCGATTTAACCGTTTTCCTGATCGCCTGGACCCACCTGTCAGCCCACGTGGCCACGCGTGCTCACGGCGTGGCCGTTGACGGCCGTTAGCCGACCGGCCCGGTCGGAACTAGGGTAAATATACCCCCTCGGTCGGTCGGGTGCACCTGCTCGCTCACTCTCTCCTGCTCGCTCACTCCCCTGCTCGAGTACGAGCTCGCCGCCGATCGCCGTCTTCGAGGCCGGTCGCCGCAATGCCTTCCTGGAACGACGAGGAAACCAGCTCGGAGGAGGAGTGCGAGGTCGTCAGCATGGACATGGGACTTATGGTAAGTTCTTTGCCACCTAGGGTTAGGGTTGGGGTTAGGTGCTAGTAGGCCTAGGCTACAGCCATGGATGTTGCTGAGTGTAGTGTTGTTGTTGTCTCTGTGATATTGATCTTGCTGAGGGTGGGGTTTGATTGTAGGATTGAGGTAACCTAGGGTTCTTCTTTGTACAGTGTTAGGGTTCATGCTGATTTGGGGATTTTTTAGTGATCAGGTTTAATGAACAGTGCATGTTGATTCTGATATTGAGTGCAGATTGAAACCAGTGTTTGTTGGTTATTATGGTTGCAGGAGGAACCAGACACCACTGTGGAGCCCCTTTTCTGTGGCCAACTTGAGCTTGCTCATCCCAAATGCATTATGCGCCAACTGAGGCCCATTAAGCGTGTTGCTTTTGAAGGGCCTGTAACAGGAAGGCGTTTCTATGGCTGACCAGTCCAGGTTAGATGCCAATTAAGTTTTCTGCTATGGATGTTCAGTGATGTTTGATATGATGCAGCAGTTTGTTTGATATGACAGTCACATATGTATTTTTGTCACACTGGAAACTTAATCATGGCATTGTAATAACTAATCATATCTCATTTATGTTATTCATTGTTAGAAAATCTCAAGTTTATCAAGTTAATCATGGAATTGAAATAAGCTACTAGTCCATTTGTAATAACTTATCACATTTACAAACGTAGGAAAATGGTGTGAATTGTGGTGTTGTAGAGTGGGTTGATGGGCCTCCTGTTTTTCAGAGATGTTTGTGCAAGCTATGGGAAATGTTCCATGAGAAGGAGTTGGCCAATCTTAAGAGTGAACATGAAATGGAGTTGGCCAAGCTTAAGACTGAAAATGGCTTTGCATTGAGTACACCAAGCTTGTTGATAATGTATCCAATATGTTTGATTAGTAGGATGGTAGGGTGGACAAGAAGGTGTACCAGAAACAAGTGGAGGAGGAAGAACTTAAGAAGAAGAAGAAGGAGCTAGAGGAGAAAGCTATGTTGGAGGTGCACATGGAAAAGCTCAAACTTGCAACAGAGCAGAGGTGCATTTTGCAGAGGCAAGCTGATATCATCAAGAACACCAGGAAGGCTATGAAGGATGTTGAAGTTGACAGAGATGTTCTTAAGAAGGAGAAGGCAAAGCTTGAGCTTGTTGTTGCTGAGCTGCTGAAAGATGGGTATGGCAGCAAGGAGAAGTTAGAGCAAATCAAGGCCATCCTTGAGTCATGAATTTGCTGTGATATGTTGGTGAAGTAAGTACATCCAAGGCCTATATATAAGGGTGTGGCCTAACAGTCTGAAGTGATTATGGGTGTACATTTTGGGGGAATGTGAAGTTAACCTAGAGTTTGGCCATGCATTTGAACTTTAGTTTCTTATGTAAGAACCTTATTTCCTATGTTCTTAAGTAAGTTGTAATGGATCTCCTATGCTATTAAGTGTTGTAATGGATCTCCTATGCTATTAAGTGTTGTAATGGATCTCCTATGCTATTAAGTAGTGGAAATGGCTCTCTTATGGTACTAAGTAGTGGAAATGGATCATGTATGCTATTAAGTGTTCAAATTGATCTTCTATCTTTTATATGTTATTTGTTAGCCTACATATATTTCTATGGGTAATTGGGCTTAGTGGCCCACTAGTCTCTGACCAAATGGAAGCCTAGGCCTACTAAACCCAACCCCATCCATCTTTCAATATAAACCCGTCCTCACCCCCACCCTTTCCCAGTAACTCCACCAGCCGCCACCCAAAAGAAACCCTATAGATGGATCCTGACATGGGAGATGTCACAGAGGAGGAGGGGGAGGCTGTGGAGGTTAGGGCAGCAGCTACACAGAGGAGGAGGAGGAGGAGGCGCAGGCAGAGGGCACTAGAGGCGGCCCAGGATGAGTGGCAACAGGAGTTCAACCGCCGACTCTCCAACAAGGTACTGGAGAAGTGTAATGATGAAGAACTGGAGCTGGTTTTCACTTGTGGCAGGGGAAGGACATTCATGGAGATCATTAGCTGGGCAAGGATGAGGGCAGTCATGGCTCCCCACCCAGCTACTAGGGCCAAGTGGGTCCGTTTCTTCTTGCGCTATGACTGATCTATCAATCTCATCTCATCTATCTTTCTATGTTGGTGTTCTATGTAAGATTTGGTGTTCTATGTAAGATCTACTCTATTCTATGTAATAACTGGTGTTTGATGCTACTCTGAGCCAATGTATCTATGTATTGATGCTACTCTCAATGAAAGTATGTTGTGGATCTGAAATGTATTGACTGAATTAACTGACAGAAGATACATGATACGTCCATTTTGCATCATGCTTTTATATTGATATTTATTGCATTATGGGCTGTTATTACACATTATGTCACAATACTTATGCATATTCTCTCTTATTTTACAAGGTTTACATAAGGAGGGAGAATGCCAGCAGCTGGAACTCTGGGCTGGAAAAGGAGCAAATATTAGAGACCTATTCTGCACAACTCCAAAAGTCCTGAAACTCCATGAAAGTTATTTTTGGAAATAATAAAAAAATACTGAGCGGAAGAAATACGTCAGGGGGGCCTCCACCTGTCCACGAGGGTGGGGGCGCGCCCTACCCCCCTGGGCGCGCCCCCTGCCTCGTGGGCCCCCTGTTAGCCCTCCGGTGCCCATGTTCTGCTATATGAAGTCTTTCGTCTGAAGAAAAATCATAAGTAAGCTTTCGGAACGAGACTCCGCCGCCACGAGGCGGAACCTTGGCGGAACCAATCTAGGGCTCTGGCAGAGCTGTTCTGCCTGGGACACTTCCCTCCGGGAGGGGGAAATCATCGCCATCGTCATCACCAATGCTCCTCTCATCGAGAGAGGGCAATCTCCATCAACATCTTCACCAGCACCATCTCATGTCAAACCCTAGTTCATCTCTTGTATCCAATTCTTGTCTCTATGTCTGGGATTGGTACCTGTAGGTTGCTAGTAGTGTTGATTACCCCTTGTAGTTGCTGCTAGTTGGTTTATTTGGTGGAAGATCATATGTTCAGATCCTATATGCATATTAATACCCCTCTGATTATGAACATGAATATGCTTTGTGAGTAGTTACGTCTGTTCCTGAGGACATGGGAGGAGTCTTGCTATTAGTAGTCATGTGAATTTGGTATTCGTTCGATATTTTGATGAGATGTGTGTTGTCTATCCTCTAGTGGTGTTATGTGAACGACGACTACACACTAGTAGAAAATAGGGGATTTGTCCCGGTTCGTAAGGGCATTTAGTCCCTGTTCTTGAACCGGGACTAAAAGGTCGTTACTAATGCCTCCCACCTTTAGTCCCGGTTCTTACACGAACTGGGACAGATGGGTATCCACGTGGTCGCTACGAGCAGCCCATGCAGAGGGGCCTTTGGTCCCGGTTGGTGACATAAACCGGGAACAAAAGGCTTCCACGCGTCAGCATTTCAGTGGCTGGTGTTTTGTTTTTTGTTTTGAAAGGGGGGGGGGGGGGTTAGGGGGTTTTGGGGGGTTAATTTAGGTGTTTGTGTTAGCTAGCTAATTAATAGAGAGAATTGTCCTCTCTTATCTCCGTGCTTGGTCGACGCTACGTACTATATATATATGTATACAGAGGACTAGACACTCTAGCTAGCTAGTAAGAAAATGAAGGAAATAGAAGATCGTCATGAACATATATGCATACAGAGAGAAGTGATATCGACCACCTCTCCTTCTCTGAGAGATTGGTCGAACAACAAGTTCTCGTATATCTATCCGACGCTACTGGCTACATATATACAATATAATTATCTCTTACAATATAATCTCCTAATTCCAAACAAACTAAGGGTCCACATGGTATTCTCCGTCTTTAGAGATCACGTGGTCAAGAAAGAATGCCGCCAATTCCTCTTGAATTGCTCGCATATGATCCGGTGGTAGTAGTTCATCCCGCATCCGAAACATCTAATTTGAAGAAGGGGGTCAATACATATATATGAATAAATGAAACTGAACACAAATGATGATAATAAAATAAAATTGTGAATATTATTATTTACGCACTTCATATTGTTTGTCAGAGTAGCCCCGCTCATAGGTCGTGTGGCGGATGGACTCGCAAATGTAGTATCCGCAGTAATCATTCCCTTGTTCCTGCCACAACCACTTTACAAGGAATAGAGGTCAATCAAACTAATAATTAGCAAGCATGCTAAATGGTATTGATGAAACTAGCGCTTGAATCACTAGGAGATGCGTGGAACATGCTACTATAGTACTTACTTTCGGGTATCTAAATTGCAGCTTCTTCGGCAGTCTCGGAGTTTCTAAGGTGAATTTTTCCCAAACCCTGCCAAACAAAGAAAACAATTACTTGATATCACGAAATGAACAAAGTTGCCGATATGGTGCGATAATGATCGGTTTAACTTACTTCTCTAGAATTTCAGTCAAGTCCGCATACTCCGTGGGATCTTTTCGTCTCGAGTCTAAGACGGTTACTTGTCCCTGCTCAAGCTTAATCTCTAGCAGAATATAGTGGAACCTGCGCAAGCATGCATAACTCATCAATTACATTACTACAACCTCGACTAATAAGGGATGCACAAGACAGTAACACTCACTTGACTTCGTAAGGGAAGAGTATTATAGCTTTGTTTTGATTTAATAGAAACGATTGTAGCAGCTTGGCCTCGGTATCTTTGGCATGAGATTTAACCATAAATACATCTATGAGATTTGTGTTAATGAACCCAATATCACCGACTTGTATTTTCTTCAATTCGGTGATCTTCAATCTGCATAATTAATATAGTGAGGATAATTAAAAATACATGCAATGAAAGAGCTGACCTATATATAGAGACTTAATTAATGACAGAAGTAGTACTACTTACAGGCAGTAGCAAGTGACCATTAATTTATCGAGGGCCTTTAGATTGAAAAACGCGAAGAACTCCTCAAATGGAACATTCAACTGTTCAATTCCAACGAGGTCATGCTCCTCTCTAACTCTCAGTGTAAAAATATTCCTCCCCTCAGACTCTCTACAGGTTTTCATGTACCAATTATGGAATCTGAACATCATCGTTGTTAGAGATCTTTCATCTTTGACGAGAGGCTTCCCGTACACGTATCTATGTTCGTCCGCCTCCAAGAAATCATAATGTACATCGTCGGGCAGGTAATCTGCAGGATTGTTATAACCCGGCACCATCCCGCCCGGATCATTAGCGACGCTATCTTCGGATACCTGGAGCGGGGGAGCGATTGGTTCGCTTGTTCGCCGAGCTGGGCAATTTTTTTCCCAGCTCGTCGTTCTGCTAACCTTTGATCAGTGACAGTACTTCCAGACCGCTTCGCTTGGACAAATGATTTTTCAAGGATGCGCTCATAGTTGCCTTTCGGCGGAGACTTTGGTGGTTTCCTCAGGGCAGCCAGAGTACGCTTCAGTTTCACCGGATCTATCTTCTCCTCCGGAGGTGGATGTCTCTGCGCTTTCAACCCTTCAAAGAAGTCCTTCACTTCGGTCCGCACGATCTTCTTGTTTTCCTCCACGGTCATCTCGTATGGTAACTTCTCTAGAGGCTTGAGAGGTGGACCGTATATATATTGCCTCCCGCCTCTGGCTGTACTACTAGACGCCGGTGCAAACGGAGCGGCTGCGGCTGTCTTCTTTCGTGCTTGCTTACGAGGCGGGTCTCTTCTGCCCTTGCTGGCGAGGCGGAGAAGGAGGAGGCTGCAGGCTGCTCGGGCGCGCCGGCGCAGGCGGAGAAGGAGGCGGAGAAGGAGGAGGCTGCTGGCTGCTCGGGCACGCCGGCGCGGGCGGAGAAGGAGGCGGAGTGCCACCACGCGCCGGAGAAGGAGGCCGACTGCCCTGTTCGTCACTCGCCGGAGGAGGAGGCGGTGGAGGAGGCGGAGTGCCTGACTCGCCGGAGGAGGAGGAGGAGGCATCCAGTTCGGAAGCTTGATGAACTCCTTCCGTCATAGGCATGGAGTCTTCAGAGCATAACCCTGCCGAGTCTCCCCTTCACCGGTAGGGTGGTCAAGCTGGAGGTCCTCAAATCCCTCCATTATTTCGTCCACCGTCACCCTAGCATATCCTTCTGGAATCTGACGACAGTGAAAAGTTGCGCCAGGTTCAGAAGGTCGAACTTGGCCGACAGCCGCCTTGACTTTTAAGTTCTGCCATTGCGCCATAAGGTGGCAATTTTGAGACTCCGTGATAAAATCAACGGGGTAGCTAGCAGGAGCCGTCAAGACATGCTCCGGCTGAAGCAGCTCGGTGGAAGCCACGCTGCTTCTCCGCTGAGATGGCGGGGTAGCTTCGGGGGAAGCTTCGGCAGGTCGTTTGTTGCGATCTGCTTCTCATTCCTCTAGCCCTTGTACCCTTGCGTGCAGCGCCTGCAGTTGGCTATGCTCCACTTTCTTCCTCCTCTCCTGGGTTTTGTAACCCCCTACGTCCGGAAAACCAACCTTCCACGGAATGGAGCCTGGCGTGCCTCGTGTCCGTCCAGGGTGCTCAAGATTCTCGAGGGCCATTGTGAGCTCATTGTTCTCCCTGTCTGGAACGAACGTCCGCTGCGCTGCATTGATATAGTGCCGAAGCCTCTTGACTGGTATTTTCAGTTGCTTGTCCGTCCAACGGCACTTCCCTGATACAGGGTCCAAGGTTCCGCCAGCCCCGAAGAACCAAGTCCGGCAACGGTATGGCCAGTTCATTGTCTCTGGTTCGATCTCTTTATCAAGCAGATCATTCTCAGCCTTGGCCCACTTAGGCCGGGCTTTGAGGTAGCCACCTGACCCCGTGCGATGGTGAAACTTCTTCTTCGCAGGATTTTGCTTGTTTGTCGCCGACATCTTCTTACTCTTTTCCGATGTCTTGTGGGCCACAAATGCGGGCCAGTGATCTCTGATCTTCTCATATTTGCCGATGAATTCTGGTGTCTCTTCTTTGTCGACAAACTTTGTCAGCTCTTTCCTCCACCTCCTGAATAGGCCTGCCATCTTCTTAAGAGTAAAAGACTTGATTAATTGCTCTATAACTGGCTTCTCCGGATCCTCCTCTGGCGGTAAGGTGAAATTTGCCTTCAGCTCAGTCCAAAGATCATCTTTCTGCATATCATTGACATAAGACACCTCAGGGTCTTCGTTCTTAGGCTTATACCATTGGTGGATGCTGATCGGGATCCTGTCCCTAACAAGAACCCCGCACTGAGCAGCAAATGTGTTCTTTGTCCGGATGGGTTCAATCGGTTCGCCGTCGCGCGTGATTGCTGTGATCTCAAACCTTTCATCCGAGCTCAACTTTTTCTTTGGGCCTCGTCTCCTTACCGAAGTTGTGCTCGATCCGGAGGGCTAGGAAAAAGAAGAAAGACGGGAGTTAATTAAAATGTGTACATATACCAAAACAATGAATGCATCAATTAGCTAGTTAGCATAGGCTTAACTAATATATATACCTGGCCAGACTCGGTTCGGTCACCGGAGCCGTCATCACGGTCTCCTTCTTGCACCGTCATTGGGTCACCGGAGCCGTCCTCACGGTCTCCTTCTTTCACCGTCATTGGGTCACCGGAGCCATCATAATCATAGCCTGCTTCTTCACCATGTCCTTCCAGACCATCGGTGTCGTTCAGAAACGAGAAGACGGCATCACTTCCTTGTGCGATTATGTCCCCCAACAACGCTTCTTGTGCTTCGTCTCGGGGGGTGTCCATAGTTTCTACAAATATTTACAACATGGCAATTATTATTCAAGCATGACAGATGGATATATTAGCTAGTGGCAAACGTAGAACTAGCTAGCTAATCACAGTAAGGAATCATATTAATTAGTGGCCTCAACTTTGCTTCTCTAGCTAGAGTTTGGGGTGGCCTCGAGAACGCTTCAAGGAGGGGGTAATATCGACAACGACGAGATACATACACGGGAAAATAATGTTATCGGGGAGGGGGTATATCGACCCCCCCCCCCCCCCCCCACGTGTTGAAGTTATCGGGAGGGGTTTATATCAACAACGACGACATACGTACATGGGAAAATAATATTATCGGGGAGGGGGTATATCGTCCCCCCACCCCACGTGTTTAAGTTATCGGGAGGGGTATATCGACCCCCCCTCGTGTTGAAGTTATCGGGAGGGGGTATATCGACCCCCCCCCCCCACGTGTTGAAGTTATCGGGAGTTTATATCAACACGACATACGTACATGAAAATAATTTTATTGGGGAGGGGGTATATCGACCCCCCCCCCCCCCCCGCCCACGTGTTGAAGTTATCGACGATGACAGACCCGATAAAACATAAGAAAATGAAGAAGAAATAAAAAGAGGAGAAGAAAAAAGGAATAGAGGAGAAGATCAAAGAAAAAAAAGAAAAAGAAAAGAGGAGAAGAAGAAAGGAATAGAAGAGAAGAAGAAAAAATAGAATGTATTCTTTCTTCTTCTCGTCTATTCCTTTCTTCTTCTTCTCTTCTTTTTCTTCTTTTTTCTCTTCTTATTTATTTCTCCTCTTCTCCGCCTTTCTTCCTCTTCTTATTTTCCTTTTTCCTCTCATTCTTTTAGTATTGCTTTTTTTTAAAATGTTCAAATAGAAAATTACGAAAAAAGTAAAGGTTTTCCCTAATGCATTGTTCATATTTCATCAACATATATGCATACAAAAAAAGCATACATACATACATATATACATACAAAAAAAGCATACATACATATATACAAAAAAAGCATACATACTTTCCTAGCTAGCAAAAAAAGCATACATACTTTCCTAGCATACATACATATATATGTTTTGTGCACTTTCTTTTTTTTATCTTTGTGCTTGATCCGATCCTAGATAGTGAAAAAATATTTATGGGAAAAAATGTGTGTGTTCATGACATATATGAGTGTCTGCCTAACTTCTTCCTTTAATTGTTGTTCCAGGTGAGAGCTGAGACTCACGTCCTCGTATTTCCCTAGGTGATGGTCGGCAGCCACCGTCGACAGTTATACTACTCCACCAATTAAGTAAGAGTAACCTGATGTATTTCCCATCTATTATCTCTAGCTAGATACTTTCTCATGGTCGTTTATGTTCTACAATTGTCTCGGTTTCCCTGTACGACGTTCCAACTTGTAGAATACATGTTTTTGAAGAGGTAATTGTGTGTTATACTAATTCATGTACTATCAGAAGTAATGTTCTTTTTCTCTGAAATTGGTCTTTATGTAAATTTTTACTATAATTGTTATGTATTGTGGAAGACTTCAGGAGAAAATTCCACCGAATGACATACATTAAATTTGAAATTGCTAGAGTATTTTTCAAATGAATATAGTTGACGAGCAGCACAATTTAGATATGAGGTATGTAGTGCATGTTAGTTCTTCGATCTATAAAGGAATTTGTGTACTTAGACTGATGTTTTCACGAGCTTCCTGCAAAAAGCTAGCCTTACTAGCTTGTGCACATTTCCTTAACCCAACAGTTTACTTGCGTACTGCTCCATAATCTTGTTCTTGTGCTCGATAGGACAAGGAAAGCAACCGCTTGTTCCTATGCAGACTTCTTTGGTGTACATGATGAGTTTTGGATAGAGGGTTCCGACATTATCAGTTCCTTATTCTTCTGCTACAGGGCACCACCAAATGGGTGCAAGCATTAATCAATATTCTTCTGCTACAGATATGGGTCAGATTTCCTTGTTATTGCCTGGAAATATTCTCGGTATAAGATCGTTTTGACTTGTGCTAAATGGGTTATAAATTATTTAACAAGGAGTTGGCCTTGCAGATAAAACTACTAATTTTTAGGCGTACTCTTCATATGAAGTGTCCATATATAATGGCATGTACCAAGTAGGAATCCTCTCTCGGACATATTTCTCTTCCTTATGTACTCCCTCTATAAAGAAATATAAGAGCACTTAGATAACTACTTTAGTGCTCTAAACGCTCTTATATTTCTTTACCGAGGGAGTACTTATTTGTGACAGACATACATGCTCTATTTTTGAAGGAGAAGATTGTACTTGCAGGATCCAAAACCTAATGATTTTTGTCGAGGGACAGTCATGTGAGTGATTGCACTAAAGATACGGAGAAAAACTGACATTTCTTCTTAGATATTGTATTCAAGTTCTATACTAAATACTATAGGGTGTACTGAAGGTCAATGTTGCACTTAGGCCGGTTGGGTTCTGAATATGCAAGAAAAGGAGGAAAAATTACCAAGGATTACCGATCTTGGTTCAAGAAAAAGTGCTGACAATATGTTTTGGCGCATAATTAGCTCTGACAGGAAAAATATTCTATCAGAATTGCAGGATTCTTCAATCTCCTCATTAGCATATGCCAAAGCCTTGAGGTTACCACTATGAATGAAGCAAAATTGTGAAGATGACTGGGAGAATGATTAGCTTAGCTTGGCTAGCTTGTACGTGCTGGTTTCTCTCAGCCAAATGCGCCAGCTGAAAAATAAATTGCATTGCAAAATAAGTCGGACAAGTACTCAGGCATATAAGGTATGCACCAACAGGCTTCAGGTGAAAGGCCGGAGAGGATCTGGTCTGTGTTGGCCGCACCGAAGTGTGGGAAAAGCTGCATGTAAGGTGGTGGAGAAGGATGTCAACGATGTGCACATTGTCCCGCCGGTGACGCTGGAAGCCGTCCAAGGGTGGAGGAGGTGCGCCTGTGTGACTCTGGCCAGCAGTGAGTGCTTGCTTCCTCATGGTTTGTTTATTCGTTTTTTATGCAGTACATATACAACATTGTGCTTGTTCAATACTATTGTCTAAAAATACAGAAATTTTTGGTGTCCAGTAATGTGTTGCAATTCTGTTATCTTTCATATTTTAGCATTATTCGAAACTTAATGCTAACTTCAGAACCAAAAGATCATAATTTGAGTGTATCTAAGTTGCAGGCTGTTGAACTAATGTTCCTTTTTATTGAGAGCTTTTGACATTGGTCATGGGCTTACACAGTTCAACATTTTAACTGCATTGAAAAAAGTGAGCATGTTTACCTTCGCCTGGGTACTAGGCAAAGGCAATGCAAATTCAGGGACATGAACATTCTCATGATTGTTTCTTCTTCTTGGTTACAAGGATTCCTCTTTTTTAAACTCAAAAAAATGTAATTTTCTTTGTATGGGTAAGGACCTGTGTTACTTAATATTTGGCCTTAGTCATTTTCACAAAAAAAATACTTTAATAAAGTTTCTGGACAAATCCAACTAATATCCTTGGACCGACTTCAAATGTTGTGCTTCGGTAGATTGATAATATGAGCACCCAGGAGGAAGTAAATAGGTTTGCGCTCGAGATTTGCGCTCTGTAGCTCAGTTCAAAGCGGATGGAATGGTTGCAAGCTAAGGGAAGTCGTTTTTTGCCATCCACAATTGATTAAGCATACTAAAAAATACTTAGATAATAGGCGTGAGTTCTCTATTCATACGATGATTCATTTATTAAAGTTTGGTTAATTTTTAATATTTTTAGCACAAAGCTATTATCCTTTATTTCCCTATCCATGTCTAGCTGCTCTGCTTCTCCTTCCATATAAAGGCCGGAGCAATCTTTGTATTGTGAGCCACTGCCATGCATGTGAGACTGAGACCCCTCTCCTCCTCCTCCTCCTCCTCTCTCTAGCATGATTGCACAATCGAGACCAGCTAGCTAATGGGGTTCCCGGCGGCGGTGCCCAGGCTGCTGCCCAACCTCGTCTTCCTCGTTGCCCACCTCCGCCGCCTCTCTTCCTGGCTGCTAGGCGCCTGTATCGGTTACCCCAACAACTTGGGCTACGCCGACCACCACCACCACCACCAGGGCCAGTACCACGACGACCACGGCCTCAAGGAGCTGGAGGAGCACTGCCCGGCCGTGCGCTTCGACGAGCTCTCCGTGTCCACCGTCGGCACCAGCGCCGGGACGCCCATCCACCTAGAGGGATGCATGGTGTGCCTCAGTGACTTCCACGGTGCCGCACGTGTGCGCCGGCCGCGGGGGTGCCAGCACGTCTTCCACTTTGGCTGCCTCGACCGCTGGGCCGCTCACGGCCACCGCACCTGCCCGCTCTGCCGGGCTCCGTTCCTCCCGCCCTTCCTCCTGCCCATGCCGTTCCCGACGTCGTGATTCACGTGGGGTGTTATTTGCTTAATTTCGTGACTGCTGATGGCGAATCCGGAGAAGTTCCGAATTTCTTGCTGCCGGTTAGGCTTTTGTGAAAACAAACCCAACTCACAGCATGGGCCAAGGAGGCCATGGCAGAGAGGTTTCGAAATATATTGTGAGCGGCCCCTCCTTTGTAGAGATTATCACAATATATACGTTCCCCATGGAAGGGGACTAATTCCTTGTTCAAGCTTTGGTTAATTTGGATTTCGCTCTAATGGATTTGGTCTCCAAAGTAAAATCCATAGACCATGAAGAATAAGAAGATATATACACAACATGAAATAGGTTAGATTATAGGAAGTAGGTACAGGGGTGAATCTGTATATATGCATTGAGAAAGGTTTTTGCTTCGCTCACTTTTAGTTTCCTTTTGTTCTTGCTAAGACTTTAGCAGTGCCATTTATTTCATCTTTTATACTGCCATGAGCAGTTTGGGGCTAACTCTTCTTTAGAGTTTGATAGATATTTTGTGTATTGCATGCTCTCTTGGATCTGCATTTGGATTCGACTAGATTGCCTTATTTAATTTCATATGTCAACTCTAAATTCTGATCTCCGATGATATGGTTGCCGCATACCTACCAAGACATGACAATTTTTGTTTTTGTATACAAAAGAACCCATCCACTAATATTTGTTTCACTGACAGATGTGTAAAGTAGAATATAACCGAACGTCATCGAAACATCACTAAACATTCTGCCGGTTCAAGAATAGAAGCGAAGATGTGGAAACTAATAAATAGGCTAATAATGAAATTTGTGACAAAATAATCACAATAAATTTCTTATACTCATGCATTGTGTAGGATCCTCCATCAAGATATTTATAGGCAAAACATGTACAAACGCATTACAATATATATAGAAACGCCAGGTACACTGTGTGTGCAGGTCATCCAAACTAGATCCAATATAGGTCATGCTTCTCTTATCTCTAAACAAATGGAATAAAATACTCCATTGATGAATGCTTGCAATTTTTTTTGTTTGTTGTCTTTATATTTAGATAGACATACTTTATTTCCACAAAACAAAATGGAATGTTTTTTGAAAGTACAACATAAGTTTCATGATGGAAGTTTGTATTGCTATGTGAATATGTGTTAAATACAATGTAAATACTAGTTAATTTTTTTGATAATGAGATATAAAAATAAAAATGTTTAGTATAAGAGTCCCACTTTGGTATTTTTATATGTAGGGTGGGTCATTCGAAATCTCCACTCCTAATGGACGACTTGGTGAATAGTCTGCGCGGTTTTTTTTCGCTGTTTTTTTTCGTCATCCTCCCACCTCCGTTTTATTTTCGTCATCCTCCCACCACTTTCGTCTAGAGTTTTTCGTCCCCCCTCCCACCACCCCATCGGTTTATTTTTTTCACTATGTCCTTCTAAACAAACACTTTCCTACCGTACAAAAAGACACAGATCTAACTTTAATAAATTACCCAAATCAAACGATCCATCTCATCAATGCAATTTGTTTTAGGAAACATATAATGGATGTGAAGGAAACAAATAACAGACTACCCAAATCAACCGATCCATCCCATCAATGCAATTTGATTTAGGAAACATATAATAAATTTTAAAGAAACAAATAACAAACTTTAAAGAAAAATCCAATTAACTAATCTCTACTCTTTTTTTAGGGAAACTAATCTCTACTCTTAAAGGCCCCTCGATTGATTTTTGCCCCTCGCTTCCTTTCCCAGCACTGATACAATGGAAGGAATTATAATCCATCTATTTATTTTCCTATATATCCGTGCAGGCAACACAACAAAAACCGGTGAAAAAACACTCACCTCGCACGTCCCCCTGCCTGCAATCCCGAAACGCGGCTGTTCTCCCCTTCTACCCCACCTCCCCTCCTTCCCATCGGCTCTCTTCATGCCCGACATGGATGGCGCCGCCTGCCTAGGATGGGGCCCTGATCTTGTTCCATCGGTGTCTTGCTACCTTCTCCACGACCCTGGCATAGGCGCACAACAGGCCACCTAAGGTGAACAGGAACGCGATTTGGATGACGGCCACTAGCGGGTGGTCCTCTTTTTCGAGAGGCAGACCGGCGCCAGTGGCAACCGAGGGATTCACCAAGGAACGGGATGTCCATGCCTGCTTGCCTCCTCGTCTCATCTGGCAGAGCTTATATGTGGACCGAAAGGAAATGATTGGTTTCACGTCCCTTCTTCTATGTCCTTTGTTTCGATGTCGTGCCGTTGTGCGCTGCCATGAGCAGAGAGCATCGGCAGTGTCCAGCAGATTGGTCTTCCTTTTGAAGAAGACAATAGGGGCCCTCAGCGCCATGCCTTCGATTTCTTTTGCTTCAGATCCTATTTTTGTGCACTTTCTTTTTTTTATCTTTGTGCTTGATTCGATCCTAGATAGTGAAAAAATATTTATGGGAAAAAATGTGTGTGTTCATGACATATATGAGTGTCTGCCTAACTTCTTCCTTTAATTGTTGTTCCAGGTGAGAGCTGAGACTCACGTCCTCGTATTTCCCTAGGTGATGGCCGGCAGCCACCGCTCGACAGTTATACTACTCAACCAATTAGGTAAGAGTAACATGATGTATTTCCCATCTATTATCTCTAGCTAGATACTTTCTCATGGTCGTTTATGTTCTAGAATTGTCTCGGTTTCCCTGTACGACGTTCCAACTTGTAGAATACATGTTTTTGAAGAGGTAATTGTGTGTTATACTAATTCATGTACTATCAGAAGTAATGTTCTTTTTCTCTAAAATTGGTCTTTATGTAAATTTTTACTATAATTGTTATGTATTGTGGAAGACTTCAGGAGAAAATTCCACCGAATGACATACATTAAATTTGAAATTGCTAGAGTATTTTTCAAATGAATATAGTTGACGAGCAGCACAATTTAGATATGAGGTATGTAGTGCATGTTAGTTCTTTGATCTATAAAGGAATTTGTGTACTTAGACTGATGTTTTCACGAGCTTCCTGCAAAAAGCTAGCCTTACTAGCTTGTGCACATTTCCTTAACCCAACAGTTTACTTGCGTACTGCTCCATAATCTTGTTCTTTTGCTCGATGGGACAAGGAAAGCAACCGCTTGTTCCTATGCAGACTTCTTTGGTGTACATGATGAGTTTTGGATAGAGGGTTCCGACATTATCAGTTCCTTATTCTTCTGCTACAGGGCACCACCAAATGGGTGCAAGCATTAATCAATATTCTTCTGCTACAGATATGGGTCAGATTTCCTTGTTATTGCCCGGAAATATTCTCGGTATAAGATCGTTTTGACTTGTGCTAAATGGGTTATAAATTATTTAACAAGGAGTTGGCCTTGCAGATAAAACTACTAATTTTTAGGCGTACTCTTCATATGAAGTGTCCATATATAATGGCATGTACCAAGTAGGAATCCTCTCTCGGATATATTTCTCTTCCTTATGTACTCCTCTGTAAAGAACTATAAGAGCATTTAGATAACTACTTTAGTGCTCTAAATGCTCTTATATTTCTTTACCGAGGGAGTACTTATTTGTGACAGACATACATGCTCTATTTTTGAAGGAGAAGATTGATCTTGCAGGATCCAAAACCTAATGATTTATGTCGAGGGACAGTCACGTGAGTGATTGCACTAAAGATACAGAGAAAAACTGACATTTCTTCTTAGATATTGTATTGAAGTTCTATACTAAATACTATAGGGTGTACTGAAGGTCAATGTTGCACTTAGGCCGGTTGGGTTCTGAATATGCAAGAAAAGGAGGAAAAATTACCAAGGATTACAGATCTTGGTTCAAGAAAAGTGCTGACAATATGTTTTGGCGCATAATTAGCTCTGACAGAAAAAATATTCTATCAAAATTGCAGGATTCTTCAATCACCTCATTAGCATATACCAAAGCCTTGAGGTTACCACTATGAATGAAGCAAAATTGTGAGGATGACTGGGAGAATGATTAGCTTAGCTTGGCTAGCTTGTACGTGCTGGTTTCTCTCAGCCAAATGCGCCAGCTGAAAAATAAATTGCATTGCAAAATAAGTCGGACAAGTACTCATGCATATAAGGTATGCACCAACAGGCTTTAGGTGAAAGGCCGGAGAGGATCTGGTCTGTGTTGGCCGCACTGAAGTGTGGGAAAAGCTGCATGTAAGGTGGTAGAGAAGGATGTCAACGATGTGGACATTGTCCCTCCGGTGACGCTGGAAGCCGTCCAAGGGTGGAGGAGGTGCGCCTGTGTGACTCAGGCCAGCACTGCGTGCTTGCTTCCTCATGGTTTGTTTATTCGTTTTTTATGCAGTACATATGCAACTTTGTGCTTGTTCAATACTATTGTCTAAAAATACAGAAATTTTTGGTGTCCAGTAATGTGTTGCAATTCTGTTATCTTTCATATTTTAGCATTATTCGAAACTTAATGCTAACTTCAGAACCGAAAGATCATAATTTGAGTGTATCTAAGTTGCAGGCTGTTGAACTAATGTTCCTTTTTATTGAGAGCTTTTGACATTGGTCATGGGCTTACACAGTTCAACATTTTAACTGCATTGGAAAAAGTGAGCATGTTTTCCTTCGCCTGGGTACTAGGCAAAGGCAATGCAAATTCAGTGACATGAACATTCTCATGATTGTTTCTTCTTCTTGGTTACAAGGATTCCTCTTTTTACAACTCAAAAAAATGTAATTTTCTTTGTATGGGTAAGGACCTGTGTTACTTAATATTTGGCCTTAGTCATTTTCACAAAAAGAATACTTTAATAAAGTTTCTGGACAAATCCAACTAATATCCTTGGACTGACTTCAAATGTTGTGCTTCGGTAGATTGATAATATGAGCACCCAGGAGGAAGTAAATAGGTTTGCGCTCGAGATTTTCGCTCTGTAGCTCAGTTCAAAGCGGATGGAATGGTTGCAAGCTAAGGGAAGTCGTTTTTTGTCCATCCACAATTGATTAAGCATATTAAAAAATACTTCGATAATAGGCGTGAGTTCTCTATTCATACGGTGATTCATTTATTAAAGTTTGGTTAATTTTTAATATTTTTAGTGTTATTAGAATATCTTTTCTATGCATGGGAATTCTTGTTTTTGATGGTGATAAAGGCAGGAAAAGGAATCATGGAGATTAGTGGACGTTAAGAAGAGGCAACACATTGTGTGTAGTGGAGATAATTTGAGAGGTATGAAGAATGAGAATATGGGAGGACAAATACAATGCCTTGTTTTGTTCAGGGTTGCGCATCTGAGGATGCACATTTACTTGGAGCCCGAAACAATTTCAGATGTAAGAAGAGTGAGAATTTGGGAGGACAAATACAATGCCTTGCAGGGTTGTGCATTTGAGAAGGAGGCACTTGGAATTGGGAGAAAAAAAATGAAGGGATGTGGTGGCTGCAAGAGAGAAGCGAGATGGTGTCGACATTGTTTGGGCCTGAATCTTACATTGCATGAGGCTCTGCACTTGTGGTTGTAGAACCGGCTCACGCTTCCTCCACCCCCACCCCCTTGTTGGTGGTGTTGAATTGGCACGGACACATGGGGAGGGGGTTAGGGCGGAGAGCGGGGTGGTTGCTGGGGGACTCCTTGGCAGTTTGTGGAGAAGTATGGTTTGAAGGAGAGAGGTTGCGATGGCGAAGATGAGAAGGACTTGAGAAATGTCCTGGTGCTCTGGTAAACTGAGTGGGAAGGGAAGGGTCCGGTAGGAACAGGGAAGGGTGCGTCTTAGGGTTGGTTTTAGGTGTTGGGCCCATGTGTTGGAGATAACATGGCGGGTAGTCCAAACAACCATTTTTCTTCCACACATATGGTCTGTATTCGATGGAGTCCGGACTGTCCAGACGGTTTAATTTTGGGGAGCCCACTAGGTGCCCGTACATGCCCGAGCGTATAAGGAAAAATGAGCGTCAACTTACAAACGACCTTAATCATTTTTATTTATTTATATGCATTGTAGCCCGTAGCAACGCACGGGCGTCCTGCTAGTATTCTATAGGACGCGACTAACATCCTATCAGTCGGGCTTTAAGCAACGTATTCGCACGATCGAGTCAATCTCCTTCGATCCACTTCTCCTGCTTCGTTCCCCTCCCCTTCTCCCATTTTTTTTCTAGCGACGATCCGCACGATCGAGTCGATCTCCCTGGATTCACTTCTCCCGCTTCATTTCCCTCCCCTTCTCCCATTTTTTTTTCTGGCGTAGTAAAAAAAAGATTTGCGAAGTGGGAGTCGAACCCACTACTTATGGTAAACCATAGATGTGCGTAACCAGCTGACCTAGCTTAAATTCTATCTATAATGAGGTCGGACAATATTTATACCTGTACGTGACGTGACCATGGGAAAAATAAACAATTTTCTTACTTTTGTTTTTTAGCAATTTTTTTGTTCCCTTTTGCACTGTCTTTTGTTTTCTTTTTCTACATAGTCAGCTACTTTGTTAGTATATACAACATAGTGGTAATTCTTTTTTCTAAAGTACATTGTGGTAACTTTAATCTAAAAAAAGTTGTTGACATACCTCGGTAACTTATGTGTAATAACATGATAATTTTTGCACCATAGACCTGGTAGTTATGTGCAAAACAGACCTGGAAACTTGGGCACAAACACCGAGGAAAATTTAACCCTAGGGAAAAAATTGTTGTAACACACTTCCATAACTTTCTCCGTAAAGAGCATGGTAATTTATAAGCTCCGAACCTGATAACTCACATACAAACATCACGGTAACTATTGACCTAGAGAAAAAAATTGTTGTAACACATCCCGATAACTTTTTCATAAAAAGCATGGTAATTTATACGCCACGAACCTGATAACTCATGGACAAAAAAAACATAAGTTATCGAGGGTATGTTTTCAAACAACTCCCTCCCTACGATCAAAGTTATCATGGTCTTTGTACATGAGTTATCAAGTCCACGATGTGTGCGAAGTTATCAGGAGGGTGGGTATGTTTTCAAACAACTTCCTCCCCTCCCACCACCCCCGGACCAATGTTACCGTGGTATTTACGCGCAAGTTATTACATATATGGTGCCTACAGTACCACACTATTTAAGCGAAAGTTATTAGTGATGTTTTTAAACAGCTCCTCCCCGGGTCAAAGTTATCATGTTGTTTGCGCATGAGTTGTCAGATTTGTGGTGTGTGAAATATCATGCTATTTACGCAAAAGTTGTAGCCTGTAGGAGGATGTCTTCTACTTTTTCTCCTAGGTCAAAGTTACCACCGTGTTTGCGTATGAGTTATCTGGTTTGTGGTGTGTGAAATGTCATGCTATTTATGCAGAAATTGTAGCATGCAGGAGGATGTCTTCAACTTTTTCTCCTAGGTCAAAGTTATCACCATGTTTGCGTATGAGTTATCAGGTTTGTGGTGTGTGAAATATCATACTATTTACGTAGAAGCTGTAGGGGGATGTCTTCAACTTTTTCTCCTGGGTCAAAGTTATCACTGTGTTTTTGCATGAGTTATCAGGTTTATGGTGTGTAAATTATCATGCTATTTACGCAGAAGCTGTAGGGGATGTCTTCAACTTTTTCTCCTGGGTCAAAGTTATTACTGTGTTTGTGCATGAGTTATCAGGTTTATGGTGTGTAACATGCTATTTACACAGAAGCTGTAGGGGATGTCTTCAACTTTTTCGCCTCGGTCAAAGTTATCACCGCGTGTGTGCATGAGTTATCAGGTTTATGATGTGTAAATTATCATGCTATTTACGGAGAAGCCGTAGGGGATGTCTTCAAATTTTTCTCCCTGAATCAAAGTTATCACCGTGTTTGTGCATGAGTTATCAGGTTTATGGTGTGTAAACTATCATGCTATTTACACGGAAGCTGTAGGGGATATCTTCAACTTTTCGTCCTAGATCAAAGTTATCAGGTTTATGGTGTGTAAATTATCATGCTACTTATGCACAAGTTATTGAAGGGTGTATTATCCCACATGTAGCTCGATAACTACAAAAATTAACCATGTTGATAAGTATATTACATCTAACCCAATAACTGCATAGTAACCATGTTGGTAACTATAATACATCTAGTCCGATAACAACAAAATAACCTTGTTGGTTACTATTACGCATAGTAGCTATGTTGTGAGATGGTGCAGCCACTCTTCAAAATTTTGGTGCGGGAGAGGACGGGCCGTGGACACTCCCAATTTACTCAACTCCTCCCAAATCAAGTACACGCTGAAGCATTATTTTCATAATTGATTGAACATTCTTTTCCTTGATCTAAGATTATTTCTTACGAATCCTCATCATCACCTGATTACAGAAAAATAAAAAATAAAAAATCTCCGGAGTCAAAGTAACCGCGGTATTTATACTAGTTTGTTATGACTACGTCAATTAAATTACCATGCGATTTACATCAAAATTACTGAGGGTATGTTACAACAATTTTGCTTGGATCAACATTTGTGTAGGTACAAAGTCTCGACAATAGCTTTAAATTTCAGAATTGACTAAGGTAGATGCTTCGTTCTGTTTTTAGCAAATTTATTGTCTGTATAGCATACAATTAAAATGTGTAGTTTAGATGTGCATCAAATGGTGTGGTAGCGTACTCGGCAGTGCCTCTTTGTCTCACGTAGTTGGCATGGGTTCGAATCCTGTCATTAACATCGTTTTTTAATGTTAAAACAATACAACGGCAAGAGAGAAAATGGGCTACCTCGCCCAAAAATCACGGCAACCTCCCACTAAACGCTCCCTATGAAAATCGCGGCAACCTCCCACTAAACGTCGTCAACGCCCACCGGTCCCGCCGCATAAATCATCAATTAATTAATGGCCATGCGTTGCAAAAACCAGGACGACAAGATTTTAGCTTTGTCGTATTCTATATACGTAAGAGATTCATCCCACTATCCTATTTATCTAAATATGCAAGCTATCTATGTCACCAGCCAAGCCACATCAGCGTTTGGTACACGCTTACAGAAGGGATCCACTACTGGCACATTAGCGTTCAGTAATAAGTAAGAGGTCTCACCACAAGCTAACCACACACGTTATTTTTGACAAACCACACACGTAATCGTCCAGCCCACACTTTGCCCATTTGCTTGCCTGTTTACCTTCCCGCGTGGCCCATGTGGAGTAAAAATGGGAAAGGTAGAGAACTCGCTGGTTTCACCTGTGATTCCATCTTCTCCTCATTTATTTTCTATCTCCCGTGTCTAATTCATATCTGTTTCGCGAAAAAGAAACGCTCCCCGCTAAGGGGATAATTTCCTAATACGTAACGACAATACGGTAAAGGTTGCGGGAGTGCCGGTACACACTTGTATACAAATAAATAAAAGAGACACACAAGATTAGGGAACTCTGTATTTCATTAATTCTTTCAGGGAACTCTGTATTACATCAAATGGTTCCACACAAGTACATCATGTTTCTCTATGCAATCTGACTAAGTTAAGCGACTGTGTAGCTTCAGGTTCCCGGAACCTCAGAAGACAGTGCGGTTAATTACATCCACAAGACACATCTTGTAGAACACCTCCGATTAAGCTGTTCTCGATGGTCGTCATTTTCAAGCCTGTGTGAAGTGTTCTCCAAATGTGCATGAACAATGCAAACATGTATTCTACCAAAGCCTTGTCGGTCAATGGTGAACGTCATCCGGCACCGCTGGTGGCAGGATTTTGATGAAGTCTACGAGGGAGAAGTGTCCGGCCTCGCCGGCACCGAACAAATAAAAGTCCAACCTCGTCGGCTTGGACCGTTTTTTGGCCTCGTTGGTCGTGGAATGCAATTAGGACTTCATGGCAAATCGCAAGAGCCATACTCGGCTGCGGATTAATAATTGTCAACTACAAACATCATGTGTTTGCACTATGCATGCATGTATGGGATGACAAGGCTTTGAGTCTGAGAGGCACACCACAAATCATCATGATGGTGAGTGCCAACACTTTGCACAAAATTTATGAGAGCTGCTCCATACGGTCATGCACCACTCTTTACTAATTCAAGTACTAGATTGCTGCACTTATTCCGTGAACGCAACTTATAAAAATTGCCGTTCTCTATAGCTTGGAGCATTTGAGCCCAAACTTTACAGATGCTTCTTTGATAACTTAACTTGTTCTTACAAAAGTTTCAGGCTTAATCGCCTAACAAATAAACTTACACAAAATCATCAATCGGGTGTACTAATCTGCTTCGCCCGGCATTATGATCTGACTTGTGCGCACTGCTGCGCCTATTCTCTTGGCTCAAAAAATTCTAAAAAAATTACTGAACATATCTGGGCGTCTCTAGTTCGCCTCAGAAAATTTTTAGATCAAAACTCTTTCAGATTTGGCCGGCGTGATTTTCTGAAGCTGACTGTACCACCGGGCACGTATTCTGTTTTCGGCAAATTTTTGTCTAGCCTTCCTATTTTCCATATGACCTGAAATTTTAACAAGCTCGCTAGAGAACAAATACCTGATGCATGCATGTATCCACACAACTTTGCCATCATTGTCCATTTCGACGAGCAGTGAAGTGACCCGGCTCGTGGCTCGCTGTGGATGCATGGCGGCAGGGCGCACCTGCCCTGCGCCCGTTCCATCGCGGCTCGCCGAGTTGCCTTTTTCCTGTAATTTGCCACCGGCCGCCTCACACCGTGGTGGCAGGGCTGCCCCCTCCTCATGTGGCGGCAGGCGCGCCACGTCCAAGCCGGTCTGTTTTAGCAATTCGTCTCGGAGGTGGTCTTTTTTGTCAATTCCGTTGGGTAGGTGTTCTTTTTGGACAAAAATTCCATCCCTCAATCCCACATACAGAGTCGTGAAGCAACAATTCAGGCTATGAACCACAAGCAAACCAACGAAAAGATCGACCCAAAGGCCAAAAACCATTGCCTTTGATTAGCACACTAGTCTACTCTAACTTGTACAAGGCAATTATGGGCCAAGAAGGAGTAAATAGTATAAAACTACTAGTATACAGGCTAGGGTTCCAAAAACTACCATTTTTTAATTTTTCTCAGAAAGCTACCAGTCGAGCAGTCCGATGTTTCAAAAAACCCAAAACGCCCGTGACTAGCGATTTAACCGTTTTCCTGATCGCCTGGACCCACCTGTCAGCCCACGTGGCCACGCGTGCTCACGGCGTGGCCGTTGACGGCCGTTAGCCGACCGGCCCAGTCGGAACTAGGGTAAATATACCCCCTCGGTCGGTCGGGTGCACCTGCTCGCTCACTCTCTCCTGCTCGCTCACTCCCCTGCTCGAGTACGAGCTCGCCGCCGATCGCCGTCTTCGAGGCCGGTCGCCGCAATGCCTTCCTGGAACGACGAGGAAACCAGCTCGGAGGAGGAGTGCGAGGTCGTCAGCATGGACATGGGACTTATGGTAAGTTCTTTGCCACCTAGGGTTAGGGTTGGGGTTAGGTGCTAGTAGGCCTAGGCTACAGCCATGGATGTTGCTGAGTGTAGTGTTGTTGTTGTCTCTGTGATATTGATCTTGCTGAGGGTGGGGTTTGATTGTAGGATTGAGGTAACCTAGGGTTCTTCTTTGTACAGTGTTAGGGTTCATGCTGATTTGGGGATTTTTTAGTGATCAGGTTTAATGAACAGTGCATGTTGATTCTGATATTGAGTGCAGATTGAAACCAGTGTTTGTTGGTTATTATGGTTGCAGGAGGAACCAGACACCACTGTGGAGCCCCTTTTCTGTGGCCAACTTGAGCTTGCTCATCCCAAATGCATTATGCGCCAACTGAGGCCCATTAAGCGTGTTGCTTTTGAAGGGCCTGTAACAGGAAGGCGTTTCTATGGCTGACCAGTCCAGGTTAGATGCCAATTAAGTTTTCTGCTATGGATGTTCAGTGATGTTTGATATGATGCAGCAGTTTGTTTGATATGACAGTCACATATGTATTTTTGTCACACTGGAAACTTAATCATGGCATTGTAATAACTAATCATATCTCATTTATGTTATTCATTGTTAGAAAATCTCAAGTTTATCAAGTTAATCATGGAATTGAAATAAGCTACTAGTCCATTTGTAATAACTTATCACATTTACAAACGTAGGAAAATGGTGTGAATTGTGGTGTTGTAGAGTGGGTTGATGGGCCTCCTGTTTTTCAGAGATGTTTGTGCAAGCTATGGGAAATGTTCCATGAGAAGGAGTTGGCCAATCTTAAGAGTGAACATGAAATGGAGTTGGCCAAGCTTAAGACTGAAAATGGCTTTGCATTGAGTACACCAAGCTTGTTGATAATGTATCCAATATGTTTGATTAGTAGGATGGTAGGGTGGACAAGAAGGTGTACCAGAAACAAGTGGAGGAGGAAGAACTTAAGAAGAAGAAGAAGGAGCTAGAGGAGAAAGCTATGTTGGAGGTGCACATGGAAAAGCTCAAACTTGCAACAGAGCAGAGGTGCATTTTGCAGAGGCAAGCTGATATCATCAAGAACACCAGGAAGGCTATGAAGGATGTTGAAGTTGACAGAGATGTTCTTAAGAAGGAGAAGGCAAAGCTTGAGCTTGTTGTTGCTGAGCTGCTGAAAGATGGGTATGGCAGCAAGGAGAAGTTAGAGCAAATCAAGGCCATCCTTGAGTCATGAATTTGCTGTGATATGTTGGTGAAGTAAGTACATCCAAGGCCTATATATAAGGGTGTGGCCTAACAGTCTGAAGTGATTATGGGTGTACATTTTGGGGGAATGTGAAGTTAACCTAGAGTTTGGCCATGCATTTGAACTTTAGTTTCTTATGTAAGAACCTTATTTCCTATGTTCTTAAGTAAGTTGTAATGGATCTCCTATGCTATTAAGTGTTGTAATGGATCTCCTATGCTATTAAGTGTTGTAATGGATCTCCTATGCTATTAAGTAGTGGAAATGGCTCTCTTATGGTACTAAGTAGTGGAAATGGATCATGTATGCTATTAAGTGTTCAAATTGATCTTCTATCTTTTATATGTTATTTGTTAGCCTACATATATTTCTATGGGTAATTGGGCTTAGTGGCCCACTAGTCTCTGACCAAATGGAAGCCTAGGCCTACTAAACCCAACCCCATCCATCTTTCAATATAAACCCGTCCTCACCCCCACCCTTTCCCAGTAACTCCACCAGCCGCCACCCAAAAGAAACCCTATAGATGGATCCTGACATGGGAGATGTCACAGAGGAGGAGGGGGAGGCTGTGGAGGTTAGGGCAGCAGCTACACAGAGGAGGAGGAGGAGGAGGCGCAGGCAGAGGGCACTAGAGGCGGCCCAGGATGAGTGGCAACAGGAGTTCAACCGCCGACTCTCCAACAAGGTACTGGAGAAGTGTAATGATGAAGAACTGGAGCTGGTTTTCACTTGTGGCAGGGGAAGGACATTCATGGAGATCATTAGCTGGGCAAGGATGAGGGCAGTCATGGCTCCCCACCCAGCTACTAGGGCCAAGTGGGTCCGTTTCTTCTTGCGCTATGACTGATCTATCAATCTCATCTCATCTATCTTTCTATGTTGGTGTTCTATGTAAGATTTGGTGTTCTATGTAAGATCTACTCTATTCTATGTAATAACTGGTGTTTGATGCTACTCTGAGCCAATGTATCTATGTATTGATGCTACTCTCAATGAAAGTATGTTGTGGATCTGAAATGTATTGACTGAATTAACTGACAGAAGATACATGATACGTCCATTTTGCATCATGCTTTTATATTGATATTTATTGCATTATGGGCTGTTATTACACATTATGTCACAATACTTATGCATATTCTCTCTTATTTTACAAGGTTTACATAAGGAGGGAGAATGCCAGCAGCTGGAACTCTGGGCTGGAAAAGGAGCAAATATTAGAGACCTATTCTGCACAACTCCAAAAGTCCTGAAACTCCATGAAAGTTATTTTTGGAAATAATAAAAAAATACTGAGCGGAAGAAATACGTCAGGGGGGCCTCCACCTGTCCACGAGGGTGGGGGCGCGCCCTACCCCCCTGGGCGCGCCCCCTGCCTCGTGGGCCCCCTGTTAGCCCTCCGGTGCCCATGTTCTGCTATATGAAGTCTTTCGTCTGAAGAAAAATCATAAGTAAGCTTTCGGAACGAGACTCCGCCGCCACGAGGCGGAACCTTGGCGGAACCAATCTAGGGCTCTGGCAGAGCTGTTCTGCCTGGGACACTTCCCTCCGGGAGGGGGAAATCATCGCCATCGTCATCACCAATGCTCCTCTCATCGAGAGAGGGCAATCTCCATCAACATCTTCACCAGCACCATCTCATGTCAAACCCTAGTTCATCTCTTGTATCCAATTCTTGTCTCTATGTCTGGGATTGGTACCTGTAGGTTGCTAGTAGTGTTGATTACCCCTTGTAGTTGCTGCTAGTTGGTTTATTTGGTGGAAGATCATATGTTCAGATCCTATATGCATATTAATACCCCTCTGATTATGAACATGAATATGCTTTGTGAGTAGTTACGTCTGTTCCTGAGGACATGGGAGGAGTCTTGCTATTAGTAGTCATGTGAATTTGGTATTCGTTCGATATTTTGATGAGATGTGTGTTGTCTATCCTCTAGTGGTGTTATGTGAACGACGACTACACACTAGTAGAAAATAGGGGATTTGTCCCGGTTCGTAAGGGCATTTAGTCCCTGTTCTTGAACCGGGACTAAAAGGTCGTTACTAATGCCTCCCACCTTTAGTCCCGGTTCTTACACGAACTGGGACAGATGGGTATCCACGTGGTCGCTACGAGCAGCCCATGCAGAGGGGCCTTTGGTCCCGGTTGGTGACATAAACCGGGAACAAAAGGCTTCCACGCGTCAGCATTTCAGTGGCTGGTGTTTTGTTTTTTGTTTTGAAAGGGGGGGGGGGGTTAGGGGGTTTTGGGGGGTTAATTTAGGTGTTTGTGTTAGCTAGCTAATTAATAGAGAGAATTGTCCTCTCTTATCTCCGTGCTTGGTCGACGCTACGTACTATATATATATGTATACAGAGGACTAGACACTCTAGCTAGCTAGTAAGAAAATGAAGGAAATAGAAGATCGTCATGAACATATATGCATACAGAGAGAAGTGATATCGACCACCTCTCCTTCTCTGAGAGATTGGTCGAACAACAAGTTCTCGTATATCTATCCGACGCTACTGGCTACATATATACAATATAATTATCTCTTACAATATAATCTCCTAATTCCAAACAAACTAAGGGTCCACATGGTATTCTCCGTCTTTAGAGATCACGTGGTCAAGAAAGAATGCCGCCAATTCCTCTTGAATTGCTCGCATATGATCCGGTGGTAGTAGTTCATCCCGCATCCGAAACATCTAATTTGAAGAAGGGGGTCAATACATATATATGAATAAATGAAACTGAACACAAATGATGATAATAAAATAAAATTGTGAATATTATTATTTACGCACTTCATATTGTTTGTCAGAGTAGCCCCGCTCATAGGTCGTGTGGCGGATGGACTCGCAAATGTAGTATCCGCAGTAATCATTCCCTTGTTCCTGCCACAACCACTTTACAAGGAATAGAGGTCAATCAAACTAATAATTAGCAAGCATGCTAAATGGTATTGATGAAACTAGCGCTTGAATCACTAGGAGATGCGTGGAACATGCTACTATAGTACTTACTTTCGGGTATCTAAATTGCAGCTTCTTCGGCAGTCTCGGAGTTTCTAAGGTGAATTTTTCCCAAACCCTGCCAAACAAAGAAAACAATTACTTGATATCACGAAATGAACAAAGTTGCCGATATGGTGCGATAATGATCGGTTTAACTTACTTCTCTAGAATTTCAGTCAAGTCCGCATACTCCGTGGGATCTTTTCGTCTCGAGTCTAAGACGGTTACTTGTCCCTGCTCAAGCTTAATCTCTAGCAGAATATAGTGGAACCTGCGCAAGCATGCATAACTCATCAATTACATTACTACAACCTCGACTAATAAGGGATGCACAAGACAGTAACACTCACTTGACTTCGTAAGGGAAGAGTATTATAGCTTTGTTTTGATTTAATAGAAACGATTGTAGCAGCTTGGCCTCGGTATCTTTGGCATGAGATTTAACCATAAATACATCTATGAGATTTGTGTTAATGAACCCAATATCACCGACTTGTATTTTCTTCAATTCGGTGATCTTCAATCTGCATAATTAATATAGTGAGGATAATTAAAAATACATGCAATGAAAGAGCTGACCTATATATAGAGACTTAATTAATGACAGAAGTAGTACTACTTACAGGCAGTAGCAAGTGACCATTAATTTATCGAGGGCCTTTAGATTGAAAAACGCGAAGAACTCCTCAAATGGAACATTCAACTGTTCAATTCCAACGAGGTCATGCTCCTCTCTAACTCTCAGTGTAAAAATATTCCTCCCCTCAGACTCTCTACAGGTTTTCATGTACCAATTATGGAATCTGAACATCATCGTTGTTAGAGATCTTTCATCTTTGACGAGAGGCTTCCCGTACACGTATCTATGTTCGTCCGCCTCCAAGAAATCATAATGTACATCGTCGGGCAGGTAATCTGCAGGATTGTTATAACCCGGCACCATCCCGCCCGGATCATTAGCGACGCTATCTTCGGATACCTGGAGCGGGGGAGCGATTGGTTCGCTTGTTCGCCGAGCTGGGCAATTTTTTTCCCAGCTCGTCGTTCTGCTAACCTTTGATCAGTGACAGTACTTCCAGACCGCTTCGCTTGGACAAATGATTTTTCAAGGATGCGCTCATAGTTGCCTTTCGGCGGAGACTTTGGTGGTTTCCTCAGGGCAGCCAGAGTACGCTTCAGTTTCACCGGATCTATCTTCTCCTCCGGAGGTGGATGTCTCTGCGCTTTCAACCCTTCAAAGAAGTCCTTCACTTTGGTCCGCACGATCTTCTTGTTTTCCTCCACGGTCATCTCGTATGGTAACTTCTCTAGAGGCTTGAGAGGTGGACCGTATATATATTGCCTCCCGCCTCTGGCTGTACTACTAGACGCCGGTGCAAACGGAGCGGCTGCGGCTGTCTTCTTTCGTGCTTGCTTACGAGGCGGGTCTCTTCTGCCCTTGCTGGCGAGGCGGAGAAGGAGGAGGCTGCAGGCTGCTCGGGCGCGCCGGCGCAGGCGGAGAAGGAGGCGGAGAAGGAGGAGGCTGCTGGCTGCTCGGGCACGCCGGCGCAGGCGGAGAAGGAGGCGGAGTGCCACCACGCGCCGGAGAAGGAGGCCGACTGCCCTGTTCGTCACTCGCCGGAGGAGGAGGCGGTGGAGGAGGCGGAGTGCCTGACTCGCCGGAGGAGGAGGAGGAGGCATCCAGTTCGGAAGCTTGATGAACTCCTTCCGTCATAGGCATGGAGTCTTCAGAGCATAACCCTGCCGAGTCTCCCCTTCACCGGTAGGGTGGTCAAGCTGGAGGTCCTCAAATCCCTCCATTATTTCGTCCACCGTCACCCTAGCATATCCTTCTGGAATCTGACGACAGTGAAAAGTTGCGCCAGGTTCAGAAGGTCGAACTTGGCCGACAGCCGCCTTGACTTTTAAGTTCTGCCATTGCGCCATAAGGTGGCAATTTTGAGACTCCGTGATAAAATCAACGGGGTAGCTAGCAGGAGCCGTCAAGACATGCTCCGGCTGAAGCAGCTCGGTGGAAGCCACGCTGCTTCTCCGCTGAGATGGCGGGGTAGCTTCGGGGGAAGCTTCGGCAGGTCGTTTGTTGCGATCTGCTTCTCATTCCTCTAGCCCTTGTACCCTTGCGTGCAGCGCCTGCAGTTGGCTATGCTCCACTTTCTTCCTCCTCTCCTGGGTTTTGTAACCCCCTACGTCCGGAAAACCAACCTTCCACGGAATGGAGCCTGGCGTGCCTCGTGTCCGTCCAGGGTGCTCAAGATTCTCGAGGGCCATTGTGAGCTCATTGTTCTCCCTGTCTGGAACGAACGTCCGCTGCGCTGCATTGATATAGTGCCGAAGCCTCTTGACTGGTATTTTCAGTTGCTTGTCCGTCCAACGGCACTTCCCTGATACAGGGTCCAAGGTTCCGCCAGCCCCGAAGAACCAAGTCCGGCAACGGTATGGCCAGTTCATTGTCTCTGGTTCGATCTCTTTATCAAGCAGATCATTCTCAGCCTTGGCCCACTTAGGCCGGGCTTTGAGGTAGCCACCTGACCCCGTGCGATGGTGAAACTTCTTCTTCGCAGGATTTTGTTTGTTTGTCGCCGACATCTTCTTACTCTTTTCCGATGTCTTGTGGGCCACAAATGCGGGCCAGTGATCTCTGATCTTCTCATATTTGCCGATGAATTCTGGTGTCTCTTCTTTGTCGACAAACTTTGTCAGCTCTTTCCTCCACCTCCTGAATAGGCCTGCCATCTTCTTAAGAGTAAAAGACTTGATTAATTGCTCTATAACTGGCTTCTCCGGATCCTCCTCTGGCGGTAAGGTGAAATTTGCCTTCAGCTCAGTCCAAAGATCATCTTTCTGCATATCATTGACATAAGACACCTCAGGGTCTTCGTTCTTAGGCTTATACCATTGGTGGATGCTGATCGGGATCCTGTCCCTAACAAGAACCCCGCACTGAGCAGCAAATGTGTTCTTTGTCCGGATGGGTTCAATCGGTTCGCCGTCGCGCGTGATTGCTGTGATCTCAAACCTTTCATCCGAGCTCAACTTTTTCTTTGGGCCTCGTCTCCTTACCGAAGTTGTGCTCGATCCGGAGGGCTAGGAAAAAGAAGAAAGACGGGAGTTAATTAAAATGTGTACATATACCAAAACAATGAATGCATCAATTAGCTAGTTAGCATAGGCTTAACTAATATATATACCTGGCCAGACTCGGTTCGGTCACCGGAGCCGTCATCACGGTCTCCTTCTTGCACCGTCATTGGGTCACCGGAGCCGTCCTCACGGTCTCCTTCTTTCACCGTCATTGGGTCACCGGAGCCATCATAATCATAGCCTGCTTCTTCACCATGTCCTTCCAGACCATCGGTGTCGTTCAGAAACGAGAAGACGGCATCACTTTCTTGTGCGATTATGTCCCCCAACAACGCTTCTTGTGCTTCGTCTCGGGGGGTGTCCATAGTTTCTACAAATATTTACAACATGGCAATTATTATTCAAGCATGACAGATGGATATATTAGCTAGTGGCAAACGTAGAACTAGCTAGCTAATCACAGTAAGGAATCATATTAATTAGTGGCCTCAACTTTGCTTCTCTAGCTAGGGTTTGGGGTGGCCTCGAGAACGCTTCAAGGAGGGGGTAATATCGACAACGACGAGATACATACACGGGAAAATAATGTTATCGGGGAGGGGGTATATCGACCCCCCCCCCCCCCCACGTGTTGAAGTTATCGGGAGGGGTTTATATCAACAACGACGACATACGTACATGGGAAAATAATATTATCGGGGAGGGGGTATATCGTCCCCCCACCCCACGTGTTTAAGTTATCGGGAGGGGTATATCGACCCCCCCTCGTGTTGAAGTTATCGGGAGGGGGTATATCGACCCCCCCCCCCCACGTGTTGAAGTTATCGGGAGTTTATATCAACACGACATACGTACATGAAAATAATTTTATTGGGGAGGGGGTATATCGACCCCCCCCCCCCCCCCCGCCCACGTGTTGAAGTTATCGACGATGACAGACCCGATAAAACATAAGAAAATGAAGAAGAAATAAAAAGAGGAGAAGAAAAAAGGAATAGAGGAGAAGATCAAAGAAAAAAAAGAAAAAGAAAAGAGGAGAAGAAGAAAGGAATAGAAGAGAAGAAGAAAAAATAGAATGTATTCTTTCTTCTTCTCGTCTATTCCTTTCTTCTTCTTCTCTTCTTTTTCTTCTTTTTTCTCTTCTTATTTATTTCTCCTCTTCTCCGCCTTTCTTCCTCTTCTTATTTTCCTTTTTCCTCTCATTCTTTTAGTATTGCTTTTTTTTAAAATGTTCAAATAGAAAATTACGAAAAAAGTAAAGGTTTTCCCTAATGCATTGTTCATATTTCATCAACATATATGCATACAAAAAAAGCATACATACATACATATATACATACAAAAAAAGCATACATACATATATACAAAAAAAGCATACATACTTTCCTAGCTAGCAAAAAAAGCATACATACATACAAAAAAGCATACATACATACATATATACATATATGCATACAAAAGTAAAACATACATACATATATATATATCATCAACATATATGAAAAAAGCATCACTAGCTATGGGCGGCGGTGGCGGCAGGGGGCAGGGCAGGGCGCGGGACTCACTATGGGCAGCGTCGGTGACGGCGAGGTCAGGGCCGGCCTGAGGCAGAGGCGGTGGCGCGCGGGGCAGGGGACGACGTCGGGGCGGCGATGGCGTTGGGGCGACGCGGGACGGCGACAGCGTTGGGGCGCGACGCGGGGCGGGGCCGGCTTGAGGCATAGGCGGTGGCGCGTGGGGCAGGGGGCGTCGGCGACGAGGAAGGCTCGGGGACGGCCGACGGTGAAGGCGCCCTCGAGGGCGAGGGCAGGGGCGCGCGGGCTCGGGGACGACGTCGGCAACGGCGACGGCGAGGCACGGGCGACGGCGATGGCGCGGTCGGGCGGGGGCGACGACAGGGGCGGCTGGCGGCGTCGGGGCAGCGGACTGCTTCGATCTGGGCAGCCTGGCAGCGTCGATGAGCTCGGCGTCGTCGGGCGGGCCGGGGGGCAACTGGCGATGAGTTCGTCAAATTTTCCGATGTGCTACTTATATACCCAGGCCTTTGGTCCCGGTTCGTGGCACCAACCGGGAGCAATGCCCCCTTTAGTCCCGGCTGGTGCCACCAACCGGGACCTCCCGGTTGGTGGCACCAACCGGGACTAAAGGATGGCATTGCTACCGATTGGTGCCACGAACCGGGACCAATGCCCACCTTTAGTGCCGGTTGGTGCCACCAACCGGGACCAAAGGACTTGCGCTGCCCGCGGCCAAAAGTTTAGTCTCACTGCGGCTACCCTCTCAAGCTCCTCTCAAATGCACGATTACGGGCCTAATATCACACTGTGCTGCCTGTGGGCCTATTGGGCCTTCTGCAGGCCTGAATCCTGTCCCAGGTTGGGTTTCTAGTCATATTCAGGCCGTGGTGGCCCAATAGGTGGCAGTTTTTTTTATTTTTTTTCCAGTTTTTTTGTTCTGTTTTTTGCATTATTTATTTTATTTTGTTTTTTGCTTTATTTTTTAATTCTTTTTGCTTTTAGTTTTAGAAAAATTATAAACTTTCTGTTAGTGCCATTAGTTTTCAAACTTGAAAACACTTTTTTTGTTTTTTTTTGTTTTCTTTGTTGCTTTATTTATTTTATTTTGTTTCTACTTACAACAAAATACTTATTGTTGCTATTTTTATTTTGTTTCCAGTTTTTTTGTTTTGTTTTCTGCATTATTTATTTTGTTTCCATATGTCCACTATGTAACCATAATATGTGTCCTTTCCCCTCTCGGTGGCTGCATCAAAGCGGACATCCATTGCCGGTTCATCTGCGTGCATTATATATAATTAAGTGTGTCAAAAATCATTACAGAACATCATGAATAGATAATTAAGTGACCAAATTAATAGAAGTTCATCATCACATTAAAACCAAAGTACATACATAGTTCTCATCTAACAACATAAAGCTCTGCAGAGCATCTAAATTAATTAAACCATACATTGAAACTATGTAAAACATTTCAATGCGAAAACAAATGCGATCATAATCGCAACCAAGGTAACAACTGATCCAACAGCATAATGATACCAAGCCTCGGTATGAATGGCATATTATCTAATCTTTCTAATCTTCAAGCGCATTGCATACATATTGATCTTGTGACCATCGACGACATCCACAACATGCAACTCCAATATCATCTTCTCCTCCTCAATTTTTCTTATTTTTTCCTTCAAGAAATTGTTTTCTTCTTCAACTAAATTTAACCTCTCGACAATAGGGTCGGTTGGAATTTCCGGTTCAACAACCTCCTAGATAAATAAAACTATATCACGTTGGTCGGCATAATTTTCATAAACAATAAATGAACCAATAGTTATGAAAAGATAATATATACCACATCCGAATCATACACAGGACGAGGGCCGACGGGGGCGGATACCAAAACCGTCGCACTATATAAGATGCAATAATAAAAGTAAGAAAATAATAAAAGTATCTATCTAAACATACAAGTAAGAATATTTTTCCTTTCAGAAAGAAGATAAGAACAAGAGGCTCACCACGGTGGTGCCGGCGATGAGATCGGCGCGGGCGATCGACGGCGGTGAAGACGGAGACGGGACGTGACAAACCGCTAAACCTAGACAAATACTGAGGAAAATGGAGTTTGGAGGTCGAGCTTGGAGAGGAGAAAGTTAAGTAGTGTGGCTCGGGCATTCCATCGAACACCTCGTGTGCATCGGAGGTGAGCTAGAGCACACAAAGCTCTCCAACGCCGGGCAGAAAAACAGAGCAGTGAAGTGCTCTGCCCACGGGCGAGGGGTATATATAGGCACCTCATTGGTCCCGGTTGGTGGCATGAACCGGGACTAAAGGGCAGCCTTTGGTCCCGGTTCAAGCCACCAACCGGGACCAATGGTGGTGGGCCAGGAGCGAGGCCCATTGGTCCCGGTTCGTCCCACCAACCGGGACCAAAAGGTCCAGACGAAACGGGACCAATGGCCCACGTGGCCCGGCCGCCCCCCGGGTCTCACGAACCGGGTCCAATGCCCCCATGGTCCCGGTTCTGGATTGAACCGGGACTAATGGGCTGACCCGGCCTGGACCATTGCCCCCTTTTCTACTAGTGACATGACATTTCACCATTATTTTGGCCTAGAGGAAGGCATTGGGAAGTAATAAGTGTTGGGGAACGTAGTAATTTCAAAAAAATTCCTACGCACACACAAGATCATGGTGATGCATAGCAACAAGAGGGGAGAGTGTTGTCCACGTACCCTCGTAGACTGAAAGCGGAAGCGTTATAACAACGCGGTTGATGTAGTCGTACGTCTTCACGGCCCGACCGATCAAGCACCGAAACTACTTAGCACACGTTCAGCTCGATGACGTTCCCCGGACTCCGACCCAGCAAAGTGTCGGGGAAGAGTTCCGTCAGCATGACGGCGTGGTGACGATCTTGATGTTCTACCGTCGCAGGGCTTCGCCTAAGCACCGCTACTATAATATCGAGGACTATGATGGAGGGGGGCACCGCACACGGCTAAGAGATCTCAAGGATCAATTGTTGTTCTTCCAAGGGGTGCCCCCCTCCCCGTATATAAAGGAGTCGAAGAGGGGGAGGGCCGGCCCTCTCTCTATGGTGCGCCCTAGGGGAGTCCTACTCCCACCGGGAGTAGGATTCCCTCTTTCCTAGTAGAACTAGGAGCCCTTCCAAGTAGAAGGAGTAGGAGAGAAGGAAAGGGAAGGGAGAAGGAGAAGGAAGGAAGGGGGCGCCCCCCTCCCTAGTCCAATTCGGACTAGTCCATGGGGAGGGGTGCGGCCATCCTTTGGGGCCTTTCTGTCCTTTCCCGTATGGCCCATTAAGGCCCAATATGAATTCCTATAACTCTCAGGTACTCAAAAAAATACACGAATCACTCGGAACCTTTCCGATATCCGAATATAGTCGTCATGTCCCCGATCTCATCCGGGACTCCGAACTCCTTCGGTACATCAAAACACATAAACTCATAATATAACTGTCATCCAAACCTTAAGCGTGTGGACCCTATGGGTTCGAGAACTATGTAGACAGGACAGAAACATGTCTCCGGTCAATAACCAATAGCGGAACCTGGATGCTCATATTGGCTCCTACATATTCTATGAAGATCTTTACCGGTCAAACCGCATAACAACATACATTGTTCCCTTTGTCATCGGTATGTTACTTGCCCGAGATTTGATCGTCAGTGTCCAATACCTAGTTCAATCTCGTTACCGGCAAGTCTCTTTACTCGTTACGTAATGCATCATTCCGTAACTAACTCATTAGCTACATTGCTTGCAAGGCTTATAGTGATGTGCATTACCGAGAGGGCCCAGAGATACCTCTCCGACAATCGGAGTGACAAATCCTAATCTCGAAATACGCCAACCCAACTTTGGAGACACCTGTAGAGCTCCTTTATAATCACCCAGTTACGTTGTGATGTTTGGTAGCACACAAAGTGTTCCTCCGGTAAACGGGAGTTGCATAATCTCATAGTTGTAGGAACATGTATAAGTCATGAAGAAAGCAATAGCAACATACTAAACGATCAAGTGCTAAGCTAATGGAATGGGTCATGTCAATCACATCATTCTACTAATGATGTGATCCCGTTAATCAAATGACAACTCATGTCTATGGTTAGCAAATATAACCATCTTTGATTAATGAGCTAGTCTAGTAGAGGCATACTAGTGACAACATGTTTGTCTATGTATTCACACATGTATCATGTTTCCGGTTAATACAATTCTAGCATGAATAATAAACATTTATCATGATACAAGGAAATAAATAATAACTTTATTATTGCCTCTAGGGCATATTTTCTTCAGTCTCCCACTTGCACTAGAGTCAATAATCTAGTTCACATCGCCATGTGATTTAACACCAATATTCATATCTGTATATGATTAACACCCATAGTTCACATCGTCATGTGATCAACACCCAAAGGGTTTACTAGAGTCAATAATCTAGTTCACATTGCAATGTGATTAACACCCAAAGAGTACTAAGGTGTGATCATGTTTTGCTCGTGAGAGAAGCTTAGTCAACGGGTCCGTCACATTCAGAGCCGTATGTATTTTGCAAATATTCTATGTCTACAATGCTCTGCACGAAGCTACTCTAGCTAATTGCTCCCACTTTCAATATGTATCCAGATTGAGACTTAGAGTCATCTGGATCAGTGTAAAAGCTTGCACCTATGTAACTCTTTACGACTGGCTCTTTTATCACCTCCATAATCGAGAAATATTTCCTTAGTCCTCACTAAGGATATTCTTGACCAATGTCCAGTGATCTACTCCTAGATCACTATTGTACTCCCTTGCCAAATTCAGAGCAAGGTATACAATAGGCCTGGTACATAGCATAGCATACTTTATAGAACCTATAACTTAGGCATAGGGAATGACTTCCATTCTCTTTTCTATTTTCTGCCGTGGTCGGGATTTGAGTCTTACTCAATTTCACACCTTTGCAACACAGGCAAGAACTCTTTCTTTGACTGTTCCATTTTGAACTATTTCAAAATCTTGACAAGGTATGTACTTATTGAAAAACTTATCAAGCGTCTTGATCTATCTCAATAGATCTTGATGCTCAATATGTAAGTAGCTTTACTGAGGACTTTCTTTGAAAGAACTCCTTTCAAATACTCCTTTATGCTTTCCAGAAAAATTCTACATCATTTCTGATCAACAATATGTTACTCACATATATTTATCAGAAAGGCGGTAGTGCTCCCACTCACTTTATTGTAAATACAGGCTTCACCGCAAATCTGTATAAAACTATATGCTTTGATCAACTTATCAAAGCGTATATTCCAACACTGAGATGCTTGCACCAGTCCATAGATGGATCGCTGGAGCTTGCACATTTTGTTAGCACCTTTAGTATTGACAAAACCTTCTGGTTGCATCATATACAACTTTTCTTTTAAGAAAACCAATAAGGAATGCAGTTTTGACATCCATTTGCCATATTTCATAAAATGTGGCAATTGCTAACATGATTCGGACAGACTTAAGCATCGCTACAGTTGAGAAAATCTCATTGTAGTCAACACTTTGAACTTTGTCAAAAACCTTTTTCGGCAAGTCTAGCTTTGTAGATAGTAACGCTACTATCAGCGTCCGTCTTCCTCTTGAAGATCCATTTATTTTCTATAGCTTGCCGATCATCGGGCAAGTCAATCAAAGTCCACACTTTGTTCTTATACATGGATCCCATCTCAGATTTCATGGCCTCAAGCCATTTCGCGGAATCTGGGCTCACCATCGCTTCTTCATAGTTCGTAGGTTCGTCATGGTCTAGTAACATAACTTCCAGAACAGGATTATCGTACCACTCTGGTGCGGATCTTATTCTGGTTGACCTACGAGGTTCAGTAACAACTTGATCTGAAGTTTCATGATCATCATCATTAACTTCCTCACTAATTGGTGTAGTAGTCACAGCAACAGATTTCTGTGATGAACTACTTTCCAATAAGGGAGTAGGTACAGTTACCTCATCAACTTCTACTTTCCTCCCACTCACTTCTTTCAAGAGAAACTCCTTCTCTAGAAAGGATCCATTCTAAGCAACGAATATCTTGCCTTCGGATCTGTGATAGAAGGTGTACCCAACTGTGTCCTTTGGGTATTCTATGAAGACACATTTCTCCGATTTGGGTTTGAGCTTATCATGATGAAACTTTTTCATATAAGCATCGCAACCTCAAACTTTAAGAAACGACAACTTTGATTTCTTGCCAAAACCACAGTTAATAAGGCGTCGTCTCAACGGATTTTGATGGTGCCCTATTTAAAGTGAATGTAGCTGTCTCTAATGCATAACCCCAAAATGATTGTGGTAAATCGGTAAGATACATCATAGATTTCACCACATCCAATAAAGTGCGGTTATGACGTTCGGACACACCATTATGCTGTGGTGTTCCATGTGGCGTGAGCTGTGAAACTATTCCACATTGTTTTAAATGAAGGCCAAATTCGTAACTCAAATATTCTCCTCTATGATCAGATTGTAGAAACCTTATTTTCTTGTTACGATGATTCTCCACTTCACTTCTGAAATTCTTTGAACTTTTCAAATGTTTCAGACTTGTGCTTCATTAAGTAGATATACTCATATTTGCTTAACTCATTTGTGAAGGTCAGAAAATAACGATACTCGTCACGAGCATCAACACTCATTGGACCACATACATCGGTATGTATTATTTCCAACAAGTCAGTAGCTCGTTCCATTGTTCTAGAGAACGGAGTTTTAGTCATCTTGCCCAAAAGGCACGGTTCGCAAGCATCAAATGATTCATAACCAAGTGATTCCGAAAATCCATCTTTTATGGAGTTTCTTCATGCGCTTTACACCGATATGACCCAAACAGCAGTGCCACAAATAAGTTGCACTATAATTATTAACTATGCATCTTTTGGCTTCAATATTATGAATATGTGTATCACTACGATCGAGATCCAACAAACCATTTTCGTTGGTGTGTATGACCATAGAAGGTTTTTATTAATGTAAACAGAACAACAATTGTTCTCTAACTTAAATGAATAACCGTATTGCAATAAACATGATCAAATCATATTCATGCTCAACGTAAATGCCAAATAACATTTATTTAGGTTTAACACTAATCCCGAAAGTATAGGGAGTGTGTGATGATGATCATATCAATCTTGGAACTACTTCCAACACTCATCGTCACTTCCCCTTCAACTAGTCTCTGTTTATTCTGTAGCTCCTGTTTCGAGTTACTAATCTTAGCAACCGAACAAGTATCAAATACTTAGGGGCTACTATAAACACTAGTAAGGCACACATCAATAACCTGTATATCAAATATACCTTTGTTCATTTTGCCATCCTTCTTATCCACCAAATATTCAGGGCATTTCCGCTTCCAGTGACCATTTCCTTTGCAGTGTAAGCAATCAGTTTCAGGCTTTGGTCCAGCTTTGGGCTTCTTCGCAGGAGTGACAACTTGTTTGCCATTCTACTTGAAGTTTCCCTTTTTAATCCCTTTGCCCTTTTCTTGAAACTAGTGGTCTTGTCAATCATCAACACTTGATGCTCTTTCTTGATTTCTACCTTCGTCGATTTCAACATCACGAAGAGCTCGGGAATTATTTTCGTCATCCCTTGCATACTATAGTTCATCACGAAGTTCTAGTAACTTTGTGATGGTGACTAGAGAATTATGTCAATCACTATCTTATCTGGAAGATTAACTCCCACTTGATTCAAGCGATTGAAGTACCCAGACAATCTGAGAACATGCTCACTAGTTGAGCGATTCTCCTCCATCTTTTAGCTATAGAACTTGTTGGAGACTTCATATCTCTCAACTCGGGTATTTGCTAGAAATATTAACTTCAACTCGTGGAACATCTCATATGGTCCATGACGTTCAAAACGTCTTTGAAATCCCGATTCTAAGCCATTCAAGCATGGTGCACTAAACTATCAAGTAGTCATCTTTTTGAGCTAGTCAAACGTTCATAACGTCTGCATCTGCTCCTGCAATAGGTTTGTCACCTAGCAGTGCATCAAGGACATAATTCTTCTGTGCAGCAATGAGGATAAACCTCAGATCACGGATCTAATTCGCATCATTGCTACTAACATCTTTCAACACAGTTTTCTCTAGGAACATATCAAAATAAACATATGAAAGCAACAATGCGAGCTATTGATCTACAACATAATTTGCAAAATACTACCAGGACTAAGTTCATGATAAACTTAAGTTCAATTAATCATATTACATAAGAACTCCCACTTAGACAGACATCTCTCTAGTCATCTAAGTGATCACGTGATCCAAATCAACTAAACCATGTCCGATCATCACGTGAGATGGAGTAGTTTTCAATGGTGAACATCACTATGTTGATCATATCTACTATATGATTCACGCTCGACCTTTCGGTCTCCGTGTTCCGAGGACATATCTGTATATGCTAGGCTCGTCAAGTTTAACCTGAGTATTCCGCGTGTGCAACTGTTTTGCACCCATTGTATTTGAACGTAGGGCCTATCACACCCGATCATCACGTGGTGTCTCAGCACGAAGAACTTTCATAACGGTGAGAACACTTCTTGATAATTAGTGAGAGATCATCTTAAAATGCTACCGTCAATCAAAGAAAAATAAGATGCATAAAGGATAAACATCACATGCAATCAATATAAGTGATATGATATGGCCATCATCATCTTGTGCTTGTGATCTCCATCACCGAAGCACCGTCGTGATCACCATCGTCACCGGCGCGACACCTTGATCTCCATCGTAGCATCATTGTCGTCTCGCCACCTATTGCTTCTACGACTATCGCTACCGCTTAGTGATAAAGTAAAGCAATTACAGGGCGCTTGCATTTCATACAATGAAGCGACAACCATATGGCTCCTGCCAGTTGCCGATAACTCGGTTACAAAACATGATCATCTCATACGATAAAATATAGCATTACGTCTTGACCATATCACATCACAACATGTCCTGCAAAAACAAGTTAGACGTCCTCTACTTTGTTGTTGCAAGTTTTACGTGACTGCTACGGGCTTAGCAAGAACCGTTCTTACCTACGCATCAAAACCACAACGATAATTCGTCAAGTTAGTGCTGTTTTAACCTTCGCAAGGACCAGGCGTAGCCACACTCGGTTCAACTAAAGTTGGAGAAACTGACACCCGCCAGCCACCTGTGAGTAAAGCACGTCGGTAGAACCAGTCTCGCGTAAGCATACGCGTAATGTCGGTCCGGGCCGCTTCATCCAACAATACCGCCGAACCAAAGTATGACATGCTGGTAAGCAGCATGACTTGTATCGCCCACAACTCACTTATGTTCTACTCGTGCATATAACATCAACGCATAAAACCTAGGCTCGGATGCCACTGTTGGGGAACGTAGTAATTTCAAAAAAAAAATCCTACGCACACGCAAGATCATGGTGATGCATAGCAACAAGAGGGGAGAGTGTTTTCCACGTACCCTCGTAGACCAAAAGCGGAAGCGTTATAACAACGTGGTTGATGTAGTCGTACGTCTTCACGGCCCGACCGATCAAGCACCGAAACTACGGCACCTCCGAGTTCTAGCACACGTTCAACTCGATGACGTTCCCCGGACTCCGATCCAGCAAAGTGTCGGGGAAGAGTTCCGTCAGCACGACGGCGTGGTGACGATCTTGATGTTTTCCCATCGCAGGGCTTCGCCTAAGCACTGCTACAATAATATCGAGGACTATGGTGGAGGGGGGCACCGCACACGGCTAAGAGATCTCAAGGATCAATTGTTGTTCCTCCAAGGGGTGCCCCCCTCCCCGTATATAAAGGAGTGGAGGAGGGGGAGGGCCGGCCCTCTCTCTATGGCGCGCCCTAGGGGAGTCCTACTCCCACCGGGAGTAGGATTCCCTCTTTCCTAGTAGAACTAGGAGCCATTCCAAGTAGTAGTAGGAGAGAAGGAAAGGGAAGGGAGAAGGAGAAGGAAGGAAGGGGGCGCCCCCCCCCCCCCCCTCCCTAGTCCAATTCGGACTAGTCCATGGGGAGGGGTGCGGCCACCCTTTGGGGCCTTTCTCTCCTTTCCCGTATGGCCCATTAAGGCCCAATACGAATTCCCGTAACTCTCCCGTACTCCCAAAAATACACGAATCACTCGGAACCTTTCCGATGTCCGAATATAGTCGTCCAATATATCGATCTTTACGTCTCGACCATTTCGAGACTCCTCGTCATGTCCCCGATCTCATCCAGGACTCCGAACTCCTTCGGTGCATCAAAACTCATAAACTCGTAATATAACTGTCATCGAAACCTTAAGCGTGCGGACCCTACGGGTTTGAGAACTATGTACACATGACCGAAACATGTTTCCGGTCAATAACCAATAGCGGAACCTGGATGCTCATATTGGCTCCTACATATTCTACGAAGATCTTTACCAGTCAAACCCCATAACAACATACGTTGTTCCCTTTGTCATCGGTATGTTACTTGCCCGAGATTTGATCGTCGATATCCAATACCTAGTTCAATCTCGTTACCGGCAAGTCTCTTTACTCGTTACGTAATGCATCATTCCGTAACTAACTCATTAGCTACATTGCTTGCAAGGCTTATAGTGATGTGCATTACCGAGAGGGCCCAGAGATACCTCTCCGACAATCGGAGTGACAAATCCTAATCTCGAAATACACCAACCCAACATGTACCTTTGGAGACACCTATAGAGCTCCTTTATAATCACCCAGTTACGTTGTGACGTTTGGTAGCACACAAAGTGTTCCTCCGGTAAACGGGAGTTGCATAATCTCATAGTTGTAGGAACATGTATAAGTCATGAAGAAAGCAATAGCAACATACTAAACGATCAAGTGCTAAGCTAACAGAATGGGTCATGTCAATCACATCATTCTACTAATGATGTGATCCCGTTAATCAAATGACAACTCATGTCTATGGTTAGGAAACATAACCATCTTTGATTAATGAGCTAGTCTAGTAGAGGCATACTAGTGACAACATGTTTGTCTATGTATTCACACATGTATCATGTTTCCGGTTAATACAATTCTAGCATGAATAATAAACATTTATCATGATACAAGGAAATAAATAATAACTTTATTATTGCCTCTAGGGCATATTTCCTTCAATAAGTAGATGATGGGTTGCTAAAGTGACAGAAGATTAAACCCTAGTTTATGTGTTGCTTCGTAAGGGGCTGATTTAGATCCACATGTTTCATGCTATGGTTAGGTTTACCTTAATACTTCTTTTGTAGTTGCGGATGCTTGCAGTAGGGGTTAATCATAAGTGGGATGCTTGTCCAAGTAAGGACAGCACCCAAGCACCGGTCCACCCACATATCAAATTATCAAAGTACCAAACGTGAATCATATGAACGTGATGAAAACTAGCTTGACCATAATTCCCATGTGTCCTCGGGAGCGCTTTTCTCTATATAAGAGTTTTTCCAGGCTTGTCCTTTACTACAAAAAGGATTGGCCACCTTGCTGCATTTTATTTACTTTTGTTTCTTGTTGCTCGTTACAAATTATCTTGTCACAAAACTATCTGTTATCTATAATTTCAGTACTTGCAGAGAATACCTTGCTGAAAACCGCTTATCATTTCCTTCTGCTCCTCGTTGGGTTCGACACTCTTACTTATTGAAAGGACTACGATAGATCCCCTATACTTTTGGGTCATCAAGACTCTTTTCTGGCGCCGTTGCCGGGGAGTGAAGCGCCTTTGGTAGGTGGAATTTGGTAAGGAAAATTTTATATAGTGTGCTGAAATTTACTGTCACTTGTTACTATGGAAATTAATCCTCTGAGGGGCTTGTTCGGGGTATCTTCACCCCGACCAGTAGAGCAAAGAGTTGCTCCTCAACCTACTGAACCTACTGAAAATGAAAATGTCTACTTGTAGATTCCTTCGGGTATGTTAGAAAAACTGCTAGCTAATCCTTTTGCAGGAGATGGAACAAAGCATCCTGATGAGCACCTAATATATGTGGATGAAGTTTGTGGATTATTTAAGCTTGTAGGTGTGCCCGATGATGTTATTAAGAAGAAGGTCTTCCCTTTATATTTGAAGGGAGATGCATTGACATGGTATAGGTTATGTGATGATACGGAGTCATGGAACTACAAATGATTGAAATTGGAATTTCATCAAAAGTTTTATCCTATGCATCTTGTTCATCATGATCGCAATTATATATATAATTTTTGGTCTCGCGAAGGAGAAAGCATCGCTCAAGCTTGGGGGAGGCTTAAATCTATGTTATATTCATGCCCCAATCATGAGCTCCCAAGAGAAATAATTATTCAAAGTTTTTATGCTCGGCTTTCTGATAACAATCGCACCATGCTCGATACTTCTTGTGCTGGCTCTTTTATGATGAATACCATTGAATTCAAATGGGATTTATTGGAAAGAATTAAATGCAACTCTGAAGATTGGGATCTCGACGAAGGTAAGGAGTCAGGTATGACACCTAAGTTTGATTGTGTTAAATCTTTTATGGATACCGATGTTTTCCTTAAATTTAGCACTAAATATGGACTTGACTCTGAGATAGTACCTTCTTTCAGTGAATCTTTTGCTTCTCATATTGATCTCCCTAAGGAGAAGTGGTTTAAATATCATCCTCCCATAGAAGTAAAAGTAGCTGCACCTATTAAGTTGAAGAAAACACTATCACTTATAATGATCCTATTGTTCCTACTTCTTATGTTGATAAACCACCTTTCCCTGATAGGATAAAGGATCATGCTAAAGCTTCAACTGTGGTCCGTAAAAGCCATATTAGAACTTATACACCTCTTGAGCAAATTAAATTTGAACCTAATATTGCTATTGTTAAAGATCTCTTGTCTGATAATATTGATGGGCATGTTATTCATTTCCGTGATGAAACTGCTAGAATTGCCAAACCTTGTGCTAAAGATAAACATAGACCTGTGGTAGGCATGCCTGTTATTTCTGTTAAAATAGGAGATCATTGTTATCATGGCTTGGATGATATGGGTGCTAGTGCTAGTGCAATACCTATTGACTTATACAAAGAAATTAAGAATGATATTGCACCTACTGAGTTAGAAGATATTGATGTCACAATTAAACTTGCCAATAGAGATACTATTTCACCAGTGGGAATTGTTAGAGATGTTGAAGTCTTGTGTGGGAAAACTAAATATCCTGCTGATTTTCTTGTTATTGTCTCCCCACAACATAGCTTTTGTCCCATTATATTTGGTAGACCCTTCTTGAACACAGTTAATGCTAGGATAGACTGCGAAAAGGATGTTGTTACAATTGGTTTAGGTGATATGTCTCATGAGTTCAACTTTTCTAAATTTCGGGGAAATAGGTGATATGTCTCATGTTGTAACTATTTTATGAATGAAAGAAGGGAAATAGATGAAGTATTCTTTAAATAGGAACCCATCCTGAAACACAATTTGCCTGTTGAAATCCTAGGGGATCCTCCTCCACCCAAGGGTGATCCCGTGTTTGAGCTTAAACCGTTACCTAATACTCTTAAATATGCTTATCTTGATGAGAAAAAGATATATCCTGTTATTATTAGTGCTAACCTTTCAGAGCATGGAGAAGAGAGATTATTGAAAACTCTGAGGAAGCACCGCGCTGCTATTGGATATACTCTTGATGATCTTAAGGGCATTAGTCCCACTCTATGTCAACATAAAATAAATTTGGAGAAAGATGCCAAACCAGTTCGTGATCACCAACGACGGCTGAATCCTAAGATGAAAGAAGTGGTAAGAAAGGAAATACTAAAGCTTCTTGAGGCATGTATTATTTATCCCGTTGCTGATAGTTAGTGGGTAAGTCTTGTCCATTGTGTCCCTAAGAAGAGAGGTATTACTGTCGTTCCTAATGATAAAGATGAATTGATTCCACAAAGAATTATTACAGGTTAGAGGATGGTAATTGATTTCCGCAAATTAAATAAGGCTACTAAAAAGATCATTACCCCTTACCTTTTATCAATCAAATGCTAGAAAGATTATCCAAACATACACATTTTTGCTTTCTAGATGGTTATTCTGGTTTCTCTCAAATACCTGTGTCAGCTGATGATCAATCAAAGACCACTTTTACTTGCCCTTTTTGTACTTTTGCTTATAGACGTATGCCTTTTGGTTTATGTAATGCACCTGCTACCTTTCAAAGATTCATGATGGCTATATTCTCTGATTTTTGTGAAAAGATTTGTGAGGTTTTCATGGACGATTTTTTCGTTTATGGATCCTCTTGTGATGATTGCTTGAGAAACCTTGATCGAGTTTTGCAGAGATGTGAAGAAACTAATCTTGTCTTGAATTGGGAAAAGTGCCACTTTATGGTTAATGAAGGTATTGTCTTGGGGCATAAAGTTTCTGAACGAGGTATTGAGGTTGATAAAGCCAAGGTTGATGCTATTGAAAAGATGCCATGTCCCAAGGACATCAAAGGTATAAGAAGTTTCCTTGGTCATGCCAGTTTTTATAGGAGGTTCATTAAGGACTTCTCAAAAATTTCTCGGCCTTTGACAAATTTATTACAAAAAGATATACCATTTGTCTTTGATGATGATTGTGTAGAGGCATTTGAAATACTTAAGAAAGCATTGATCTCTGCACCTATTGTTCAGCCACCTGATTGGAATTCACCCTTTGAAATTATGTGTCATGCTAGTGATTATGCTATAGGTGTTGTTCTAGGGCAAAGAGTTGATAAGAAATTAAATGTTATTCAATATGCTAGTAAAACTCTAGACAATGCTCAGAGAAATTATGCTACTACTGAAAAAGAATTCCTAGCAGTTGTATTTGCTTGTGACAAGTTTAGTCCTTATATTGTTGATTCTAAAGTAACTATTCACACTGATCATGCTGCTATTAAATACCTTATGGAAAAGAAAGATGCTAAACATAGACTTATTAGATGGGTTCTCCTGCTACAAGAATTTGATTTGCATATTATTGATAGAAAGGGAGCTGAGAACCCCGTTGCAGACAACTTGTCTAGGCTAGAGAATGTTTTTGATGACCCACTACCTATTGATGATAGCTTTCCTGATGAACAACTGAATGTCATAAATGCTTCTTGTACTACTCCTTGGTATGCTGATTATGCTAATTATATTATTGCTAAATTTATACCACCTAGTTTCACATACCAGCAAAAGAAAAAGTTTTTCTATGATTTGAGGCATTACTTTTGGGATGAACCACATCTTTATAAAGAAGGAGTAGATGGTGTTATTAGACGTTGTGTACCTGAGCATGAACAGGAACAGATCATACGCAAGTGTCACTCCAAGGCTTATACTTCTAGGGAAAACCTTACACACAGAACTTTAGCAGTAGCGTGGGTCAAAAAAGCACGCTGGTGCTAAGTAGCAGTAGCACGCCCGTGGAAACCGCGTTACAGATAAAGATCTAGCAGTAGCGCGTCTAGCTTTAAACACGTTGCTACTAAAATTCACATGGCTTAGCCGATAGGCTACACATAGTAGTAGCGACCTATGACGAACCGAGCTACCGCTACTTCATTTGTAGCAGCGCGTTTTAATAAAAACTCGCTACTGCTAAAGGTTATAAAATTAAATGGAAAGAAAATAGAAAGGTGATTGAAAATGAAAGAAATAGAATAAGGTGAAAGGAAAAAATAAAATGTGAAGAAAACTAAATGAAAAAGGGAAAAAAGAGAAGGGAGTAGCAGTAGCGTGTATCACGGAACGCGCTGTAGCTAAGATTGCAACAGTGCTTTTCCTAGAACGCGCTACTGCTACTGCTGACTTAACCACGGGGTTCGTCCTTCCCCACGCGGCCACTTCCCCCAAATCCAACTCTCTCCACTGTCGCCGCCGCCATCGCCCGTCGGCCGCCGCGCGCTCTCTGCACCCTCTACGCCGCCCCGACCCCAGATTCAACGCCGCCCCCGCCCCCGACCTCAACGCCTCCCCAGACGCCTCCCCCGACCCCGACCTCGACGTCAGCCGCCATTCGCCGCGCGCCCGAGCCCCGACCCTAACCTCGACGCCGCCCTGCCCCTCCCTCGTCGCAGGCACCCGAGGTGAGCACGCCCGCTCCTCCCTCTCCCCTACCTCTGCCTAGGGTTTGTTTATATTTTAGTTGCATCAAATTAGTTAGGGTTCATGTATGAGTGGAAACAAATTAGATGCGGATGCGGCTCAAATGAGTTAGGGTTCATGTAAGGGTGAAAACGAATCAAATTTCTAAGATGAATCATAAAACGAGTAAAATTTGACCACTTATTTCACTTTATAGTTGGATAATTGAAATATCCGCTACCACTTTCCACCCCTATAGGTTCATCAAATTAGATGGTAATTAGGGCAGTAGTTCCTAGGTACTAATTAGTTAGTAAGAACTAGGTACTAATTAGGTACTATAATATTTTTATTTGTAGTAAGTTTATTTTTAGTAAGAACTAGTTGAATTAATAGAACTAGTTAGTAAGAACTTGTTGCTATTTTTTAGTTAAAGCAATTTTTCCCGCCTCGGCGTGGACAATGCCTATCCCGCATCCTCGTCGTTGAGTCGGCGGAGGACGACACCTGCTTGACCAAATCGGTCATGTCTAGGACAGGGCTCCGCCGGGGTGGTACTGGGAGGCGCTACCTACCGGGGGCGCAGGTTGGTGAGGAGCCAGCCTGTCGTTGACCCGAACCTTCTTTGGTGGCGGTCGCGTGGGCCAGTGACGATCCAGAGGCTCGAGGACTCCGCAGAGGTGGTGCGTCACCGTGTCAGTGAGGAGGACGCGCACGATCATGCTACTTGTTTGCGTTGGAGCACAGGTCGTTCTCCAATACCTGGCAGGTTCTCCAGGGATCTCACTGGAGCTATGATCCCGTGATGGTTCCTTCTCTGTGGGTGTCCACCGCCCGCGCCAATACCCGTCGTGTGCTAGGGTTTTTGTTGTATTAGTGATGTTATATGTATGACACTATTCGTGATGTATTAGTGATAATATTCGACGATGTAGGGACGCATGAGATGATTTACTTTTGCTTATTGAATGCATGCTAATTTGAGTCCTATAAGATATTTTGAAATGTATATCTTGTGTTGCTCAATATCCAAGTGGCCGGTCATGTTTGCATGTTACACCTCCGAGTGGCCTATGTTTTGCCAGAGTGTTGATTCATTTCCGTTTCGGCAAATTTCAGGCGCTCGATATGTCCTATTTTAGCAAAGGTCATGCCGGATTTTTCCGTGAATTTTGGCATGACTTGTGCCAGAATATGTAGGAAATATCGAGTGCCCCGGATTTGTGTGTTGAGTATCCTGGTAGTTGTCTTCGATAGATTTTCAATTAATGTTTTAACTATGGACATAGGAAATGTCTGATGACGAAAAGGATTTCGGTATTTGCAAATACTGCGAAGACAAGTGCGGCCTGTGCGATGGAATCTTCCTAGATGATGATAGGCGCTTCAGCATCAAGCTGGACGAGAACTACGAAGTGGATACAGTAAGTCATAATGACAAGTCTTTTTTCGTAGCTAAGCATGACATCTGCTTCATTTGATTCAACTTATATTTTTTTTACTATTCTACTAGCGTATCCCCTGCCATGCAAGAGTTTTTGTATTGGATAAGATAGGTTTCAGTCATACTGCGGAGGTAAAGAAAGTTTATTTGAAGACCAAGCATGGTTATATTTTCCATGCAAAATTATACAATTCAGACGACTACACCTATTTTGGATGCAAAACATGGCGAGCACTATGCAAGACTTATGCATTTGAGCCTGATATGGTTATCACCTTTGATATTCGTCCGGAAGATGATATTGAAGGTAATACCGACATCTAGGTCGATGTGCAGACGCCTCCAGTTATACCATTATGTAAGTTTCTCAACCATATTTATGTCTTTGATATTGTTTATTCAAAAATAGTTGACAACTAATTTGTATTGTCAGCTTATTTCGGTGCAAGCAAACATGTCCAGCGCTTGGTAGACAGGACCTACTACTGTCCCGAGGCTGAACTAAACTGCGAGGAGCTAAGTCATTATGTTTCATGGATTGAGGATCTTGATACTATCAAGACAAATTGTCTTCCTAGATTTAGAAATGTTAGTACTGAAAACGTGCGACCAATAGTGTTCATAATGAACTACGGTCACATCCATTTAGGAAGGATGGTAAGATTTTTACTATTTGTCCTCATTGAATCTTTTCCATACATTATTTTTGAAGCTAAACTTCATTGCTAAGTATGTTACCATATGATGTTCTTCAACAGGGACTCCCGATGAATGTTGTGCCTTATGGGATCGAGACTAAAGGTACCATGAGTATCATCAGCTTACGGCCAAGATATCCTACAGATTACTTTAGTGCATTCAAGATTAGTGATGGATGCTTAATAGTGCAATACTGGACCAAATATTTGTTGGGGGAGCGCAGAGAAGTACTAGGGGGCAGCAAACAGAGGCGCTACCCACGATTAGGAGACAGGTTTATCTGCATGCTCCAACTTGATCAAGGAGGAGAGCTACATATGTTTTATGTTGTTTTACCTAAGAGAGAGCAGCATGAGTGATTAGCTAGCTAGAAATGAGTTTGAGGATGATGATGTGCTACACTATTACTATGATGATAAAATAGCTAGTGTTGGTGGTAATGACTATGATGATTATTATTAGCTAGTGTTAGTGGTGATTAAATAAATACTGGTGGTGGTAATGACCATGATGATGATTAAATATCTTGTGCTGGCGGATTAGATTCAAGTGGAGGCAACATGTGGTGCACATCGAAAGTACTACTAGTCCAAACTAGATCAAGTTTGGATTAGTAGTATACTTTTGACATGCACCACATATTGCCTCCACTTGAACCTAATCCACCTTCATTTGACACTGTTATGGACATAATGATGTAAACCTCATAACTGGTATTGTATCAATATTTGTACGATGGCGAATAAATAAACTAAAAACGAAAAAATAAAAAAATAATACTAGTAGCGATGGAGAGAAAACACGCTGCCAGTAGTTACATTAGCAGTAGCGTGGGAGTGAAACAACGCTACAGCTATTCGTCCTAGCAGTAGCGCGTGCGGGCACGCGTTACTGCTAAGCAGTAGCTATAGCGCCTTATTAGTAGCGCGCCTACCTGCGCTACTAGTGAGCACAAAACCAGCGCTACTGCTAGGGTTTTCCCTAGTAGTGTTATGGAGGACACCACGCTGGAGATAGAACTGCACATAAGGTATTGCAATCCGGTTTTTATTGGCCTACTCTCTTCAAGGATGCCCGTAAGTTTGTCTTATCTTGTGATGAATGTCAAAGAATTGGTAATATTAGTAGACGTCAAGAAATGCCTATGAATTATTCACTTGTTATTGAACCATTTGATGTTTGGGGCTTCGATTATATGGGACCTTTTCCTGCCTCTAATGGTTATACACATATTTTAGTCATTGTTGATTACGTTACTAAGTGGGTAGAAGCTATTCCAACTAGTAGTGCCGATCATAACACTTCTATTAAAATGCTTAAAGAAGTTATTTTTCTGAGGTTTGGAGTTCCTACATATTTAATGACTGATGGTGGTTCACATTTTATTCATGGTGCTTTCCGAAAAATGCTTGCTAAGTATGATGTTAATCATAGAATTGCATCTCCTTATCACCCTCAGTCTAGTGGTCAAGTACAATTGAGTAATAGAGAACTCAAATTAATTTTGCAAAAGACTGTTAATAGATCTAGAAAGAATTGGTCCAAGAAACTTGATGATGCATTATGGGCCTATAGAACTGCATATAAAAATCCCATGGGTATGTCTCCGTATAAAATGGTTTATGGAAAAGCATGTCACTTACCTCTCGAACTAGAACATAAGGCTTATTGGGCTATTAAAGAGCTCAACTATGATTTCAAACTTGCCGGTGAGAAGAGGTTATTTGACATTAGCTTTCTTGATGAATGGAGCACCCAAGCTTATGAGAATGCCAAATTGTTTAAAGAAAAAGTCAAAAGATGGCATGACAAAAGGATACAAAAGCGTGAGTTTAATGTAGGTGATTATGTATTGCTATACAACTCTCGTTTAATATTTTTTGCAGGAAAACTTCTCTCTAAATGGGAAGGTCCTTACGTTATCGAGGAGGTCTATCGTTCCGGTGCCATAAAAATCAACAACTTCGAAGGCACAAACCCGAAGTTGGTGAACGGTCAAAGAATTAAACATTATATCTCAGGTAGTCCTATAAATGTTGAAACTAATGTTATCAAAACCGTAACCCCAGAGGAATACATAAGGGACACTTTCCGGAACATTTCAGACTCCGAAAAGGAATAGGTATGTGGTACGGTAAGTAAACCGACTCCAAAACAGTTCTAATGGCAATTTTTCTCTGTTTTGGAATATTTAGAAAAATAGAAAAATAAGAAGCATTCCGGGAAGGACACGAGGCCTCCACGAGGCAGGGGGCACGCCCTACCCCACTGGGCGCACCCCCTGCCTCGTGGGCACCTCGTGCACTCTCCGGACTCCGCTTTCTTGCACGATACATATTTTGATCGGTAAAAATTCATTATATAATCTCCCAAAGGTTTTGATCACCGTATCACGCAATCATCCTCTGTTCTTGTTTCGAGCTATTTCTCTGACAGATCTAGATTATCATGACGTCTCCAAGCACCCCCAAGGACAAGTTCTTCGAGAAGGTCATCAACCCCTACCTCGCGGAGGTGATGCAACACCCTCAAACCATTGAGATGCGTGATGGGTTGCTGCACATCCGCGATGTTGAGGGACCACAGAGGACCGGAAGCGTGGAGACAAGGCTTGAAGCAATGGAGCAACAAGTTTTCAAGAGCCAGGAGATGGTGGAGCGTGGATTTGACTCCAATCACATAATGATCATGGAGTTCACCAACAACCACAAGCTGGATGCCAAGGACATTGGGGAGGCCATCTTCAAGCTCCACGAGAAAATCAAGCACCTCCAAGCCCAAATCTATGACCTACAAAACCAAAACTGTGAGTATGAATATAGATTCAAAAGGATGAGTTTGGCTGTAGATTTAAGGATCCCAGAGACTCGATCATCTTTCTATGATGGTGAGCCTAAGGATGGCAATGGGTCGGGTTTGGATCGGGTTGAACAATATCAAATCCATATCCATATCCATGAAGACAGTCTTTGCCCGCCCATGAAAAAATCCATGGGTGAAAAATTGTGTCCATGTCCAAATCCGATGGATATCCATTTCCACTGGATATCCATTGGGTCCTCTCGAGACATATAAATAAGACTTAACACAATATTAACATAAACTCTTCCATTCTTCACCTCATGGCAGGCTAGGCTTCACTTATGGTAAATCAACATCCAGTAACAACCTAAGATCATTTAGTATTTTTCTAAAAGATGAGAATGACGAGTCATTTAAGAAGGAGATAAAAACAAGGGAAGGGGTGTTGGAGTATGTTACGGAGGGGATTGATTATCACCTTATAAAAGTTACGATGGGGATTGTGTAATTTCTTATGCATGTTTTAGATAAAAAAAAGTGTAAAATTGCAGTGGGACATGTGAACATGGGGTAGGGATAGCAGATTTTTTTCCAATAAGTCATACTATCGGGTCGGGTTTGGGTATATCCATGGGTACAAGATTATATCCATGCCCTACCCACGAACAATCTGGTCGGGTTTGGGCGCCGCCCATGGACACAAAAGCATATCCAAACCCTATCCATTCGGGTCGGATATCCATGGATATCCATGTCCATGGATAAAATTGCCATCCTTAGGTGAGCCTATGCCTTGGAAGATGGACGACAAGCCTACATCATCAACAATCCCTTCACCAGCAAAGGAGATATAATCACATGGGTATGGACACTCCCCTTGGCAACTGCCAAGCTTGGGGGAGATGCCCCGGTATCGTACCACAACCACATCTCCTTTCTTTACCGTTTTTCTTAGTTCGATCCTATTAAGTAGTATCTTGATCTAGTAGAATAAAGTTTTGGTATGATCTATTTTTGAGTTTTGCTTTATGATCCCTTTATGTAATCGAGTCCGTGAGCTATATAATGAAGATTAGTGTTGAGTCAAGGGCTTGATTAGCTTGATTATTTTGCTATGATCTTGAGTGAATAAAAGAAAAGGGAAAAGAACAAAAAGAAACAAAGAAATCATATTGATCTTATTGAGAGTAATGACTTCACATAGAAAGAGTATGATGATTAAAAATTGTTGGTAGTTGGCAAACATAGCTTTGGTCATCGTTGCAATTAATAGGAAGTAATAAAGAAAGAGAGGTCTCACATATAAATACACTATCTTGGACATCGTTTATGATTGGGAGCACTCATTAAAATATGACATGCTAAATAGTTGATGTTGGACAAGGAAGACAACGTAATGGGTTATGTTTTCTTATATTTGAGATAAAGTATATTGTCATGGATCATCCAACATGTTGATCTTGCCTTTCCCCCTCATGCTAGCCAAATTCTTTGCACCAAGTAGAGATACTACTTGTGCTTCCAAATACCCTTAAACCAAGTTTTGCCATGAGAGTCCACCATACCTACCTATGGATTGAGTAAGATCCTTCAAGTAAGTTGTCATCGGTGCAAGCAATAAAAATTGTTCTCTAAATATGTATGATTGATTGGTGTGGAGGAAATAAGCTTTATACGATCTTGTGATGTTGAAGAAATAAAGCGACAGATGCTACCTCTTGAGCACTGCGTTGGATTTCCTTGAAGAGGAAAGGACGATGCAGCAAAGTAGCGTAAGTATTTCCCTCAGTTTTTGAGAACCAAGGTATCGATCCAGTAGGAGGCTTCGCGCGAGTCTCTCGTACCTACACAAAGCAAATAACTCCTCGCAACCAACGTCATTAGGGGTTGTCAATCCCTTCACGGCCACTTACGAGAGTGAGATCTGATAGAGATGATAGATAATATTTTTGGTATTTTTATGATAAAGATGCAAAGTAAAATAAAAGAAAAGTAAAAATCAAAGGCAATAAATTAAGTGATGGAAGATTAATATGATGGAGATAGACCCGGGGGCCATAGGTTTCACTAGTGGCTTCTCTCAAGAGCATAAGTATTCTACGGTGGGTGAATGAATTAGTGTTGAGCAATTGACAGTATTGAGAATAGTTATGAGAATATCTAGGTATGATCATGTATATAGGCATCACGTCCGAGACAAGTAGACCGACTCCTGCCTGCATCTACTACTATTACTCCACTCATCGACCGCTATCCAGCATGCATCTAGAGTATTAAGTTCAAGAAAACAGAGTAACGCCTTAAGCAAGATGACATGATGTAGAGGGATAAATTCATGCAATATGATAAAAAACCCATCTTGTTATCCTCGATGGCAACAATACAATACGTGCCTTGCTGCCCCTGCTGTCACTGGGAAAGGACACCGCAAGATTGAACCCAAAGCTAAGCACTTCTCCTATTGCAAGAAAAACCAATCTAGTAGGCCAAACCAAACTGATAATTCGAAGAGACTTGCAAAGATAACCAATCATACATAAAAGAATTCAGAGAAGATTCAAATATTGTTCATAGATAATCTTGATCATAAACCCACAATTCATTGGTCTCAACAAACACGCCGCAAAAAGAAGATTACATCGAATAGATCTCCACGAGAGAGGGGGAGAACATTGTATTGAGATCCAAAAAGAGAGAAGAAGCCATCTAGCTACTAACTATGGACCCGAAGGTCTGAGGTAAACTACTCACACTTCATCGGAGGGGCTATGGTGATGATGTAGAAGCCCTCCATGGTGGATGCCCCCTCCGGCGGAGCTCCGGAATAGGCCCCAAGATGGGATATCGTGGGTACAGAAGGTTGCGGCGGTGGAATTAGGTTTTTGGCTCCGTCTCTGATCGTTTGGGGGTACGTAGGTATATATAGGAGGAAGGAGTACATCGGTGGAGCAACAGGGGGCCGACGAGGGTGGAGGGCGCACCCTGGGGGGGGGGGGGGGGGTGGCGCGCCCCCTACCTTGTGTCCTCCTCGAAGCTTCCTTGGCTTAGGGTCCAAGTCTCCTGGATCACGTTCGGTGAGAAAATCACGTTCCCGAAGGTTTCATTCCGTTTGGACTCCGTTTGATATTCCATTTCTTCGAAACCCTAAAATAGGCAAAAAAAAAATAGCAATTCTGGGCTGGGCCTCCGGTTAATAGGTTAGTCCCAAAAGTAATATAAAAGTGGAAAATAAAGCCCAATATGGTCCAAAACAGTAGATAATATAGCATGGAGCAATTAAAAATTATAGATACGTTGGAGACGTATCAGGCATCCCCAAGCTTAATTCCTGCTCGTCCTCGAGTAGGTAAATGATAAAAACAGAATTTTTGATGTGGAGTGCTACTTGGCATAATTTCAATGTAATTCTTCTTAATTGTGGTATGAATATTCAGATCCGAAAGATTCAAGAAAAAAGTTCATATTGACAAAAAAAATACTTCAAGCATACTAACTAAGCAATTATGTCCTCTCAAAATAACATGGCCAAAGAAAGTTCATCCCTACAAAATCATATAGTTTACTCATGCTCCATTTTCGTCACACAAGAATGCTCTCATCATGCACAACCCCGATGACAAGCCAAGCAATTGTTTCATACTTTAATAATCTCAAACTTATAAACTTTCACGCAATATATGAGCGCGAGCCATGGACATAGCACTGTGGGTGGAATAGAATATGATGATGGGGGTTATGTGGAGAAAACAAAAAAGGAGAAGGTCTCACATCAACAAGGCTAATCAACGGGCTATGGAGATGCCCATCGATTGATGTTAATGCAAGGAGTAGGGATTGCCATGCAACGGATGCACTAGAGCTATAAATGTATGAAAGCTCAACAAAAGAAAACTAAGTGGGTGTGCATCCAACTTGCTTGCTCACGGAGACCTAGGGCACTTGAGGAGGCCCATTGTTGGAATATACAAGCCAAGTTCTATAATGAAAAATTCCCACTAGTATATGAAAGTGACAAAACAAAAGACTATCTATCATGAAGATTATGGTGCTACTTTGAAGCACAAGTGTGGCAAAGGATAGTAACATTGTCCCTTCTCTCTTTTTCTCTGATTTTTTTCTCTTTTTTTTGGCCTTCTCTTTTTTTATGGCCTTTCTCTTTTTTTTGGGCCTTCTCTTTTTTTATGGCCTTTCTCTTTTTTTTATTCCTCACTTGGGACAATGCTCTAGAAAATGATGATCATCACACTTCTATTTATTTACAACTCAATGATTACAATTCGATACTAGAACAAAGTATGACTCTATATGAATGCCTCCGGCGGTGTACCGGGATATGCAATGAACCAAGAGTGACATGTATGAAAGAATTATGAACGGTGGCTTTGCCACAAATACTATGTCAACTACATGATCATGCTAAGCAATATGACAATGATGAATGTATCATGATAAACGGAATGGTGGAAAGTTGCATGGCAATATATCTCGGAATGGCTATGGAAATGCCATAATAGGTAGGTATGGTGGATGTTTTGAGGAAGATATAAGGAGGTTTATGTGTGAAAGAGCGTATCATATCACAGGGTTTGGATGCACCGACGAAGTTTGCACCAACTCTCAATGTGAGAAAGGGCAATGCACGGTACCGAAGAGGCTACCAATGATGGAAGGGTGAGAGTGCGTATAATCCATGGACTCAACATTAGTCATAAAGAACTCACATACTTATTGCAAAAATCTACAAGCCATCAAAAACCAAAGCACTACGTGCATGCTCCTAGGGGGATAGATTGGTAGGAAAAGACCATCGCTCGTCCCCGACTGCCACTCATAAGGAGGACAATCAAAGAACACCTCATGTTTCAAATTTGTTACATAACGTTTACCATACGTGCATGCTACGGGACTTGCAAACTTCAACACAAGCATTTCTCAAATTCACAACTACTCAACTAGCATCACTTTAATATTATTACCTCCATATCTCAAAACAATCATCAAGCATCAAACTTCTCTTAGCATTCAACACACTCATAAGAAAGTTTTTACTATTTTTGTATACCTAGCATATTAGGATTATTTAAGAAAATTACCATGCTATTTAAGACTCTCAAAATAATCTAAGTGAAGCATGAGAGATCAATAGTTTCTTTAAAACAAATCCACCACCGTGCTCTAAAAGATATAAGTGAAGTACTAGAGCAAAACTATATAACTCAAAAGATATAAGTGAAGCACAAAGAGTATTCTAATAATTTCCAAATCATGTATGGATCTCTCAAAAGTTGTGTACAGAAAGGATGATTGTGGTAAAATAAAAAGCTAAGACTCAAATCATACAAGGCGCTCCAAGAAAAACACATATCATGTGGTGAATAAAAATATAGCTCCAAGTAAAGTTACCGATGGAAGTAGACGAAAGAGGGGATGCCTTCCGGGGCATCCCCAAGCTTTGACTTTTTGGTGTCCTTAGATTATCTTGGGGGTGCCATGGGCATCCCCAAGCTTTGGCTCTTGCCACTCCTTGTTCCATAATCCATCAAAAATCTTTCACCCAAAACTTGAAAACTTCACAACACAAAACTCAACAGAAATCTCGTGAGCTCCGTTAGCGAAAGAAAACAAAAGACCACTTAAAGGTACTGTAATTAACTCATTCTTTATTTATATTGGTGTTAAACCTACTGTATTCCAACTTCTCTATGGTTTATAAACTATTTTACTAGCCATAGATTCATCAAAATGAGCAAACAACACGCGAAAAACAGAATCTGTCAAAAACAGAACAGTCTGTAGTAATCTGTAACTAACACAAACTTCTGGAACTCCAAAAAATTCGGCCAAAATAGGAAGACCCAGAAAATTTATTTGTTGATCAGCAGCAATTGGAATCACTATTTTATCACGTTCTGGTGATTTTTAACTATTGTTTTCGTGAACAGAAAGTTTCTGGAAATTACAGCAAGATCAAATAACTATCATCCAAGAAGATCCTATAGGTTTAACTTGGCACAAACACTAATTAAAAATTAAAAACAAATCTAACCAGAGGCTAGATCTAAGATTTATTCCTAAAAAGAATAAAAAGCAAAAAAACTGAAAATAAAATTGGGTTGCCTCCAGACAAGTGCTATCATTTAACGCCCCTAGCTAGGCATAAAAGCAAGGATAGATCTAGGTATTGCCATCTTTGGTAGGCAATCCATAAGTGGCTCTCATGATAGATTCATATGGTGATTTTATTTTCTTCCTAGGGAAGTGTTCCATGCCTTTCCTTAACGGGAATTGGAATCTAATATTTCCTTCTTTCATATCAATAATTGCACCAATCGTTCTAAGGAAAGGCCTACCAAGAATAATAGGACATGAAGGATTGCGATTTATATCAAGAACGATAAAATCTACGGGCACATAATTCCTATTTGCAACAATAAGAACATCATTAATTTTCTTCCCGTAGGTTTCTTAATAGTGGAATTCGCAAGGTGCAAGTTTAGAGAGCAATCATCAAAGTCACGGAAATCTAGGAAATCGCACAAAGTTTTGGGAATAGTGGAAACACTAGCACCCAAATCACATAAAGCATAAAACTCATGATCCTTAATTTTAATTTTAATAGTTGGTTCCCACTCATCATAAAGTTTTCTAGGGATAGAAACTTCCAACTCAAGTTTTTCTTCATAAGGTTGCATCAAGGCATCAATGATATGTTTAGTAAATGCTTTATTTTGACTATAAGCGTGAGGAGAATTTAGCACGGATTGTAACAAGGAAATACAATCAATCAAAGAGCAACTTTCATAATTAAATTCCTTGAAATTTAAAATAGTGGGTTTAGCAACATCTAGGGTTTTGATTTCTTCAATCCCACTTTTATCAATTTTAGCATCACGATCTAAAAACTCCGAATTTTTGGAACGCCTTCTAGGCAAAGGTGGATCATATTCAGTCCCATCATTATCAAGATTTATATTTCAAAACAAAGATTTAATAGGGGACACATCAATAACTTTTAGATCTTCATCTTTATTTTCATAGAAATCCGGTTTAGCGGCCATCTTATTAACTAAGGTATCCTTCTTATCTGATATTTTAGTAGTCAACTTCTCAAGACGAGCAATTTGGGATCTTAAACCGTCAAATTCTTTAGACATATCATCGAGCTCTTTATTCATATAACTCATAAAGCTTTTTTGTTCCTTAAGCTCATTTCTAAAGAAATTATTAAGCTCAAATTGTAAAAACATAAAACTCCTGATGTTGGTGAAGAAAAATAACAGTGGATACAAAAGTAAGATCCATAAAGCCAGGTCAAAAACATCACAATTGCATACAAACAAAATGAGAGGTAATACAAAATAGATGCACACATCACATCCCCATTTATAAAACCAAGTCTAATGCAGCCGCGGCCTTCGAAAAATCTAGCAAAATAAATAAATGAGAAGACAAGTTCAAAATTTCAACAAATTTTGGTTCCAACGTTTTCACCATCTGTTCCACGTCACAAACACACAGGCTCATAGTAGTCACAAGCTAAAAATTATTAAAAAATATATATAACACATTAATAATACCACGTGACGACTCCTCATTGGGCGCTGCCCCTGCCCCACCCGTCAGGCCATCACCATCCGTCCCTTATAGACACCAACCAAGCACAAACATTTGCTTTAAAAAGTACCCAAAATGTCAATTATTGCATAAAACACCCCTCGGCCACCTCCCCACCCGAGCTCCCCAGATGCCGGCCATGGCGAGTGGCGGCGCGCGACCGGAGGAGGAGGCGGCAGCTCCTCTTTGTATTTCTGAAGACCTTATGGATAATTGATCTTTTGGAGCATGTCAATTATTTTCTCTAAAAGCAAACATGCCAATTCTACTGTCAAACGATTCCAGAGATACTCAAAGAGCTTCTCTCCTCGCGTAGGAGACGCATTGGCCAAATGGTTGGTAATGGTGTCCAACCAAACCATTCAACGTATAGGATAAGTCGGTTCGGGTGGGTGTTCCACAAATGACAAGCAAGGCAGAGTTGCTCCCTGCTCACAAGCTTGTGACACAACAATGTTCAGATACATGGTACGTGTGATACAAAGTTGCTTCATCCAAAGACGGGGGACATAGTTTGCACATACAATTCACAGGCTTGAGCCTAGTCCTGAAGAAACATTCCAGAATGAGGCAAGCTTTTGCCCATGTTTTAAAAAAATTGTTTACATACAGGAACAAGTAGATTGGACAACCTTTCACTCGACGTGATTCTGTATAAGAGTTCAAAAAGAAAAGAGAGAACATAGATTAATTTTCAGGCTTGAGATAAAAAAAACTACCGTCCTATTCCAGTTACCTGACCTAGCAACTAATTCCAAGGGGTTTAATTAGGTTAGGTAAGCAAGAATAGTATTACGTACTAAACCAAACGCAGCCTGAATCCTAGTATTGTTGAACCTGCAATTACAAGATGATCAAAACACGGCAATCACCTGAAGCATCCACCTGCAGCATTATTGTTTTTCAGGGACAGTATGAGGACATGCCAGAAAATCTGAGGACATGTTCTCATTAATGGAAGGTTGGTTTGATGCACCAGCAAGGCCTCCTTGAACACGGCGGACTTGACATCTTCAGCCCAAAACACTCGGATCACCTCGACATCATGTCCATAGAATCAGAAGATACAAACCAATTGTGTAGTTGCCTGGTGTTGTTGCAAAACGTTCTTGGGTTTGTTTCCTCCACTCTCCGTAATGACTTTATTCCAGATATAATAGTATATAAGCTATCTTTTCCCCTGATACAGATTTTGTTTTGCCATCCAAGTATATGTTGTTTATTTCCCAAAGAAAAGCTTCCAGCAATTTTTTTGCAGAAAAAAGTGCAAACTGCTGACGGTTGAACAGATGCATCAGTACAGAGAACAAAACAAGGAAGAAGCAAAACTCATGCATCTAAGCGAATGTTCAGAAACAGATTAACACAAAATTGCTTCATCCTAAACTCCTGAAGTGACATTGCGGGGTGTGGCAAAACTTTTGTGCACGTTTCAAAAACGTACATGTATTTACATAAAGGAACAAATAGATTGGATAAGCTTTCACTGGACAAGATTCTGTTTAGAATTTTTAAACGAGAGAGAGAGAGAACAGAGATTCATTTTCAGGCTTAAAAAGTGCAAACTGCTGACAGTTGAACAGATGCATCAATACCAAAACGGAGTAGCAGAAACTCATGCACCTAAGTAAGCTTTTGCGACAATTCTACCATTTATATCAAACGTTCTCAGGAGCCAGAGGTAAATGACACTGCAGTCTAGGAATAAGCAGCCTTCATACTAGTAGTATGATAGTACTAGTTAAGGATAGCACGAGATTAATTCCATATATACATAATGCATACATGGCACCTCACCAGGGCCATGGCAGACCATCACGTGCATGGTTCCTACATTAGAAAGACTAATCACTCGAGTGGAGCATCAGGAGCATGAGTTCAAGTTTACCGAAAGTCCATCAGACAACATCTAAACATTCATACTGCTGGAGCAATATAATGGAGCAACCACTACCTGTTTCCAATCTCCATGAGCAGCCAATCCTTTCTCATGTTCATTGGGAGCGCCATGAGAGATTCAAATTGGCGATCATCACGGATAAGAGTACTGTAGGCTCTTAGAATATCACCGCGGGCTAAGTCAGGTATCTGTTTGAGTGCCTTGAAGATTGATTCAGAGGGAGTTGGCTCTCGCACTTGCACACGCACGACTGGATTGCTTTCGCCAACAGGGGAGACAAGTGCATTATTTGTCCGTGGCCTCTTAGTAGCCTTGCTGCCTTCCACTTCCAAGCCCAATTGACAGGACCGCGTGTTAGGGCTACTTTCACCAACGACCTCTGCTGTTACCTCTTGAGCACCACTCCTTGCGCCTTTTATTGCTGCATGGTCGCTATGGCATGTGATGCTAATCGCATCGGAATGTTGGTCAACTTTGGTCTTGTAGCATGTGGCTCCTTTCATTTGTGGAACCCTGTTTCCGACATCTGACTTCATGTCCCTTAGAAGGAATGGACGCAGGATGGCATGAAGCTTTGAAAGAAGGGCCATTCTTTCCTCTTCTGTTTCTTGGTCCTCACCTTCTTTCCCAGATCTGTCAAACCTTTAAAGAAGATTTTTGTCATGTCAGACAGAGGCAACAAAGAAATTAATACTGCATAGAAATAATTAATGGGTGGCTTCAGTGTCTTTGTGTAAGGAAAATGACAACCAAACTCCATCTAAATAATGGTTAGAAATACATGTGTTACTTGATTCATGAGTAAGCTTTTCAGCAGACATAACATATCAATATACAATAGAGTTAAGCGGCAGTACAATAATACCCCCTCCGATCCATAATAATTGTTATGGATCAGAAGGAGTATATTTTTACATACAGCTACAGGAGAACGGTATTTAAATAGTGAAATCCCTCCAATTATGAGATTAAGGCAGTTAACTGATAGTAAGAGAATTTCTATTTCCCTAGTTTAACAGATCAGTTTGCATTGGTTTAATCATAATATGAGCTTCTTATGATCATTCTACCTTAACAAATCTGAATAGATGTCTTGGCTATAACAACCACCGACATGTCTGTTCTGTTAAATTCATATGCAAATAATTGGAATTATCAATATAACAACAGGCCAGTTGATTGCAGAGTAAGCCAGTCGAGTAAATTGGAAGAAACCACCACATTTGTGGACCCTAAATCAAAAAACTACCATCATTCGATTTTTTTTGCAAAAAACCACTACCATTGTACTGACAGTTTGTAAAAAACACTGATTAGTCGATTAGCAGCGTTTGATCTTAAATCTTTCTGGTGGGTCCCATTGTTGGGCCAACGTGGCATGGAGAAAATAGACGGACGTTAAGCGACTGGTCGGACCATCCTTTGCCTCCTTGGCATTTCGCCAAACACCTAGCAGGCGCACGAGACTGGCAACCCCGTGCATCCTGCCGGCCGTCCTGCTCGCCTGTGCTCATCCCGCCGGCCGTCCTGCTCGCTTGTGCTCATCCCGTCGGTCGCCCTGTCCGGGGCCGAGCTCGCCCGAGCGCACGCCGGCAGTATGCGGTGCGTGAGGGAGGCACAACCATTGTCCTTCTGATGCCGGGACCGCGCCGCCCAGCCGTGGAGGATCCGCATCGTCGGCGCGACGGTCGGTATTCTCGGTCTTCGTGGTGTCAGGTGCTGCTGCCAGACGGCGGCGAGGCCCGGGCCGCGGACGTCGCGCTCCCAGGAGGCAGGAGGCGGACTCCTGGAGCTCCTCCACCATGCCGCCATGGAGGCCGTCCCGAGCGCATCCACACCAATCAACCGTGGCGGCGGCTGCGCGCGCCTGTGCGAGGTGAGTAGGCGTCTCACCTGGCGCACTTCATCGGCTTGTACGCCCCAACGGTGTGCTCTGCGCGAGCGACCTCGTCCCAACCTGGGCTGACCAAGGACTCGAGCTCGGAGGGTGGATGGACGACTTGGGATCCATGGCAGGATGCGCTGCATCCGCTCGTCGCTCGAGGGAGCACCGGTGGCTGGGACGACGCCGACGATGACATGGGTGTGGCCGTGTGGGTCAGCCTCGATCCATTGCGTGCATTCTGTGTTGACCAGAGGAGGAAGATGGGTGGGATAGAGAATGACGGGTGGGCCCTACAGCGTCCTAATATTTAGTCAAACGGTGTGAGTTGTTTTCATGCCAAGTCATCAATTATGGTGGGACCGAGTGGTCAGTTTTTGCGTCAAACGACTTTAATCACGCAATCAGTGTTTTTTGCAAATTGTTAGTATAATAGTGGTGGGTTTTTGCAAAAAAATCAAATTGTGGTAGTTTTTTTATTTAGGGCCCACAAATGTGGTGGTTTTTTGCAATTTACTCAAGCCAGTCAGGAACATAGGTAAATTTTTTACTTCATAAAATTCGCGTCTGCAATTTGGCATCACAACAGCAATCAATGACTGATGGACAGAGGAGTGCTTGCAGCTAATGAAGAACATGAATGAGATATAAAATAGCAGGATAAAGATAGCAGGTAACTATGTATGATTATGAATACATGTTTAACAAATGACATTTGGCATCACAAGTGCATAAGATAAGGGTGTTGAGCGGTTTGGGTGCTAATTAGCGATTCATACCATGAATCAAACTCCTCACGAGACGAGAATTCACTAGGCAGAGCAAAGTTCAGTAGCGACCACAGCTCTGCCAGATTGTTTTGAAAAGGTTCCCTCATCAAAAGGAGCTTACGGCCCATTGGCTGGCGCTTTATCTCCTCCAATAATTCACGTTCCCTTTTATCCCGCCGATGGCCCTGGAAAATTAAGTTTGGAACTGAGATGAAAATACAAAAGGGAGAAATGCATGACTTGTAGTAACAAGAAGATGATTTAGATATGTGTGTTTTTGCATCACCTCGTCCACAACAACATATTTCCAGTCATACCGAGCAAGCCAGTTCCTTTCTAACAAGACCATGCCATCTAAAGTCAATATGATCGGGAAAGCAGGGCCAACAGTCTTGTGCACAAACTCTTTCTTCAACACCGCGCGATCCTTAAAGTTTCCAAAATACTTTATATGATTGATAGATGGAAAACGCCTGAAACAAAGTGTCTCCATGTTAGGACATTAACTAGCAGCAAGATACTGTGTAACAGTGAAATAAAACGTAAATATATAAACTTACTCCATCGCTCTCAACCATTCCCCGAGGCAGGCCAAAGAAATAACTATCATGTACGGGCCATGATGACCGTCCTCTTTGAGCCGAGCAATAAACTTTAGTGTTGTGATTATTTCCCCGTCTCCCATCTGATCGCCCAGTACCGCATTCACCCGTCCCTGCCACATGGATGTTAGCCACTCGAGACCCTTGTCCTGTTTTTCTTCTTCCGTGAGGGTGGCGTAGTCCACAATAGATCTTTTTGTAGGGACCTTCTCTGTCATTGCCAAGATCCTATCCAGCTTGTCAAATAGTTTCTGCTCTGCACATTCTGCCATCTTCACAGACACAAAAAGAAGAGGCAAAATTGTGAGAGAAATTCGGCAGGCAAATGTCATACACAAATCACCCCAAGAAAAGTGTAACTAGGCCGTCCATCTACATATATAATGGTTGAGTTATTTCAGGAGATTCACAGATTCTGCAATCCATTATTTACTGTTAAGTGCACTGTAAAGTTTGGGTTACTTTTGGAGCAGCTCTAAGAAGAGCTCGCCTCTGCCGTTGTGTCGGCACTGAATTCCCCTTTGCTTAAGCAAACCCTAAAGACATGTGAAAATATTTTACAGCAATATGCATCATGGCTCGTTGTTTATAGCCAGATTCCAGTGCAATTCCCTTACAAAAAAATCTCATGATTAGGTTGATCCCCTTTGTAGGATCTGACAGTTACTAGCAGGAGCAGAGCAACATAAATCGACACCGTCTCTCCGCCCGTCTCTCCCGCTCCCGCGGCGCGCTCCGCGCGTGCGCCTCGGGAGATCGATCGGCCGCCGCCGCCGTCGCCTCCCTAGCGTCGCCTCCTCCTCGCCGCCGCCGGAGTGCGCCCGCCGGGCGAAGCCCGCGCGGCGCGGGCGGCGGCGGGGCACTCCCTCCTGCCTCTGGCCCTAGTGGCGGCGGCGCGGGCTGTCAGATCGGGGACAAGGGGCGCCTCGTCCGGCTGGTGTCCCGGAGGCGGGGACGGCTGGATCCGGCAGCGACTGGGCTAGGAGGAGGTGGCGCGGTGTGGCGGTGCTGGTGGCAGGGTTTCGGTCGAGGTCGTCTTCGATCTAGATCGGGTTCTCCATCGGGGCGTCGCACGGCGGTGGGATCGGATCGGCGGCAACGTCACCGGTTCGGCGGAGGGCTCCGTTCCAGCCAACCACGAGATCGGGACGCCGTGGCCTCCGGTGAAAATCGCGTCTGACTGCGGTCATGGCGGACGATGGCGGCGTCTCGGACGTCGTTCCCTTCTCGAGGCATCGTCGTTGCAGGTCACGTCAACCTGATCGAAAGGCTCCGGGGGAAACCCTTGATCTGGATCTACCGGATCGGACGATGGCGACGTTTCGATGTCGTTCTCCCTCCTGGGGGCATCGTTTTGGAGCAAGTGATGGCTGGAGGGGACAAGAGGAGGAGCGGCGTGGCATCTGGCACGTTGACAACGGCGGGTCTCAGCGGCATGGAGCAGCGGGGGTCTCGCCGGTGGGCGTGTGATGATGGACGAGTGCAAGATGGTGGCGCTGTCTGGCGTCGTGGTGGCGTCGATGGCAGTGAGGCCTGGCACGGTTCATGCAACAGTTCAGCTCTGAAGATGGATTGATGGTGCGTGGCTGCGGCGGCCTCATACCCGGCAGGGGGCCTGGTTGACGAGCACGCCGGACTGGTGGGTGCCCATACCCGGAAGGAGTCCTGGTTGGGACCTCAGGTCTAAGATGTTAGGTTTGGCTGCGAGGTCTGTTTGGTATTAGGCCCAGACCATCAGCGCCCCTTCATCAGTTAGATAGGAGTAGCGACAGAGGTTGCGAAGATGGTGGCTTTGGTCTTACTGCTGTACAACTTTGTAAGGTCTTGTGTTAATAATCAATAAAGTGGTCGTATGCATCGTCCAGATGCAGAGGCCGGGGTATTCCCCCTTTTCGAAAAAAAACATAAATCGACACCAGTCCTGTCCATACCGAACAAACAAAGCTCTCACAGATGAAGCAGCACCCACCCAGCCCGAATCAGCGGCCATTCGTATAAATAAACAAAATACTAACCAAAATCGCGTTCGCCAATCCCCACCTACCAGTTACCACAGATTGGATGAAAATGGTACTCCCTCCATTCGGAATTACTTGCCGAAGAAATGAACGTATCTAGATATATTTTAGTTGTAGATACATCCATTTTTGTGATAAGTAATTCCGAACGGAAGGAGTACTAGTGTACTGGAACGAGCGCACTAGCTAGCAGAACGGATGAAAACTTTGCAGGTCGCGGAGAGCATACCATACCTTGGGATTTGATTCCGATTTCTGTCTGCGGATTAATTGGTCCGAAAATGAAGATGGCTGGGGAAGTGGGGATGGATGTGGGGGCGAAGAGAAAGGAGCGGCGGCAGCAGAGGAGGAGGAGAGGAGTAGGATTGGGGGGATGGAAGTGCGCGGGGACTCTGAAAAAACTGAGAGAGTTTCGCGCCAACGAGAGGGAAAAGCGCGCGCGCGTCTCGCTCCATCTCCAGGCTCCAGCAGCGTGTGTATGTTTTTGGGCCCTGAAAACTTGCCCATTCTTCTTTCTTTTCCTGAAGCAAATCGTAGGCCCATCCATACTAACCGACCCTTCTTCACTTTCTTTTAAGCCCAATCCGTTTCCTCCTCTTTCTTTCTCCTAAATATTCATGAATATCTATTTGGATTTTAGGTCCAAATCATTGTACCTGTAATTGCTATGAGTATGAACTAGCACATATGCCCGTGCGTTGCAACGGGAGAGATATTTCTTTGCGAGAAGCAATGAGAGAGATAATTGATGTGTCACCAAAAACGATCTCCATAGCAGTATGATAGAGAGAGAGAGAGAGGAGTTGTGGTCTTCTCGCGCGTCATGTTTGTCCCGTGAGATCTTGATAGTGGTGGGGTTAGTCAGCGTGGTGATAACCATCCAACTCGTGCCTTTTTTTCCTTCGGGTCTGCCTCTATCTCGGGGTCGTGTCTACCTCTTCATTTGGTAGCTACGCGACAAAATTTGGGGCACAATTGCTTTGACCACTCTCTCTTACGATGGCGTAACCGGATGGATTACTAATTATAGCGCATAAATCCCGTTTCATTAGCATATTTAGCGCATAACTAGATATCAATGTCCCTTCTCTATTAGGGTTTATTCTGTTTGATTATTTTAGCGCTCACGTGCCCACAATTTTATTATTCGGGCCAAACCATTTTTTTCTCTTTTATTGGGCCAAGAAAAAAACTGCTCCCATGGTCGACCCAGTAGGGGAGTGCGGCTGAGGCCCAATACAGCCTGTCCAACGGAGCAATTTTTTTTCTCGGGCCAACTATATGGGGGCTACTATATGACACTAGTTGCGTAAAATAGTGCGTGGGACACACATCATTTCTTGTATGGACCAGCACACTGGTAGGCTCGAAGATGACCTGTGTTAGTAAGGCACGAAAAAAATCCAAAACATGGTGAGTTGAAGGATCAAAATCATGCCCTCAAAGAACCGACTACGTGATGCTAGCCACTCGAAGAAACGAGTCCTACCAACCAATGGCCAGCTCAAACCTTTAAGATCATACCCCAATGTCAGATTGGAAACCATTTTCTTTTGTTTTAAACTTTTTTAAGAAATATATAAATTGCTGAATATTCTTGGGAACATGAATAATTTCAAAAATCCCTAATGTTTTTTGAAATTCTTTACATTTTCAGAAATACACAGCAAATATGAAATTTTCAAAATTCACAATTTTATTTGAAAACATGAACCTCTTATAATAACAATAATTTCTTATTCTCTTGATCATATTATGAATACATGAATCTTTTGAACCTTTAATAGAATTTTTTGTTTACAATAACAAAATTTGAAAGTTTTGAATTTGTGATTTTTTTTAAAAAGGAAACATAACTTGAACATTCATAACAATTTTTGACAATATGTTTCTTTAAAGTTGGGCATTATTCTGAATTTGCAAACATTTCACTAATACAAGAATATTTTTTGTATTAGAATCATTTTTAGAATATTTTTTTTTGCAAAATCTCGAACAACTTTGGAAAACACAAAGAAAAAATGGAATATTTTTTAAATCTCAACCAATATTTGAATGAGAACAAAGATTTAATTTTTCTGAACATTTTTCAAAACAGAATATATTATAAAATCCCGAACATTATTAAAAAATTGATTTTTCTGACCCTATGAACTTTTTCGAAAATTTTAATTTACGAAAAAAGGGAGAAAGGAAAATAAACTTGAATGGAAAAAAGACAAAAGAAACAGGAAAGAAAATAGAAAGAAATGGAAAAAGAAAAGGGCACTGCCGCCGTACCGTTTGGCAGTGTCCGAGGCCACCGGCCCATGCGGTGCCACGACTGCTGGTGCGTCTTGGATTCCAGTTCCTCCCATCCCCCTTTTTCTTCTCCAACTGCAGGTCAACGCCACTTTCTTCTTCCTCTACTCCACCACCACAAGATCAATCAAGAAGGCGGCAACGATGATCGGCTCGAGCCGCTCCGCCACAAGCGCCACCACTGCGGTGAAGCACCCTCGCATCTCCTCTTCCGGCCTCTACTTCGTCTTTTTTTTCTGTAGTTTATGGTCCTTGGAAGCGGCATCTTTTTTTTCTCGTTTATCCATATATTCCCCAGCTACTTCGTCCGGTGATTCCTTCGCACCTCATTCATGACCTTGATTCTCGATGTGGCTTATCGATTTTCAGTAACATGTTTACATAAATTGGTGGATTGAATATTAAGAAAGCGAGGTGGTACTATTTAAAAGAAAAACCAACCCTATTTTCCACCATATGTAATGAGCTAGCTCAGCTGGACATTGTTGCTTGGACTAAAGAGTAGGTTTGGAGTTTGGTTCCTGTACCCAGCATAATTTTCCTTAGAAAGGCACCTTGCATTATTAGTAGATATAGATATAGATAAAATTACACGTGTTTCTAAAAAAAATCTATTTCTCCTCTCCTTATATTACCTAAAGAAAAATTAAATTTTCCTATCCATGCAACTATCCCACATCACCGAATCATATATGTGTTGGACGCTTGAATCAAATTTATGTAGTTTATGGTTCATTTTCTTAAATGGTGTCCGGTTAACTTCAACCCTAAAGTTTATGTCTCTATGTACAAAATTTTGTCACATTCGCATATGTTTTATTGTTTTCCAAATATGAACGGAAAACACATTTGCTTTAGATTTGCTTGTAGTAGTTTCTGAAGTACCTATAACGCACAATATCATCCAGTCCTTTCCGAGCTTCCAGAAAAGAGGTAGCGATGACATGTCCGCGGTCGGACTTGGACTAACATCCTGACAACAGGGCCTAGGTTTCTTGTATCCAGTCATAGCACTAAAGAGGACTTACTGCATGGGCTAGTTAAGCTAGCAACATATTGACACATGATTTCGAGCCGGTGGGATCTATTGAGTGGCTGCATGAGACCTTATCCCTGTTGGACTTGCCAATGAGATTGTGTGAGCTCCCAATCGGACAATGTAGGAGGCACCTGATCTGGAAGGGATTAAAATCAATACAGAGGTGCTACTAACGTCCATTGCTAAAGGGAGAGGGGCGCAATGTCTCATCTTGACATTTTGGAGGCATGGTTAAGGCATTGTCCGGAGTAACCGATCCTTTGATTGCCAAGTTGTTATCGCGTCGACGTATTGTCTTCTCCCGTGCGCCGCCACGGTTTCGTGCTATCACGTGCTGGCCTCCTTGCCTACTCAACAATTAGTAGTTTGACGCCTCCACTCTAATATGAAACAACAATTGGAACCACATCCTTAGTTGATCTAGAGTAAAAGTAGGTTGGCAATCCGCAGTCCGTCAGGCTTTGTCACTAAAGTTCTAAAGTCTGTTGATCATGTGTTGCTGTTGTGTTTGTTTGCCTGCGTAGTTTGGAGTTATCTTTGTGAGGGAATCTATAGGGCAGAGAGCCTGGCAAGTTTATTCCCCTTCCGTTTTCCTTAACACAAAAACCCATAGCGGGCACATCAAGTTTGTTGGTGCGCCTGAGTCTAGCACCACTGTGAGCTATGAGGGTGCTCCTCGAGTCATGGGATGGCATGATTCACACGAGACCCACAAGCATCGACCTCTATGAACAAAACTGTAAAGAAAGGAACATTTTTTTAACTTTTGAACAAATTATTGAAACTGCCGAACTATATTTGAAAAAGGCACACAATTTTTCTATTATGTGAACAATTTTCGAAACCAAGAATATTTTGGATAGATGTGAACAAAAATTTAAAAGGAACATTTTTTGAACTTTTGAACAATTTTTTGAAAGCATGAAATTTTTCAAAACTCAGTAACAAAATTTGAAAATGAGAACATTGTTTGAAGGAATTAACATTTTTTAAAGTCAGGACAAAATTTTAAAATGAGAACATTTTGTGAAGTTTTGAACAAGTTTTTGAAAGCATGAACATTTTTTAAAGTGAGGAACAAAATTTGAAAATGAGAACATTTTGTGAAATTTCGAATAATTTATGAACAACACATTTTTTTAAAGAAAATAACCTTGAAAACAGAAAAACAAAAAAATGAAAAAGAAAGAAAAAGAAACAAAAAACAGAAAAAAAGAAACATAAAAACGAAACAAAGATAAAAAGAAAGAAAGAAACAACGTTTCAGGAACCTCCTAGAAGGTCCCAAAACCGAAGAAAAAACCGGAGAAAACCGGCTGGGAACCAGCTAGAACGTTCCCAAAACCGGAAACGCTCAAGCATTGAATGGGCCGGCCCATCCCGAGCTCTCGTTCAGTTTCGCTGTGCGTCGCGCAGGCAATTTGCCGCAGCGAGCGGCAAATAGGAAAAACCGTCCAGCGAAGCACGCGGCCGCTAAAAAGGAACGAAGGCAGCGTGACGGGCTAGGCCTAATTGGCTGATCGCTAACATTAGTCCGTTCGCCTGTCCTCACTCAACCGTCGCTTCCGATTCATGCGGCCGCCCGCCGCCCACCACTCCAGCCCGTTCTTGCGCCGCGCCGACGTGCCGCCGTTGTCCCGTTGGCCGTTGCGCGCCTACCTTGGCCGGCGGCTGCTCACGTCCGACCGTCCGCAACCATGCGAGTTCAGTTCGTGACGTCCTCTGATCCTCTTGGTGTTTTACAATCACAAATATGTATATAATTCAGCCATCCCCAATTTCCAGTCTACAGCGTATAGTAATGTTAAGGTTCTAATGCATAAATTTTTAATTCTATGTATTCTTTTTTTTCAAAATTTTAGGTTACAATGTTTCCTAAGAAGTATTTGTCGGGTGCTGAAAACAATGTGATCTGTCAATTAAACCACTGTAGGGTTCTTTAATTATTTTTGAAGCCCTGAAGCATTATTGTTGCCGATGAAGTCACTCACTATAATTTGGTTCTTATCTTAGGTAATGATGCCAGTTTTATTTTGCTATATTTCTAGTCTTTTTGTCGTAATATGACATTGCCTAACAATTATTATTAAAAATCTCGAACTAAGGATGTATGGTTGTTGAAAGTTACTCCTAATGTTTGGCAAATGAGTTAGACATATGTATGTTCATATAGGGCACACATACAGTTTATTTTGAGTAGGCACACACATACATATATATACATACAAAGTCTTAGGGGCCTATGTCACCGAGTTCGCCCTAGGGCCTTCCGAAACATAGGGCCGGCCCTGTAGATCCGCCGTCACATGTGCCCGCTGCATCTGCTACCGCGCGCCGTTCGGATTCAGTGTCCACTACAGAAAAAACTTTCAGCTCCCACGTGACCTTTCGTATACCCGTCGTGCGTGGCAAAAATTTAGACATCGGCTCATTCCCGCAACCCGCGGCGTGCCGAGGCATGGCGAAGGAGGAGGCGCACGCGTGGATGTCCCTCTTGTTCTCATCCTCATACATGTGGGACTAAACTTTAGTTCCACCTCTTGTCTTGCACAAATGGACTGCGTGGGCCTTTAGGATTTATTAGAAATTTTTGAAAATGTTATTGGGCTAAACCCAAAATAGACAAAATTCCAGCAGAAGTCACTTAGACACACCACACATCCCTCTTGGAGGATGGGCGTCCCGATGCTGGTGCCATCGTTGGATACGGAGAGCTTGTCGAAGCGCACGGCTGGGCAGTGCTCCTCCAGCTCCTTGAGGCCGTGGTCGTCGTGTGTATTGCCCCTGTGGTGGTGGTGGTGGTGGTGGTCGGCAAAGCCCAAGTTATTTTGGTGGTCGATGCCAGCGCCGAGTAGCTAGGAGGAGAGGCGCCGGAGGTGGGCAAACAGGAAGATGAGGTTGGGCACACTAGTAGAAAAAGGACCTAATATGAGACACATTAGTGCCGGTTCGATTTTGAGCCGGCACTAATGTGTCCATTAGTGCCGGTTCCAACGGCTAGCCGGCCGTTCTCATTAGTACCAGTTCGTGGCGAATCTTTAGTACCGGTTCGTGGCACGAACCGGTACTAAAATGGGTGATGGCAGGGTGTTGTCAGTCTGGGGCCCGTCCAACACCTTTAGTACCGGTTCGTGGCATGAACCGGTACTAAAGGTCGACCTACATAAACCCTTCATCCACCCGAGCTCGCTCTATTCTTCCCCTTTCCCCTCTCCTCCTCTGTTCTTCCCCTCTTCCTCTCGAGCTCATCACACATTTTGCCCAAAATTTGTCAAGATTTGAAGGCCCCCATCCATTCAAACGATCACAAAGGTTAGCAACTTTGTCCTTTCAACTCTCATTGCTAGATTAGCTCTTGCAATGCTTTGTATAGTTATTAATTTGGGAGGAATTATATTTGCTAGTATTTGATTTATATGCAATTTGAGGTCAAAAATAACACTTAGTTTGCATATGTAGGTGTGGTTTACTTAGTGCCTTTTAAATCTCCGTCGTAACCACTGTCGATCGCCCACACCGTCCCGTCGCCGGCACCACCTTGTGGTGAGGCTCTTGTTCATGAATGTTTTACATTACCAAATTGATGTTTGTGTGATTTGGATATATAGTTAATCGTATAATTATCTTACCCGTACGTTGTTTGTTATACATAGTGCCATGGTTTTGATATCCGTCCCCGTCGGCCCTCGTCCTTGTTATGATTCGGATGTGGTATATTCTCTTTTAAAACTAGTTGTTGCATTTCGTGTTTATGACAAATTATGCCCATCAAGTTGACATAGATATTTTTATCTAGGAGGTATGTGAACCGGAAATTCCAACCGACCCTATTGTCGAGAGGTTAAATTTATTTGAAAGAGAAAACGAGTATTTGAAAGAAAAATTGAAAAGAATTGAGGGGGAGAAGATGGAATTGGAGTTGCATGTTGCCGATGTCGTCGATGATTACAAGATCAAGATGGAGAAAATGAGGTTGAAGATTAGAAAGATTAGAAAATATGCCGTTGATAGTGTGGCTTGGTATCATTATGCTGTTGGGTCAATTGTTAACTTGGTTGTGATCTTCATCGCATTTGTTGTTGCATTTAAATTCTTTAGCTAGAGAGTTATTTGTATGTTGCATTTAATTAAGTGCTGTATATGAACTTTATGTATGAACTTTATGTATGAACTTGTATTAATTTAGTCTATTCGGTGTTGTGTAATGAAGATGAGCCGACAATGGATGTATGATGACCGATGCTCTCCCGAGTTCATTAATGGCGTGCGTACTTTTCTGCTTGCCGCTGAGGCAAACAAGCGGGCGGATGGTTTTATGCCTTGTCCATGTGTTGACTGTAAGAATGATCACAGTTACTCTACGTCAAGAACCATTCACGTCCACCTATTTGACTCCGGTTTCATGTCCCACTATAATGTTTGGACCAAGCACGGAGAAATAGGGGTTATGATGGAAGACAATGAAGAAGAAGAGGACGACGACGGCTATCCTGGCCATGGGTTCCCTGAATACGATGATACAACAATGGGGGAAGAAGCTGAGCCGGCAATGCGGGAAGAAGCTGAAGAAGCGGCATCAGATGAGCCCGCTGATGATCTAGGTCGGGCCATCTGGAGAGGACGAAGTTGCAGCACATGTTAGAGGATCACAAGAAATTGTTGTACCCGAATTGCGAAGCTGACAAAAAAAAGTTGGGCACCACACTTGACACTAGTAGAAAACGGGCCAATGGTCCAGGCCGGCCCAGCCCATTAGTCCCGGTTCAATCCAGAACCGGGACCAATGGGGGCATCGGACCCGGTTCGTGAGCCCCGGGGGCCGGCCGAGCCACGTGGGCCATTGGTCCCGGTTCGTCTGGACCTATTGGTCCCGGTTGATGGGACGAACCGGGACCAATGGTCCTCGCTCCTGGCCCAAAACCATTGGTCTCGGTTGGCGACTTGAACCGGGACCAATGGGCTTCCATTAGTCCCGGTTCGAGCCATCAACCGGGACTAAATGGTTGGTACCCGTTGCGACCAGAGTTTAGTCCCACCTCGCCAACCGAAGGGGAACGGGACCGGTTTATAAGCCCCTCCCTCTCTACCCTATTGAGCTCCTCCGAAAATGAAAATAGATGCGCTTATATAGGTAATTTAGCATAAATTCATACGGATTTCTCTTGAAATTCGTTATGAATTTAAGTTGAATTTCCTCTATAAGCGCATCTGTACTCATTTTTGAGTAGTTTTTTTTCTTTTTATTCTATATTTATTTTTTTATTTTTATTTCTGAGTTGTAATAAGCCATTAAAAATAAGCATATATGCTCCTTTTTTAGTATAGTTAATCACAACTATTTTTTGCTTCTATTCATTTCTGGGTTGTTTTTTATATAGTTTTTTTTCTTTTTCTGATATATTATTTTTTCTTTTTATTTCTGAGTTGTAATAAGCCATTAAAAATAAGCATATATGCTCCTTTTTTAGTATAGTTAATCACAACTATTTTTTGCTCTATTCATTTCTGAGTAGTTTTTTATATAGTTTTTTTTCTTTTTCTACTATATTATTTTTTCTTTTTATTTCTGAGTTGTAATAAGCCATTAAAAATAAGCATATATGCTCCTTTTTTAGTATAGTTAATCACAACTATTTTTTGCTTCTATTCATTTCTGAGTAGTTTTCTATATAGTTTTTTTTTCTTTTTCTGCTATATTATTTTTTCTTTTTATTTCTGAGTTGTAATGAGCCATTAAAAATAAGCATATATGCTCCTTTTTTAGTATAGTTAATCACAACTATTTTTTGCTTCTATTCATTTCTGAGTAGTTTTCTATATAGTTTTTTTTTCTTTTTCTGCTATATTATTTTTTCTTTTTATTTCTGTGTTGTGATAAGCCATTAAAAATAAGCATATATGCTCCTTTTTTAGTACAGTTAATCACAACTATTTTTTGCTTCTATTCATTTCTGAGTAGTTTTCTATATAGTTTTTTTTCTTTTTCTGCTATATTATTTTTTCTTTTTATTTCTGTGTTGTGATAAGCCATTAAAAATAAGCATATATGCTCCTTTTTTAGTACAGTTAATCACAACTATTTTCTTTTTATTTCTTCTATTTATTTCTGAGTGTTTTTTATATATTTTTTCTTTTCTGCAACATTTATTTTTTTTCTTTTTATTTCTGAGTTGTAATAAGTCATTAAAAATAAAAAAGAGGCGTAATGCTCGTTAATTTGCTTCAAGCCTTTTGAAATAGTGTCAACTGCACTGCACATAGCCCTGTGCAGTCTACCGTATTCCGCAAGGCTTGAAGCTAACCAACGTGCAGGAGCATTGAGCCTCTTCGTCATTGTATCTGCACTCAGGGCTTATAAACAGCTGCGAGTGCCTCTCGCTTGGCGAGGTGGGACTAAAACAACAGCTGGAGGAAGAATCAACAAAAAAACAGCTGCAGAAGATAAAAAAGTAGTTAGACGGGTCCATTGGTACCGGTTGGTGGCACCAACCGGTACCAATGCCCATCTTTGGTCCCGGTTGGTGGCTCCAACCGGGACCAATGCCCTTCTTTTGTCCCGGTTGGAGCCACCAACCGGGACCAAAGGTCTTCGTTTCCCGCCCTTTGGGCTGCTGAAAAGAGGCCTTTGGTCCCGGTTGGAGGCACCAACCGGGACTAAAGGAGGCATTGGTCCCGGTTTGTGCCAAGAACCGGGACTAATGCCGTTGCTATATATACAGCACTTAGCGTCCTCCTCTCCCGACTTCGATCTCTCCGGCCTCTCCTCCTCCGCCGTCGCCGCGTCCCCTGCCGCTACCTCGACGTCGCCGCCCCGCCCCGACGCCGTCGCCGGCCCGCCCCGCCCCGACGCCGTCGCCGGCCCGCCCCGCCCCGACGCCGTCGCCGGCCCGCCCCGCCCCGACGCCGTCGCCGCCCCGTGCCGCCCCGGCTGCCCCGCGCGCCGTCGCCGCCCGCCCCTGCAGCCGCCCCGGCCCGCGCCGCCTCGACGCCGTCGCCGCCCCGCGCCGCACCGAGCCGTCGCCGTCGCCCCTGTGAGCCTCTTTTTTTAATTTTTGTTAGATTTGTTTTTAGATTTTTTTGTAGTTCATAGATTTTTTTGGTTACATTAGATGTGTAGTAATTTAGATATGTAGTTAATGTAGATTGTGTAATTAATTTGTTCATATTATGTTAGATTTTTTTGTTAGATTAGATGTGTAGTAATTTAGATATGTATTATATTATGTTAGATTTCTTTTTCTGTAAATAGATTTTTTATGTTAGTTTTTTTATGTTAGATTTTTTTTCTGTTAGATTTGTTCATATTGTGTAATTTAGATCTTTTTGTTAGATTAGATGTGTAGTAATTTAGATATGTATTATATTATGTTAGATTTTTTTTTTGTAAATATATTTTTTATGTTAGTTTTTTTTATGTTAGATTTTTTTTCTGTTAGATTTGTTCATATTGTGTAATTTAGATCTTTTTGTTAGATTAAATGTGTAGTAATTTAGATATGTATTATATTATGTTAGATTTTTTTTCTGTAAATAGATTTTTTATATTAGATTTTTTTATGTTAGATTTTTTTTCTGTTAGATTTGTTCATATTGTGTAATTTAGATCTTTTTGTTAGATTAGATGTGTAGTAATTTAGATATGTATTATATTATGTTAGATTTTTTTTTCTGTAAATAGATTTTTTATGTTAGATTTTTTTATGTTAGATTTTTTTTCTGTTAGATTTGTTTATATTGTGTAATTTAGATCTTTTTGTTAGATTAGATGTGTAGTAATTTAGATATGTATTATATTATGTGTAGTAATTTTAATGATTTTTTTGTTCATAGTATTTAGAAAAAGGAAAAAAAAGAAGTAGTTTATATATAGTTGAACTAGCTAGCTGATTTAATAAACTAGTTTATTTTACTATATAATGAAGTAGTTTGTTTTTAGTAAGTACTACTTATTTATTTATAGTAAGTGTTTAGTAGTTGAACTAGATAGTTGATTTAATTAATAAGACTACTTTTATTTAACTATATATAGAAGTAGTTCCCGCGTCGACGTCGGCGATGCCTATCCCGCATCCTCGTCGTCGTCGACTCGGCGGTGGAGGCCTGCTTGATCAGGGTCATGTTCGGGACTGGGCTCCGCCGGGTTGGTATTGGGAGGTGCTACCTTCCGGGGGACGTAGGTTGGTGAGGAGGCAGCCCGTTGTTGACCCGATCCTTGTTTGGTGGCGGTCGCGTGGGCCAGTGACGGTGGTGAGGCATCCGGACACCGCGGAGGTGGTACGTCACCGTGTCAGCGAGGAGGACGAGCACGTCCGTCGCTACATGGTTGCATTGGAGGGGAGGTTCGACAATACCTGGCAGGTTCTTCAGGGATCTCACTGGAGCTATGATCCTGTGATGGTTCCTTATCTTTGGGTGTCCACCGCCCGCGTCGATACCTGTCGGGCGCTACGGTTCTAGTTGTATTAGTGATAATATTCGATGATGTACGGACACCAAGAGATGATGTACTTTTGCTTATAATTATTGAATGCATGCTAATTTGAATACTATATATACTTTATTTTGTGATTTGGTTTTGCTTATTGAATGCTCATATTGGATAAGTTCTCCTTCATTCCCGTGTGCTAGACAATTTGGTATAATAATGCATTCGGGAATGAAAGAGGAGCTACGTACGTACATCGATCATCGATAGTCAACCCATGATTAATAATAATGATCTAGTTTAATATTTGAATTATAATCATAGGCCGGAATGTCGTACTCATCGGATGACGAAAATCGCCCGGGGGAGTGCGACTGGTGCCACGACGACCGAGGTATGTGCGACAGATTCATTGAGCTGGACGAAGATCGGCGCTTCAGCATTAAGCTCGAGGAGACTTGCGATGTTCATACGGTACGCAACGACGACAATAGTTTTTTTTCGTAATTAAGCACGACTTCAACTATTTTAACGTGTATTTTTCATCTTTTCCAATTCGACTAGCTTATCACATGCTTTGCAAGACGCTATGTCTTGGAGAGGATGGATTTTGAAGACCATGAAAATTTCGAAACCAAAAAATTATCCTAAGTACCGAACATGGTGTGGATTTTCAAGTAAAGTTGTACAATGCTCAGAGTGTAACCCATTTTGGTTGCAAAAATTGGGATGCATTTTGCAAGATGTATGGTCTTGATGAGGGTATGATTGTCACCATGGATCTTGGTGATCCTACAATCGAGCAACAGACACCTTCGATTTGGGTCTTTGTGGATACACCTCCAGTTCTTCCCTCATGTGAGCTAAACATAGTTATTAAGTAATTTATATTGTTTATTTCAAAATATATAGTTGACAACTTATCTCCATTGACAGCTTATTTTCATTCTTCAAAGAATGTGCGGAAGATGGTAGACAGAACGTACTACACCGAAGGCTCCGAATTAACTTATCAGGAGAAAAAACATCTGGTCGGATTTTGTACTGATCTTGAGAATTACAATATCTACAATCAAACTCCTCAACATTATGGTCAATACGTGCCACTAGTGCACGTGTTGAACTAAGGTAACTACCATGGAGATACCTTGGTAAGATTATTTTTTACTATTACAACATCCGTGCATCTTTTTGCACACTTCTAAAACTAGTACATCATTGCTAACTACGTAGTTATTACTATGTTTTTCAACAGATAATCCCGAATGATTGTGTGCCTCATCTGATGTATACGCGTGGTAGCCTTCATGTTTTGAACATACTACCAGGTCATCCTACGAATCTCAACTGTCCATACCGGGTTTCTAAAAGAAGTGGAGACATAACAATCAAAGAATGGAAAAAATGTATGGACAGTCGTAAGGAGCTTCTTGGAAGCAATAAGCAGCGAAAGGCAAGAATTGGAGACAGGATGATCGCCATTCTTCATAATGGAGAGTCAGGGTCTATATTGTTTTATGCTATTTTACCTTAAGGGTGTTTAGGTCCTATACCTAATACTGATGATCATGTGCTAAGAACAATTATGTAGGGTTGGGTTCGATGACTATATATGAGGATGATGATTGTATGACTTATTATTAATAACAAGTAGAAGTTGTATGATGATGCATGATTAGTAGGACTTTATTATATACATATATATGATGATGTATGATGCAAAGCATGCATGAGCATGTCATATCTGCGGGTGCAATGAACATAGCAGCAGCGTTGATAAACCAAGGACGAAGATAAGAGAGGACACTTCTCTCTATTAGCTAGCTATAATAACAACCTAAAAATAACCCCCAAAACCTCTAAAGCAGCCACTTTTGTAAAAAATAATAATTGACTTTTGGTCCCGGTTGGAGCCACCAACCGGGACCAAAGGCCCTCTGACTGGGCTCGGTGCACAGGACCACGTGGAGCCACATTGGTCCCGGTTCGTGTTTGAACCGGGACTAATGGGTGGTGGCATTAGTAACAATCCATTAGTCCCGGTTCATTAACCGGGACTAAAGGCCCTTACGAACCGGGACTAATGGGTGGTTTTCTACTAGTGTGAATTGCTGCAATGGAAGGCAGAGAATGGTGTATCTGATAAGAGATTTGGAAAGTTGCTGGTAATGGTAAAGAATATGCTTCCAAAGGACAACGAATTACCCAAGAGTACGTATGAAGCAAAGAAGGCTGTCTGCCCTCTAGGGTTAGAGGTGCAAAAGATACATGCATGCCCTAATGACTGCATCCTCTACCGCGATGAGTACGAGGATTTGAACGCTTGCCCGGTATGCGGTGCATTGCGTTATAAGATCAGTCGCGATGACCCTGGTGATGTCGAGGGCGAGCGCCCCAGGAAGAAGATTCCTGCCAAGGTGATGTGGTATGCTCCTATAATACCACGATTGAAACGTTTGTTCCAAAACAAAAAGCATGCGAAGGCGATGCGGTGGCACGCAGAAGACCATAAGAAAGACGGAAAGTTGAGAGTACCCGCTGACGGTTCGCAGTGGAGAAAAATTGAGAGAAAGTATTGGGAGGAGTTTGCAGGTGACCCAAGGAATGTATGGTTTGGTCTAAGCGCAGATGGCATTAATCCTTTTGGGGAGCAGAGCAGCAACCATAGCACGTGGCCTGTGACTCTATGTTTGTATAACCTTCGTCCTTGGTTGTGCATGAAGCGAAAGTTCATTATGATGCCAGTGCTCATCCAAGGCCCTAAGCAACCCGGCAACGACATTGATGTGTACCTAAGGCCATTAGTTGAAGAACTATTACAGCTGTGGAATGGAACAGGTGTACGTGCGTGGGATGAGCACGGACAGGAAGAATTTGACCTAAAGGCGTTGCTGTTCGTGACCATCAATAATTGGCCTGCTCTCAGTAATCTTTCAGGATAGACAAACAAGGGATACCGCGGATGCACGCACTGTTTGGATGATACCGACAGTATATATTTGGATAGTTATAGGAATAATGTGTACCTGGGACATCGTCGATTTCTTCCGACAAGGCATCCCGTAAGAAAGAAAGGCAAGCATTTCAAAGGTGAGGCGGATCACCGGACGAAGCCTCGCCACCGTACTGGTGCTGATGTACATGATATGGTCAAGGATTTGGAGGTAATCTTTGGAAAGGGTCCTAGCGGAAAACCTATTTCGAAGGACGCTGACGGACGTGCACCCATGTGGAAGAAGAAATCTATATTTTGGGACCTACCATATTGGAAAGACCTAGAGGTCTGCTCCGCAAATGACGTGATGCACGTGACGAAGAATCTTTGCGTGACCCTGCTTGGCTTTTTGGGCGTGTATGGGAAGACAAAAGATACACCAGAGGCACGGGAGGACCAGCAACGTATGCACGGAAAAGACGGCATACATCAGGGTCAGGCCAGCTATGCTCTTACCAAAGAAGAGAAGGAAATCTTCTTCGAATGCCTGCTCAGCATGAAGGTACCGTCTGGCTTCTCATCGAATATAAAGGGAATAATAAATATGGCAGAGAAAAAGTTCCAGAACCTAAAGTCTCATGACTGCCACGTGATTATGACGCAACTCCTTCCGGTTGCATTGAGGGGGCTTCTACCGAAAAAAGTTCGATTAGCCATTGTGAAGCTATGTGCATTCCTCAATGCAATCTCTCAGAAGGTAATCGATCCAGAAATCATACCAAGGTTACAGAATGATTTGGTGCAATGTCTTGTCAGTTTCGAGTTGGTGTTCCCACCATCCTTCTTCAACATCATGACGCACATCCTAGTTCACCTTTGTGAAGAGATTAACGTTTTGGGTCCTGTATTTCTACACAATATGTTCCCCTTTGAAAGGTTCATGGGAGTCTTGAAGAAATATGTTCATAACCGTGCTAGGCCAGAAGGAAGCATCTCGAAGGGCCATGAAAATGAGGAGGTCATTGAGTTTTGTACTGACTTCATTCCTGACCTTAAGCTGATTGGTGTTCCTGAATCGCGGCATAAGGGCAGACTGGAAGGAAAAGGCACGCTAGGAGGGCATCAAATAATATGTATGGATGGGCATTCTCTCACTGAAGCACACTACACAATTCTACAGAATTCCACCTTGGTGGCTCCATATATGGAGGAACACAAGAATTTTCTATAGTCCAAACACCCAGAGAAGTCTGACGACTGGATTACACGCGAACAAACAAGGACTTTCGCCAGTTGGTTGCAAAAACATGCCCTGAATGATGGCGATATTCAAAATGACCTGTACTCGCTGTCCCAGTTACCATCTTCGAATATAATGACTTTCAAAGGGTACCAGATAAATGGGAATACATTTTACACGATCGCCCAAGAAGAAGAGCACCAACCAAAACAGTGGTGTCCGCTTTGATGCAACAACCAACACGGGAAAGGAAACATATTATGGTTACATAGAGGACATATAGGAACTTAACTATGGATTAGGTGATTTGAAGGTCCCTTTATTTCAGTGCAAATGGGTCAAGATGACACGAGGCGGGGTAACGGAAGACCCGCAGTACAGAATGACAACAGCGGATCTCCACAATCTTGCGTATGCAGACGAACCATTTGTCCTAGCCAATGATGTGGCGCAGGTTTTTTATGTGAAAGACATGTCTACCAGGCCGAGAAAAAGAAAAGATAAGGAAGCGAATGGATCATACGACGAGCCAAAGCGCCACATAGTTCTTTCAGGAAAAAGAAACATCGTGGGAGTGGATGACAAGACAGACATGTCAGAAGAATATGAAAAGTTTGATGAAATTGCTCCATTCACAGTGAATATTGACCCGAGCATCCAGTTAAATGATGAAGATTTTCCATGGCTACGGCGCAAAGGGACAGACGCGAAGTAAAAGTTTCACACCCAAAGATCTGGGATGTGATCGGCTTCACTATTATCACTTTCTTCTGTGTTTCACACCCAGGAGGGAATGTATGTAATAGTTAGGGTAGTTATGTGTTTTGGCATTTGAAACGCGAAGAAATTTTATGTGCAAACAAATTCTTTTCATGCATTTACTGATTTTTTCCAGCTAAATGACCTTGAAATTGAAAAGCATTTCAAATGAACTCAGAAAAGGTTGAAAGTTGGCATGGTATCATAATTTCATACAATAGCATGTGCGAAAAAGTAAAGAGGGTTAAGGCAAAAACTGGATACACTTCGTGTACAAAATGGACAATCTCTTTCGAAGTACCAGGGTTTCCGACAAAAACTGAACTGTTACAAGGGCATTTCATTTTTTAAATAACCTAAGCATTACCAAATTGAATATAATGATAAAACACACTAATATTAAACATAAGAAAAAAGAATCACTGAAAAAACTTTTTTCAAAGTTAAGTTATTCACAAACTAGTGATTCATACAAATTTCAAATAATTCAAAATTTAAACTATTCAAATTTGAAAACTACCGGCACTAACAGAAAGTTTGTAATTTTTTGTACCTAAAGCAAAAATATTCACAAAGAAACTCTAAATACAGGAAAAAACAACTCAAAAATAAATAAAACAAAAATAAATAAAGCAAAAAAAATAAGAAATGAAAAAAGCCCGCCTACTAGGCCAAAGCGGCCTGCATACGACTAGGAACACAACCTTTAGTTGGGCCAGGATGCAGGCCCGCAAAGGCCCCGTAGGCCCACTGGGCAGAAGAGGACAGATAGGCCCAGTAGGCCTGCTTAGGAGAGGAGCTCGAGAGAGCTACCGCACTGGGGCTTATATACCAGTACGGTAGCCCCTCGGCTCGCGAGGTGGGACTAAACTTGCGCACCGCCTGCAACCAGCGCACCCCCTTTAGTACCGGGTCGTGGCTCCAACCGGTACTAAAGACCCCCCCCCTTTAGTATCGGTTGGAGCCACAACCCGGTACTAAAGGGGGGTGCGCTTCCCGCCGCTTGGCCTGGCCAAAACAGACCTTTAGTACCGGTTGGAGCCACCAACCGGTACTAAAGGTCCATTATATAAATACAACACTTGAAAAAAAATTCAGTTTCCCTTTGTTTCTTCCCTCCGTTTCCTCCCTTCGTCGCGCCGCCCTGCCCCGATCGACGCCGTCCCCGTTGACGTCGCCGCCCCCGCCCCTCGTCGCCGACCCCGGCCGTCCCCGCCCCTCGTCGCCGCCCCCGTCGACGTCGCCGCCCCAGCCGTCCCCGTCCCCGTCGTCCCCGTTGTCCCCGTCGCCGCGCCCGCCCCGCCCCGTCGTCGCCACCCCGTCCCGTCGCCCCGGCCGCCCCGTCCCGTCGCCCCGTCGTCGCCTCGCCGGTGAGCTCGCCCCAGCCGCCATGTCCACACACACACACACACACACACTACACACACACACACACACATTAGTTTGTTTGTTATAATTTTTTTTCTTCTGATTTTTAGTTATAGAAATGTTAGAAATTATTCTGTTTTTAGTTATATAAATATTAGAAATGTTAGTTATATAGAATTGTTATAAATGTTTTCTGTTTTTTAGTTATAGAAATATTTATAGAAATGTTAGCAATTTTTCTGTTTTTTAGTTATATAAATATTAGAATTGTTATGGAAATGTTAGTTATATAATCAGGAAATTTTAGAATTAGTTTTAGTTAGATGAATTAGATTAATGTCAAATTGTTAGAATTTGCATATATATAGAATTTTAGTTATCACAATCCAATCATTTAAAAAATGTTACTTTTTGCGGGCATACAGTATTTGTTCTCAACGATATGCCCGGCCCACATCCTCGCCATCGACCCGTTCACGACGACGTCCTGCTTCAGGGGACCCATGTCCGGGATTGGGCTCCGCCGGGCTGGCACTGGGAGGTGCTACCTGGAGGGGCGCGCCACTTAGTGAGGAACCCGACCTCGGGTCCCGTCGTCGACCCTGATCTTCTTTGGTGGCGTTCGCGTGGGCCACATTCGGTGCAGAGGCAGCCGGCCCCGCCGGAGGTGGTGCGTCGCCGTGTCAGGGAGGAAGATGAGCACGTCCATCACTACATGGCTGCTATGGACGACGTTAGGTTCTCCACTACTTGGCGGGTTCTTTGGGCAGATGACCGAAGATATGATCCTGTGATGGTTCCTTCTCTTTGGGTGTGCACCGCCCGCGCCCCAGGAACCGCGAGTGGCGCCCTAGATTCTTCTGTAGTACTCGATCTTTATTAGGTACCTAGCCAGTGATGTATTTGATATATAATATTCGAGACGATCTATTCGAGATTATATATATTAAGACGATGATGTATTCGAGATTATATATTCGAGACGATGTATTCGAGATTCAGTTTTTCCATATTGATTAATTGCATCCATGCATTGTAATTTGAATACTAAATTGTTTTATATTTCTTCAGTATTAGTAAAGTAAAAGTTATGGCGGACAATACCGGCAGAGAGAGAGAAGAGGAATTGTTCGACATCATACGCAGCCCTCAAAGGCTAGATGATCTGAATGAAGCAGATGACGGCTCCCAATATCTGAACAATACCGGAGAGGGTGATGAAAAGATATTCGATCTCGACGACCGAACTGATGAAGTCATGAACTATGATTATGATTATGATGACACAGACAATGTTTGTGATGACACAGACAATGCTGATCTTCAAATAACAAAGACTACCGGCAAGGTATATTTATATAAGCATGCATCATGGTGATCATCACATGTTTTTTTATTGAAGATATATTAACGAATCGATCTTTCTTCTTTCAGCCCTCCGGATCGAGCAAATCTGCTTCTACAGACAGCAAGACAGAGCGAGGCCCGGGCAGAATGTTGAAGGATGGTGTAAAGTACCACATCGAATCCATCAAACTTAGTGGCGAACCCCTCACGCCTAAGAACGTTGTGGACAAGTGGACTCGTCAGTGCGGAGTTCTTGTGAAGGACAAACTCCCGATCTCCATTCAAGAATGGAAAGAGCCAAAGACTAAACGTCCAGGTGTTACTTGGGTCGACGATAGAGCCAAAGAAGACCTTTTGAAATCTCTGATGGAACATTTCACCCTACCAGATCATTTCACTGAAGCAGATGTGAAGAAAGTCAAGGCCGCTGCTCTTAAGAAGATGGCAATTGCATTCAACACCCACAAGAAAACTGTATGGGCCAACTACCTCGCTAATGAAAGGAAGACTCCAGATTTCAAGGGAACACTGGAGAAGCAAAGAGAGCAGTGGGACGATTTCGTGACCTTCAAGGATTCAGAATTATCTAAGGAACGGTCGATGAAAAACAAGGCAAATGCCGCAAGAAAGACGCAGTTCCATAGGCAGGGTCCAGGTGGCTACGCGGTGGGATTGCCTAAGTGGGATAAGTCTGAGCGAGAGATGGAGGATGCAGGGGTCACTTCGGTTACTAGGAACTGGCCTCCCAGGTGCAGAACTTGGTTCTATGCGCATGGGGGAGCGTTGGACCAGAAGACAGGCGAAGTTTCGCGGAAGGCAAGTCTAAAAGGAGCCGAACAAAAGATAATTGACACAATAGAAGAAGCTCGAAGGGGGGAGTTCACGCCCAACAGAGAGAACGATGAGCTTACGCGCTCCCTGGGAAATCCTGAACACCCGTGAAGAACACGAGGCAAGGGCGTTATTCCCTAGTATGAGGGCTTTTCGGACTAGAATGACGACTACAGGTCCTGTGCAAGAAAGAAGATGGAGGAGGAGAAGAAGAGGAAGTTGGAGGAGGAGCAGAGGAAGCAGTACGCAGAACGCCTTCAAGGCCTAGAAGCAAGGCACGCGGACCTGGCACTCAAATTCCAGTAGCAGCAGCAGCATATCGACTCACTTAGCCAGGAAAGGGGGTCTCAGCAGCGACAGCAGCAAGCGGATGATCGTCCAGCATTGGATAGCACCGTCCCATCCATGCCGAGAAGCAGCGTTAGTTCTGCCCCGGGCGACACACTGCTGGATACATACCCTGTGGATGACATCATAGAGAACACTAACTGTCAGCTACACTCCAAAATGAAGAACATATCCATGAAGGTGGCGGACGGCGTTGCTTTTCAGTTACCCCCAAAGCAACCTACCATTGCATCCTGATTCCAGAGGGCTATGCTCGTGTCATGGTTGATGAAGTGGTGGACCCATATTCAGGGCTAACGCTTGACATTCCTGGAGGTGAAGACGAGCGCACACTGGGAGAGGCCATACATCGTATCATCCTATGGAGAAAGGATTGCATCATCTTTCGAAGTCAACCAACACCGTCGTCTGCTGACTCCTCCTCGAAGTCCGTCACCGAGTAAGCAGACTCCCGCTCCTCCAAGTCCACGAACGCGTGAGACGACTCCTCCTCGAAGTCTGCCACCTCCTCCAAGTCCCCGAACGCGTGAGCTGACTCCTCCGGTTTCAAGTCCGGCACAGCGTCATGCCACTTCTCCGGTTTCAAGTCCGGCACCGTGTCAGGCCACACCTCCTGCTTCAAGTCCGGCACATCGTCAGGCCACTTCTCCTAGTCCAACTCCACGTCAGCCGTCTCCGCCGTCTCAGCAATCGCAGAAGAGACATGCCGCATCTTTGGTGCGTAGCGGTACGAGTCAAGGTAGTTCATGAAGTACAGGCGGAGACAAGCGATATAAATATGGTCCAAGCCTCGCTCCTCTTCCTCAGAGGCCTTACGACATGACTAAGGAGCAAAACACAGCCATAGTGCAAGCCCAAGTGGACGCCCATTTTGGACCGAAACCGGCACCGCCGCCAAAGGAGAAAGTGCTTGAGAAAGTAATTGACCACTTCATTCGTATGGCTAGAGAACCAGCTCCCAAGCCTGTTGACTCGGACTATGAGCGCCAAATCAGGAAGGCAAATCGAGCATGAGTACAGAAGGAAGCGAGATCAAGCTCAAGCCAACAAGCAGCTAGCAAAAAATGCGGGAGAACCGTTCCCCAGTTTGGAGAACAGGCGGCGCAAGCGATCCCCCCGCTTGTTGTGCCAACAACACATGAGAGGAGTAGTACGCGCGCCAAATATTATTGTGGGCAAACCGTTAGCATTCCCCAGCATGGCGATGTGGTAATAACAGAGGATCATATAATGCAGGCTCAAATACTCAATATCTCTGTTGGAGAACTCCTCGAAATCGAGCCCATACCTACGCTTAAAGAATCGGAAATAGCATGGCAATATGTCCGGGGCAAACCTTTGGTCCATCCAGACAAGGTCAAGGACCTCCCAACGAGAATGTATCAATTGCATCAATGGTACATGAATATTACCAAGATTTCCAATCGAGAGTCCCTCATGGTGAATGTCAAGCATGAGCATTATTACCATGAGAAAGCTCTAACCATTGAGTATCCAGAACTATTTCAGTTATACAATCAAGACGCACTCGACAAGTCTATCGTCAGTTGCTATTGTCTGTAAGTGATTTCTTTCTGTAATTTAAGTCTCAAGCTAGTTATGTAGTGATAATTTTGATCAATCATCACATGTAATTATCCTCACTATATTCTTTTTCTGTGGTATTATATGCAGGATAAAGATGTATGAAATGAAAAAAGCTAGACGCTATGGCGTTGGGTTCATTGACCCAAATACCATTAATCAGGACATATGGCAGATTAAACATTGTCAAGATGCTGTAGAGGAAAGCATGCTAGAGTTCTTGAAGCGCCTCAATAGCAATGAAGATATACTACTTCCTTACAACTTCCCGTGAGTCACACTGTCTTCTACTACAAATTCTGTTTTTGCTTACTAGCTAGCTAGATATTAATAATTAAGTGAATATGGTTTTACGGTAGTTGATTAATTTTATGCACATGCCCGCTTAATTAAGACATGCAAACGTGTGCGTATGCAGTTGGCACTGGGTCTTGTTAGACACTAAAGTTGAGGAAGGAAAAGTTGAATTACTGGACTCACTAACTAAAGAAGATGAAGACTACACCATCGTGAAGGGGATAGTCAACAGGTAATTTCAATCATTATTAACTATATCTCGGCCTATTAATTATTAGTTCGTCATTTTCTGATATGAACTATTTAATAACCCCTTTATTAATTTTCTTTGCCGGCGGGCAGGGCATGGGCAAAGTTCATTAAGGTGACTCCAGGAACGTGGCCAAAAAAGTTGTTTTGGCATCGACCCAAGGTAAGTAATTAAGTAGTACTAGCTAGCTACCATCTCTTTAATTCTTGTTTCAATATTATTAATTAATTATCATGCTTGATTAATCATTATCTGATTCAATTCCATTCTCGTAAAGGCCCTGAGGCAAGCGTCGGGGAATAATCTGTGTGCATACTATGTTTGCGAGAACATTCACATGATGACGTGCGAAAAGAGCAGATCTGATAGACAGGACTGGGTACGTTTGTCAGAACACTATTCACACCATTATCGATATCTAGTCACACATCTAACACACATGCATATATTGATCTCCTTCTTAATAGTTCAGATCGGTGCGGGATAAGCTCTTACCATCGGACCGCATACTAGCACTTCAAGAGGAAATAGCCGGATTTTTGCTCGACCAGGTCATAGATCCCAAAGGAGAATACTATTACCCGCTACCGCCCCATGAACCACTTGTCATCGTGCTCCGGAGGCACCAAAGGAAACATATATATGTAGGAGAAATTGTGTATATGTATATAGATGTGTATGTGTGAATAATTAATGGTGTTGGTTTGTGAGACATTCGATGATATATATATATATATATATATATATATATATATATATATATATATATATATATATATATATATATATAAACACTATTCTGATCACGGGATCAGAATAATATTCTGATCACAACCTGACCTGCCGCGCTATTAGTACGTTGAACTTCCCTGTGAACCAGGTTGAACTTCCGCCAACATTGCCGAAATGGGGCTTGCGATAGACCATTGGAAAGCTATGGACACCAGTATCATGATCCAAATTAAATTTTTGACAAAATGTAAGCGGTTTAAGAGCAGTTTTCAAAACCGTTTTCTCTTCACACAAAAAACATGAATCGTATTTTCAATCACATTTCTGAACCGTTTATCGGAATGAGGCATATAATATGGCGTTGGAAAGCTGCTGAAAAACCGCTCCTTCCACATGTTGAAAGTTTTCTCTAATTCCCTATGGTTAAACAGTAATTTGAAAAAACATAAAATTTCGTAAACCGAACAGCTGAGTTCGTTTTTTCGATGTCATTTCTAAACGGCTAATCCAATGGAGGCATATGATATTGCATTGGAAAGCTTATGAAAATGCGCTACTTTTTCATCTTGAAAGTTTTTTCTAATTTTGAATGGTTTAAGAGTAATTTAGAAAATGGTCCAAGTCCTACCGAGTTCGTATTTTTGAGCTAATTTTTTAACAGTGCATCCGAATGCAGCAAATGATATGACGTTGGAAAGCTTTAACAAATGCGGAACTTTTTGGTATGTATTGTTTCTCCCAATTCTTTACGGTTTTAAGTCAGTTTCGAAAATGGCGAAAAACGTATTTTCGCCGTAATTTCTACAAACTTTATCGGAATTGGGCAAATAATATACCGTTGAAAAGCTATAGATAATGCAAAAAAATTCCATGTTGATGGTTTTCTCTGATTCTTAGCCGTTTTCAAGTAATTTCGAAAACGGCGGGATCATTCGTTCTGCCTCTATCGCGAAACAGATTATTCAAAAATGCATCGCGTGAAGAACCTGAACTTCTCGGCGCGTGTACCTGAACTTCACTCTGTTTTTCACGTGATTTTTCTGCTCGTAGGTATATATCCACTGCTTGTAACTCTCCATCCACTCACCGGAATTGAGCAAGTGATATACCGGCGGAAAGCTGCTGTAAGCACATAACTTTCCCGTGTTGATCATTTTTTCATACTCGCGATGATTTTAAAAGTTTTTCATCTGAAATTCATTCAGCGTAGTAGTTGAACTTCATGCTGTTTTCACGTACAACTTCTGTGACGTATTTTCGTTTGTAAATTTCTCATCCATTCGTCAGTGTTACACAAATGTTATTCCTTTTGTACAAATCTCTCTCACAATAATTTTTTTTAACTTTCTCCAACAAAGGACTTGACCTTATAACAACAAAACTTTTTGCCTTTGCTTTTTTATTATTTTTTAATACAAAATGCACACCGTGTATTACATGAACTTCTAGCAGTTATCAACCTGAACTTCTCTCGGTTACATTAAAATATTTGAGTTTTTTACGAATTTTTAATCTTATTTTTCTTAATCCTTTTTTATGAATTTTGAAGCGCTCTATTTTTAATAGTTGAACTTCTTGTTATTTTATTTTTGAACTGCTTGTTTCCATTTTTTAATAACGAGGAAAATCTGAGTTTTCTATAATTACCGAACTTCTCCATCTTTTTAACATGGACTTCCTGGTTTTATTTCTTAATCTTTTTTTATGAAATTTTGAAGCGTTATATTTTTTAAAAAGTTGAACTTCTTGTTTTTTATTTTTGAACTTCTTGTTTCCATTCTTTAATAACGAGGAAATCTGAGTTTTCTATAATCATCGAACTTCTCCATATTTTTAATTTGGACTTCCTGGTTTATTTCTTTTAGTAACGAAAAAATCCTACTTTCTGATAGACATCGAGCCGCTCCATTTTCCAATTTGAGCTTCTAGGTTTATTTTAACAGAGAAAATCTTTTTTATAACATTGTTTGAGATGCTTTTTTAATGACCTTCTTTGGGTTTGTAACAAGCATTGAACTTCTTCATCTTTTTAATTTGAACTTCTTATTTTAGATTTTATTTTTTTAACTTTATCATCTTGGTTTTGTACTAAAAATTGAACTTCTGGGTTATCTAAATTTGAAGGTCTAGGTTTTTATATAACCCCTTTATTATTAAAAAGTTGAACTTCTTTGTATTTTTAATTTGACTTTCTTTGGTTTTGTAATAAACATTGAACTATGTTTGTGAAATTTGAACCTCTAATTTCTTTTGGAAACATGGAAAATGCTTTCTTTAAATAAATTTTTGAACTACTAAGTCTTTTTTATTTTTTGTTTTTCCTTATTTCTTAATTTTAACTTCTTCATTTTATTATTTTGTAATGAGAAAACATCTAAGTTTTTTTAACCTTCGAACCTCTCTTTTTTTACTTTGAATTTCTTAGAAAAATATGGTTTTAAATAAGCAAACAATATTCTAGGTTTTTTAATTTGAACTTCTAGGTTTTTGACCTTCTTGGTTATTTCGAATTGAACTTCTAGGGTTTTCAAATTTGAACTTCTATGTTTTTTGACCTTCTCGGTTATTTCAAAATTTCTAGTTTTTTAAATCCATTTTTACATACTTTTGTTGAACTGCTCTGTTATTTTGAGTTGGCCCTCTCTCTTATTTTTTAGAAACGAGGAAAATCTAACTTTTAGAAAATGGTTATTTTTCTATGAATGAGAAAAATCCAAATTTTTATTGAGCATCCAACTGCTCTGTTATTTTAAATTGAGCTGCTTGGTTTTATTTTCTAGGAAGAGGAAAAATCTATTTCTTTATATAAACATTACACTAATGTGTTATTTAAATTTGAAATTCTTAGTTTTATATTTTATAAACCAAAAATTGGATTACTTTTAAATTTATATTTTTCTCATTGTAAATATTATTTTCTGTATGTTTGAACCAAAAATATCTAAGTTTTTTGCATTTATACTGGTCATATGAGCAAACACCGAAAAGAGCGCAATCATTTTTTCATGAATTGCTATGTTATCCCTGCCCATGAACTTTCCCCCTTTTTCTTCTTTGAAACGAGTACTTTCTCCATTGTAATTGAACTTCGAGCGCATTTTTTTATAAAACACTTTTTATTAAGTTAACTCTCTTTTTATTTAGATTAACCTTTTCTCTTGTAGTTATACATAAACTTTTTTTTCGTTTGCACTTGAACTATCGAGGCAACATACAACATGAAACGTATGAAGCCTCTACCAAATGAAACATACAAAATATAAATAAACAATGACACTTTTCTCCACAAACCAAAATTTTCTTAACTTGGTCTATGCTATTGAGGGTTTTCAGGGGAGGGATTAGATGATTTGGTCGTCAGTACAAAGGAAAGAGGAGGGATTTGAGAGCGATTCCCGTGGACAGTTGCTTGCGAGGGAATCGACCTCCCAGACTATACATTGTTTTTAATTACTACAATATTCAAACTAGAGTAACATTGGACTGCACAATTACGTACAATCGTACAGGAAGTGTTATGCATTTAGATAGGATATAATTTACAACAATCACGTACAATGCATCAAACTTCAACCTGGACTCGCATTGGACAGCAAAACTAAATTTTTGTGATGACTTAAAACCAAATTTATCTGTTCACAGCGACAATGTCAAATTCTATAATTACACAGGGTTTGTAGCAGCCAGTGGCACACAAACACAAACACCATGTGGGCACAAGACGGCACACACTACTTCTCATTCTATAATTACTAAACGTCACCAATACAAATGTCTGAACTTCGACAACCATCAACTAATTTTGCCCAATTGAAAATGCTTCTTTTACACAAATTGCTGTAGTGCATCCACGCACATAGCACGCATGCACACATCCATGGTAGAGAAAGCCGAACGGGAAAAGAATAAGAGTAGGAGTTCATTGAAAAAATCTTGTTCCTTGCATCATGCATTTTTTCAGTAACCAAACAGCCTGCATGGTCCTTTGCCACCAGACAATAGCATTATCTGAACTTTAACCCCCAGCCAATTGAAAGTGCAGCCCCCTCGGCACCACACCCATTATGCCGGGCAGACGACACGCCACACCCTGCCATCGTCGGTGTTGCATGCCTGTTGAAGCGACACTGCTGCATGTCGCGCTCCATCTGTAGCTTCAACGGTTGAAATGGAAGCTGCGGGGGAAGGAAACGAAGCACCATAAGCTAGCTATAACGAAGGTAAAGAAGTAGCAGCAGAGGCTGCAGGTGCAAGGGGAGGGGTGTACTGCCAGAGAAATTGAGATGGCGGTCTAAGAAACTGACACCATGGTGTATCAAAACATGCTATTTGTTATTTTCCAAAGCATCCGAGTTTGTAAAGTCTGGCACTGATTCAGGGAGATGCATCATCATACAGAATATATAGAGAACTGAATACTTGGGAAAACAAATTGAAGTATCTGCAGGGAGAAATCAACTTGAACCGGTAATACAGCCAAACCATTCATCCCTTTTCATATAATTTCACACGGATGCAGAGTATACTGATCAGAATGTGTTTTTTTAGTACGCACATGAGAGTGTAAGCTTCAGATGATGGAATGTTGGTCACGGAAATTTTCTAATAGTCTATGAAGTAGCTAAGAAATGAAAAACATGGAAAAAACACTCTGAATGTACTAAACAAATACTGCACATCCTGAACCTTAATCCACATTCATTCTGAACTTCACAAGTACCGTGCAAAATTGGATGAGTTGGTTTCTCATTGTGGCACCGCTAGAAGCCAAGGCGCACAAATATGGAACGGGAGCAGGACACGCCGACAGTTCTACTACTCCATGCGACAGAGTTCAATCATCTAAGAGTGGAGTTGGAAGCAACAGGAGGAGGAACGTCAGTACGCGTTAGCAGAGAAGGTCACCTGTGGACATGTACATGGTAGGTGGACGACGGGGGAGAGGTGGTGTGCTGCCGTGGACGGAACCAAGCGGAGGCAGGGATTCCGCCTCGGGGCGGCGTCTCTGTCGCTGCTCCTGGTCTCCACCAAGCAAACACGGACGGTGGGTGCTTGAGGGGGTGGTCGTCTAGCCTGGTTGGCTCGCACGGGGAAGCCGGCGGGGCTGGATTGAGCGGGGCCGCGGGAGGAGGCTAACGGGGAGGCGCCGGGAAGCCCGGAGGTGGAGGCTCGCGGCCGCCCAACCAGGAGGTGGAGTCCCGACGGCGCATCTGCCGGGGAGGGAGATGGGGGCGGCAGCGCTTCTGCCGCCGGAGGGAGGTGGGGGCGGCGGCAAGCTGGGGAAGGTGCACGGGCGGTGGCGCGTCGGGGAAGGCAGGCGGGTGGCGTGCTGGGCAGGGTATGCCGGCGGCCAGATCGGGGACGTTGGGGGTAAGGTGTGGCGTGGCTTTTTTCTCCTCATTGGGCCTGTTCGGGAACGTCCATCGGGCCCTATATAGGGGGCGGCGTGATCTCTACTCGTAATGAAGCAGTTGATAGTCTCCGCCGGTCAATTTTCGTCCCACCTTTCCTGATTTTTTTTTGTACTTCTTCCCACCTCCTGCTGCCCACCGATCCACCGCTTCCTCCCTCCCGAACGATAAAAAAAACGGCAAGTTACAACGACGCCCACTGTGAACCGCTACGGTTCAGCGGTAAAAAAACGACCTAAAAAAATTTACCACGGTTAACCTACGAAATTACGATCCGAAACAGAACCCCTCGCACTCGAAAAATCCACGAACCGCACGCACGCACTAGCGAGCGAGGCCTCCAGAGTGCCCTCGAGCGACCCACAATTCCCTCACCCTGGCTAGGGTTCCTAGCCCCTCCTACTCCGCCGCCGCCGCCGAGTGCTTCCTGACCTCGCCGGGAGCAGATAGCAGGACCCCACCGCCGTGCCTCCCTCTCTCCTTTCTCCTCTTTCCTCTCTCTCTCTCTCTCTCTCTCTCTCTCTCTCTCTCTCTCTTTTCTCTGAACTACGTGACGTTCCTCTCTGCAGGTGCCTTCATGGCCGCGTCATGGATCTCGGCGCCGTGGGTTGCTTGCTCCTCCTCCGACGGTCTGCGCAGGTGACGGCGAGCTATGTAGGTCAGCACCTCCTCTCATCTCTCTGCCAAGGATGCCTTGGCCTCTCCTTTCTCTGTCTGCAAGTGATGGCAGCGGGGGATCCGGGGCCAGTTGCGGACGGGAATGAGGACTGGTGGCAGCAGAGAATGAGATCTGGTAGCGGTCTACTCCTCTCTCTCTCTCTCTCGGTGCTGGACTGCTGGACTGCTGGTGCCTCCCTCTTTGTTCCCTTGAGTCAATCACCATGATTTTACAGATGATGTTTCTTCTTTTTAACAGGGGAAGATAACCACATGGGAACAAGGAGGAGGTGCCCTATGGTTGTCGTGGGTCTGGAGGCAGATACCGATAAGTAAGGTGAGTTTTTCAGTTAATACTGCAAGATTTCCATGGAGGTCAAGGAGTTTCCATTGGGACATCAGGAGATGCTCCTCCATCTCCTCCGCTGGACGACATCCAACATCGCCAGGTAGATTACTGTTTTTGCAAATTCCGGTTCTTGATGTTTAAAACTGGATGATCTGCACCCAACCCCTCTATTGTTCTAATTCTGCTTAAATCTGATTTGGTTGTTCAGTTCATGCACTTATGGACTGAAGAAAAAAATGGAAATGAAGAAGAAAGAAATAACAATATTATCACATGCAATGTTTGCTTTTAACCTTGGTTCCTAAGTCCTAACCAATATTTGCTTCATAATTCTGCCGGAGAGATTCACACTGTCATTCATATTATGAATATAGTTCATAACCAGTATTCTCTTTTATGTAATTATATGTACAGAAAGGAGTAATCTGAGGTGAATTCATGCTATGTTAAGAGTCTAACAAACATCTTGGGGGTGTGAATGCTTTCTTGGGCCTGACAAGTAATCAATAATTGATGGTATACTGGGATTTTTCTCATACTTCTAGCACTTCCTCATTGACAATAAAGCAAGTACTATCACAATAAAGGCTGTTACCTCCAGGTATTTTTTTTTCAACTATAATCCTTCCAGCTTTAGGGACTGCTCAATTGGATCTGCACAATCCAACAAAATAAATGTACATAGTGTCTGCGACACTTTCTTCCGATCATCACGAAGGTAGTTGTAGGAGTAAAAAAGTATGTCATACTGTTTTTTCAGTTCAAGCCAAAAGACTAGGATAGGTAATACTTGTTTTTACAGTACTTGTGCAAAAAGTATGTCATACTGTTTGTTCTAGATGATTTTGATGAATTTTACAACCTTATTTTTAGTTGTATACCCCAAGAAATGGTCTGCTTTCATGGGGCTTATTGAATCCAGGAAAGAACTGTGAGTAGTAGCGAACCAGACATGAAAAGTTTCAGAGAACTACGAAAACTCTGGTCAGTTTTGTCGGGATCTTGTGACACAGTTCCAGGACTCTATTGACTAAGGTAATGATATATATGTGTGATTTATCCTGTTAAAACTTTTAGTGTTCACTTAGGGGTGAGTGCAACCAGTAACTGAATTTATACTACGAACTAGAGTATGACAGTAAAGTCAGGAGCATGATGGAGAACACATGGGACATTGAGGACTAATGGTCAACACTTAAATCTTGCTTTACATACAGTTCAGTTCCAAGTAGTCTGATACATAGATGGCGAGGGGAGTGCTGATTTGGGGTTGATTTTGGTAATTATATATTTTCCTTGATCACTGTCATTTTGTTGTCCTACATGTGCTATATGATATGCATAACAACTTGGGAGCACCTTTGCTTCTCTTGATGTAATTCCATTATAGGGCCGTGCGTTGAACATTCTTCTTTGATGATAAGTAACAGACTTCTTCCTCCAATGGCTGAAACAAGCTTTGTGATTTACTCCTCTAATTCTCTTTTGACATGTTGATTAATTCCTCGCAATTTTCTAGAGTAAATCCATTCCCCTGTCACCTATAATGGAATTTCACGTGTTTTACTTGCATGAACCAAACATATATGTGCGCTGACTACAGGCCAAAGCCTAAAGAATTCCTTGAACATCAAATACATATAGAATGCACAACACATATTAGTACAATACGCGTGCGATAATTTTCTTGTAATTTAGAATGCAGAATACATAAAGAGTTCCTATAAATATACTCTTATGTTGTGATAATTTTCTTGATATCTTTTTAATGTCAGCCTCTTTCAGTTAGTACAATGATCAAGGATCTCATCTGAGTATGGGTTTGCACATCTGAGTGCTGGTGATCTTCTTCACGAAGAAGTTAAAGTGATATGGAGCAGGTAACAGTCTTCTTTCAGTTCCTGTATATATACTCTTACGTTGTAATAATTGTCTTGATATCTTTTTAATGCCAGCCTCTTTCAGTTAGTACAATGATCAAGGATCTCACATATGAAGGAAAGCTTGTGCCTTTTGAGATCATTGTCATGCTAATTAGTAAAGAACATGCTTGTGATTGGAAATAATATGTTTCTGATTGATGGATTTCCGCAAAATGAATAACTGCCAATAATACGAGAATATTTAAGAATGCTTCTATGTACATTCAATAGTGCCAATAGCAGATCAATCTCTTGTTGTGTGCTTCACACATGTGCATTTGTTTAACAAATTAAAATTGACCATGAGTTCGTACTATTAATTGAAGGCTCAAGTGAAGAGACAGCGGCATATTCTTCGTTGAAATCAGGTGCGTGGTTTTGATTAATTAGACCCAACTTGTCTTGTTTGATTGCATGTCACCCAATTTCGTTGACTTCGGGGAATATATGATGACACATTGACACCATTCAGTGGCAGTTTGATGTTTTTCAGGAATGAATTCCACTCGTTATGCAATACCACTATGAGAAAAGTAGGGAAATGCTGGCCCTCTGCAAAATGTGCTGGTTCGCCTCGCGGTCTCACCCCCAAAACAGAGGAGAGGAGCAGGGAGCTCCTCTCTCACACTCGTCGGCTCCAAGGAGCTCCGCTGCCATGCATCGAGGAGAGGAGCACGGAGCTCCGCAGCCACATAAGGTTATCTCCACGCCACTAATATCCATTGTTGCATCTTGTAATTATTAATTTGGAATAAATCATGCAATTGGCATTTATATATGCTTTACTCTCTGTTTTTTGCAGGCAAACCAAGGTGCAACGTTTGAATATTATACTCAGTCAGTTGCTCGACTACTTACAGTCCTATTACTTGAGACTTACTACTCGGTCAGCTGCCGTGTACATTGTTCTGACATAAATGACACCATGTCTATGCGCAAGTCAGAAGGAACTTACGATCTAATATGTCTAATTAGTGTGGTACATGCTTCAGTACTGCAAGTTGGAGTAGCAAGTAAGTATACATCAAAAGAAAGTACTGCTTCAGTACCACTCCTTCCGTTCCAAAATAGATGACTCGACTTAGTACAAAGTCGAGTCATCTATTTTGGAATGGAGGGAGTACATGCTTAGTACTGACCATCTAAAAAGATGTCTAATTAGTGTGCACGAATCATGTTAAACCCGCATGCCTACCTGCACATTGATACTCATACCTGAGGTGATAGAAGTTGCATCTTGAGATTCAATTCTTTGATTTATGATGCCCAGACATATGCACAATGAGAACATATATCATTCTTACTAATCTCTGTTGTTTTAAGTTGAAACTATTTCTTTGTTCCTTCGTGTATGTGAAGTGCAATCATGGTCTGTCACAAACTTGTTTGAGGACGGCAAAAGACTGGCCTTTTGCGGGGCAGAGAAAAGACCGGCTTATTTTATTTTAACTCAACATAGCAAGCTCCATATATTTCAGTTAGTACATGGCAGGATGCAGACTATGTGCAGTATTAGTGGTGTATGGTTAGACTCCAAAATTGCAGTATTAGTGGTGTTTTAAAGAGAAAGGTTCGTAAATGATGTTGTTTTCTACTAAGAAATTTCAGTAGTTGGTGTAACCATTGAATGGCAATGTGATGGGCATTTAAGATTTAGATTCAGAACTGTGGGGTTCAACACAAATTTCTACTTTCTTTTTATTTGTTGCCAAAATTGAAGGAATGTTGATCTGGTGTATTTTTACAACAATCAGCGTGTTGACTTGGAGCTTGTCCATTTGCGACGCACTTCTTATTCTTGGATTAAGCCTAATGCTTGCTCTACGAATCATGTAATACTGTTGTGAACTCATAGGTGAAACCATTCTCTATCCAATACAGAGTTAGCATAGCTGAGCATGATTAGGAGGGAAGGATTATTTGGATTGCTTTACGTAGACTGGCATGGCTGATCTTCCCTTCCATTATTATTGCTACTTTATGTTTTAAATCCATTGTTCTTCACTTGATCTTGGGATCTATGTTCCAGTGACTTCCTGAACTTTTACTTGCTGATGAGAAGTTTCTATTTTAATTTTTCTTTCACTTGATCTTCAGGTTTACAGGGTTAATGGATCCATGTTTCAGCGACTTTGTAGAAGTGTGTTTACTTATCTTGCTTTTGTTGCTACCGCTGGTGAAGACAAACTCCAGAAAAGGGAGTGAAATAAGAAAGACGAGAGGTTGCACAAGATGAGTAATGATGGGTAGCGGTAGAGGCTGAAACTGTGATGATGATGCGTATCTGACCAGTATGTTTCCCATCAAGGAAACCTACAATTTCTATTATGATACAGAGTTTCTATTATGAGGTGTGTTTCTCGTAAAGAATGTGAATTCTGCATGATAGTGTTTTGGAAACGTGAAGGTTTTATGCAAAGACTGACATTTAAGAAAGGATGTATTAAAATGTAAACCCTGGTAGATACTCCTAAAGTCGAAGTTGATCAGGCAATAGTAATTTTTTTCCGAGCACTGAACTACCGTTTCGGGTTTTGCTTAATATTGTTATTCCTCATAGGATGTTCAAGAGGAACACCATTCAAATTTTGTTCTTATCATAGCTTCAGGTCCACTTGTGAGCTCTTCTGCAGTTTTACTTAACTTAGATTAGGATGGGGTTCCTTTGACCTTATGGTTATGTATATAACAAGGACCTATTACGTATCCTTTTTCCACTCAGAAATCTTTGAATTAAACGTGTGTTGCAAGTCAAATGCACCACTGGTATACAGTAGACACAATTCGTGTTAACTAATAACCCTTTCCAATGCACATGATAATACTTTCTTTCGCGGGGTATATGATAGAGATGGAGATAGATTAGGTTGATGCTCAAAAAGAATCCTTTGACAAGGGCCTGCGTCAATTTCGTTGGAAGGAGTAAAAAAATCACAGAATTTTATACAACAATCATAAAAAAGTTAAAAAGCCCGTGGCAACGCACGGGCATTCTACTAATGTTCCTTTAGATACAACTCAATACTCAATAGTATTTTGTTTATGGCAAGTCAAATCAGATGTGTTGAGTATATGTGTTGTGCATATCTATGTATTGGGCCCACCTCTCCTGGTTAACCTGGAACATTCCAAAGCCTAAAGAATTCCTTCGAGCGAGCGGGAAGTAAGGTGGAGAGTAAAGCTATAGAAAGTAGGGCGGACAACAAGACTCGACTCACCATCGTTTGATTTAGGCGCTGCAGACACAGGTAATGAAGGGTGACACAGGGAGGGGCAGAGAGGCACTTGCGATGGAGCTACGTGTCCAGATTCTCCCTCGTCTCCATAGACATGGAAGAGATTGCCGAGGTGTGCTCTTGCGGGGGCTTGCTATCATATGGAGTTTGCGCTTGGACATGCAAGATGTGATTTCTACTGTTAAATATATATGGCCATGGCTTGTGGTCATCACATTTATTTTTCTTTATGTTCCTTTGCAGTCTCAAAACTGTTACCTTTGTTGGAGCCAAAAAAATCATTGCACTAAGTGCGTCTTTCATTATTTGTAAATCAGAAATTTAGTGTGCAGTCATTTCTCGTTGTATTCCATCTGTATTCGGCGTAGCTAGGGTTACCCCCAAGTCGCCTGGGTGGCGGCGCCGGGGGCGGGGGTAAATATGGATTCAGTTTGTGTTTCTTGCTACTATTGTCACACACGCTATACAATTTTGAGAGAGAGAGAGAGAGAGAGAGAGATATTAGCCACATGACGAGAGTGAAGGTTGAGGGAAAGAGTCGCCTGGGTAGCGGCGTTGGGGGGGGGGGGGTAAATATGGTTGAGTTTGTGTTTCTTGCTACTATTGTCACATGCTATACAATTTTGAAAGAGAGATTAGACACATGACGAGAGTGAAGGTTGAGGGGAAGAGTCATGGGGAGAAGGACGTTAGCTTTTCTTCTTCTAAGGTTTACCTTCTTGTACGGAGAGGGTTGTTGAGGACAAGATGTTATTTTGTCTTCTTGTAAGGGTCACCTCCTTGTAAGGAGAGGATGGTTAAGGAGACACACCCTAGAGGAAAGGAGTGAGAGAGAAATAGTTTGTCGTTATATGAACAAAAATCACACACCATTATGTTTATAAACAATTTTGGATTAAAACATTATTTAATCCACATTGTGAAAACACATGGACATTTCTGTTTCGAGGGAAGGGAGGCGGCGGGGACAAGAGCAGACATGCTCCATCGATGGTGTGGAGAGGAGGAGCGCCGACGCTGTGGAGGGGAGAGGAGGGGGTGATTGTGTCAGGGAGAGGAGGAGCCGGTCAATTCCGTCGAGAGGAGGGGAGTGGTCGGGCGACGGCGTTGAGCAAAGGGGAGGCGCCATGGAAACGATGATTGTGTGGAGATAGTGAGAGGATTGCCCTGTCGTGCGGCCTCTTTGTGGTGAGTATATGTTATTTCAACAAGCACAGACGATTAAATTTATATATTCCATTATCATAATAAACAAGAAACAAGCATTTGTTTTTGTTATCACTATATTCAAGATAATATCAATTTAGGAAATTGCAGAGATGTGTCTGGGTATTTGTTTTTGATTGTATGCTCTCATGGAACGGTAATGAATTTGTTTGTCCGATTTGCACGATGAGTATTATTCGTTGCACACCTTTCACAAAAATATCGTCCTAACTACATATATTACCCTTGCAACATAGTTTTGAGCTAAGGAAGTTCTTATTATTCTTTGCTTAAATATCATGTGAATAAAGTTAAAGACAACATTTTTGATATTGTGCAGAATATCTTAAGGGTATCAAGTAGATGTTAATTTATAAGAGATTATTAGTTAGATCACCGCTCTCTATATATACATTGTTAAATTACCTTTTTATCAACTTATATCATAAGTGAGGTGGACTTCAATTATTACTGGCTATCTTTTCTATACATGTGAAATTTAACATGCATATATATAACTTCAAAAAAAATATTTCAAAAGCCCGTGGCAACGCACGGGCTTTCTACTAGTCAGAATAGTTATTCTAATCCAAGGATTAGAATAGTGTTGTCCTATATATATATATATATATATATATATATATATATATATATATATATATATATATATATATATATTACCTACTAATAAAGCAAGGTGCGTTTCTCCAATATTTTTATCCGTTCACCATCGAAAATAATTTTTTGCTATCCGAGGTGGTACTAAATTTTTGTGTGTCTCTCCACTGGAAAATACAAAAAGTTTATCCAGAATACCGCAACTGGGCCAGGCGCACTCCAGCCCAACAAAACCAACCCAGTAATTATCCTGCCCATGATTTGTCGCACACGGCGACAAATAGTTGAATGTACGCACAGGTCGCCCAAGACTAGGCCGGCCCTTTTTTGTTTTTTCAGTATTCGGTTTCTGTTTCGTTTTCATTTTCGCCTTCTTTGTTTTTTTCGTGAAATAATAATATACAAAATTTATTCAGAATTTCAATTTTTGTTCAAATATACAGAAGAATTAGCATTACAAAATTTTATTCCTATTTCTAAAAATATTAGAAACTTAAAAAACATTGGTTTAGGAATTATCGCAACATTTACAAAAATGTTGCAATTTTAAAAAAATAATATTTCAGAATTGTTCGAGATTTTTTATCAAAATAATATTTTATAAAATGTCCCATATTCAAAAAATATTCCTATTTTAGTGAAAAGTTCACAAAAACAAAATAATGTTTGCATCTAAGAAAACATTTTTAAAAATGTTCTCAATGTTCCCCTTTTCAAAAATAATAATAATGTTGTGTTGTATAAACAGTTCATGTTTACAAAAAATTGTTTATTAATTTCAATTACTGTTCCCGTTTCTAATTTTGTTTCTGTTTTTCCAAAATTATATGGAATTTCAAAAAAAATGTTCAGAACTGTCCGGGCTTTAAAAAAATTAATGTTTCCAAGAATATTCGGCAGTTCATATTTCTTTGAATGTTCCAAATAATAAATAAATAAAATCTGAAGCTACCGTATCTTCTTAAATAATCGTGTTGGCCATTGGTTAGAGCGTGCGTTTGTTCTATCCAGGTTGGATATAAATTTAAAAAAATTGTGGGCATGTGCCAATAAAAAAGAATATGTTGTTTGGCTCTAATTAGAAGAAAAAAACCGTGCATACATGAGCACTAGAATAATCAAAGCGAATAAACCGTCATAATGAAAGGACATTCATGCCTGATTATGCTTATGAAACATGATTTATGTGCTGCCATTAGTAATCCATCCGGTTACGCCGTTGTTGAAAAGTGGTCAAAGCAACCATATCCCGAAGGTCGTCACACATCCATCAAATGAGGAGGCATGCACAACCCCAAGATAGAGGCGAACGCGAAAGAAAAAGGCACGAGTTGGGTGCTCGCCACCACGAGTTGGGTGCTCCCTACCACTATCATGGAGAGGCAAGATCCTAGCTATGGAGCAGTTGTGAAGACACTGGATGTACGAGTTCAGGCCCTTCTCGGAGGAAGTAATAGCCCTACGTCTCGGAGCCCGGAGGCGATCGACTGGATTATGTATGTATGGATTATAGGGGTGCGAACCCTTTACACTGAGGAGGGGGGTGGCTTATATAGTGTTCGCCAGACCCCTCTGGCCCTCAGTAACGCAGGGTTTAAGGTACATTAAGTCTAGGCGTTACTGGTAACGCCTTACATAAAGTGTCCTAAATGCCATAAAGACTACTTAATTACAGACCGTTTGGATGTAGAGTGGCTCTTGATCTCCTGGTGGTCGAGTGAGTCTTCATGGTCGAGTCCTTCGAGTCCGTCGAGTGAGGTCCCTCTTGGTCGACTGGAAGGCAGTTTCTTCTAAGGGTGTCCTTGGGTAGGGTACTTAGATCAGGCCTATGACCCTACCCTAGGTACATGACTTCATCATTAGCCCCCGAATGGATCGAGGTTTGAGTAAGGAAGGAGTTGATATTATTTCCGACTTGCTTTTGTGTTCTGGATATGTATCGTCTTGGACCAATAATCTCTTCGTTGATAACAACAACTTTTCTTTCAGTCGCCTTGATCCATTCTTTTCCCTTGTCGAGTGAACTTTTGAACTTAGTAATTTCCGAGCGATGGATCGCATGAAATCTTTCGTCTGACAGATCGATCTGCTGTTAGCGGATTTTGTGGGTTCCGAATTTTGGGAAGCGCGCGAAGCGGGGCGGACCGCGGCGCTCGGATGGGATAGGGCATAGACGCCTCGATTCCCGTGCGGTCTTTTTCGCCACGTATCGCGTACGCGCGACTGTTTCGGGATGTGATTGGATTGCCTGGGCCCACTTGTCATCCACTCGGAAGCAGCTCTATAAAATGCGCCCGGCGAGGGTTTTTGAACAGTACTTCTCCAATCCCCCTTCTGTCCTCTCCACCTCCACCCGCATCGCCTGCTCTCGCCTCTGCCCAACCACTCCTCGTGCGCTTCGACGGCAACAATGGTGAAGGAGAAGATGGCGGCTCTGGAGCGCGCGAAGAAGGCGACGACGACGGGGAAGGCGAAAGGGAGAGCGACTAGTCGGGGAGGATCCTCGTCAAGGTCCCGCCTGCCGCAAGGCTGGGTCCAAGGGGATTGGATCCGGTCGACCATCACCGAGAAGGATCTCACTGAGATGGCCAACGAGGGTTTGATCCGCCACGGAGTAGCGAGGCTCCCGGGGAGCGAGTGGCAACCACAGCCGGAAGAGGGTGAGTGTGTTCTTCTGGCTACCCACGTCGACCGTGGGTTCACTCTGCCTCCGAGTGTTTTCTTCCGTGGTTTCTTGAATTTCTTTGGGGCGCAACTCCACCACTTCAATCCAAATTCCATCGCCTACCTCGCTGCCTTCGTGTCCATGTGCGAGAACTTCCTGGGCTGCCGAACGCGCTGGGGTCTGTTCAAGCACATATTCACTTGTCGTTCTCAGACAGTGAAAAAGGCGAATCCAGATGATGATAAGACCAAGGTTATTCAGATGTGTGGAGGTCTGGGGATTCAGATGAGGAACAAGAGCACCTTTCCGGCCATGACCCTCCCTGAGTCGGTCAGAGGATGGCAGTCGACTTGGTTCTACTGCCAAAACGAGTCGACGCCGGGGCAGTCGAGTGGTCTCCCTCCGTTCTCTATGGACCGAGCGCACAAGCCCTCTTCTCTGAAGGTGCTCCCTAAGGAGAAAGCCCAAGTGAAGATGTTGATGGAGCGTGTAGTCCAGTTAGTTCGGGAAGGAGTGACGGGTATGGACCTTCTGGAGGTCTTCCTTAGGCGGCGCATCCAGCCTCTTCAGTACCAAGGCCATTGTATGTGGCTGTACTGTGGAACCGAAGATGAAACTCGGGTCCATCCAGAAGTAGTCGATGATGCCACACTGGAGAGGTGGATGGCCGCGGTCACAGGGAACAAAGACAACCCTCGAGGAGCCAGGAGGATTCCGCCACTCGACCATTCTAGCACTCCAGACAAGGTATGCCCACTTTATCCCCAATTGTAATCTTGCCATACTTATTCTGCTTTCGCTGCAAATTGGTTGATTGATCTTTATTTTGCTGTCTGTCAGGCCTTCACCGAACTATACTCGATGCCCAATGGAGCACAGACGCCGACTGAAGAGGAGGAAGGAAGTGGGGGCGAAAGCTAGGAGGAGTGGGACTCGGACGCTGCTGCTGCTGATGATGATGACGACTCTGATGGGGAGGAAGAAGAGGAGGAGGAGGAGGAAGTTGCACCGCCTCGCACGGAAAGGTGATCAAAGCTCGTCCATGACCCTGCGACTGAACGTGGCAAGGGGGTCGCGACTGTCGCGCAGTCGACCAAGAGCCCTCGGACCACTTCTCCGGCGCCGACTGAGAAGGCTCCGAAGCAATCTCGAATGGCGCCATCGAAACCGGGGAAGGTCTTGCCGAAGATGAAGGTGTCGATTCCCACCATATCAGGGTAAAAATGTTACTTGAGTCTTCTTGCTCTACATGAGTTTATTTTTGGTTGACTCATGAGTTAACCGACTGATTTTTGGGATTGCAGTGCTGCTACTTCTAATACCTCAGCCAGGGCTGACGATCATGAGATGGAAGATGCTGCTACCTCAAAACCTGGTATGACTTTCATAATCTCGTCTTCAGTCGATTGGCTCTTTGCTTCTGATTTTGACTCTTGTCTGTAGCTCCGTCCACTTCTGGTATGACGATCGTCGAGTGCTGCACAGCCTTCACTTTTCTCGACCCACTACGTCCTAGAGGATCAAGCCAGTGCTGCGAAAGAGGCGATACGCCAAGCGGGAGTCATGATGGAGCAAGTGAAGGCCATCCGAGAAGCCAGCCAGGCAGCCTATGACGCCAGTTCCGCTCTTGAAAGTAACGTTCAGGTCAGTCGGTCATCGCCTGTTCTGTTAGGATATGATATCTGAAAATTCTTCTTTCTGAAATCCGTAGTAATTGCCCTATACCCAGTGGGTGTGTCGATTGGAATTCCGGGTTAGTGGGGGCACGCTGAGTGCACCCAGTGGGTGTAGTCTCCGAGACTATGGTGGACTGCTGGCAGTCGACCATAGGCTTTATAAGTTAAGTTTTTCCATCATTCGACTAAGTCGAATGGATTTCTCAAACCGGTGGGGGCACGCTGAGTGCACCCACTGGGTGTAGTCCCCGAGACTGTGGTCGACTGCTGGCAGTGGACTACAGTCTGAAGAGCAACTCCTTTTTTTTGTTGGTCGAATGGTCGACTCTAACTTGATAGAACTAGTGGGGGCACACTGAGTGCACCCACTGGGTGTAGTCCCCGAGACTACGGTCGAATGTTTGTATTCGGCTGTAGTCTTAGAAACGTATAATTTTTCCTTAGTCACTCGGAAGTGAATTATCTTTGACATTTTGTCGATTGGTTCTTCGTAGAAATCTTGCGACCTTGCGGCTCGTTACACCGAGTTGGAGAACAAGCATATCCAGCTCGAGCTTGATCTGAAGCTGGTCCAGGAGAATTTGGAGAAGGCGAAGGAAGAAGCTAAAGGTATGTTTGGTGAGGCTTCCGACGACTGCCTTTGCCCCTTATTTGATTCAAATTCCGACCTTGCTGTGACTTTGCAGGTAAAGTGAAGGAGGCCCAGAAGAAGAAAGACCTTGAGTTGGCTGAGATGCAGAAAACAACTTTAGAGAAGACCAAACTCGCAGACGAGAAGTTGGCTTCGGTCACCAAGCTTGAAGAAGAGAACACCAATCTGAAAGCTGCTCTTGCTATTGCCAACAAGGAGGTCAGTCGACAGAAAAGCGATAAAGTTGTTCTGAATGACAAGGCCAGTGAGTTGGCGGGGAAGAAGAACGATCTGGAGGCTTATCTGGGCGGACTCGCGAAGAAGTTGTTCCTCATGCTCGAAGGTAATCCTTTACACCAAACAATTGTTTTTACAGTGATCTTTCCATTCAACCGTTGCCTTGACTCGGTGATTGTGCTTGCAGAATTTTGCCAAAACTTTGAAGAGGAGACTGGTCGACTGGAACCAAACCTGGACCCCATCAACTCTCCGGTGAATGATGAAGTCACCATGAACGTGTTCCAGCTCGAGTCTCGTGTTGCTGCTGTCATTGACTATCTTGCAAGGCTGAAGGTCGCCACTTCCCGCATTGACACTACGCTCTGGCCCAGGGAGACGCTCCAGAATGACCTCGAGTCTCTGATGACTCTACTAAACACAGTCCCTGGTCGAGTGCAGGAGTGGAAGAAATCTTCTGCCAGGTGCGGTGCAGATGTCGCTCTGTGTCTGGCCCGAGTCCATTGCAAGGATGCACGAGAAGACAAGCTGGCGGCTCTTCGGGTGGCTAACACCAAGAAGCATGATTTCCGGTCTTTCATGGAGACTTTCATCGCCGCTGCCACTCGGATCGCGGATGGAATCGACCTTGATGAGTTTGTTGCACCTTCCAGCCCTCCACAGGAGGGGTAAAAAACTTTTTTGAGCTTGATGCTTTAAATTTGCCTCGGTATGCCGAGTGATTTTGTAACCGATAAACCTTAACAGGCTTAGCGCCTGAGCACTTTCGGTTCCGTTAGGCATTTATCCGAACTTGAATTCGACGTTTGAATATGCTTGCCTTTGGTTTGAGATGTCTTTTGCAGGTTAAAGCGAGATGCTTACTGCAATCGACTTATTCCCCAATTCACTTAGGCAGGCATTGGGCTGCGGCTAAGCCTCCGAGTGGGAGGCATGCTCTCCACTCGGTAGGATTTTCAAAACTTAGGCGAGCACTGGGCTGCAGCTAAGCCCTCGAGTGGGAAGTGTGCTCTCCACTCGGTAGGATTTTCAAAACTTAGGCGAGCGCTGGGCTGCAGCTAAGCCCCCGAGTGGGAGGTGTGCTCTCCACTCGGTAGGATTTTTCAAAACTTAGGCGAGCACTGGGCTGCAGCTAAGCCCCCGAGTGGGAGGTGTGCTCTCCACTCGGTAGGATTTTTCAAAACTTAGGCGAGCACTGGGCTGCAGCTAAGCCCCCGAGTGGGAGGTGTGCCCTCCACTCGGTAGGATTTTTCAAAACTTAGGTGAGCGCTGGGCTGCAGCTAAGACCCCGAGTGGGAGGTGTGCTCTCCACTCGGTAGGATTTTTCAAAACTTAGGTGAGCCCTGGGCTGCAGCTAAGCCCCCGAGTGGGAGGTGTGCTCTCCACTCGGTAGGATTTTTCAAAACTTAGGTGAGCACTGGGCTGCAGCTAAGCCCCCGAGTGGGAGGTCACTCGGTAGGATTTTTATAACTTTGTACTTGTGGCGTAGCTCGAAGGAGAGGGTAGCAGTCGACCTGCACCTCGTCATCCTTGCGACCGCACGATGTATTTGTGGCGTAGCTCGGAGGAGAGGGTCGCAGTCGACCTGCACCTCGTCCTCCTTGCGACCGCACGTTGTACTTGTGGCGTAGCTCGGAGGAGAGGGTCGCAGTCGACCTGCACCTCGTCCTCCTTGCGACCGCACGTTGTACTTGTGGCGTAGCTCGGAGGAGAGGGTCGCAGTCGACCTGCACCTCGTCCCCCTTGCGGAGCGCACGTTGAATTTGTACTTAGGTGAGTACTTAGACTGCAGCTAAGCCCCCGAGTGGGAGTCTGGCTCACCACTCAGTAGGATTTTATTGAAACTTAGGCGAGTACTTGGACTGCAGCTAAGCCCCCGAGTGGGAGTCTGGCTCACCACTCGGTAGGATTTTATGGAAACTTAGGCGAGTACTTGGACTGCAGCTAAGCCTCCGAGTGGGAGTCTGGCTCACCACTCGGTAGGATTTTATTGAAACTTAGGCGAAACGGATTCGCAGCTAAGCCCCCGAGTGGGAGACTGGCTCACCACTCGGTAAGGATTTTTTTACAAACTTAGGAGAAACGGATTCGCAGCTAAGCCACCCACTGAGGGGGAAATTTTACTGAACAAATAAAAGTGAAAAAAATCATTGGGGAAATTATGACACTATTATCTTGCAAAACATGGACTACAGAAGTACTTTTATTACAACTCATCCGAGTGAAGACTTAAGTGTAAAATGGGCGGAGTAGCTCCGCGTTCTGAGCTCGGGGCTCGTCGATGTTGTGCTTGACATTGTAGAGACGGTACGCTCCATTGTGAAGAACCTTGGTGGCGATGAAGGGTCCTTCCCAAGAAGGAGCAAGCTTGTGTGGTTTCTGCTGATCCACTCGGAGAACCAAATCCCCTTCCTGGAAGGCTCGACTCTTCATGTTTCTAGCGTGGATGCGACGTAAGTCCTGTTGGTAGATGGTCGACCGGATCAGAGCCATCTCTCTTTCTTCCTCTAAAAGGTCGACTGCGTCCTGCCGCGCTTGTTCCGCTTCAGCTTCGTTGTAGAGCTCAACTCGAGGAGCATTGTGGAGAAGATCACTCGGCAAGACTGCTTCAGCTCCATAGACTAAGAAGAATGGAGTTCTTCTGGTCGACCGATTAGGCGTGGTCCGCAGACCCCAAAGCACTGAGGGAAGTTCGTCGACCCATGCTCCAGCCGCATGCTTGAGATCACGCATCAGTCGGGGTTTCAATCCCTTGAGGATCAAGCCATTGGCTCGCTCTGCTTGTCCATTCGACTGTGGATGGGCGACTGAAGCATAGTCGACTCGTGTGCCTTGAGATGTGCAGAATGCTCTGAATTCCTTCGAATCGAAGTTTGATCCATTGTCAGTGATGATGCTGTGCGGGACTCCATATCTGAATATCAGTTCCCTGATGAAGCTGACAGCAGTACCGGCGTCATGGTTCTTGATGGGTTTAGCCTCAATCCACTTGGTGAACTTGTCGACTGCCACCAGTACATGCGTGAAACCGCTTCGACCTGTCCTCAAGGGGCCTACCATATCCAATCCCCATACTGCGAAGGGCCAGACGAGTGGTATAGTCTTCAGAGCTGACGCAGGCTTGTGTGACATGTTGGAGTAAAACTGACACCCTTCGCACTTATCCACTATCTCCTTTGCCATCTCATTTGCCCTTGGCCAGTAAAATCCGGCTCGGTATGCTTTGGCCACGATGGTCCGAGAGGACGCATGATGGCCACAGGTCCCCGAGTGGATATCATCAAGAATTATTCGACCTTCTTTTGGCGTTATGCACTTCTGACCAACTCCAGTCGCGCTCTCTCTGTATAGCTGCCCCTTGATCACAGTAAAGGCTTTGGATCGGCGGAGTCGAGCCTCTTCTTCGTCCTCTGGAAGCTCTTTTCTTAGGATATACGCGATATATGGAACTGTCCACTCGGGAGTGATCACTAAAACCTCCATGACCAAGTCGACCACTGCTGGAACTTCAACTTCAGTCGGATCTGTGGCACTCTTGGGTTGCGGAGCTTCTTCAGTAAAAGGATCTTCTTTGACTGATGGAGTATGGATATGCTCTAGGAACACACCACTGGGAATGGCTTCTCTTTTGGAACCTATCTTTGCCAAATCATCAGCCGCTTGATTTTTCAGTCGGGGTACATGATGAAGCTCTAACCCCTCAAACTTATTTTCCAGCTTCCTCACTGCATTGCAGTATCCAGTCATGGCTGGGCTTCTAACGTCCCACTCCTTCATCACTTGGTTGACCACCAAATCTGAGTCGCCATAAACCATAAGGCGACGGACGCCGAGTGAGATGGCCATGCGCAACCCATACAAGAGTGCCTCGTATTCTGCCTCATTGTTGGAGGAGTCAAAGTGAATCTGGAGCACATATGTGAGCTTATCTCCTCTGGGGGAAACCAGGACAACCCCAGCACCGGACCATTCAACATCTTAGAGCCATCAAAGAACATGGTCCAATGCTCCAAGTGAACTTCAGTCGGCTGCTGTTGTTCAATCCACTCGACAAGGAAATCTGCTATCGCTTGGGACTTAATGGCTTACTTTGCCTCAAACTTGATATCAAGGGGAAGGAGTTCAATCGCCCATTTCGCCACTCGACCAGTTGCATCTCTGTTGTGCAGAATCTCTGAAAGTGGAGCGTCGCTGACGACTGTAATGGAATGATTAGAGAAATAATGAGCAACCTTCTTCGTGGTCATGTAGATCCCATACACAAGCTTCTGATAATGAGGATATCTTTGCTTGGATGGAGTCAAAACTTCAGAGAGATAATACACTGGGCGTTGAACTTTGAAGGCTTTCCCTTCTTCTTCCCGCTCGACCGTAAGTACTGTACTGACGACTTGTCCTGTGGCTGCAATATAAAGCAACAGAGTCTCTTTGCTGATTGGAGCAGCAAGCACCGGCTGGGTGGAGAGCAGAGCTTTTAGCTCGGCAAACGCTGCATCAGCTTCTGGAGTCCACTCGAACTTGTCTGCCTTCTTCATCAGTCGGTAAAGAGGCAATGCCTTTTCACCGAGTCGTGAGATGAATCGACTTAATGCGGCCAAGCATCCAGTAAGCTTCTGGACATCGTGCACCCGCACGGGGCGTTTCATTCGGAGTATAGTGCCGATTTTTTCTGGGTTAGCGTCGATTCCTCGTTCGGAAACGAGAAAACCGAGTAACTTGCCACCAGAAACTCCGAATGTGCACTTTGATGGATTGAGCTTGATATCATACCTCCTGAGGTTGGCAAATGTTTCGGCGAGGTCAGTCAGCAGGTCGGAACCCTTTCGCGACTTGACCACGATATCATCCATGTACGCTTCCACATTCCGACTGATTTGAGTGAGCAAACACTTTTGAATCATTCGCATGAACGTGGCTCCGGCATTCTTGAGGCCGAATGGCATGGTGATATAGCAGAAGCACCCGAATGGAGTGATGAAAGCTGTTTTTATCTCATCGGGTCCGTACAGACGGATCTGATGGTACCCGGAATAGGCGTATAGAAAAGACAATCTCTCGCACCCCGCGGTCGAGTCGACAATTTGATCGATGCGAGGGAGAGGAAAATGATCTTTCGGGCAGGCCCGATTGATGTGCTTGAAATCAATGCACATTCGGAGTGAGTTGTCCTTCTTGGGAGCCATGACGACATTGGCGAGCCACTCGGAGTGATATATCTCTCGGATAAATCCTGCCGCCAATAGTTGAGCCACTTCCTCACCAATTGCTTTTCTCTTCTGGACGGCGGACCGCCGAAGATGTTCTTTGACTGGTTTGGCTGCCGAGTCGACTCTAAGGCGATGCTCAGCCAGTCCCCTGGGAACACCCGGCATGTCAGCAGGCTTCCATGCAAAGATGTCCCAGTTCTCACGGAGGAACTGGATGAGCGCTTCTTCCTATTTCGGGTCGAGTGTTGTGGAGATATGGGTCGGAGCCGCATTGGAATCAGTCGGATGAATGTGAACGGGCTTCGTCTCACCGGATGACTGAAATGCTGACTCTGTGGCAGGCTTCTTAGCTCGCAACAAATCACTCGGATCTGCATTTTGCTTATATCCCTCTAGCTCGACCGCTGTCACCTGGGAATCGGCAATCTTTGAACCTTTCTGGAAGCACTCTTCTGCTTTTTTCCGGTCTCCAGTGATAGTGATCATGCCTTTAGGGCCGGGCATCTTCAGTTTGAGGTACACGTAACATGGTCGAGCCATGAACCGTGCATAAGCTGGTCTCCCCAAAATAGCGTGGTAAGCGCTCTGAAAATCCACGACTTCAAATGTCAGCTTCTCTTTGCGGAAATGCTTCGAGTCACCGAACACCACGTCCAGAGCTATTTGGCCGAGTGACTTGGCTTTCTTTCCTGGTATGACTCCATGAAAACTCATGTTACTGGTGCTCAGTCGGGACATCGGAATGCCCATTCCTTTCAGCGTGTCCGCATATAACAAGTTCAGCCCACTACCACCGTCCATTAGCACCTTCGTCAGTCGAGTGCCTTCGACGACCGGGTCGACCACCAAAGCTTGCCTCCCAGGGGTGGCTATATGAGTCAGGTGGTCGGACTGGTCGAATGTAATGGGAGTTTGGGACCATCTCAGATAACTGGGTGTCGCCGGGGCGACCATGTTCACCTCATGGTTAATAACCTTCAGTCGGCTCTTGCTTTCCACATCTGCAAAGATCATCAGAGTGGAGTTAAGATGAGGATATCCTCCCTCACTGTCCTCCTTGTCTTCAGCTTTATCCGAGTCCTTTTCCTTGTCCTTGGGCTGTTTACCTTGGAACTGCTGGATCAGGAGCCTGCACTGCCGAGTGGTATGCTTCGGGTAGATGATATTACCCTCTTCGTCTTTCTTTGTGTGGATGTGACATGGCATATCCATCACGTCATTTCCTTCTTTATCCTTCACCTTCTTGGGGTTCCAGGATCCTTTGGGTTTTCCCTTGAACTTGCCCCGAGTCACGGCCAGAGCCTCTCTAGGAGCCGCTGGTTCGGCCTTCCGCTTCTGCTTCCGACTGGAGTTTCCCTTCTCCGACTGACTCGGCTTGTACTTGCCGCTTCGGAGTCGGTCCTCCTCTTCACCATTGGCGTACTTGGTGGCAATTTCCATCATTCGACTCAGGGTCATATCTCCGGTCCGCCCAAACTTCAAACTTAATTCTCTGTTCTTAACACCATCCTTGAAGGCGCAGACTGCCTGATGATCAGACACGTTCTCCACGGTATGATGCAAAGTGATCCATCTCTGAATATACTCTCTTAAGGTCTCATTCGACTTCTGTACACAAACCTGCAACTCTGTCTATCCAGCTGGTCGCTTGCAAGTTCCCTCAAATATTCTGACGAACACTCGGGAAAGATCTTCCCAAGTGTAAATGCTGCTTGGAGTTAACTGATTCAACCATGCTCTGGCCGAACCTTCCAACATGAGTGGTAAGTGCTTCATAGCCACCTCGTCATTCCCGCCGCCGATCTGTGCAGCCACTCGGTAGTCCTCAAGCCAAGTTTCGGGCTTAGACTCATCGGTGAACTTGCTCACTCCAGTCACCAACCTGAAGTTGGGGGGAATTACCGCGGCTCTGATAGCTCTGCTGAAACATTCCGGACCAGAAACATGCACTCGGCTGCTAGTGGGCGCGTCTCTGCCATGGCCACCTCGATGAGCCCTGTTCCGATCGACCAAGCCTTGCACGATGATGGATCGCGCGTCAAAGCCTGGTTCCCTGGGGTCGACCGGATCTCTTCGCCCCACACTGAGTTGACGCCTGTCATCCTGCTGCCGAGGAGCGTAAGAGCCACCCCTCGGGGGAGGAGTGGGCACTCGACGCCTATCATCACGATCGTATCGGTCACCATATTGGTCCTATCGATTCTCGCGTCCTTCACGCCGCGGAGGCGATTTGGGGCTATGAGCCGACTGAACCGTATTCGCAGCGACGGATCGACTGTGAATTCTGCTGCGTGACTGCGACACGGCTGAATTCTGATCTCCTGCTGCCCGGAGCAAATCTCTGATCTGCATCAAGCCTCTGCCAGCCTCCGACTGAGAGGGCTGAATTGACTCTGCTATACGGGTTGCAGCTGCTAAATTCTGAATCGGGGTTCGATATACCTGAGTCGGCGGAAAGAGTTGACGTCAATTGTAGTCGGGCACTCGTTGCCGCGCGCGCTCGTCGAGTGCTCGCTGGAGGTTCTCCAGACGAGTGCGTTCAGCCAAGTTGGCCAAACGTGCCTCCTCCAAAGCGCGAGCTTTGGGGGTTTCTCCTGCGATGGGAGTATGCAGGGCATCCATGTTCCTGCGGCGAAGTTCTTCCCTTTGCAGGGAATTAAGTGGCTCGGGTTGGTACTCTTCATGGACTTGAGCGGGGTTGCCTCCACCGTCTACCCCGTCGTCGCGGGGGAAACCGGGAGGGCTACGAGGTCCGTTGACCATCAAGACCTCCGCCGCTGGATCACTGCTATCGCACTCGGATGCAGTCTCTACGGAGCCAGTCGACAGATCGAACAGGCCGTAGAGGGATTCGTCGGGCTCGATTGCAGCGACTTGGGTGGTGGCCGTCTGGCGAGCCACCGCGTGCCTCACCCACCGCTGAAGCCTCGACCGACCAGTGTGCTTGCGCTGGCGGGAGACAGGGAGGGATGATGACAGGGGAGTCGACCGATATGGAGTCGACGGTTGCCGCAGCAGAACGCCGCGGACACATGCGCGAAAGTGCATCGCACCGCGGACGGGAGCGCGTCGATGTCGAGTGGAGCCTCCTGAAGCCAAGCGGAATCGTCGGCGATGAAGGTGAGAGCACCGAGACGGATCTCGCGGCCCTCGACCAAAACTCCACCAGCAACCATGATGAAAGTGATCGGAAGAACTGCAACTTCTCCAAAAATCGCTAAGACACCGGCCCCACGGTGGGCGCCAACTGTCGTAGTTCTAAGTCTGACAGTAGAATGGGGGGGTAGGTATGGAGAGGCAAGATCCTAGCTATGGAGCAGTTGTGAAGACACTGGATGTACGAGTTCAGGCCCTTCTCGAAGAAAGTAATAGCCCTACGTCTTGGAGCCCGGAGGCGGTCGACTGGATTATGTATGTATGGATTACAGGGGTGCGAACCCTTTACACTGAGGAGGGGGTGGCTTATATGGTATCCGCCAGACCCCTCTGGCCCTCAGTAACGCAGGGTTTAAGGTACATTAAGTCTAGGCGTTACTGGTAACGCCTTACATAAAGTGTCCTAAATGCCATAAAGACTACTTAATTACAGATCGTTTGAATGTAGAGTGTCTCTTGATCTCCAGGTGGTCGAGTGAGTCTTCATGGTCGAGTCTTTCGAGTCCGTCGAGTGAGGTCCCTCTTGGTCGACTGGAAGGCAGTTTCTTCTAAGGGTGTCCTTGGGTAGGATACTTAGATCAGGCCTATGTCCCTACCCTAGGTACATGACTTCATCATGCATAACGTGTACAATTTGTAGTATCGTGAAATACCGAAAAAAAATTGAATGAAAAACAAATCAAAAACCACCCCAAATATTTACCAACCGGTACTAATGCCCTACGCGCACCCGGGCCTGGCTCGTGCCATCCGGTGGCACTTTAGCGCCGGTTCGTGACGAACCGGTACTAGAGGGGGGGCTTTAGTCCCCACTCTTTAGTGCCGGTTGGCAAACCAGCACTAAAGGCCGTTACGAACCGGTACTAAAGTCCGGTTCTGCACTAGTGGCAGCAGCCTGGGCACCGCCGCCGGGAACCCCATTAGCTAGCTGGTCTCAATCGTGCAATCGAGCTAGAGAGAGGAGGAGGAGGAGGAGGAGGAGGGGTCTCAGTCTCACATGCATGGCAGTGGCTCACAACGCAAAGATTGCTCCGGCCTTTACAAGGAAGGAGAAGCAGAGCAGCTAGACATGGACAGGGAAACAAAGGAGAATAGCTTTGTGCTAGATCGATCAGCCAAGATGTAGACAGACGCACACATACGGAGTGTACGTGCTTAACTAATCAGATGTTAGAGGCGTGACTGGGCATAATATGTCAACTATCGAGATTAATGCCGTTGTTAATCATCGGTCGGGTGGGGTGGGTCGATCGACGATCGTGCATGTGTCAGTACAGGCAGGCAGGTCAGGTGCATCTGTCGATCGACTGAGGTCGGCTGGCTCAGCTCAGCTCCACCTGCAAGCGCCTGGCCAGTGTTCGTTAGTACTCCGTAGTGCGGAAAAGATGAACAAGCCGTGCACATGTGTACGTGTTGGAAGCAACCAGCTTGGACACGAACTAATCATCGACTAAGAATAGCATATGTACCATGTTGACATAAAATCTCGTGTCTCATGTTCGCGTGCATCTGTTCTACACTCGCCTGATAGATCGATCAGCCAAGAGGCGGAAATATTGGCAGCTCCTAAATGTGTTCAGTTACATGGTCATTAACCAATGGTTGTTAGTGAACTTCTCTCGAAATTCAGAAACGTGGACTGGTCACCAACATGCTCACTCGCCTGATTCCGAGCAAATCCCGTGGTCAGAAACGTTGTTTGGTCATGCTCCAACTCCCGCCCTTAAAATAGTGCTTCTATTGTACTACCTAAGTCCTAGTTTATTGTTTCCTTTAGTATTTTGTGCCAAATTTTGATCATGAATTTAATTAACAAAATGTTAATGCATGTCACAAGAAATAGTATTATTGAAAACTATGTTCAAATATGAATGCAACGATATAAATTTTTATGATATGCATTAACATCTTATCAGTTAAATATATGGTCAAACTTTGACACGAAATACGAAAAGGACCAATAAACCAGGACTGAGGTAGTAGCAAAATTAAAAAAAGGTCTATACATACGCACAAAATTCAAAAAAAGTCAGAAAGAGGGGGTCATTTGGAGAGTTTGCGACGGTGTAAATATAAATATATGGAGAGACAATTGGCTTCCTAGAGATTTGGGTCTTCAAATTTCTGAAAAAAAGAACAGAACCGGACTCAAATATGTGTCTGAGTTATTCATTAGTGGCTCAACAAGATGGGATGAGAATCTTATTCAGCATCTGTTCTTTCCACATGATGCTCACGAAATTTTGAAGTTGCGTGTTCTAACTGTTGGTGAGGGAGATTTCATTGCTTGGCACTACGAGAAAAATGGTTTGTTCTCAGTTAAAAGTGCGTATAAGTTGGCGCTCAAACTTAAGGACTCTATAATTGAGTTAGGGAGTTCAAGTGGTGCTGCTAATGGGGAAAGGAGGCTATGGAATATTATTTGGAAGGGTCAGGTCCCTCAGAAAATAAAAACATTTGCATGGTGTGCTGCGACACACTTGTTCAAGTTAACAGAGTTAAACACCACCAAACTACCATTGGTCTATGCTTGATTTGTGGCGTAGAAGATGAATCTGTATTTTATGCACTGGTAAGCTGTCCTAAGGCTCGTGCGTTACGTCTAGCGGTAAGGGAGGTATGGAATTTACCAGATGAAGTGTTTTTCAATTTTACGGGGCCGGATTGGTTACTTGTTTTATTGGATCAAGTAAGGTCGCCGGTGCGTGAGCAAATTATATTCATGTTTTGGAGGGCATGGCATCTGAGGAATGATTTAATTTTTGGTAAGGGAAAGGAAAAAATCTCCGACTCGGTGAGGTTCATTCAGAATTACTGGACGTTCTTCTCGTCATGTCATCCCAATGTCAAGATGGAGATTAGCATCAAAGGTAAAGAGAGGATGGATGGCTTAAATTTTACTAATGATATGCGAAAGAATCTTGTGACTTGGCAGGCTCCCGCTACGGAGTTCATTAAGATTAATGTTGATGCAAGTTATGTGGAGGCTTTAAGGGCTGCAAGTGTGGGCGTCGTGGCCAGGAACCATACTGGAGACGTTATCATATCGTCCTGGGATTATATTGGGGTGTGCAATAGCGCGGATGAAGCGGAACTAAGAGCGACCCTTGCGGGGCTGTACAGTGGTATTACTCTCCACAAGGCCATCATTTTAGAAACGGATTGTTCTTTTGTGGCTTCTTTATTTGGAAATAATCTTCTAGACAGGTCTCCTCTGGTGGATCTAAAGATAGAAGCATTGAGTTTAGCCAAAATGATGATAAATTGCAAGATAGCCAAGATTAACAGAAGGGCTAATAGGGTGGCGCACGAGATTGCGAAATTCATCTTTGATAATAGGTCCGATGATGTGCTTCTTAATAGTGTTCCGCTCTGCGTGGCTGATTTTGTAACGGATGATTGTATGAATATTTTAAGTTAATTAATATATGGGAGGGGTTTTCAAAAAAAAAAACTCTGCATACGTGTGACCGGAAAGTACTTGCCTGGTTCACGAATGCGTGATAGCCCTCAACGAAAAGTAATCGCCTAGGGATGGGCCAACAATGTGCAGTACGCAGGAACGGTTGGGCCTGTGCCCCTAATTAATCACAAATTAAAACTGCCAAGTCAGCCTTTACGTAGGGAACATATATAAGAAAATTTTGGTTGGTGTAGCTTTACTCTTTCCAGAGTGAGCAGAGCACGGCAACATAGCACGGCCACATGAGGAGCAGAGCGAATGGGCCGCCAGGAAGAGACATGACGAATCTTAGCTAAGATAAACTGTTTAGGGTCTCAAACTACAGTTCAAAATAATCTGGAGGAAAGTGACAGAGATGGAGAACGTCACAGAGTTAATGATGAGGAATCTAATGAGGACATTGAGCCTGTTGATCATGAACCTAGTCAGGATTCAAATGTGTCATTTCTTACTCTGGTTAATTTTTCGAAAAGGGGCGCTTTATTACTTAAAAGGTTTAAGCATTACACCCGGCCTCTGCATAACTATGATGCACACAGCCAAACAAGTTCTCTCACACAAACGAAAGTTAAGAAGGCGAAATACAAAGAAACAGAGTATGTATAACGCCTAAAGCGGAGGTGGGCCAATCCTAAGATCATGCTGCCACCCATGTTGGGTAAAGTATCCCTCGCCGTATCCTCCAATCGTGTACACACCTCCGTAAACAGGCCTCGATTCTCCACACGTTGTAGAGAGGACCATAAACAAAGAGTCCCGGTACACCTGTAGATAATCTGCATCAGAGAAGTACTTTTATCGTTAAACACCTTATCATTTCTACATAGCCAAAGCGACCAAATAACGGCATGCGCTCCCACCCTAAGAATAGTTTTGAACCTGTAATCTATCCCATGTAACCAGTTGCCAAATACATTAGCAACACTACAAGGAGGATACAAGCCAGAAGCTATCTGGATGATTGACCATATAGAACGAGCCAATTTGCATTGGAAGAATAAATGTTTTATTGTCTCATCATGGTGACAGAAGACACATTGCGGGCTTCCATGCCAATTTCTCTTAATAAGGTTATCTTTAGTAAGAATGAATCCGCGACGAAGATACCATGCAAAGATTTTATTCTTTAGAGGTATCTTCATCTTCCAGATCTTCTTATTATTATCAACTGGCACATCAGACTGGATTAACGCTCTATACATAGACTCCACCGAGAATTGTCCATTCCCATGTAGGTTCCATCGAAATACATCAGACCCATGTGACAAATGCACCATGGACAAACAATGGAGCAGGATATACCATGATTGAAGTCTGAGTCCAATTAAATCTCTTCTGAACGTCACATTTGGCGGAAATGATTCCATTACCGTGGCGATAGTATCACCCTTATGACGCACAATGTTGTATAGAGCCGGATATTGTTCTCGGAGTGTGGCATTTCCCAGCCACTTGTCCTCCCAGAATCTAATTTCCGAGTCGTCCTTAATTGAGAAGGATCCATAGGAGAAGAAATATTTCTTCGTAGCCATCAGTCCTGCCCAAAAGTGAGAATCCCTAGGCTTCCAGTATACTTGAGATACCGCCTTGGAACCCACTGTTGGGTAACGTAGTAATTTCAAAAAATTTCCTACGCACACGCGAGATCATGGTGATGGCATAGCAACGAGAGGGGAGAGTGTTGTCTACGTACCCTCGTAGACTGTCAAGCGGAAGCGTTATGACAACGCGGTTGATGTAGTCGTACGTCTTCACGACTCGACCGATCCAAGCACCGAACATACGGCACCTCCGTGTTCAGCACACGTCCAGTTCGATGACGTCCCCCGGACTCCAATCCAGCGAAGCGTCGGGGATGAGTTCCGTCAGCACGACGGCGTGGTGACAATGATGATGTTCTACCGGCGCAGGGCTTTGCCTAAACTCCGCAACGATATGACCGAGGTGGATTATGGTGGAGGGGGGCACCGCACACGGCTAAGGAACGATCCGTAGATCAACTTGTGTGTCTATGGGGTGCCCCCCTCCCCCGTATATAAAGGGGGAGAGGAGGAGGGGGCCGGCCAAGAGGGGAGGCGCGCCCTAGGGGGGGCAAACCTACTCCAAGTAGGTTTGGCCCCCTTTTCCTATTAGGAGTAGGAGAGGGAAGGAAGAGAGGGAAGGGAAGAAGGAAAGGGGGGGGCCGGCCCCCCTCCCAATTCAGATTGGGCTTGGGGGGGGGGGGGCGCCCCCTCCTTTGCTCCTTCTCCCTCCTTTCCACTAAGGCCCAATAAGGCCCATATACTTACCGGGGGGTTCCGGTAACCTCCCGGATCTCCGGTATAGTCCCAATCTCATCCGGAACCTTTCCGGTGTCCAAATATATCCGTCCAATATATCAATCTTTATGTATCGACCATTTCGAGACTCCTCGTCATGTCCGTGATCACATCCGGGACTCCGAACAACCTTCGGTACATCAAAACTTATAAACTCATAATAAAACTGTCATCGTAACGTTAAGCGTGCGGACCCTACGGGTTCGAGAACTATGTAGACATGACCTAGAACTATTCTCGGTCAATAACCAATAGTGGAACCTGGATGTTCATATTGGTTCCTACATATTCTACGAAGATCTTTATCGGTCAAACCGCATAACAACATACGTTGTTCCCTTTGTCATCGGTATGTTACTTGCCCGAGATTCGATCGTCGGTATCCAATACCTAGTTCAACCTCGTTACCGGCAAGTCTCTTTACTCGTTCCGTAATACATCATTTCATAACTAACTCATTAGTTACAATGCTTGCAAGGCTTAGGTGATGAGTATTACCGAGAAGGCCCAGAGATACCTCTCCGACAATCGGAGTGACAAAAACTAATCTCGAATTATGCCAACTCAACATGTACCTTTGGAGACACCTGTAGAGTACCTTTATAATCACCCAGTTACGTTGTGACGTTTGGTAGCACACAAAGTGTTCCTCCGGTAAACGGGAGTTGCACAATCTCATAGTTGCAGGAACTTTGTATAAGTCATGAAGAAAGCAATAGCAACATACTAAACGATCAAGTGCTAAGCTAACGGAATGGGTCAAGTCAATCACATCATTCTCCTAATGATGTGATCCCATTAATCAAGTGACAACACATGCCTATGGTTAGGAAACATAACCATCTTTGATCAATGAGCTAGTTCAAGTAGAGGCATACTAGTGACACTATGTTTGTCTATGTATTCACACATGTATCATGTTTCCGGTTAATACAATTCTAGCATGAATAATAAACATTTATCATGATATGAGGAAGTAAATAATAACTTTATTATTGCCTCTAGGGCATATTTCCTTCAGTCTCCCACTTGCACTAGAGTCAATAATCTAGATTACATAGTAATGATTCTAACACCCATGGAGTCTTGGTGCTGATCATGTTTTGCTCGTGAGAGAGGCTTAGTCAACGGGTCTGCAACATTCAGATCCGTATGTATCTTGCAAATCTCTATGTCTCCCACTTGGACTTGGTCCCGAATGAAATTGAAGCGTCTCTTGATGTGCTTGGTCCTCTTGTGAAATCTGGATTCCTTTGCCAAGGCAATTGCACCAGTATTGTCACAGAAGATCTTCATTGGTCCCGATGCACTAGGTACAACACCTAGATCGGAAATGAACTCCTTCATCCAGACTCCTTCATTTGCTGCTTCCGAAGTAGCTATGTACTCCTCTTCACATGTAGATCCCACCACGACGCTTTGTTTAGAACTGCACCAACTTACAGCTCCACCGTTTAATAAAAATACGTATCCGGTTTGCGATTTAGAATCGTCCGGATCAGTGTCAAAGCTTGCATCGACGTAACCATTTACGACTAGCTCTTTGTCACCTCCATATACGAGAAACATATCCTTAGTCCTTTTCAGGTATTTCAGGATGTTCTTGACCGCTGTCCAGTGACCCACTCCTGGATTACTTTGGTACCTCCCTGCCAAACTAATAGCAAGACACACATCAGGTCTGGTACACAGCATTGCATAAATGATAGAGCCTATGACTGAAGCATAGGGAACTCCTTTCATTTTCTTTCTATCTTCTGTAGTGGTCGGGCATTGAGTTTGACTCAACTTTATACCTTGTAATACAGGCAAGAACCCTTTCTTCGCCTGTTCCATATTGAACATTTTCAACACTTTATCAAGGTACGTGCTTTGTGAAAGTCCAATCAAGCGTCTTGATCTATCTCTATAGATCTTAATGCCCAATATGTAAGCAGCTTCACCGAGGTCTTTCATTGAAAAACTTTTATTCAAGTATCCTTTTATGCTATCCAGAAATTCTATATAATTTCCAATCAACAATATGTCATCCACATATAATATTAGAAATGCTACAGAGCTCCCACTCACTTTCTTGTAAATACAGGCTTCTCCAAAAGTCTATATAAAACCATATGCTTTGATCACACTATCAAAGCGTTTATTCCAACTCCGAGAGGCTTGCACCAGACCATAGATTGATCGCTGGAGCTTGCACACTTTGTTAGCTCCCTTAGGATCGACAAAACCCTCCGGTTGCATCATATACAACTCTTCTTCCAGAAATCCATTCAGGAATGCAGTTTTTACATCCATTTGCCAAATTTCATAATCATAAAATGCGGCAATCGCTAACATGATTTGGACAGACTTTAAGCATCGCTACGGGTGAGAAAGTCTCATCGTAGTCAACTCCTTGAACTTGTCGAAAACCTTTCGCAACAAGTCGAGCTTTATAGACAGTTACATTACCGTCAGCGTCAGTCTTCTTCTTAAAGATCCATTTATTCTCAATGGCTTGCCGATCATCGGGCAAGTCAACCAAAGTCCATACTTTGTTCTCATACATGGATCCCATATCAGATTTCATGGCCTCTAGCCATTTTGCGGAATCTGGGCTCATCATCGCTTCCTCATAGTTCGTAGGTTCATCATGGTCAAGTAACAAGACTTCCAGAACAGGATTACCGTACCACTCTGGTGCGGATCTTACTCTGGTAGACCTACGAGGTTCAGTAGACACTTGATCTGAAGTTTCATGATCAATATCATTAGCTTCCTCACTAATTGGTGTATTTGTCACAGGAACTGATTTCTGTGATGAACTACATTCCAATAAAGGAGCAGGTACTGTTACCTCATCAAGTTCTACTTTCCTCCCACTCACTTCTTTCGAGAGAAACTCCTTCTCTAGAAAGGATCCATTCTTAGCAACGAATGTCTTGCCTTCGGATCTGTGATAGAAGGTATACCCAACAGTCTCTTTTGGGTATCCTATGAAGACACATTTCTCCGATTTGGGTTCGAGCTTATCTGGTTGAAGTTTCTTCACATAAGCATCGCAGCCCCAAACTTTAAGAAACGACAACTTTGGTTTCTTGCCAAACCACAGTTCATAAGGCGTCGTCTCAACGGATTTAGATGGTGCCCTATTTAATATGAATGCAGCCGTCTCTAAAGCATAACCCCAAAACGATAGCGGTAAATCAGTAAGAGACATCATAGATCGCACCATATCTAGTAAAGTACGATTACGACGTTCGGACACACCATT